>OZ057404.1:24332290-24877154 GCA_964056735.1 Allodiplogaster pararmata | reverse complement strand
CATCGGCGTCGTATTCGAATCCACCGACCCAGGTAGTGGTGGATGCGCAGCTTCCACTTTCGAACCCCGGTGGGCAGTTGGCGTTCTGAGCGGGCGCGTCCCTGTATCTCTGCCTACTTTTCGCGTTGTCTCCGTCCCGGAAGAAGACTGTCTCCGTATCGCTCCCTTGCTACAGAAGATTTTGTTTTTCAATGATTTGAACAAATCCGTTCTTTTTCTTACCGCGGCTTTTCAGTCTCTTTTTTTTAAACAAAACATTTATTCTTTGTTGAAGTTTCCAACATGAATTTGCTCTTGTAAAGACTACATAGACTTGCTTCATCTGAGCAGAAAACCAAGAAACAGATAGACTCTAGAGGAAAGAAACTTGAGATCTTGGAGTCCCGAAGCACTGTGGTGTGGCACATCCCAGCAGAGGCATGCCTTCTGGAGTAACCTACAATCAAGTTATAATTACAGACTTTCAGTGAGAGCAAAAAAAACTGCTCGTAATTTCGCAAATACTTTAATCAATTGATACAACACTATGTATGAACGAAATTTTTGAAATTAGTTTGACATACATACAATTATCAAAAAATCAAAACAGAAAGTCAGTTAAAATTTATTGATTAATGCGATACTTTGATCGATTACCAACTGAATACAGAGCTGAGGGAAAGAGGGAATCACCTCGAAACGGAAGGGAATCGCGCCATTTCCACAAGAAGAGGTTGAAAAAACGATGGAGGGCAGGAGAAAAGTCGCGGCGAGCAGTGAACTCGACATCTCCCCCAACAAGCTTCCACTCCAATTCTGACTCCCTAGAACCTAGATATCAACTGTGGTCTCAAGAAAATGAGTTATTGACATGCTCTTAGTAACAGATTCAACCAAAAAGATAGAAAAGTTGACAGGTAAAACGATAAATGTCGAAATTAAGAGATCATCACGATGCTGTCTCAGCAGTAACATGAAGAGAAAACTTCTCACGGTGAAGAAAGTACAAAATTTTCAGCAGCCGAAGTTATCTCTCAACGGCTCAAAACTTGTATTTTCAGGTGAAAGAGAAAAGACTTACTAGGATTGGGTGAAAGGGAAAAGGGAAAGAGAGAGGTTAATTGAATGGCCCAGTTATTGTAGGGCTAAGAAGAGAAACAAACTCTATACCTTTCCAAGGGATCTTTTTATGATTTCAGAAATTCCATTAAACTTGTTAAGCACTAAAAAGTTTTCATCTTCGAACTTTTTTTTATGGAAAAACTATACAAACATGGAAATCTTTCCGGATTGAATAGTTTTTTTTCGAGACTCGCCGGAATATTAGACCTCGCAATGAAAAAAGTGACTGTAAGGGCCGAAATTAATGAAATCCTTTTCATTTTTAATTTTTTAAATGTTTACATACATGTTCTTTCAGCTGCAGCTTTGTTTTGTCTATGAATTTGCATCGCGAGACAAGGCGTTCCTTCCGGAAGCTATTTTCATTGCTATTTGGGGAATTACATTTTTTTGTTCGCTTACTTTTTCGAATTAATCTCCTCGCTCTCTCTTCCTCCTCTCTCTCGTTTTTTCTCTCTCTCCTCTCTCACCTTTTCTCTCTCTCTCCTCCCTCTTTCTTACTTTCTCTTTCTCTCTCTTTCTCTCTCTTTCTCTCTGTCTCATTGTATCAATTTCTCTGACTCTGCCTTTTCCTATTTCTCTCTCTTTCTGTATTTTCTTATTGCACTTTTACATTCTGTTTTCTTTTAATTTATCTACTCTCTCTTTGGTTTTGTCTTCCTGCCTTTATGCTAACAAAAATACATTATAGTCCTAGCAGTGATATCAAAATTGTAATTTAATTAATTTATCACCTCTTTTACCGTTTCTCTATAATAATAGTTGTGATGGTTACTACTCATCTCAACCAAGAGTTCTTCTTCAGTACTGCTAAACACACGTCCAGGGGCAGCACCCAATTAAACTTAAAAGAGTATCAAGGACCGGCTTACCTTGTCCTTATTAATTTTTCATTCATCAATGCCTATTTATCATCCTCGATTACCACAGACATGCCATTTTTTTGTTTTTGTTGTAAAAAAAAAGTAGCTATATTGTTCAATTTTTTTTATATTTTAACCATTTTTTCTATTATTTTTCTCTGTTTTTATAATTTGCGTTGGACTTTTGCTGCTCCGTGTTCAATGATGTTACGGACCCTACTCCGACAGCGGACCCTACTCCGACCTCGGCCGGCGCGGGACAACGCTGAAGAAGAAGAAGAAGAAGAAGAAGAAGAAGTTCAATGATGTTACATTTTAGATGTTTAAAGTTAATGAGGAGTTTTGAGATTTGGAAACACAAAAGCTGCCAAAAAATATGAGAAAAGAAAAGCAGCAGAGGGATTGAGATACGCAGAGGAGCATCCATATGAGTGCATGAGACCTCAACCACAACAGAAAAAAGGGCTTCATAGTAACTACAAACCAAATTGCTAGGAGCGCTTTTCACGACTCTCTTTTCTCTCTCTTCACTCTCTGTATGCGTGTCTCTCCGTTTGTCTTCCTCTCCATTCATCTTTCTATATCTTTATCTCTCTCTTTTTTCTTTCTCTGTGCGGTCTTCTTTCTCAAAAAAATCATTCAATTTTTCCTGCTCCAGATTCTTTTTTCGGTGTTGTGTTGATGGAGCTAATTCATCTTGTTGTTAGACTGCGCCGGTATCTGGGATCTCTTAAAGACTGCTGTCTATAAACAGGTGATAAAGCTAGAGAGTTCCACTGACTGAGCTGAAGGCCATGGTTTCGCCTCATTTTGCTAGACTTTTTCTCTCTCTCTCTCTCTCTCTCTCTCTCTCTCTCTCTCTTTCTCTCTCTCTGTCTCTCTCGCTCTCTCTCTCTCTCTGTCTCTCTCTCTCTCTCTCTCTCTCTCTCTCTCTCTCTCTCTCTCTCTCTCTCTCTCTCTCTCTCTCTCTCTCTCTTTCTCTCTTCCTTACTGAATTTATTTCCACCCTCTCTCTATTTTTCAATGGCTTGTTTTTCTTACTTTTAACGCTAGAATTACGGGTTCTAATAGATGAACTACGCTTGTTCTCTGCAGAAAGAGGGTGGGTTGTAATCCTTTCTCTATCTGGAAACGCTCAAAAGCTGGAATTTGTTTCTTTTGTTCTTTAAAACTTTTCTGTTGAAGAACAGTGTACCCTTACGCTTCATTAATCATGTCAACTAGAGTTTAAATGTTTTTTTCATTTTTAAAGGTTCATTTCTCTGCGTCCCATTTTTCCAGACTTTTCTGGTTCGATTCTTCCCTTTTTTTCTAAGAAAAAAAACTTTCCGAATATGAAATTGAGTATTCTCTGAAAATTTACTCTGTAATTCTTTCAAATTCATGGTATTAAGAATGAAAAACTTTCGCAAAAAAATTAAGTTTTACAAAATTACTTGTTTTACAAAATTACTTGACAGACCTCATGAAAAAAAGGAAATTTTTTTGCTTACGATGTCAACATACTTGACGATAGAATGAGGAAGCTTTCGAACCTAGAAGCATCTGCGTGTATCTTCAAACTTTGCTCGGAAAACCCAGTTTCTCTTAGAGAAGTTGAATAGCAGTCAAATTGCATGTTCTCAAATGCTTTTTTGTGGATATGGAAAAATGTATTTTGGGTACTTAAGAAGTCAAAAGAAGCCAGTCACGAGTTCATATGCACAATGAGAGCTTATTTCGTTCACCTGTGTGTGTATCTGGATTCTCAGAAAGGCCAATCAGAGCTGCCGCGTAGAGGCAGAGAAAATCTACTTGGTTTGTTAAGTTGATTTTTCTTCCAAGTATAGGGGACCATCCAACGACTTTTTTTAAATAAAATTTTTTCTTTGGGTTATTCTCTCTTTTCTCAAAATGTTTATTTGTCATCTTTCTTCATCGATAGCTTAGTGAGCGACTTTTCTATCTGATGCGCGATCCATTGACCTCGTTAACCCTTTAGCGACTAGAACTCGCTCAAATTTTCTGGTATTTTGCAGTTCATGGATGTCCCGCTCTCTTGGGAAGAAAGAGACGCAAAAAACTTGCCGAAAAAATGATTTTTTTAAAAAGAGAAAAAATCGGACATGAAAAGAAATTCACGTTCAAAAACGATTCAAAATATTAGATTAGATAGCCAAATTTTATTCGAGCTCTTGCCAGTGTTGAGATGGAAAGAGATCACATAAAGAAATTGAGAGAAAAATAGAATGAGAAAGAGAGAAAGAGGAAAGTTGAAAGGAAAAACATAGAAAGATTCAGAAAGAGCAAAAAAAGAAAGTGAACGGAACAAAAAGAGAAAATAAGGAATAGAAAAGAAAAAAAGAGGAAAGTCATCTAACTTTGAACATGAAAGGAGATTTGCAGAGAAACAGAGAAACGTTCCCTGTTTTTCTTGCATTACTCTCCATGAGCAGAGTATTTTCTGCTCATTCTCTCTCACACACTCTCTCTCTCTTTCCCTCTCGACGTCTTTATGTGTTTATCTCTGTCTCTATCTCTTTCGTTCACTCTTAATGTTTAGCTCTCCCCGGGGAGATCCTCTCTCCTGCCTGACATGTCATGGGAAGTGATAGCACGGGAAAGAAGAGGCACAGAGCATGAAGAGAGAGGAGTCCGGGGGAGAGGGCCAAGGCAGGCAGACACATGGAGGGTATCTTTGATAAAAACACTTCTTTCGAAAAACGTCTCCGTCCATACCAACGACTTTTGTCTTCTCGAAGAGAAGAAGCGCAATCTCGCAGTAACTTATCATCCGAGCTTTTCCCTTGTTCCTTATTCATATTCGATCCTTTGTACTTTCGGACGAAATGTTAATCGGAAAATTGCAGACATTTTACTGAACAACAGTAATTATCTCGAAGTATTCCGTTTTCTTCTCGAAAAAATTACATATCTTTCAAAACCCTGTTCGCTTTTTTATTTGACCATCCTAATTGATATCTGGAAACATGTTGAGCAAATTTTCATGCGATTCATTTTAGGTTTCTTCCATTTTGGCCCAATTGGGCTAAAGAGACGAATGAGAAACTGGCGAAAAGATGAAGAAGATCAAGAAAATGATAAAGAGAGAGCAGAGGCGAGGACTGCGCAGCCAGGAGTGAGAGGCAGCAAAGCACGGAGCGAGTGGAGGAAATCTGGACGAGCTCCAGTCTCATCTCCTCTATCTCTTTGGAGTACTTTTCTTCTCGCATATGCCAAATATAATAGGAACTATGGGAACGATGCGTTCACCAAAAGAGTTATTGTGATCGACGAAACAACTAAAAGAACAAAAATCTTCAAAATGACGTGAGTTGGGTTGAACTTAGAAGAGTGTAGACGATCCGAGAAAGCGTCAGTTTTGATTTCGATGGATATAAGGTTAAATTTAAGCTGTTGAATAAACATAACGGATCGTCAACTCATCCGCGAAAAGAAAAATTCGAAAAGAAACAACAGCATACCACTGCAGGGTTCGTAGTGACGTCATTTCTCTTTCCCTCCAACGTCATAACCAAATTCCTGGTTCTCCCCACCCTGCAAGCTGCTGATACTAACTTTCCCTGCTCTCTGCCACGATTTCCTTCGGCCGAGTTCAGCATCTTCTGCCAGTACAGCTATCACAAAGTAAACTTAAACTTGTTTTTTTCAAATACTATTCTCTATTTCTACCCTTTTACTCAATTTTATAAACCAATTCTCAAACAATCTCCAGCATCAGTGTTTAGATGATGTTCCTTTTTGTTCGATTATAAATCATAGTCCATGCTCTAATTTGTCTTATTGACTTCGTGATATTGTTTATAATGTTGCGTGGAAACATAAATGAAAATGAAATTGAAAATGAAATCCCCTTTTCCAGCTTTCTTTGAATTCAGTTTTTACGAATTAGAAACTTTTATCATTTGAATAGTTATTTTCACATGTAACGCTTCAGACAGCGTATTTGTGTGATCCGTTGGGTGTTCTCTCTCGAACCGAAGTAGAAGTGCTCGACAACCACATCGAATCGCTCAACTTCACCCCAGCCCTGTGCTCCTCTGCGTCTTATACGCCATATGCGCACACAGCTCGGGCAGAATTTGGTTAGCTCACTACGAGCCTTGATTCAATCTAAATTCATCACTTATTAATAAGCTTAATCAGAAAATGGCTTATTGAAAACCCGCCCAGAGCAGTAGTTAAATTGTTCGGAAATCATGAGTAAATAGTTACATATGTGACTGTTTTCTTAAAGTCAAATGACGTTTTCTAACAAATAGTTAGAGTTGTGAAACGAGAAATTATTACGAGTTAGTATAGGCATTTGCTTGCAGATAGCATCGTTGAGAGCCCCTTGTGCTTCCCGGGAGAAAATTCTCGAGCGAAGATCGCCGTTGTTTTGGTTGACGCTGCGCTCGTTCACAGGTTACTCGGAAATCGGACGAGGTTTTGTGTTAAAGATTATCTCATTAGGAGTGTTGGATGATATTTCAGCTGAATATCATCCAACACAATTTCCCACAATTTCACTTGAACTGAAATTTAAGGGAATAAAGAATGATTTAATGTATGATTTGATATGATTTAATGTTTAAGAGGTTTCTTTTTTTTCTCCAAGTTTTACAGAGAAAAAAAACTGCAGTTTCTAAAAACTTTGATGAAAATGATTTAAATTCGATCGTAAAAATATTAAAATTAAGACCGTGAAAGTTTTTTTGAAGCTAATAAGGCTTTTCTTAACTGTTCAAAAAAGGTATCAATTTTAGAATTTCGCGATGTGATAATAAGCTGAGGCAAGCCGTTGGTGGAACCTCTATTCAGGTTTTTTTCTGTTTAGTTCTAGGGGTTTTCACAAAATCCAATTTCTGCTATAAGTCTGAAGATCATAATTTGAGTATGTATGGTATTTTTCGCTAAGTATGAGTTTGAGTACATTCAAGACATACTTAGTTGATTCATGGGCCTGGAACCCGGAAGCGAAACATCTTTGCGGTCGTTTGTAGCATGTACTTTTCAATTTTCTATGACGGCTCTTCCTGCAAGGAATATTTTAAGATGACGTGAAGAAGCATTTTCTTTCATCAAAAAACTTGGAGTTTCTTTTAAATAGAACAAAAAATAATGGGTGAGATGCGCTCGTCTATAATTGTGTATATGTTTGAAGAAACTTTTTAAAATAAAATGATTCTATCTGGAGTTCACAGATGAAAGTGTTTAAGAAAAAACTCTTGTCTAAGAGACTATCATTAACTATAAAATTAAACAAAGTCATTTGTTTTCAATAGTTTGTATGATAGTCTTTTTACGAACTTCGACTCTTTTTTCGCACTGAATATAACGAGGAGAATTCAACCTGTGTATATGCATAATATACATAATTTTTACATTTGTTAAATTGTATCCAATCAGCGTACATTTGTATTCGACACCAAGAAAACTTTTAAGTGTACTTTATTTAAGTTGAGAGTGATGTGAACACAATAAATGTGGGTTTAATAAACTTAATAAATAAATGTGAGTACAATAAACTTCATCACTTTTTCATATTATTTCTGATGTTTTAACTTGAACTTCGGTATAACTTTGAAAAAAAGCAAATAAAAAAAATGTAAATCAAAGCTTTTGCTTACGTAAAACAGAATGAAAAAAATAATTATGAATTTCATGAAAATAATTATGAAAATCTTCAGTATTAATTTCTAGACTGATATATTGTACAAAGGTGTCTTTTCTAGATCTTAACAAATAATCAAATAAAGAGGGGTGAAATCAAATGAGAGTTATATATAAAAAAAGTGAAAAAAACTGGAGAAGAAAAAACAATAAAGAAAAGGGAGAGAAAATATACAGGTATAACTTTGAAAGAGGTAGAGAAATATGAAGACAAATAAGAAGAGAAAAATAGGAAGAGAACCAAAAAAAGGTATTAAAAAAAGAGAAGAACGTCAAGTGCAAGGACAGGTGAAACACTCTTTATGTTCCATACTGAATCCTCGACTTCTAGAGAAAAAGTTGTAGGCACTTTTTATGCTCCCTATTTTCCTAAATTTCGAGTTTCTTTTCAAATCTTGTTTTCTGTAACAGTTTTATTTCTTTTTGGAGTACCCTTTTTTAAGCTGAAAAAAATCTGAAACTCTAATGAACTAATAATGAAAAACATCGTACAAATCCTTCAGTAGTAATAATCTTCCTAGCGCTAGTTGCCGCCTCGCGGCAGGAGGTCTGCTTCCCTGAGTTGAGACACTGACCTGTCCTGGTAGAATTAGTGTTTATGTGCTGATTCACTGCTATTTTATGTAGCAGCAGTGGGGAGATTCTCTTAACTCGTCTGGGTTGGGTGGATCTGTTCGGAGGGAGGGGGTTGATCTGTTCGGAGGGAGGGGGTTGATCTGTTCGGAGGGAGGGGGTTGATCTGTTCGGAGGGAGGGGGTTGATCTGTTCGGAGGGAGGGGGTGGATCTGTTCGGAGGGAGGGGGTTGATCTGTTCGGAGGGAGGGGGTTGATCTGTTCGGAGGGAGGGGGTTGATCTGTTCGGAGGGAGGGGGTTGATCTGTTCGGAGGGAGGGGGTGGATCTGTTCGGAGGGAGGGGGTTGATCTTTTCGGAGGGAGGGGGTTGATCTGTTCGGAGGGAGGGGGTTGATCTGTTCGGAGGGAGGGGGTTGATCTGTTCGGAGGGAGGGGGTGGATCTGTTCGGAGGGAGGGGGTTGATCTTTTCGGAGGGAGGGGGTTGATCTGTTCGGAGGGAGGGGGTTGATCTGTTCGGAGGGAGGGGGTGGATCTGTTCGGAGGGAGGGGGTTGATCTGTTCGGTGGGAGGGGATTTATCTGTTCGGAGGGAGGGGGTTGAACTCGAGACCCTTTGCACGTAGTCGCGCGCGGTATCATCATGTCACGCCCGGAATATTACAAGAATAGATTGACTTCATATTGTATTTAGTTGATTGACCACTTGTTTGTATTGCTGATTTCAGGACACGGCGGTCGCCTTCTCCAAGCTGCTCTCCACGCATTGGTCGAGTGCTTTCTCGGCAGACATCTTCATTGTTCTCATCCAGTCTCACCCTTCTCCCCTTCTCTCGCACTCCGTCATCTTCCCTTTATTCACGTTGGTTCACTCAAATTATCCTACCAAAACTTTAAGAATCCATTATAAAACTTATTAAAGGGAAAATACTGGTTTTTGAAATCAACTTTTGCGTCTTTTAACAAAAATTATTGCTTATAGACAACTTGAAAAGCTTGAAATGTTTATTGACTTGTTTTATTATAATTTTCCTGAGAAGCTCCAAGAAAACTAGTCAATCATGGAATCCATAGTTATTCACAGCAAGGCGAATACATGAGCCGTGTAACCATCACACAGGTTTGAACGTTTGTAGAAGTCATAGCGATAAAAAACCGGCGGTTTCACCCCAGTTAATGCAACGTTGGATTAGGATTCCTGGAAACATTAGCATGTGTTGCAGTGGACGGCTGTCCCATCTGATGACATACTCCCAGTTGGAGTCACTCCCGCCACTTTCGCCGCTTCTCCAATCACTAAAAACTTCTCTCACGATGACCTCAAATATCGTTCGGTCCCGAACGCTTCCACTGAGAGCAAGTTTTTTCAACTTGATAAACAGAAGTTTAAAAATTTAACCTTATGAGAAAATATTGCTAAACAGAGGTTTCATAAAAACGTGTTGTTAAATTGGTTGTTACTATGCATCAAGGGATTTACTGAACTATGTTACTATCAGTTGTTATGTACATAGAAACAGTCCCGTTCATAAGTATACGAACGATTGTGTTTTTGAACAAATCTCTGTTCAAAATGTAAGCATCGAGCTGATTTTCCCAAAGAATCTTATAAACATCAATAAAAAAGATGGACTTTGCTTTTGCAAGTCACCACAAAAAACACATTTTAATATTCACGTTTTTCCAAAAAAACCTTTGAAAGTGCCATTTTCGCACTGCGTTAAATAAAAAAATAAACATTCGATCAATGACTATAACAAAAACAATAGCAATAAAATTTAATTATATAAACAAAAATACTCAGTTTCCATGCGCTTTGTTTTTATCGTGAGAGTAAATATACGAGGGATGGAAGCGAATAGATTTGCCAGAGTCGCTATACGGAGATCTCTTCAATCTTCTTCAAGTTTTACAAACTTTTCTGCACAATTTCTCGCAGTTTTGCCTTGAAGTTCTCTGTTCAGATCTTCTGACAAATGCTCAAGTGAATTAAGGTCGGATGACTTGCTCGGTCAGTCCAGGAGATTTGCTCTTCTCTGACCGAACAAGTTCTTGACCAAAACCGAATTAAGCTTCGGGTCAGTGCTGGAACGACCGTCCTCGAGCCATGCTAGCACGTTCATTAGATGAAATTATGTTATTTATGATCTATAGATAATTTTGTTTACACATCATAGTATCATCGTATGCAATGGTCTGACACCGCCAGAATGGAATACGCGCCAAACCTCCTCCATGTTTCACAGATGCGATCATATACTAACTTAGGATGATGCCTCAAACTTAAAAGTTTTCTAATATGTTGTATAATTTCATTTCCTACCAAAATATATTCACTCTCATCGCTCCAGAAGACATCAGACCACTCTTGAAAAGTCCAGTGAAGGTGGTCTTAAGCCAACGACAAGCGCACCTGTCCGTTTCTCTCAAAAATCAGCGTTTTTCCACCGGCCCACGTCCTAATAGTCCAAATTAACGCAACCGATCGTAGATCGTAGAATTGGACACCTGAACCATTAGTTATGTCAATTAGCCATTCATCAAACAGAAAATACTAACGTGGACTCCAAGGAACTGATGAATCTATCTCATGATAACGCTACCGGTCAGCTTTGGAATTCTCCTGGAGATGTGTGTAATGAATCGATCGATGGCGAAAAATGTTTTTCTTGGTGCCCCAATAGTTTTGTCCGGTTCTTTAGCGGAACGAAAGCGGGAACAGTCGAATTTCTCGTCAAAGAACTGTCGAGCCAATTCCGACATGCTCGTGTTATTTATATAGCCATAATTTACAGCCACTCTCTCAGGTACTGAAAATTTTTAGATCCTTCTATACTCATTCCACAGACAAAAATCAGCCGAAAGCGATTGGATAGAACGAGGAAAAAGAACTCCAAAAAGGGACGAAAACGTGCTTTCAAGTTTTTTTCTCAACTCTTACTATATCCTTGAATGTGCAAGTTTACTTGTAGATCAAATGGTGTCACAAAGCTCCAGATATTTAAAAGAGCAGTAATTTCATATCTTCAGCGCTCACAGTTTTACAAATAAAAACGGGATCGTTCTTACACTTTCGAACGGCACTATAAGTCAATTTTTCGAACACTCCCCCAAATACATCAGTGATTTGTAGTTCATCCGGAAAACTTCTTCAAAAATAAGTTTTTAATAAGGATTTTATTGAAATAAAAATATTTTTATGTGTTGATATTTCAAAGTGCAAAAATAAGCGTTCGCCTATATGTAGATGTTCTCACAAAGTTGAAATAAATCAAGACTAAGAAGTATTTTACGTATTGATTTAAAAGGCTATGTATGAGTTGCAGTCACACTACAGTAGGTCGTACATTCCGCCCTGGGTGATCTACAGCACCGTTGGGCTGCTCATATTGGTCATCATCGCTATGCAGATAGCCAACTGGATGACAAAAAGGATCAACAGGGCTAGACAATAAATTTCTTCTTTTTGAATTACATCCCTCTATCTCTTGTTATCGCTCGACTAACCATTCTTCTAGTTCTTTTTTGATTCGATGTGCCTAATGCAAAATACTTTTTTTTAAACTTATTCGCTTCAATGTCATAGACACGAAGCGTCATAATTCATCAAAATTCAACTATCAATCTTGCCCAGATGAAGTACGAGTGAGAACGTTGAACGTAGAGATGAGAGAATGTAGAATATGGTTTGGACGATAAAGTCTCAAGGTGTCCAAATCCTGCCGAAGACCGAGCTCAACCATGCTGATGAGTGGAGGTAGAGAAAAAAACGCTCTTTTGCCGGTCTGAATGGGGGGCTGAACCCGCGACCTGATAGTGCTCTATCGATTAAGCCTGAAACCCGCGACCTGATAGTGCTCTACCGATTAAGCCATCGCGAGCTCTTGCAATACATAAACTATTGGTACTAAAAAGAAAAAAATTCTATTTGGGTATCAAAGAAGCGATCGTAACCAAGACAAGACCTATATACTTCCTCTAACGAAAACTGAAATACATAAATACAAGTTTTCAACAAAATTTACACACAAACAGAGGAGAGAGAGAGAGAAAGAGAGAGAGAAAGAGAGAGAGAGAAAGAGAGTGAGAGAGAGAGAGAGAGAGAGAGAGAGAGAGAGAGAGAGAGAGAGAGAGAGAGAGAGAAGCCCTTCAGTCTATATTGAAAATACATGGCAGGTGATAAGAAAACTTCTGCGATTAAATGAGTTTTCAGGAAAAAGTCAGTGAAGGGCTGACTTCTGCATCAATGGACCATTTATTTCCCCTTCTGTGTTTTCTGATCAAAATGAAAGAGCAGAAAACATACCGAACAAGACAGTCTTTTGTGATACTAATTATAATCATTATTACAAGAGAACTGTCTTGCTTCTCTGTTTTCTTTTACTTCAAAATGGTCGTTCTGTATATAATATTATTTCTTCACTCCTCTCTCATTACTTTCTGGTTCTCTATTCTTGTCTTGGTCCCATTCTCATTCGTAGCTTCTATAATCTATCTCCTTTTATCAGTCTCATATTTTTCAGAATACTCAGAAGATTTTTTTAAAGTTTTTTCTTTACTTCAAAATGGTCGTTCTGTATATAATATTATTTCTTCACTCCTCTCTCATTACTTTCTGGTTCTCTATTCTTGTCTTGGTCCCATTCTCATTCGTAGCTTCTATAATCTATCTCCTTTTATCAGTCTCATATTTTTCAGAATACTCAGAAGATTTTTTTAAAGTTTTTTCTTTACTTCAAAATGGTCGTTCTGTATATAATATTATTTCTTCACTCCTCTCTCATTACTTTCTGGTTCTCTATTCTTGTCTTGGTCCCATTCTCATTCGTAGCTTCTATAATCTATCTCCTTTTATCAGTCTCATATTTTTCAGAATACTCAGAAGATTTTTTTAAAGTTTTTTCTTTACTTCAAAATGGTCGTTCTGTATATAATATTATTTCTTCACTCCTCTCTCATTACTTTCTGGTTCTCTATTCTTGTCTTGGTCCCATTCTCATTCGTAGCTTCTATAATCTATCTCCTTTTATCAGTCTCATCTTTTTCAGAATACTCAGAAGATTTTTTTAAAGTTTTTTCTTTACTTCAAAATGGTCGTTCTGTATATAATATTATTTCTTCACTCCTCTCTCATTACTTTCTGGTTCTCTATTCTTGTCTTGGTCCCATTCTCATTCGTAGCTTCTATAGTTTCTTTCAATCTCTCTCTAACTATCTGTTTCTGTCTCAATGTATCTCTATCTCTTTCTCGGCGTTTCAATTAGTCTCTTTTTCTCTATGGACCCTTGAATTAACAGATTTTTGTGACTCAAGAGATTGGTCATGAGGCTCTAATTATGTTTCATATGTGAAAAACTTTCTACTTTTCTTGTATTCAGAAGCCAAAATGGTCGATTTCATCATACAAATACTCCCGTCGGTACCGGGCGGGTTTCGTCGGAGGACTCATGATGTCGCAGCCTCAACGGAAAAGTACCATGATGTTCCGCTCCTTCAACAAAAACCGGAACGGACTAACTGCTTCTGAGCAGAGGATATAATATGAAACATCCCATCCGTAAGATGCTTTTTCCCCCATGCCTCTCATTAACTGATTATTCACAGTGGATCGCTACCAAAGACTGCGTGTGATTCTGTAGTTCTCCAGTGGTTGCGATATAAGATCATAGGCCAATCAAATTCTCGAAAGGTTTAGGCAATGAAGTTCAAATATGTAGTTTCTATGTATACTTTAGTGATTCACTTCATTATACCATATCACTTCATACGTGTATAGAAACGGTCTCTAATGTTTTCGTGCGCTTTGATTGCGAATTATGTTATATGAGCTCAACAACTCACATAGGAGAAATTAATTTTTGAAAATGCTTCTGTTGATAAGTATTATGCAAACGGGAGCTTTCTTTTGACTTCAGATTGTCGCCTTTCAATAATGGGCGTTGAAATTCAGAGATCTTCTTCCCTCAAGCCGGTCTTTAGCAGTTTGGTTCATTCTGAAATATGTTCAGTCTAAAATTGTTGAGCACGCTTTTGAATTCGGTTTTTGCATGAATAACAAGTGACAGACCGTTATTAAGAGTAATCCAGAACAATTTAGCCTAATGTTTTGCTAAAAAATACGGTTATGTGTTTAAAAATCATGCAATGAATCTATTATGAATCAACAGCTATTTTTCTTAATTAAAAAAAGTTTTTTTCGGGGAATGAAAGTTCTCCATGTGAAAGCGGACAAAAGCGATTTATCAAGTGGTTTTCTTGTTTAAGGTAGAGAGCTTAAAGGAAATTTTAATGGTAAGATGACCGAGTTAGACATGAAGGAAATTGAGAGAGAGGAGCAGATGGAAGTGAAAACGTGGAAAAATAATATAAATGAAAAGAGAAAAACCAAAGTACCACAGAGCAGATGATCCACAGGAGACCCGGTATGGCAGATGGTGAGGAACGAGAAGTATAGAGAAAGAATGGGATCAAATTTACAGAGTATGTGAGAGATTTTGAACATTCCAAAAAAAAAACATACAGATAAATCTCTTTAAAAAATAATGAGTTCAGTTAGAATTATTTCACTCAAAAACTGAGTTAAGTGATATCTGGCTTCTCAGATCACCCCAAATCTCTTAAATCGTCGTTTTGACGATATTATCGCTCCGAGAAACTACCCATGAAACGTATGTATTTCTATTGCGGTCTTCGATTCAATACTGTCTGTCAAGATTGCTCCATTATCGGAAAGAGGTTGAAATCGGCTTTTAAGGCCGATTGAGAAGTTGTTGTGGCACTCCATGCCCGGGAGTCGCCGCCTTCTCACCGCCTCATCTCACTGCTCTCGCTAATTCTCTCCTCTTCTAGAATTCTCCCTTGAACGCTTTTCTCTAGATTCTCTTTTCGTAAAGTTCTCTCAAGATCACTCCTATTTCTCCCGTTTGAGAACGTTCTCCCTCATTCTCTCTAATTTCTTCTCCCTCGTCATCCCTCCATTGTCAGAAGAGTCTCGACTGTTTACCGCTTGTCCCATTCGACTCACCCGAACGCCGCGTTGTTTACGCCTTGCCCCTTCCTCCGCATATCATTACCCGTCCTGCCAGCCTGCGCGAGTGGCACCGGGTCAGGGGTTGAGGGTGGGAAAAGCAGGGGAGAGAGAGGGGAAGAGAGGAAAAAGAGGGAAAGAGAGAAAGAGGAATTAGAGAGAAGGAAAAGGTAGGCAAGGGAAAGTGAGAAAGATAGGGGAAGAAATAGAGAGAAGAGAGCTCTAACGAAAGAAGAGAAAGAAAAGTGGAAAAAAAGAAAGACGATCAGAAGAGAAGAGAAAGCAGGATGAAGAAAGAAATGAAAGTTAGCCTCAAGATACGGTGTTTCCCAATGTATATGAACTAGGTTTTTACCCGGTTCAGACTTTTCATTTCATCGAATCCTACTCGGGAAAAACAGTTTCTAAGAATAGTACTTCACACATCTTCAAACATTGAAATTTTCTTAGTGAGCTCGCTCACGAAGATGCTTTTCCGTTTTAAATCCTACTTTTCATGTATCTATTCAATTTTCATGCTCATTCAAGAAGTTATCTCTCTATATTTTGTAAACAAAAAAGTCCTGAGAACCTTTTTTTTTTCTACACAAAACAGAAGAGGGCTTTTTCATGAATCTCTCTATGATCAGCTTGCGCTTAGAGTGCGAAAATTGATGTACTCGTTATTTATCTTTCTCTGCTTTCTCTTTCCTCCATCTTTCTTTCTTTAACTTTTTTTTAATATTCATAATTGCATTTCTTTCCAACATAAATATTCCGACCTCTGGTCTTCCGATTTTCCTCCCGTCTCCTAGTTTTTTCTTACCTCAAAACTTCCTTTTCCTCTGGAACTTTTCTGCTTCTTTCACTCCTTAATTCGGTTGCTCTCTTAGTAATTATCTAATGTCTTCCTCTGTCTCCATTTCTATTCTGCCCCTCCCCTTGATTTCACCTACTTTCCCTTTTGTCCATTGTTTACTGTCCCGATCGTTCAGCTCTTACTTTCTCCTTTCTTGCCGCTTCCGTAACCATGTTTTCATCTCTTTCTCCGACCTTTTATAAACTGCTCTTGCTCTTTCGTTCGTACTGTTTTTTTAGTTGTCTTAGACGTTCTCCTCACACTCTACAAACTCTTCTCTTTTTCGCCTTCTCTCTCTGCCTTGTTTCGGATGTTCCGGTTGAGGTTCCGTCTTGTTTTCTGCTCGGTCAAAGCGTCCATCTACCCAGTGATCTTCTAGTGTAAAAGAATGAGAGAACATGAAGCGGATGACGCCGAATTCAACAACAGCGTCGCCATCTTTTTCTCCAACTTTCTTTTATTGAGTCGACCCACTCATTCCCCTGAGTCGACCCACTCATTCCCCTGAGTCGACCCACTCATTCCCCTGAGTCGACCCACTCATTCCCCTGAGTCGACCCACTCATTCCCCTGAGTCGACCCACTCATTCCCCTGAGTCGACCCACTCATTCCCCTCTCGCTCTCGACTAACTTGACAGAACTGTTCGCTCTATCTTAATTTTTACTTTTTTACCTTGAAAAGAGCACACACTCACTTTCTCTCTTCAAGAGACTTAAAATTCAGAAAAAGCATTGAGAAAGCTGTTATTATTGTATAGAGAGAAATAGAAATGAGAAATTGAATAAAGTTTTTGTGAAATTTATTCTTCTCTGAATTTTTGAGTCCGTGAATCTGAAAATCTTTAAATTCAATCTGTAAATCTTTTTTCCAAAGTTCTTTATATGATACATTTGAATCTTTTTTGTGAAACTTTTTTATAACCAGTGAATAACAGTTAACATAGGCATACCTTGAAAGGTTAAGAATATTCACGATGTATTGGAATTGACTTTTTAAAAATCTTGAACAGTGAAAGAACTTCTATTTGAGCAATGGAATGGGCAGAATGATAAATGGGTTTTTGAGAAAATGGGCTAAATATTTTCTCAAATCATTTGCTAATGGATTTTATTATCTGGAATCCGAGCAATCGTTGCTTAAATGGTTCTCTGTTCTCAGGTATTCATTCAAAAACTGAAAGCAAAGAATTGATTGTTTTCTGAACTCCATTTTGTAGGTTTCAAATGCTTGTCGCTGATGTGCACGAGTTTGTTCACTCGGCCTGTTTGAAAAATTTTCCGCTCAACCGCAACTTTTCAAAAGCTTGAATAGAAATCCATACTTCAGAAGAATTTCGACATGATTTTAAATATTTAAAGTAAACTATATAAAAAATTCGTGCACTGGATGATTTTACTTCGACATAATCGCCATTCTGCAAATCGGAAGATTTGCAGAATGGTTTTTTTGATTTTAAGAAGATTTTAAGAAGAACAACATATGATTTTAAGAATTGATGTCATAAATGAAAGACTCATAAACCAATCTCTCACTATATTTCTCACTATATTATCAATTGCAATCTGCACAAATGTATTGGTTAACCCTAGGATGTAGCTTTTTGAGCGCTTCTACTACGGTATCGATACATTGAAAGTTCTGTTTTATTCACGAAACCATTGTTCTACTCGCATAACTCCTAGAGCATACTTTCGTTGAGGGAGGTCGTATATTTTTAGAAGATCATGTTTTCTTCAGAGGGAAACAACAACCGGGGGAAGAAGGGGGTTAAAGGGAAAGGGCACCAGTGACCAGCGAAACAAAGGGTTGAGGAAGAAGGAAGAAAAGAGCTTCAGATCAAGAGAAATGGCCCTCTATTTTTTGGGCTGTCTCCGGGAGAAAAGAAGGCACACAGTGTCCATGTTTGCAGAAGGAAATAGGAAAGGTCGACGGCTGCTGGAGGTGACCTCAGGGGTCTTCAGGGATGAATATAGAGGGGAGAGAGAGAGTAAGAGATAGAGAAAGCGAATGATTGAGTGAGAAAGAGAGTGAAAAAGATAGCTGTATAGAATAGGTATGTATACATATAGAGAAATAGCGAGAGAAAGAGAAAAAAAGAGAGATAGAGCTAAAGATAGAGGAGAGATAGAGAGATAGAGAGAGAGAGAGCGGAGAGAGAGGAAAGATGGATACAGAGAGTGGTAAGAAAGAGAAGAGAGAGAAACAAAGAAGGAGAGAGAGAAAGAGGGAATCGGATCAACAGGAAAAATGACAGGATAGAAGGTTCGATGTGATAAAGAAAAAAAGGAGAGGGAATCAGAAATGTGTATGCATTGTGACAATACGCATAACCAATCAAATAATTTTTAAGAGAGGAGTAAATCTAAAATGAGAATGCCCATAAAATAATATTTACGAAACAATATTTCAGAATCACTCATGCAGCGGTTGACTGTTGATGTTTCGAAAAGATAACTCGTTATCATGTCAGGGTTGGAAGTTGAAGGAAAACTTTTAATTAATGGCTTCAAGTTTTTACGGCAACTCGTAACAACAACTGGTTTTTTTAAGTTACTTATAAATGTTTTTTTTAAATTTAAAATTTAGTATAAACATAATAAACTTCTTCGATTTTTTGATATTATTTTTTAATTTTAAGTTTAGCTCTTTGAATCTTTTTACATAATACTTGGTATAACTGTGAAAAAAAGATGCAAGTCATATGAGCCTTTCATATAACATTATTGCACGGAATAGCAGTGTATCCCCGTGGTGTAATGGTAACGCGAGCTCCCGGTTTAAGTCGAGATGGCTGGGTTCGATCCCGCCCGGTGGACTATCTTTTTTCTGTGCGACAGTTCAATCATTTTTCAGCTTAACCAGGAATCAATGCCTTCAAACTGTGTAACTAAGCATTTGAAGATTTATGGTCTGAAAATAGGCATTTAGATCTAGATCTTGTAAACTTTTAGAACTGCTGAACTGCTGCGTTTTAGAACTGCTGCGCACATGAAAGAACGAAATTGAAAAAATCTAGTATTGAACTCTAGTATTGAAAAAAGTTCAGAAATTTTTTTAGAGCGATGTATTGTACAACGATGCCTTTCCCAGATTCAAACATTTTAATCAATATACTATATAGATAACACCTGTGGGAGAACGACATATAGTTATACATGATAACAGTGGGAGGAAGAGGGGAGGAGAGAGAAAAAAAAGAGATTCAGATCCAGGAAGAGAAAGATCAAAACCAAGAAAAAGTGAAAAAAGGAGAGAAAAAGGAGAAGAAACAGGAAAAGGGGAAAAAAGAAAGAGAAGAATGTTCAGTTCAAGGACAGGTCAACAACTTCCTTCTCCGTTCCACACTGAATCTCCACATATGTACATAGTGTCGAAAGTTTTTTTTAAAGGTAAGTTTTATGCTCCCTAAATTTTCCTGTTTCAGAAAAAGTTTTTTCTTTAAAGTATTGTTTTCTGTTACTGTTTTCTCTCTTTCAAGAGCACAAAATTTTTATCAAAAAACAAAGAAATTCTGAAACATAAAAAACCAATAATGGAAAACATCTTACAAAAACCTTCAGTAGTAATAATCTCCCACCTCGCGTCAAGATGTGTGCTTATTTGAGCTGAGATAAAGACCTATCCTCATTCAACAAGTGGCTGATCCCTGTGTCACTGCTAGTATGTATAGCCGCAATGTTGATAGTCAGCATCATTTACATTTATCAACACCCTTGGTTTGATTGAATCTGTACGGAAGGGGAGTCAAACATGGGACTCTTCACAAAATCATACATATCAGGGATGAAGTGAAAGCAAATTAATTTCTCTAAAAAGCAGACTTTTTGACTTTCTTAGAATTGTTTCCTCACACAAATGGGACTATCAGTTTCAGTAAATTCTGCTGTTTTCCCACAACTATTAGAAAATGTTTTGACCACAGATATCCAATAATTTTCTTGCTGTCTTGTACAAAAGAATATTCTTTAAATTTCGGAGTTCAATAATATTTTATAGCAAAGTGCAAGTATATGGTTTTATGTCTTTTTATTTTTTTATTTTTAGACCCTATCATGACCATGTAAGCGAAAGTCTTCAGGAAAATTGGAAAACGATTCATTATTCCATCAGTAGTTGACCTATTGACGAAGACTAGTACCAGACCCCAACCTTTCGCAACAAGTAAGCATCGAGTCATGAACAGCTTTCGAGTGTGACCAAAAAGTAGAAGAGATGAAACGAATCAACTAGTTGATGCACTGCCCCTGGGATATTGAAGCCAGTTTGTTGAATTGGGTCATCCGATTCTCACCAACTGCACAATGACGATTCTCCGTAATCTCTCGTTACGTTCCTCCCTCCTCTCCATCTGGATATAAAAGTATGTATCTTCCCTATTTGCCTGACCACAACTATTGTTTTTTTCATCCCATTTTCGTGTACCGGAGGCAGAATGTTTTAAACTCTACAAAACTTTTCTTTCTTTTTGGTATTCTTGACCATTGAAATTCGTGACAACACTGAGTTGTTTTCCTGTGTTTGTGCAAAATTTGTTGTCTTTGTATCAAATAGCATCGCAATAGACGGAACTCGCTATTTCTCTCAATCTTACCTCTCAAAACAACCTTTATTTGATCGTTCGTCCGGGTTCATAACCGGTTCACAATGGTCATCGGAAACAGACATGAAAAGAGAAAAAAAACTCAGAGAGAAAAAAAAGAAAGAAATTTTTTTTGTCTTCTTATACCTATTTTTGACTACTCTCCTTTTTTTCAGTCTCTCTCTCTTTCTCTCTCTCTCTCTCTCTCTCTCTCTCTCTCTCTCTCTCTCTCTCTCTCTCTCTCTCTCTCTCTCTCTCTCTCTCTCTCTCTCTCTCTCTGTTACTCTCTTCCATCTTCTTGAGATCACATCGCGTGTAGCTCCTGAGAATGTGATTGGGCTGGAGAAGAGGGCGAAAGTGGAGAAAGAAAAAGAAAGTGCTCGGGCTGTTTTCAAATGAGGTCAGACCTCTTTTCTCTTTCAACCTGCAGCTCCGTTTCCCTTTCATTGGACATTATAACCCCTATCCTTAATGCAATTTCCATGACTTGTAGACAAAGAAAGGAATGTGATCAGCTTTCTCTCGAGTATCCTTATTTCTGAAACTTCAATTATACAACAAATTCATACAATCGGCATCTGCCGCTTCCTCAACCCAGCTTCTTTACGCCTAAATTACGCCCTTTTTAAGAATCTCGAATTCGCGCTGTTGTCTTTGATTCTTTTTTGTATTAGATTAATTTGCTTTCACTTCATCCCTGATATGATTTTTTCATTGAGTGCATAAATCATATTCTACATGCCTTCAATATGTTCTTCATTTTCTACATCGAAAACGCAAACAATCATAGAATTACGTGGTGTTATATGAGCTTTTACACTGAATGTCTCTCTCATTGATCGCATAGAAAATTTTTAAAAAAGGTCTTTTTTGTGAATAACAGTTTGATTGAACGCAGATGGAGGAGAAGTCGTCGTCCACATCGCCTTCAGACTCCCTGTCGGTAGTCTGCTCCGCTGCGGAGTACTCCTCCAATTCTTCTGAAGGATCCTCTCCCCACTTCCGGTTTACTATTAATTAAAAAAGGACTTGGCGAAGTACATGTTTTTAACGCTCGCTGATCAACAAACAGTACCGTGCAAAATTATATTCTAAATTGGTTATTCGTTTATACCTTTTTTAGAAATTTTTTGCGAGTAGTTTGTGATTTTAACTATCTATTTCACATGTAATCACGAACAATTGAGACAAGAATCACAAAAAATAGGAATACTAATAATTAAACTGAAACCAGAAAACTATTGTATAACATATTACCCTTATTTGACAATAAACTTAAACTCGATCTGGAACACGTTTTTAATTCAAGTAAGACGAGAAATTCGAAACAAATTTTATATAGCCAAACAAATAAAAGAAACTTTAAAATTGAACTTTCCGTCGATTTTTGAAAAATTGGAAAATTTGAGTTTTGCTGCAAATGAGTTTGGTTTACTATTGTATGAATTAGGTTTACTATTGTATGAATTAGGTTTACTATTGTATGAATTAGGTTTACTATTGTATGAATTAGAATCACATACACAAGAAAATCTTAAAGTTTAAAACAAACGGAAATCGTTTGATGACAAATTAATTGAAGAAAAAAATTGAAGTAAAAAAAAGTTTCTTGAATATTTTAAATAAGTTTTTGATTGTTGTAATTCTCCCTCTCTTTTTCTCTCTCTCCCCGCTATATCTCTTTATTCTCTCTTCCTCAGCTTCTTACTACCGGTTCTCTTCCATTTACATCTCCCGATGGCCCACTTCTTCTCTTACTTTCCCTCTGAAAAGGTGACCACAGGGTGAAAGTGCACGAGGGGAAGTTAGAGCAAGCATACTAGAATAGTAGAGACCATGCAAGAGAGAAAAGGTCGAGTAAAAGACATATCTGACGCATTAGTAAGTACAAGAGATCGGAAAAGGCGAAACAAAAAGAGAGAATGAGATAAAAAGATAGAATTAGAGAATGAGAAGTAAATAGAGAGAAAGAACACGAGGCACAAGAAATGTAAAGTAAGGAACAGGTAGAGAACCGGATCTCATATTCGGAACTCGCTTTCTTTCCGAGTGAATCCCGATGAAAACGGACTTTGGAGGGATATCCTGACCGAATAACTTTCGATGATCTTCGTCTTCTTCTGAGTGAAGTTTTAAGGAATCAGAGACAGTTTGCCAAGCCTAAATCGCCTAAAATCTTATAATTCAGAGAAATTAAAAAAGAAGAACTGTCTACAAAGTGGGAGAAAAGACGACGACCGAGCGACACAAAGCACAAGCAGAAGGAGAAAAGGCGGATTACTGATAAGGTCTCATCTATTTTCAATTAAAAAAAATAAAATCAGGCATTTTCGATTGACCTCATTACACGATTTACAAACAGAACTAACGATGTTTTATTGATTATACAGAGAGCCGCTATGGGATTCAAAACTTTCTTAAATTGGTTACCAATCGTTACTTATTGAGGCAATGGAGCGGCAACTGCAGGCTCTCACACAAGAGAATGAAGTTCTCAAGTCCAGGCTAGACTCCCAGGTGGCAGTAGAACCCGTACTCTCGCGCACTTGTCCTCCTGCTCCCCTGATCAATCAAACTCCAGCTCTGCCTCTACCATCAGCCACTATGGTCTCCCATCAATCTTCCAACAGAATACAAGTTAGCCTCCATCTTAAAATAGTCTCCCATTGCTGTCATTGATTTTTGTATGGTGAGGACTTGTATCAGATCTCAACCATTGATTAACATCTTCCAGGTGATCAAAAGAGAGAAACTGTTAATGGTAGTTATTAGAAGTTTTAGTCAGATACAAACGGTTTCTATGCAGTGTGCATAACTTCCTAACAGGACACGGCAACACTAAGACTTGATTCTGACTGGACTAATTCCCCTTTCTTATTAAAAAATGATTAATTTTTCCCAGTCTTTGCGGAACGTTTTTTTTTTGAAGACTGACCCGACGCTACAGGTTGCGCCAAGAGTATCAATTTAGAGAAGAATGTCTTTAATTCTTTTTATATTCAAAAACGTGATCTGTGCGAAGATGGTCATGGAAAGCATTTTACCACTAACGTGCTTGTTTCAATAAACACAGCTGCTTCTAGCAGGCAAGCTTCAAGACGTCCGTGACCAAAAGTGATTGTAGTTGAGTTTAACTCAAGCTCTGAAAAGGGCCACACGCGGTGAATTGATTTCGCGATAGGCTGTAGCCTCAATCTTGGTCTATCACTCCACATAGACTGAAGTCCAGTATATTTAGAACATGCGAGTTTCTTGGTCGTTCCGATGAGTTGTATGGGTGTCGTTCCTTGGCGCACGAAAGTGATTTTTTTTTTGGCGTTCTTAGATTTTTTTTACTGAATCGGGTTCGAAGGTCCGTCGAGGCCCACAAGGCCTACATGATTGATAGATCGGTTGCGATTGCGAGCAAAGATTCCGTCATAACTGATGCAGAATGACCAGAACGGGGTTGTCCGGGGTGTTGTGAGTATGAATATCAAACACCAAAATTATATAAGTTTGTCGGAAGGAAATTGAGACGTTGTGCAATTCTAGCTCACATCTCACAAGATTTGCAACTCAATAATCGCAGTTTGAGGACTTAGTATTGCTTTTAGGTTACAAGTTAAATGAAAAAATAAGACTAGCATCACCAACACATAGAACTATAAAACTTGTACCAGAACAGAAATTTGCAAATTTGATCTACAAAAAATTTGCAAAGCACACAAAAGCTCGCTCAAAAAACTTGAGTACTTTTGACACACCTTTTATTATGTTTGTGAACCCGAAAAATCTTTAATCATGATGAGCATCAATGTACTAGTACTACTTGATAAAAAAATCTATTAATGAAACTGTGCTGAGCCAAGTTGTTTTTGCAGTCTGTGTACGGTGGATCCCCGGCTCCAATCTTATCTGTGCCAGTGCCTTCACCGCAGGCCTCTTCACTGCCATCGGCTCACTCTCACAATATCCCTCTTCTACAGATGTGCCAACTGCAAGCAGCGATCCAACAACAGGTCATCTCAAATCCCCAAGATTGTTTTGAACAAGAGATAACATGAGATAAACAAAGTCATTCAAACATTAGCGTGAATTTAATATAAAGAGCACCAAATACCTTGTGGACCAAAACAGCGTTAACTCTACTTTAATAGTTATATCCGTTTCCTGCATAAGCCTAAGCTATTCTGTTCCGCTGAATCATTTTTCTGGCTGGTAATGAAGAATTGCTTTTTTGGTTGCTCTCCTTTTTACACCCACTTGGAACGAATTCATTGAATTCTTTACAAGTCCTTTCTTGATTTATCTTGACCTTATCTACATCTTCATCCTTTGCCGCAGCCTTCTCACATTCAAATGATCCTTCTGAGAATCTTTGCTAGTGAAACGTTAAACTATTTAATTTTTTTTATTGTCGACATTTGTCGACCTTTTCTCATGAACTTTGTGTCGTCTATGCTACGTTTCCCACTTTAAGTTCAACTGAATCCATGGAACGAAGCTCCTACGTTCTCCCGTACAAACCTCCGCATATAGATACATAGATTCATCGCATTCTTTTACCTACTTTTTGATACATACCCTTTAATATCAATATACTCATATTTTCACCTAGGAAAAAAGGCTTTTCTGTTTTTCCTATCATCATTTTGTTAGTTAAGTTAAACTTTTGTATGTCTTTTTTATACCTTCCTCCTTTTTCCTAAAAGTTCTCGAGTTAACCTATTTCTTCAATTTGGCTTGTACACACAGCCTGTTTCAAACTGGAGTCAATGAAGTTATAGCTAGTTTACCAAATTATCCACAATTTTTCGATCAATTTTCTCTCCAAGTATTCTCGCGATCTTCACAGCTCTTGTTTTTATTCTTATCTTACTCTTATTTTCTTGAAACAGATGCAATTTCAAAGCTAACAAATGAAAAAAAAATTATGGAAACATGAAAAATTGCTCTGTTTGTGGTATCTTTTAAAATCTTCTCACAATCAGTTATTCTTGAAATTTCCTCTAACATGGCAATAAGAATTTCTAACCCGTTCGAAAACAACAACAACAGCACTAAAAACGTGAAATAACGAGCTTTGAGAAGAGACGAAATTGAAAGTGCTGCAAAGCTTTTCCATCATTTCCCTACATAACGCAGACTAAATTCAGTGGCAGCAGGCCGGAGTCGTCCAACTTACCGCTCTGCCAATCCAATCCATCTCCTCCCTCCCTACATCTGCTTCCTCTTCCTCTTCCTTGTTGAATCCTCTTTTTGCTCCCTCAACCTCTTCGGCTTCCTCATGCCTACCTGTAAACTCATCCACTCCGTCTACCTCTTCCAACTCTTGTCTCTTCTCTTCCTCTTCCGCCTTCCAACCATTCCACAAGGAATCCGTCATCAAGAGACATATCGAACCTAGAATTTCACCCGACTCTTCCAGTGATTACTTCTCTTCTTGTTTTGGTTAGTTCACAAAGAATATTCTCGAAAACTACAAAATCAAAAAGACTTACCTTTAGGGAACGTCAGACTTTGAAAAGAGACCAAAAGCGTGCAATCAGAAAAATAGAACGACTTGAAAACAGAGAATTTATTATATTAGCTTAACCTTATGGAAAAAAGTGCTTAGATTTGCGCTTGGATTTAACCTAATTGTCGATAAAAAATCATGCCTGGCAACTTTTCTGGAAAAAATGTTTGAGGTTTGTTAAGAGTGTTTACATGAGATTGGAGTAGGTGAGGATGAGGCAGCTACAGATGATTAATTTATTTTCTGACACAATATTCTCTCTCAGAATCTCGCCTTGGAGAGAAGGTCATAGTGGAGAATCCTACTATTTCTGATTCCCCCTCTTCTCTTTCTATCTTCGCATCTGCTCCCCCTTCCTTGCTGGCTGCTTCTTCGAGCTCTCAACCGCTCCACTCCGACCACCCAACTGCCCATCTGATCCGCTCCAGCCAATCGACTGCTGCTCCGACTCGCTCCATTCTTGGAAGCATCCTCTCAACCAACAACACCTCCCCGAAGATTCCAGAGACTTCAACAGAGCACTGGTCCCGTCTTCATTCTCCTCCTAGAGAGCTGCACAATCTTTCCTCGTCCAAATCGGATTCAGAGAGTCATACATCCGCTTCTTTGTCTCCTGGTGCCTCAGGGGAAGAGCATTCTTCCGGATCATCCGCTATAATCAAAGCCCTCAATGCTCCAATGGATGGTAAACGGGTTGGTTTCCTTTTCCGAACCTGCATCTTTTATAAGGGTCGCCTATAATCTCATTATACCGATGATTGGGGTTTTTATTATAATAATTAATTTAGTTTTTTTCTCGAAAAAATGCTTGATAGAACGCAGCAAACTCGATTGTATTTTTGTTAAACATTATAGCATATTTTGATTTTTGTTCTGAAACTGACTATTTCGAAAGCTGTGAAAACATTTTTCAAAGTTATTTGTTTATGTATATGTACGACTATAATTCCAACAAGTTATTTTTTAGCGTTCCAGATCACTCTAGAGTCTCAGCGATTTTTAATGCTTCAATGTTGAAGCAGCGAATGTAGAAACGATGTGTCAGGACTCAAATAATCACGAGAGAAATGAAAAGAAAGCAAACAGTAGACATTCTGCAGCAGGCCTACATGGATAGAAGGCGTCGCAATAACGAGGCGGCGAAGAGATGTCGAGCCAATCGGAGAGCAGTCTTTGAGTACAGGTCGAGGAGGGTGCAAGTTCTCGAGGCAGAGAATGAAAACCTAAAGGACCAGATCAATGCTTTGAAAAGGTAATCACTCAATCAAGGCTCCAAAATAGTCATTGAAATAGGACAAAAGTCTGTACAATGGTTCCATAATGGTTTTTATAGCAACTTCAAACTTTTTGTTTGTAGTGATTCATACGAGCCTACGAGAACTTTTTCGGTTTCTAAAGCTCGAATTCATGAGTCTCAAAAAAGGGGTCCAAGATTTTGTCTCTCCGATATTGAATCAAAGCTGAAGTACTTTGTAAATGGGATGCACCTTGTGAGCGACTGTCTTCTTATTTTCTGGAAATTGGAATCGATATCTGGAAGAAAAAGTTCGAGAAAACTCGAAAATTCATATTCAACAAAAAAAGATATTAGTTATGTTGGTTTAGTGTCGAAATTCAACAAAAATCACTTTGCCTAATTTTTTCTCGAATACGTTAGATTACAGGGAGATAGAACACTTCAAGGCCGTTCTGGAGGGAGCTCCTCTAACTTCTAGCTCCTCTCTCAACTGACAGACGTCTTGGAGGGAGCTCCTCTAACTTCTATCCTCTCTCTCAACTGACAGACGTCTTTCCATCGCTTCTCACTTTCATTCGTTTTTATCGGATTATATTTGCGAGCCGAACCATCCTAAATTCACTCCTAACCTTCTTTCCAATGTACAGGAGTTCAATGACTATCCTAGCTCCAGTCCTCAATTTTTTTTGCATAGCTAATTGGCAAAACACTTCTTTTCTTCGACGCATTTCCACTAATGTCTTTCTTCAACTGGCGAACAATTGATAGATGTCTGGTAGTCGTTCTACATTTTTATGATTTCTGTGCTCAAAATGGAGTTCTGCAGTCCGCAGAATAATCAATACTCATCAAAAAGTTTTTATGATAGTCTTTCAATTGTGAGTACATATTCGTTCTTCCCATTGTGCACAGTATGATCTGGATGTGTGTCTGCGTCAGTTTTACCGCTTAACACCTTACGTTTGCATTTTTTCTTCAAAACAAAAGCGGTCCTTTAAAAAAAGCATTAGTAGATTTTCCCCCATTTTTCTTTATATGTTTTTTTGCGGAGAAACAAAACTTTCAGAAAGGAAAAGAAATTAAAGCTGCTGAGAAATGAATTAGTTTTTTTTTCGTGTAGGTATAAACATTCTTCTGAAAGCAGCTGGTTTTCGAAGTCATCGATTTAACTCTTACTGTTTCCATGAACTAGTTTAACTTCACGCTTACCCTTAATAAATTCCTGATACTTTATAACAAAAGCATTTCGTCCCGGGACTTTGAATAAATTTTGTTACCATTCACTCATTATTATAATTTAGTTGCATGTAAACATATGTTCCTCGGAAAACCTTTCATGTTTAATATTTATTTTGAAGTTGATCAATAATAATACTATTTCACATTAGCTCTAATTATTTTTGAACTCCACCACTTAGTAAGCTATGTAATCAAAAAGTTTTTCGACGTCGCTATATTTGGGTCCAAAACCCCTGTTTTTAGAAAAAATATTCTACACCCCACATTGAATTGTACATTTGAGAACTTTGAAAAAGTTGCTTAGGACGAATGATGATATATTCCTAGCATACAACCGCTATTGCAATACGCTAGACAATGTAATGCTTTAAGTTTGTCTTTCAAGTTTTGTCGGTAAAAGATTCGGGCTTCATCAAAAAACACGAGTTTGTCTTGAAAGAAAGATTGGAGAATGCATTCATAAGTTCGATCACGGATTTCACGTTTGCCGGGGAAAACGCATAAGTGTCCGCTTAGTGAGGATTTTCCTTGACGAAGTTTGTTTGAGAAATTTCGGAAAAAGCTTCAAATCAGAAAATCTGATTCAGTTTTGGTTGCTTGGGTTTCTCCAACACTCAAAACATTGAGCTTCTCGTGAATTGGGATCGCAAGATTCCATCCATCTAAGCACTCTGATTTTTCTTTATTTATTCATACATCAAGTTTGATGTGACAATACATTGGTAATACAATGATAGCAAGTCACATATTTTTTTGCATTTGAATAGTAATACAACAAAACCGTATCACAACCAAAACTAGTCACCGGAACAATCACAACCAAAACTAGTCACCGGAACAACATTTTACTTTTATACATCTTAAAAAGTAGCATCCAAATTTTTTTCTTCGTCTAAATCAAGAAGGCTCAGAATTTCTATCAGTTTTAACCTATTCTTGAACAATCGAGAACATGGTGAAGTCATCATTTCACGAGGTGGTCTAGTCGTCCATCTAGCAGTTCACGAGGTGGTCTAGTCGTCCATCTAGCAGTTCTCACCGCGAAAGAGTTGAAAATCAATTTCTTTCTATTGAACTGGATATTGAAATTTAATGTAGACGTTCTACCACTACAATGTTTAAAAATATAAAAATCACTAACTTTTATATCTATTTCATTTCGGATTATTTTAAAGGCAAATGTTAGATCATTTACAATTCTTCTGTAGTATATGTAGAGCAGACAAATTCAAACTAATCAAACGGATCTGGTAAGTAAAAATAGAAGAAGATTCTGGACTACATGTATTAAAAAGCAGCCTAGTGAAAATTTTCTGAATCCTCTCTATGCTTTTTTAAAATCTTTTTTCAAATGAGGAGACCAGACCGTTGATGAAAATTCGCATAAAGGAAGAGCATGGGATTTATAACATCTTAAGTAGATTGATGGAGCAGTATATGTTATAATTCTAAAAAGGGCATACACTGTATAGAAAAGTACGACATACGTTCTCATAACTTGTGAAATTTTGCAGTCCGTCTCTTTCGGCTGGCTCTGGACAATCGACTGGCTGACAATTAGAATATCTTTCATTTCGTTCATCACTTCACTGTAGTCTAGAGTGAAAATGCTAGCCTGTGAGTAGTTTGGCATGAGTTCGGATCTGCGTGATGAATTATTTTCGCAACATTTTTATTTTAACATCAAAAATTATTTTTACATCAGAAAACGCTTAGGCTTAGGAAAAAAAGTTTACGCTCTTGAGCTTAGTTAGTCAAACGAGAACGCATAAGAAAGTTTCTCATATTATCCAATATTGTCAATTCAGTGAATTTAATTGAGCCAGGCCTTTTTTTAGGCCAGCAGATTCTGCAGAGCCAGTCGAAAGAGAAGGAATGCAAAATTTCACAAGTGTTCACATAATGATAGCTAAATGAAAAGGACGAATATATTAGAACACCAAGATTGCGAACAGAATGCCAAAACTTCCTTTATATAAAATACGAGAGGACGGCAGAATTCTGGGGAACAAACAAAGTAAAAAAAAAAGAGGAAAAACCAACTCAAACGATTCATTTGCCTATTTGAACGAATTTAGTTCAAGAAGATTTTTTTTTAAATTGATACATTCTTGATGAAAGCAGCTAGGAATTCAAAAACAAAATATACATTACACTTATAGCGTACATTCATAGGCTTCTGGATAAGACCACGGAGCTCTCGAAAGAATTTCATCGTCGAAAATATCGTATTCCAGGCAGCAAGCATTACATGTGGCAGGTGCATTTCTCTATCACTTTCTCCTTCTCCCTCTCTCTCTCTCTCTCTCTCTCTCTCTCTCTCTCTCTCTCTCTCTCTCTCTCTCTCTCTCTCTCTCTCTCTCTCTCTCTCTCTCTCTCTCTCTCTTTCTCTCTATCTATCTATCTATCTATCTTCATTGTTGTTCCTCTCTCTATTCATATCTCTCTCTCTTCATTTCTGTTCCTCTCTTTGTTCATCTACATATCTCCGTCTCTCTCTATACATATAACAATCCATTCTTTCTCAAAACAGTGTTTTACTCTGCCAGAATTGTTCCTTCGTTGATTTTTTTCAAAGTCTCTGTGATTTCCATTAAATTGTTTTTTTCTATTCATTTCTCGCTTACTCATATAATGTATTCCCTCAGCTTGCAATCATTTATTCTTTCCCTAGAGTAATTCTTCCAGTCTTTCCGATGCAAATTTGTTTTATAGTCCCACCTCAACTGTTAATTAACACAGCATGTCATACATATCCCTTTCATATACTATTTCCCTCGCCTGTCCATTTTTCTCGCTTCATGCTCTCTCTCTTTCCTCCTTCTTCTTCCCCTCTCTTTCTCTATCTCTCTCTTTTATTTCTACATGTGTCTCTTTTCATCTTTTTTCCTTTATTTTCCCCTCTACATCTCTCTTAATCTCTTCCTTTTTCGTTTTCTCTTTCCCCTTTTCTCCCTTTCTCAATCTCTCTCTCTCTCTCTCTCTCTCTCTCTCTCTCTCTCTCTACTCGCTCGTTTTCTTTATTTCTCTCCATCTCAGTGAACCGGAAGCAGCAGAGACAGCCCGGAAGACGCTGTCTCCCTCCACACCCGCTTATTATACTTCCCCTGCCTTCTCTCCTACCTTGAATCAATCTATTTCCCCCACTCTCTCACAAATTCTCTATTATTTTTCCTTTTTTACTCATAAAGTTCCTAACTCGTTCTCTTTCTGCTGCTCTCTATAAAACTCACCCTATGTTTTTTAGTTGACAATATTTATTTTTTCTGTTCTCTTTTCTGTTTTTTATACTTCGTTTTTAAGCCAGGAGACCTAAAAAGGGCAGAAAGGATGGCCGACTAATGCAGAAGCCATGTAGCCCTCCTCTTTCCTCCTCGCAAAACTCATGCTTCTTAATCCGAGAACTTTTCTTCTCACCTGCCACTGGTTTCAAGTGTGACTATCACGTTTAACTCCATATCCCTTTTTCTTTTTGAGTTCCCTTTAGAGAGTTCTTCATGGATTATCCTGTCATGAGTATCCGTCGAGAGACCATAGCTAAGGTCTCACTTTTTCACTTTACTCACTTCTCTGCTAAACAAAAAAAGAAACAAATGCCGGGCACCTTCCTCTCTTTTCTGTCCTCGTGTCAAGGAGTAGATTGCATTAGGCGCGTCTAGTAAAGAATGGAAATAAGAAGAATAGCTGAGAGAGATGAGGAGAGGGAAAATAAAGAGAGAGAAAAGAGATAGAGAGAAAACAAAGTATGATTTTTCGATGAAAGAAAGGCAAAAGTGAGAAAAACCATGAAAAATTGAGAGAAAAGGAATGGAAAAATTTGCGAAAAGAACTAACGAATAGAAAACAGTGCTGAATGAATAACGGACGAATAACAACAAAGAAAGCTTCAGATAAAGTTTGAAAAGAAAAAAATTGAGAAATTTTTACAGAAACAATGAGAGTCTATCTGAGAGAGAGAAAGAGAAAATAAGGAGGAGAGATAGAATGGAATGAAGGAGAGGAGAGATGGAATGAAGAGTTAGTAGTAAGATAGAGTTTCGAGCAGAGACAAAGTCACTGCGGCAAGACGGCGAACAAAGCCATCGAGAAGAGGAGCAAATAAGAGAAAGTACTGGGCAGCCGGCTGCTACCTTCAACTTGAAGCAGCAACCAAGAATTTTATGTTTGGAAACCTTTTAGTCAAAATGAACTTCGAAAAGTAGATCTAATATTCTAGAGGCTGTTTTTTAATTGGGTTGATGTTTGAGCAATTTTCTAGTGAGTTATTGTCTTCAATGAGTCTTCAAGGTAATCTGAGCTGGAATTCAAAAATCTCTTCATCCCTGTAGGCTGTTATACTTTTGAAAAGATTTTTTAGAGAGTATCGCACTAATTGAGTGTTGTGGGATGAATGGGGGGGGGGGGAGGTTTCAGGTCTACAAGAACCTTTTAGAATAGGAAAGATCAAACCAGATAGTGAATATCTTGCCATCAGAACCAAAACAAATAATAATATTGTTTTGGCTTTTTGCATGGACGATTTTTTAATTTCCGCTCCTTATTCATTACTTTCGTTCATCTTTTATACAACTTAGAGTTTATGTGCTTACTATTCATTTCGCTATGAAAATATACACAGCATTTTATGAACACCTCTCTTCGAAAAGTGCTCTTCTCTAAACCCCAGTAAGAATAAATATGTAGATTACTGATTAAGTAAGTGAAACAGTGAGTGTTGCTCGAAGTATTTCCGGCCTGCCTAGCATCAAGATGAGTTCTTTGGGCTAATTCACCACAGAATAAGCTCTTCTTGCCCATTTTCATCTGAGACAAAGCAAAGCAAAAAACAAAGAAAGAACTCACGAAAAGACAGCCAGGAACGAGGCTTAGTGAGAAGAAGACTCGAGTTGAAGCAGTACAATCGAGTCTTCCTCTTTATTCTTTTCCTTTCTCTGCCAGTAAAATAAGCAGTCTGATTCATTCATCCAGAAAACACGAACTTTTTTTTCATAAGAATAAGTATCTTTCTCTTTTTTCCTCTTTTCCTCTCTCAGTAGCCCTCTCTTTCATTTTCTCTTTCGTTTACCAATTGCCTTGCTTTCTTTCCCTTTCGGTTCATTTCTGTCTCACTCTTCAGCTACTTCTTCCATTCTTCTCTCGTTCAAATTGTTTTTGATGTACATTCTCTTCGCTTCCGTAGCTGAGGTTTTCTCTTTTAACTGATAAACTAAAAATGAATTAGTTTCAGAAATGTCAGTGTGATGAGCGTTTGCTACTTTTACTGACTTATGTACATAAAACATAAGATACATATGATATGTACAGTAAAATATTAGGGTTGCGAACTTAGAAATCAAAGATATATTGTCCCAACAATTTGAAGGTTTTCTATTTTCCATTACGGCTTCTTATAAACAAAAAGAAGTTTTTTTTATTATAATGAGAATTTTCATCGAACTATTTTGTCTGATAAACTCTTGAGACCCATGGATTGCTTTCTCTTGTTGATTTGGTGCGTGTACAAGTATTTTGTTCTTTGGTTCAACACATTGATGATCTATAACTTTTTTGTTCTCAGACTCAAGAATATTTGTGAAACTTTAACGTAGATTGATTTTCAAATGCAACTTCGTATACTTTAAATTTATCTTCAATATGATTTTTACTGTTTCTATTACCATCCTTCTGGGGAAGAACAATGACGAAAACGAAGGTGAGATTCACTAACTACATAGTATCGTTACAAACAACTCGCAAGAGAGGAAATCTTAGTTTTCACAACAACAAAAAAAAACTCTAAATTTTTTTTGAATTTTTTCATAAGAGTTTCTCGAACTATTAATTTCAGAAGCCATAAACTATATTAATTTAAAAAAATTCAAACCATTTAAGTCTATCGCAGGTTTCCAAAAAAATCGTTTTCATTTGCAAAAAAAATTTCCTATCCAATGTAATTTGTTTATATATTTTGACTCAACATAAAAAAGAATAGAGAAAAGTACAAAAAGTGCGATGAAAAGGAGTCGTAATTGAATATTTACATTCTTAAGTGAGTTTCATCCTCACTACTTAAAACTTTTTTAATCTTTCGCTCTTTCCTTTTCGGTTAAAACTGTCGTTTTTAAGAATTGAAAAAAGTCCATACAAGGTTTTTTATTATTGTCTCATGTTTCCGCTTTCTCTACTTCAACGAAAGACTATTCCAGCTCCACAACTTCATTTGTTCTACCGAGCAGAATAGTTGTAATTGAATGTAGGAACAAATATTTGCCACTAAATGAGATAGAAAGATTAAGGGCCAAGGGTGAGTGAGAAAGAAGGGCGTGGATGAGCTGCAGTGAGTCCCTCCAGATGCTATGTGCCTTCCATGAGTCGCCGTCATAGAAGTTCCTTCGGACTTCTCTCTTTTCACTGGAATGCCCTTCTCTGCTTCAGCATCCTCCTCCTCCTCTCTATAATTACAGTCGAAAGTCGGAAGAAGCAGCGAACTAATTGGTTTCTTCTGCACTAATTTTCGCTCCTAGAGCAAGTTATACTAGAAGAAAAAGAGAGAATAAAAACATCTTTTGCAGCAAAAGAACGGCGTTCGATCGACGCACAACCAACTATCAGGCATGGAGGGAGCAGATGACAGTCTGTGATTTGCTGCAAGATTACGATTCAGCTGTGCGACCCTCCGGAAGAACTCCTTTCAATGACACCAGTTTGTACTCTTTCCTGTTTTAGAAAATGAGAAACCAATTTCATTCACTTTTTCATGCTTGGTTTTGATTTTTAACTTGTTGTGTAGTAATGTTTGAATCTAAATTTCTAGTTTTCTTGAACTTCTTGTTTTTAACCCCGTACTTCTGCTGCAATGATTATTATTCATACAGGAAATCAGTGTTCTAATGAAAAAAAGCTTTTTAAATTGTTTGAGGTGTTGTTAGAACTTTACTGCAATTTTTTTAGTCGTCAACAAAGCATTTTTAGTTTTAAAAGTTTTGTTTCACTACTCAAGAGACATTCGGCTTATAGTTTTTTATGCAAATCATCAATGTTTTAAGAAAGTTCCGTCTTCTAGTTTTCAATTTGAAAAAATTTTACGATTATTTCTCACCGAAAATATAAAGAAGAAAAACTTATTCCAGAATAACAGTCAGTTTTATTAGGGAGAAAAAAACTCGTATAACTTCAGGCATATCGTGTTAAATTGTTTCTCTGCTCAGAAGGCCCGGTCGTCATCACCACGAGTCTTGACATTCGATCGATATCTGCCGTCTCCGAGAAAAACATGGAATTTGTTGCTCAGTTCCGCATTCGTCAGGAGTGGTTCGATGACCGACTTCGCTTCATGGATCAGGTTGCAATGCAAGCTTTGGCAATATCACATTTCATCAAAGATTGAAATGAGTCTGTGAGGCACTTGAAATACTATGTAAAATAAAGACGAGAGAGTATAAAGAGAGTAAAATAAAGACCGTGTCTCTGATTGAAGACCGGCCGCGTGAGCGTGTCTCCGGAATTTCGCAACTTCGAATACATTCACGTGGCAAGAGACCAACAGCTCTGGATTCCAGACACGTTCTTCCAGAATGAAAAGAATGGGTGGTACCACATGCTGGATCAGGTAATCATTGCAAACAACTATTTGATGTTTTCTTCGGATGCGATTATGAGAAAATTCTTTGTTTTACAGGAAAACCGATTTGTCAAAATTCGTTCCGATGGTAAATTGATCTATGATAGAAGGTCAGTTGCTGCACTCTAGCATACATTTATCCATTCATTTTGTGTGGAAGTCCCATGGTGTATACAATGAGTTATGAACTTGCAGATTAACTCTTCATCTTTCTTGCTCAATGAATCTTCTCACTTACCCCATGGATGTTCAACGATGTGTTATTGACTTCGCTTCATGTAAGTCATTTGCTTAGTTTTTTGGGAGGCGCTCTACACACAGAGAAAAATTGATCACTTTCGATACATTTTCTGAACAATATAAAGGAGACGATGTGGTTAATGTCCTTTGTATTGTTCAGTCTGTAGTAAACCTCGCCCTAAAACTGTTTACTTGTGGTCAATAATATTGTTCACTTGAAAAAAAAGTGTGCAGTATTAAACCTCGCCCATAACTTGCGAGCTCTTTCGTTCTTTTTTCAGAGCCTTTCTTGACTTTTTCTTCTTCCAAGTGAAAAAAGTGTGTTTATATGCAATGTAACGAACACTTGAATAAAAATCATTTTTTTATCAGCAAGCATGATGTGATAGTTTTCGGAAAAAGCAAAGGGAAGTAAATAGTTCATCATAATCTCAAAAAAACAAAACAGAAGAGTTTTGTATTACATTGTTTAAATTAAATTTATTAAGCATGATATGTCACAATTAAAAAAATCCTGCGAAACTAGTTTAAAAGAAAAAAATTTATTTCGCAGTTTGAAAAAGTTTAAGCCTTCACTTCAACATCACATGACTGTATTTCAGAAATGGAAGTTCTTGTGAATGAAACTTTTTTAAACTGCGTAAACAAATCATAACACATATCAAGTTCAAACAATCACACATATCAAGTTCAAACAATCACACATATCAAGTTCAAACAATCACACATATCAAGTTCAAACAATCACACATATCAAGTTCAAACAATCACACATATCAAGTTCAAACAATCACACATATCAAGTTCAAACAATCACACATATCAAGTTCAAACAATCACACATATCAAGTTCAAACAATCACACATATCAAGTTCAAACAATCACACATATCAAGTTCAAACAATCACACATATCAAGTTCAAACAATCACACATATCAAGTTCAAACAACAAAAATCATTGGAGAGAGGAGTTTCAGAAGTTTAGACATCTTCTTCCCGAGTGATTTTCTTTCTTTAAAATCTGAAAAAATTGAACAAACTTCGATTAGACTCTTCAAATGCCAATTGGCTTACAGACTATATTGTAAAAGCGCCAAAAACTAGGAGTCGAGGTAAAAACTTAGCAGTCAGAGAAATTAAAAAGAGAATAAAACCTTCATGGGTTGAAGGGTAGCGTGGGATAGTGTTCCTCAGGAAACAGGGAATCCTGAAATTCTCGAACTCTTTGGATTTATCTCGAGGCATTAACTAATGTCGACGATATCTTTCGAAAAAACTTTTGGAAGTATTAAAAAGTTACGGTTTCTCATAATTCATAGATATATACTATTTTATCATATAGAAAATAACAAGCAAAGAACAACAAAAAAGTTCAAATACCGACTTTACAGGAACTCATTGGTGTCTTATAACCTAGAGACGTCTCATATATCTGGAAAAACATTCGAAATATTGAAAAAATGTTTCAATGAACTAGGGACATCAATTTATTTGATTCAATCATAATGAAATAAAAACACGAAGTGGGTGCGGAAACACGAAATATTCCTTGTTAAAATAAAATACGGCTTAGGTAAAACATACTGAAAAATATATAATGTTCAGTTCCTGCGCTCTCAGAGCGACCAAAAATGTTCCAAATATGATCAATATGCGTGGAACCTTATTATTGGTGATCAATTTTTTTGTGTGTAGAAGTTGTCTCGTCATAGGTCCCACGTAATAGGTGGCCGGTTTCACTTTTAAGATGCCTACACAACCAACGACATCATCTACGAATGGCGAGGAGAGAATCCTCTCAAACTGCACAGCACGGCCAACGGGGCTCTCCCCAACTTCAACATCACTTCCATCGGAAACGCTTCGTGCCACTCTACGACTAACACAGGTGAAATTGACATTGTCGGGGAAGTGGATTGATAAAGTTATTGCAGGGAGCTACTCATGCCTGAGGGTCAACTTGCAGCTGACACGTGTTTTCTCTTTCTTCTTGCTACAGCTCTACATTCCTTCATCTATGCTGGTTGGACAAGTCTTATTCTATTCATCAAAACAATATTGTTTTTTTAAACGTTGTTAGGCTTGTTTTCTCAAAGTTCTATTCTGCTTTAAATTTTTTTTCACTTTGAATAGGTTGGCGTAGCTTGGGTATCGTACTGGATCGACTGGAAAAGCACCGCGGCTCGTGTTCCTTTGGCCATCGTCACTCTGCTCACTATGATCACCACTTCTCACGGTTCGCCTTCTAGGAAATACTTTTCTGTTTTCCAAGTGTTCAAATATTGTATTATGTAGAGTTAAGTTCTTATGAAGTTGACATAATCCTTTTTGAAAAGGATTCATGGATAGAACCTCAGTAACTGACATGAAGAAAAAGGGAAAATCAGAGATTATTTTTAAAAAGATTATATGGTTTTTAAGAAAAATCAAAAGTAGCTCATACCTAATCCCCCTTCTAACTTTCTGTGAATTGTTTGTGAATCGGTCATCAAAATACCAAGTTTTGACAATTTAGTCTTCAATTAAAATTTTTAACAGTCTAATTTTTGAACAATCAACAACCATCTATACAGCAATCAACTCAAATTTGCCTCCGGTCTCATACGCGAAGTCGATCGATATCTGGGTTGGAGCCTGTGTCGGTGAGTATCTTAGCTGGAGTAGAAAATTACTTTTTGTTTCTAGGGACAAAAAAGAAATCAGAATGGTGTTTGTTGAACATTCCAGTTTTCATTTTCTTCTCTCTGATCGAGTATGCCGTCGTGAATTACTTGGGAATCGTTGATGAACACAGGTAAAAATTCACTTACTTTTGCCTATAGTTTTAATGAAAATTTCAATTAACTCGCGAATTGCGTAGAATTTTTAGCTCAAAATACACTTGAAATTTCGGCTGTGTAAAATGTAAGAAAAAAACCATCATATGGGGCTTTTCATTTCTCTCTTTCAAGGAGGCGGCCTTTTAAAGTAGCTAAAAGTATTCAGAAAATGAAAAAAGATGAATCATATCACTAAATACTCTTTACTTGGAATCAAAAAATATTGAATTACCTGGCCCATATGATGGTTGTTTGTCAGACAAATGCGGAAGGCGGCCTGCAATCGGAGTCGCCTCTCCAATGTGATCGAGTCGGAGATGTACCTGCAGTCGGTGGGGCAGGCACTGAATTCGCCCGCCTCTCTCAATGCGTACTCGCCACACGAAAAGAAGGTTCGCTGCCTGGACATTCTATGGTATCACTCCCATCACGATTACGCTTTTTGTCGTATTACTTGTGAAATGTGATAGTTTTCAGAACCTTCTTATGAACGAATTACGGCTCCTGAAAAAGTGGAAAAAGAAGGAAAAGGAATTACGTTCTCTAAAAAATGTTTTAAAAAAGCAGTAGATGAAAGAGTGGTTAAAATTGAGCAAAAAACTGTGCCAGCAATTGCATTTTTAGCGCCTTCTTCGGCGAAAAAACAAGAAGTCGTTAGAGCTGCGAGAGGAAGAGGGGATGGAGCTGATGGACGTCATCATAGGGGGAGGGAAGGGAAGCAGTAGCGGAGGAGGTGGGGACGATGGACCCCCTAGAGCTGCCACCAACACACCCCTACAGTGGACTTTCGAGGCTCGCTAGCTCAGCTACTTCTAAGCTTCTTTTCCCCTTTCAAAAAAATTTGTTTGCCACAAAACTCAAAAACGGCACTTAAAATTTTCGATGATTGGAGAAAAAACCGACGCTTCTCGAGGGATTGCGTCTAGAATGATAAGAAACATGCGAGTAGTCTCGCTTCACTTTGACCCTCTCCTATCCCGCTCGTCTAGAATGATAGGAAACATGCGAGAATTCTCGCTTCACTTTGACCCTCTCCTATCCCGCTCGTCTAGAATGATAAGAAACATGCGAGAAGTCTCGCTTCACTTTGACCCTATACTATATCGCTGCGAGAAGTCTCGCTTCACTTTGACCCTCTCCTATCCCGCTGCGAGAAGTCTCGCTTCACTTTGACCCTCTCCTATCCCGCTCGTCTAGAATGATAAGAAACATGCGAGAAGTCTCGCTTCACTTTGACCCTCTCCTATCCCGCTCGTCTAGAATGATAAGAAACATGCGAAAAGTCTCGCTTCACTTTGACCCTCTCCTATCCCGCTCGTCTAGAATGATAAGAAACATGCGAGAAGTCTCGCTTCACTTTGACCCTCTCCTATCCCGCTGCGAGAAGTCTCGCTTCACTTCGACCCTCTCCTATCCCGCTCGTCTAGAATGATAAGAAACATGCGAGAAGTCTCGCTTCACTTTGACCCTCTCCTATTCCGCTGCGAGAAGTCTCGCTTCACTTTGACCCTCTCCTATCCCGCTCGTCTAGAATGATAAGAAACATGCGAGAAGTCTCGCTTCACTTTGACCCTCTCCTATCCCGCTCTAAAAGAAGTCTCGCTTCACTTTGACCCTCTCCTATCCCGCTTTAAAAGAAGTCTCGCTTCACTTTGACTCTCTCCTATCCCGCTCTAAAAGAAGTCTCGCTTCAGTTTGACCCTCTCCTATCCCGCTCTAAAAGAAGTCTCGCTTCACTTTGACCCTCTCCTATCCCGCTGCGAGAAGTCTCGCTTCACTTTGACCCTCTCCTATCCCGCTCGTCTAGAATGATAAGAAACATGCGAGAAGTCTCGCTTCACTTTGACCCTCTCCTATCCCGCTCGTCTAGAATGATAAGAAACATGCGAGAAGTCTCGCTTTACTTTGACCCTCTCTTATCCCGATCTAAAAGAAGTCTCGCTTCACTTTGACCCTCTCCTATCCCGCTCTAAAAGAAGTCTCGCTTCACTTTGACCCTCTCCTATCCCGCTTTAAAAGAAGTCTCGCTTCACTTTGACTCTCTCCTATCCCGCTCTAAAAGAAGTCTCGCTTCAGTTTGACCCTCTCCTATCCCGCTCTAAAAGAAGTCTCGCTTCACTTTGACCCTCTCCTATCCCGCTGCGAGAAGTCTCGCTTCACTTTGACCCTCTCCTATCCCGCTCGTCTAGAATGATAAGAAACATGCGAGAAGTCTCGCTTCACTTTGACCCTCTCCTATCCCGCTCGTCTAGAATGATAAGAAACATGCGAGAAGTCTCGCTTTACTTTGACCCTCTCTTATCCCGATCTAAAAGAAGTCTCGCTTCACTTTGACCCTCTCCTATCCCGCTCTAAAAGAAGTCTCGCTTCACTTTGACCCTCTCCTATCCCGCTGCGAGAAGTCTCGCTTCACTTTGACCCTTTCCTATCCCGCTCGTCTAGAATGATAAGAAACATGCGAGAAGTGTCGCTTCACTTTGACCCTCTCCTATTCCGCTCGTCTAGAATGATAAGAAACATGCGAGAAGTCTCGCTTCACTTTGACCCTCTCCTATCCCGCTCGTCTAGAATGATAAGAAACATGCGAGAAGTCTCGCTTCACTTTGACCCTCTCCTATCCCGCTCTAAAAGAAGTCTCGCTTCACTTTGACCCTCTCCTATCCCGCTCTAAAAGAAGTCTCGCTTCACTTTGACCCTCTCCTATCCCGCTCTAAAAGAAATCTCGCTTCACTTTGACCCTCTCCTATCCCGCTCTAAAAGAAGTCTCGCTTCACTTTGACCCTCTCCTATCCCGCTGCGAGAAGTCTCGCTTCACTTTGACCCTCTCCTATCCCGCTCCTCTAGAATGATAAGAAACATGCGAGAAGTCTCGCTTCACTTTGACCCTCTCCTATCCCGCTCGTCTAGAATGATAAAAAACATGCGAGAAGTCTCGCTTCACTTTGACCCTCTCCTATCCCGCTGCGAGAAGTCTCGCTTCACTTTGACCCTCTCCTATCCCGCTCGTCTAGAATGATAAGAAACATGCGAGAAGTCTCGCTTCACTTTGACCCTCTCCTATCCCGCTCGTCTAGAATGATAAGAAACATGCGAAAAGTCTCGCTTCACTTTGACCCTCTCCTATCCCGCTCGTCTAGAATGATAAGAAACATGCGAGAAGTCTCGCTTCACTTTGACCCTCTCCTATCCCGCTGCGAGAAGTCTCGCTTCACTTCGACCCTCTCCTATCCCGCTCGTCTAGAATGATAAGAAACATGCGAGAAGTCTCGCTTCACTTTGACCCTCTCCTATCCCGCTGCGAGAAGTCTCGCTTCACTTTGACCCTCTCCTATTCCGCTCGTCTAGAATGATAAGAAACATGCGAGAAGTCTCGCTTCACTTTGACCCTCTCCTATCCCGCTCGTCTAGAATGATAAGAAACATGCGAGAAGTCTCGCTTCACTTTGACCCTCTCCTATCCCGCTCTAAAAGAAGTCTCGCTTCACTTTGACCCTCTCCTATCCCGCTCTAAAAGAAGTCTCGCTTCACTTTGACCCTCTCCTATCCCGCTCTAAAAGAAGTCTCGCTTCACTTTGACCCTCTCCTATCCCGCTCTAAAAGAAGTCTCGCTTCACTTTGACCCTCTCCTATCCCGCTGCGAGAAGTCTCGCTTCACTTTGACCCTCTCCTATCCCGCTCCTCTAGAATGATAAGAAACATGCGAGAAGTCTCGCTTCACTTTGATCCTCTCCTATCCCGCTCGTCTAGAATGATAAAAAACATGCGAGAAGTCTCGCTTCACTTTGACCCTCTCCTATCCCGCTGCGAGAAGTCTCGCTTCACTTTGACCCTCTCCTATCCCGCTCGTCTAGAATGATAAGAAACATGCGAGAAGTCTCGCTTCACTTTGACCCTCTCCTATCCCGCTCTAAAAGAAGTCTCGCTTCACTTTGACCCTCTCCTATCCCGCTCTAAAAGTCTTCAGTTTCTCAATTTTTGAACAATCGAATTGACCTGACCTATTGTTTTTGAAAAAAATCATGTCATAAAAAACATTCTTGAAGTGAAGCGGTTCCCATAACATGGTTCCCAAAAAGTGAACTATGAAACGGTAGAAGTGATATTCTCAATACAGGATACAACCGATCTTGTGTATGTCGGTCAGAGAAGACGTGTGGAGTTAGTAAGATGGTGCAGCGTCCTTTCTTCCAGAGGAAGAGCGGAAAGAATCGACATCATTGCCAGGTTCCAGGCAAAAAGTATTTTTCGAGGGCACTATTTAAAAAAAAAGAGAGGCTATAATGAAGCTCAAAATCATACGCAAGTACTAAGACAAATACATACATATGCAGGTTAACGGATATTACTAGAAGCATTTATAGCTGTTATTTCGTGTTCAGGTTCCTCCTTTAGCATGCACTTTCTTTGTCAGATGTGTTTCGTTTTCGAGCGTCCATTGAACTGGACGAATTCTCAATCATAAATGCTCATGTACATAAACTTGTTATCCGTTTTGAGTTTTTTTTGCACCTACTTTGACATTTATGGTTCAAATTTTAAATCTCACACAGAGTTTGATATAAGCGGATCGATTTGCAGAAGAATATTCAGAAAAAAAACCGGAAAATGACGATTAGTTTTTCAAGTTTGTGTGGAGGGGCCCCGCGATGGCTCAATCGGTAGAGCATTAGACTATCAGTCTGAGCGCTCTCAAATCGCGGGTTCGGCTCGATTTTCGGACCGGCAAAAGAGTGGTGTTTTTTCCATCCCTACTCTTCGTCCTCCACTCATCAGCATGGTTGATCCCGGTCTCCGGCAGGATTAAGACACCTTGAGACCGTATCGTCCAAACCATATTTTACATTCTCTCATCTCTAAGTTCAACGTTCTCACTCGTACTTCATCAAGAACACGATTGAAAGTAGAATTGTGATTAATTGTATGAATTATGGCGCTTCATGTCTATGACATTGATTATAAAGCTATTAGGTTTTTTAAACAAAATTTTTTTAAAAGTAGTACGAAGTTTTATTCGTTTCAGGATAATTTTTCCGATTGCCTTCATCATGTTCAACATCGCCTACTGGAGTATCTACCTTGATAAAGACAAGCCAATGAAGTCATCCTGAAGGGGAACGGAAAGTGGAAAAATAAAGCATTCTCTTTCAAAATGGTTTTTGTGATTAACTTATATGAATTCATTTATATGAATTCAAAAAGTTGTTTTAACTTATATTAATGCATAGAATTGTTTCTTGAGACTGATTGGAAAGTCATTGATAAAGTTAATTATATATATATATATATATATATTTGAAATTTACTATCAATAAGTTAATCAATAGCTTTCCTTGTAGCTATGCAGTTCTGAATTAATTTTTAGTCTGAATATTTGTTGTTACCGATTACATCAAAACGTCTCACTTTTCCCCACAAATATTTGTGCGATTTGATATAAATTTTCGTGTCTTAAAATTCTTCATTCTTAAGTACATATGTTATTCTGTTCTTAAGTACTGTTGTTTCTAATTTTTCTGTTGTTCAATGTTCGGGTAAAACAACAACAAAGAATTTAAAAAATCTATATGTTTCAAAATTAATGCTTATTATGTTCATACTCAAATAGTCTCTTCAGTAGTCTAAAAGATTAAGAAGGCTAGAATAGCGGAATTAATAACTTGCTCCGGCCTCGTATCCCTTCAAGCGAGATGGAAGTTGCCTTTACCCTCTTTTCTCTTTTTATCTCTCTCTCCTCGATCTCTCTTCTCTCCTTTTTATATACTCTCTTACACCCTATTTCCCTTTTTATCTCTTACTATGTTTCTAGTCACGCTCTCTTTTTCAATTTCCGTCTTTTGAATCCTTTTTCACCTTTAACTTGCTAGGTTTATTCGTTCACTTTTGAGGTATTTCTTTTTTGTTTTCACCTTCTCTCTGCTCCGATCTTCTATTTCGCCCAGTTTTTCCTCACTCTGTGTGATTTTGATAAACAGAGCTTTTACCAGGTTTGGCCGTATTTTTTTGAAGTTTTTGTTTCACAATAAACACATTTTCTTTTCAAATTGTGAAATTTGTTCTTGATGATTGACAGCAAAAATAATATAAAAACAAGTTCAAAATATTGATTTATTATCTACATCTTGGAGTGTTTATGACAAGTTTTACTTTTCATCAGTAACAATATCCACCGTATCATTAACAAATATTAGCATAAGATCATCAGCCATTGATGTTCGTTAATACTGTTGAGCTGAGTGAGAATGAGAAAAATTTAATGTTAATATTCAAGATTTACAAGTCACATGAATCTAAAAATGCTAAAAATTAGCTGTTAATAGAATATAGAATATATGTATGAAGAAAACAAGGGAGAAAAATGGTAGAGTGGGAGAAAAGAGCTAAGTAAAGGCTTCATGAGAAAATGAACAGGAAGAAAAAGAGATTAGCCATTTCCGTGAAGATATTTCAATTCGACCTCTTTAAGCCGCCGCTGGCCAAAATCCCACTTTTATTCGATAAATGCACTCAATGCAAGTGTCTCCGTGTGTTACTAGGTGCTTGATATTTCTTTTAATATTCATACTGTTGTAATCATTCCGAATTCTCGGTGCTATTCTATTTACTTAGCTAACTGAAAAAATCGAAACAAAGCTCTTGATTCAGCCGCTAAAGCTTGCTAACCTTTAATATATCATGGTGAGAGGAATTGTGTCCTTCAATTGAGCTTTGTTCAGAATCGTTGCAAAGAAACTTGTTAAGATGGTTTTCAAGTGAAATGATGAGCGCTGAAAATGAGGAACTAGCGGAAGACTTCGGAAATTGTTAAGGATTGTAACTTGTAACTCAGTAAATTTCTTAACTGCTCTGTTTGTATCGGAATTTTATTATAATTATTATTACAAGATAAGGGTAACAGATAGCTCTTTTTCTTGCTTACGCGACTAAAGTTGATTTGAAAAACCTTTGAAACGCGATACTGAGTACTATTTTTCACACTTTATGTAAATGATTATTAGTCCTGAACAACGTTTCCAGAACTATTATAAAATAAAAGGAAGCCGGAGAATTCTCTAAAAGAACATGAAGCTTTAAATAAGAAAAAAACAATCTCCAGATATTAACATATTTTTTGCAAAGAGTGACTTTTGATATGTACATAGGAAGAGGTATTATCAGACTTGTTTGAAATGGCAAGAGTCAACCGGGAATGTCGCCAGCTGCCGGAGCTGTTGGAACATCGCAGCAGAAGAGCGCTCGAGGCAAGTCTTCTCCCGTTTCCAGATTTCCATGAATTTCTCAGTTTTCATGATTTTAAGATTCATTGATATTCAAAAGTTGAAAAATAAAACGTTCATCATTTTGTTTTCACACCTCTGTAGCGCAATAACTTGAATTGGAATTTATGGTCTCATTTCAGTAATACTGTCCATTTCGCTGTTGCTAAAAACCAAATCTATGAGGAACCAAATGATCACTTCAAGATACTGTTCCCGGAAGGTGAAATGCCGCGAAGCTTCGCCTTTCCAGGCCATTCGAGGGACATCGTCAAGGAGAACATTAGAGAAACCCGATTAATGCAGCCGAGAAACTCCACAATACGACAGGTTTGAGTAAATGTATTGTCCTTGTTCAATATACATAGTTTGGTGGAGGGAGGAAACTTATTGATTAAATTGAACACATTCATTGATGAGTATGTATTATAATTTCACAAATGTTTTTCTATTCACATTTTCACACGTTCATTTCATTTCTATGGCAATTTACCTTTTAAAAAAACTTTTTTTTTTCATCTTCCCATCTTACAGCTTTGAATTTTTAAAATCAGAGAGGGGTTTTGTAATTGAGGTTCCTCCATTCAGTACGCAGACCCTACAAAAAGACACGAAAGCAGTAGCTTTACAAGTTCTGAAAAGAAGCAAGACTTCTGAGAACAGGGTTAGTTATTTCACTTTCACCTTCCAGAAATACATTTCGCATGAACATCAGATACAACTAAATACCGAAGCAATGTTCTATGTATGTACGGCTGTGTAACGCTGTAAATAAGAGTATTCCCTACTCCTCGTTGATCTCAAGCAACGGATTTTTATACCGAGCAGAGGAGCGGATTGTTCGCAGAAACTTGTGCAAAAATCGTGTGGTGTGACGGGAACCGAACCCGTGACCTTTCGCGTTCCGGGCGAATGCTCTCCCCACTGAGCTACACACGCACACATGATATTGCATATTTAAGGCCCATACAACATGCCCCCCTCTCCACACCGAGGTCTCTCGAGGTCTAGGGTCAGAGGTCTAGGCGCCTTTGTTTCTGCGAACTAGCTCATGCTCGGGTTTTATTCTTTTTCTCTTTTTTTTTATCCTCTCTTCTCATCCCAGTTCGGCCTCAATGTAAATAAAAGTATTCCCTACTCCTCGTTGATGTCAAGCAACGGATTTTTATACCGAGCAGAGGAGCGGATTGTTCGCAGAAACTTGTGTAAAAATCGTGTTGTGTGACGGGAACCGAACTCGTGACCTTTCGCGTTCCGGGCGAATGCTCTCCCCACTGAGCTACACACGCACACATGATAATGCACATTTAAGGCCCACACAACACCGCTCTATGTTCAGAAGTGTTATGACCGGTGTGCTAACTTAGCAAAACTTATTTTTCCGAAACATTGAACTGAGAAGGGTAATAAAAATTCAATGTCAAATAATCTTTTTATAATCTAACTGATGTGTTGATGAGAAAATTTTTGAGACTGTTTTTCTCTCTTTAATTTTTTCAGAATAATCTCTCTCTTTCTCTCTTGTTTTTCTTTCAAAGAGCTCTGGAGATGAATGGCAGAGATTTCGATTACTGTATGACAGAGGAGACTTGCCTGTCAGGATAATCCATGGAGGACCAGGGGAGAAGCCAAAAGCTCTTCGGTTATTTTCTAACTCTATGTATTTTCTCGAGACGCATAATTAAATCGGGATAATTGATATTTCAAGAGAATGTGTTCGAATTTCAAATAAGAACAATCGGATTTTCATTCCCAAGCTTCTTTTTTAAAAGATTCAACGATTTAAAAAGCTACTTTAACTTTTTTTGAAAGCGTGTACAACTTACACGGTAACGATCATTTATAGGATAAAAGTACCATGAGTTTTTTTTCAGCTGAAAGCTGGTTTTTTTATCCTCAGAAGGTTTTTCTCGGAATAGCGGGTTTAATCATATCTCAATTGAGATGGCTAATCGATCCGACCACATTCGAAGTGGAACAGATAGAAACCTGGCTTACCGATTTTGCTCTCGGTCTGCCTCTCGTCGACCAGGTTTTCGATCGAATTATTTAATCCCAACCAAAAAGTGACTGAATGGTATTAATTGCAGCCGTATCGTTTCATAGCAGAGAGGGGCTTCAATGACCTACTGGATGTTCCGTTCAATCCTTTCATACTCATCAACCTCTTACCAAATATCGTTAGAAATTCTATGCTTATTTAATGATCAATCTCTGTTTGTATGTGGATGATGTCAGAGCGAGTATCGGGACTCTATGATGAACGGATTATAAAGACTTCAGAGCGTGTAAAATGGCATGCATGATGTGTAGGTATTTTTTCGTCTTCAAATAGATACGATTAAATAAGAAAAAAATCAAATTCTCAGTCGGTCAGATTTAATTGTAGTTAATTCAAGATCATGGCAAACTAGGGCCTCGTTTTTTTAAAAAAATCAGTCAAGATAAGAAGAAGTAATTCTTATCTCTACTTCAATTGAGGAAAGTTTTATTCCCTTTACAAACTCAGTCATATTGAGTAACACTCTTCTTTCACATGTAATCAGATCGAGTTGAGAGTCTGAATGTCAGATACGCGCCATCCGGGCCGCGCTCTATTCTTTCGACACGGAGAAAAAACGCGAGGCGCTCCGCATCATAGTCCGTATAACGCGGAACGGACCTTGTGGACCGGCACTTCTTCCTTTCTATCGACAGTTCCTGCCGCCGCTCAGTAAGACCGTTCTCGGTTTCTTGCTGCCTAATCTGGTTTTCTAAGAGCTCTTTCAGGACAAGTTCCAATTTCGGGCGTGAGTATGAGCCCGTGCTATTCTTCTGTCCGACCTATTCACGAAGTGATCAACAACACACTCAATGAACTCGAGCGAACAGGTATCATTTTTGAATAGATTGATTGGTTGATGGATTGATTGATTAGTTGAATTCATATTTTTTTCATTAAAATCAGTGCATCTAAATCTAAATGCTTCGAAAATTAACGTCTTTTCACTTAAAACAGAAAACAAACTTCTCACTATAAACGAATTGTTATATAATACATGATCGATTATGATAGAAGAATTGCTTAGTATGGATCTCTTTTGAAACTAATTTCGACTTCGTATGTGTGCTTTATGTGTGAACAAATTTTGTTTCAGGCGGCCCTCATGCCTACATCAACATCAAATACATTCTGCCGATGTATGATTCGTGTACTGGTGCAAGATGAGATGAAAATTAAGATATTCATTGAAGTAATGTATGCACATGTAAATATATGAGCTGAACTTTTGTTTAGAAATTTGAACGCAAAATGTGGTTGAGCAGTTCAATAGCAGTTTAAGGCACATTTTTAGAGCGAATGAATGGTAGCTGTTTCAAACAATTGCCGCTTATTGTAGAGTTCCCCGTGAGTTATGAATAAAAACCTACTCTCCCCCTGGTTTTTTGCCGAAATTGTTTTCAGAAGCGTTTTGCAGTACTTATGAAACACCTTGTAATTACTCTGATCGCATTTTCTCTTCTTTCTAACCTCGTCTGAGCACAGCTCCTCCAATCATGAATAAATACAAGTTGAATGCATAGAGTCTCATTAAATATGTTCAAAGCTATGCATTCAATCCTTTTTGAGCTGTTTTCCTGCTGAACAGTTGGCCTTTTTCAAATATTATTCATGTTTTATCAAACTCAATAGTCATGCGTCTCAAACCCTTTAAAAAAACTCAAAAACTCGTCACAGAACCCCGTTTTTTATAATACTTTTAGTTGTCATACATACAACCGTGTTGAATCCGAGCTCGACAAAATAATGTGAGAAAATTTCATTTCATCACCCAGATGTCTTTCTAGCTTTACACTCCTTGAGTGTTTTTACGTTTTCTTTACACGTTTTCTTTATAATTTGTTCACGCATTTTTAAAATATGATAATATGAAAAAGGAAGTTCATAGATTCAAAGTTTTATTTTCATCGAGTTAAATTTTGAAGCTTAAAAATTGTTCTCGAAATTTCAGTTGAACTGGTCATCATTATCTTATGAATGGAAAAGAGAATGTTTAACTTTTAAACATACCTCTTCATTTAAGAGCTTCATAGAAAAAATGAAGATTGAGTAATTTGTCAGTTCATTCAACTTATACTTCAAGCATTGGTTGACCGTTGAAGAGAAACATCTGAGAGAAAGTTAGAAGATAATTTCTTCGTAACGATTGTCCAAATGGCTGCCCTCGGAATGTAGCCATCAGCGAATGGCATCATGTGTATTCAAAAAGGCCATTAATGAAAAAAGTCATAAAAAAACAAGTTTTCTTTCTAGACTATACTTGATAGACCATGAACCGCGCTCTTAAAGAGCATCAAAGTCATACTGTCATGTCGGAACGGCTAGATTAGACGGGAGATAAGGTCAGGCTGAACAGTCATCTGACTGCTACAACTTCGTCTCATAGTTTCTTCACTTTGCGAACCTGGCAGGAAGTGTGAATTGATTCTGGTGATACAACCCATTTTCACCTAATTTCAAAATCCTTTGAGTAGCAAGTCATTTTGAGTTTTCTTCGTGGTATATTACGCAGTTTTTTAATCCATTGCACGGTCGAACGCCTCTTCTTGACCAGCTGACCAAAGCAATCATTCAAAAGCTTCTTTAGACATCCGAGCTTATAGGGTACCTCACTATACAGTGAAATTCGATTTTGATGCGGCCAGCAGTTGACCATTCGCTAATGTTTTTAAAATCTTTTTCAAAGAGTCGTCCTGCTATTTTCTTGATAAAAGAAACGATCTCTGAGAAGTCAAGAAAAAGTTTGTGAGAAGAAGAGTGCAAGCTGGGAATGAAGGACGCGTGACAAATCATAGTTGGGAAACCGCGAATTATCCATCCCATTCACTCGAGGAAAACAACAGAAGGAGAGCGAGAAGAGTTGAAGGAGCGAAAGGAGTCAGAGAAAGAGAAAGACGGGACGAAGCAGGGATCTCATCGAACGGAATGGACGCTATAAGCAGAAAGACTCAGAATGAGAAGCCTGGAAAAATTTAATATTTCACACTTTTCAGAAGACTGCAAACTTTATACATAGACGGAAAAGTTGACACTATACTTTCCCTGTAAACAGGGAAGTGTTTTCTGATTTGCTTCGGCCAATCAACATGTCAAATGTTCTCATTCCCCCTCTCTGACCTTTTCGGTTGGCTGCCGTCTCTTCGATTCCCTTTATCTCTCTAAGCTATCACTTTGTTACATCAATTTCTTCAAACATGCCCTCTATGAACAATGTGTGTGTTTGCAGACAGATTTGATGTGAAAGGGGCAATGGAGGTCATCACAAAAAGAGGCGAAGGAGGGGAAGAAGAAGAAGACAAGATGGACAATCGTAGTGTGGTAGAGGTCTTCTCCTGAATTATATGTATAAGTTTTCACCTCTTCTCCTTCCTCGATGTGTCATATAAAGTTTTTAAAGCATCTATGACAGTTTAAAAATCATAGTGACAAAACTCACTGCATATTGTTCTATCCCAAAAAAAACAGAACAACGAGAGGGAAAAAATCAACCTATACATTTACGAAATAGAAACGTTTGAAAGTGAAGCTGTGAGTTTTTCACTTCAATATAAAAATTTTCTATGTTTATAAAATAGTCTGTACATTGATAAATGGAGAATGGAAGCAACGGCTGATCATTTTGTTTTCCTTGTAAGGATGCGTTTTTCTTCGGCTGCTACTTTGAGAAGCGCTCGATGATGCCCATTTAGCATGTCAATCCAAGTCTACGATGGACCTGCTTGTGTCCCTCGTCTACGATGGACCTGCTTGTGTCCCTCGTCTACGATGGACCTGCTTGTGTCCCTCGTCTACGATGGACCTGCTTGTGTCCCTCGTCTACGATGGACCTGCTTGTGTCCCTCGTCTACGATGGACCTGCTTGTGTCCCTCGTCTACGATGGACCTGCTTGTGTCCCTCGTCTACGATGGACCTGCTTGTGTCCCTCGTCTACGATGGACCTGCTTGTGTCCCTCGTCTACGATGGACCTGCTTGTGTCCCTCGTAATCTGCTTTTTCCACTCGTTTAGAACTCTTCCACTTCACCCTCTGACTTGTCAAAAAATAGCTTTGCCTGTTCTTAAACCTAAGTGAATTTCAAATTCCCTTGCGAATGCTCAATCATCTAATAAAGTTGTGTTTTTTGTACTGTTTTATTAGAACAGTTCAGTATAATGGAGCTTTAAACCCTGTTTAAACATCAGAACTCATTCTGTAAAATACAAAACAAATCTCATACACCAATTTAATTTTAACACAGTTACAACACATGTGAAAACATAAAACCTGGTTGCTTGTCGAACTTAGTTTCAAGAGCGGAAGGAACGGCATTGTAGTTGTAAATACCATTGAGAACACTCGTTCTGTCGTAAGTTGAGTTGCTATTTTGAGAACTTTCACGGTAAAAATGGTCGTATTTTGAAATCGAGACAAAACGGATGAGACAAGGGAAGTTTTTCTTGAAAAAACAGTTCCACGAATAGCAACTTTCCTTTAAGCGCGCCAATCTTAATTACCAATCGAACATAATAAAAAAGAAAAGAAGATAAATAGATAAAAATTATACAGAGTAAGGGTGAGAGAGATGAAGAAAGAGAGAGAGAGATAGAAATAGAGAGATAGATAGATAGAGAGAGAGCGAGAGAGAGAGAGAGAGACAGAGAGAGAGACAGAGAGAGAGAGAGAGAGAGAGAGAGAGAGAGAGAGAGAGAGAGAGAGACGGGAGATGGTAACACCTGATAAACTCAAAAAGTAAAAAGGAAGTAAGTTGTTTGAAAATACCTTAACAAACTTAAACAAGTATTTTCTCAACTCGTTAAGTTGATGGTGATTCATAAAGTTGACAATGAACCGTCACAAGATACATGGAGAGTTTTCCAAAAAAGTTCTTTTGGATTTGGCAAATAGCGATTTGACAGAAAGACCTTTTTATCTAATCTTCCTCATCAGCAAAACTCTTAAAGAGTCTCACAACGAAGTGCTGCAAGTTTGAAGGTAATTAATAACAATCAGGTGGTTGAACGAAAACTGAATTTGTTTCTTGATAAAGAATCTTCAGAAAGTCATATACAGAAGAGAAACTACGAAACTTCCTAGTTTACCGTGAAACTGTGCAGTCGCAAGGGTTGTTATTGTAAGAGATGGCTCAAACTACGATACACTCAGTCAGCTTCCTCAGCCATGGCGGCAACCCCCCACTCTTTATCTCTTCGTCTATCACTCTTTATCTTTTCGTCTCTCTTCTCTTTATTTCTCTCTCACTATTACTTGCTCTTTATATCCCTGTCTCTTTCTCTCTTTTCCTTCTCTCTCCCTCCAATCTTCCGTTACATTAAACAACACTTTAAGGTTCAAAATAGGGTTCAAAAGTAATTAGCCTTTCAAAAAAGTCGTCATTCATAAATCTATTCTACAATTATCCTAATCGCATGTGTTTCAGTTGATGCCTCAAAATATTCTCTAATCGTTCTTCAACAAGCAAACGGAATATTTTACTGTGTGTTTGACAGGCAAGTTTGGAGATGTAATAGGTTGGAAGGGAGTGAGAAAATGAAAACTTAAATATGATTACAGAAGGGAATAGAGCGAGAGGAACAGCAATCAAGGCATCAGCCGAACCTAAGTCACAAGACCGTCTTCTCCCTTGTGTCTCTCCAATTCCTCATTATATTTGTTTAAAAAAATGTTGTTTTTTTCAATGTTGACATATGCACATGTATGTATAATTAGAATTGAAACGATGATGCGAAATGCAACACTCGGTACTAGAAAAATAGTCACTCAAGCTTATACTAGTCATCTTATAATCATTTTTTATCATAATAGTTTTTCTCATAAGTCAGAAGTTAAATTCCCTTTATCACCATTTTTAAGGTTCTAAAACGTAAAAACAATAGTATATTATAGATATTAGCACGCAGCAAACTTCTCTTATCTTATCACAAGCTAAAGGTTATAGCATCTTGTAAATGAAACATAGCCTCTGCAAATGCTTTTATTTCTGTCTTTTCCTAGTATCTTTTTCTGCATTTCTCTTGTTACTTTAATGTTTCTAGAGCTTACACAGCTTCTCGTCATTTTCTGTCTCTTCTCTTCTTTTCTAATCTTCTTTTGTAAGCTTACATGTGTGAGTTGGTTTACTGATATCCTTTTTATTTTTTCCTTTTTTATTCTCTCTTTCTCTCTCGCTCTCTCTTTCTTACTTTTCTTTCTGTCTTTCTCTTTCTTTTTTCATATCTTTTTTTGCTTATTCTTTTTTGCTTACTTAATTCCTGTGTGCGATCGGATGCGGTCATACATAGTAGCGCAGGGAAGGAGTTGAGAGGAGAGTCTACCTCTGGGGTTGCGATTGACCTTGGAAAGGCTAAGGTCCCTCAATGTGTTGCACATGTTGCTGTTGTCACCCTAAACATTCTTTCATTTCTCCGCTTCATAAAACTACGCCGAAACAATGCAGTTAAAAAAAACATGCGATACTCATTGAATTTCACGGATGACATGGGTTTCATGGGATACTGAAGTGGGCTGAGGATAAGAATTTAGTTTTTAACTTTTTTTCAAACTAGGATTGCATCTGAGAAAGATTGAAAGAGAAAAAACCTAAGAAAGAGAAGAAGAAACAGGAGAAGAGAAACAAGGATAACAAAAATTAGGAACAATAACCAAACTATAAAGAGACGAAGCAATTGGGCAAGTTGTGAATGGAGAATCAGTTGTTTTGTGACGGTGTTGAAGTAATTGAAAAGTAAAAATGCTAAGTTAGACAAGAACAAGATCAGATAGTGAAACGAAACACGGAAAAGCAGATCAACCAGAATTTAACTGATAGTAATCATCGAACGAGTTAGCACAACTAATCATAAACCTCGAGGTCAGTGTTGAAACTTTAACACAGAAAACATCAATTTAGGCTCATTAGAGTATCTGAAACTCGGTTTTTACTAATCTGAAGCTGAAAAATCATAATTTCTAATTTTTCCGCCTCGATTCTTGCTTATTCTATAATAAAACTAAAATTTCTTTAGAAATGTCTTTTCCTTCTTTGTTCTTCTTTTTTAGCTTCTTCTCTCTATCTCTACATGTTTCTTCTTTTATCTTTCCACCTGTGATTCGACCTTTTCATTCCATACTCTTTCAACTATTCAAAATCATCCATTCATACATACAATTATATCCCCTTCATACAATTGGTACAAAAACGAGAAAAGTTTAGCTTGCGTTCCTTGATCTTTGCCCATTTATCCTTTCTTTTCATCTTTACCTTTTTTGCCTCGTGCTTCTGTTTTCTTTTCTTGTTTTTCCTTGGATTTTAGTTGTTTTATCAGTTCTTGTACCAGTCCTACACCTATGCGCTCAATGCGTTGTATAAAGTACAACTGCTGCATCGCTTCACATCTTTCGTGTGCCAAGGAATGCGAGATCTCTTGTCACAGAAGCACTCCTACCGTGCCAAAGCTTTATTTGGAATATGTAAATGCCCTCCACCCCCACCGTTTTGCCCTCTCCGCCCCCCCCCCCCCTACATCCTCGCCCCCCCCCCACCCTCCTCGCCCTCTCCCTACAGTCCTTTCGTGTATCCCTCCCTTTAAAGCTTAAATTGCATTGGAAAATTCTTTTCACCAAAGTAAACTGTACTGATAATAAATTTGCGAGAACACTTGGGACAAGAGAGTTTTGTTAGTCTACTGCGCGTAGTATCAAACAAAATCTCGTGGGAAAGATTATGTGAAAAAACCCCGAGATAGATTCGATGACAATAAGCGTAAAAGGCGAGGAGGGAGGGAAGAAGGGTATCTCAAAGTTCATGGCAGCCACTCAGGAGAGGAACCATCAAAGTCATTGGTGCCTCCCCTTTTGAAACAATAAAAAGTGTCAAACTCTCAAAATTCAAGCAACCGTTCTCCTAATGAATCCGATTTAGGTCTACAATTTCTCATTAGCTTTTTATTCAAACCAAAAACAAAGTTTAAGTAAATGAGAAGGTTATATCTTTGTAAAACAGTTCGGCGAGTCGAAGTTTCATAGAAATGAAGTTGTTAAGACCAATAAATTTGGCTAATTAGATAAGGGAGAGTCCAAAAAGTTACACGACTACTCGGGTCAAGATTTTGGCAGAAATGGCTCGACTTGGGAAAGAAAAACAACAACATTAAAATGTGCAGATCATGTTTTGAAAAATTTTAGACACTTTTTTACTGAGTAAAAGAGTTCGTTGTAGAGAAAATTTGTTGATGCACTTGTTTTCGGTATCACTGGAGTATATGCTCCGCCAAAGTTTATTAGAGAAAGAGGAGAGGTTCTTCAGAAACTAGCTGTGTTTCTCTGTTAACCGTTAGGTTTTTTTCAAATTGTAATTTTTTTTCTCATCACTTTTGTGAAAAACTTTAAAGTTTTTTTATCACACAGAGCGAAAATCTTAGCATGGATACAGGTCAAAGAAATTCAGATGTTGTTGTTTGAAAGTGGAGAACCGAAAGGACATATTTTGGGGCGGAGCTTTGAGCGGAAGAGTAAGAAAGGTGAGCGCATGCATACATTGATAGATACAAACGAGTAGGTTGTAGAGGTATAGGGGAAGAGGAAGGAGAGAGAAAGGGGAGGTCTCACCTCCTTTCTTGTTTCTTTACTTGATAACCCGTATGCTAACTTGCTAAGTGTCAATCTCAGAAGTCATTTCCTCGGTGGTAGACTTGCTAAGTGTCAATAACAGAAGTCATTTCCTCGGTGGTAGACTTGCTAAGTGTCAATCTCAGAAGTCATTTCCTCGGTGGTAGACTTGCTAAGTGTCAATCTCAGAAGTCATTTCCTCGGTGGTAGACCCCCAAAATATGTGTTTCATGTAAAACTGCCGAGAACATTTTGGTCAAGAGAGAAATACGACCAGACTGCTACGGAAACTATCTTATTCGATCAACAAACGATTATTTTCGAACGCGTTGATTTTGATTAAGAAATTTGAAACATACTTAACAATTAATAAAAAATATTAATTACTTGCAACGTATTTTTTGACCTGTTGTCGGACACTTCACCCCTATATCGTGTCTAAAGGCTTAACAATTGAGACAATAACGCTGAGGAAGTTTCATCGTTAACCCTTTTTATGATTAACCCCTGTCTGTGTGTGACTTTTCTTCGTTCGATTTAATAACACGCTCCTCTTCGTTTTCGGAAGGGTTTTCATTATCAAAAGTGAGGTTTCACCCTTGAAGTTTACTTCACTTGTGAGCCATCATCTTCGCAAAATTTTGAGTTCACTGTGACGAATAAGTTATCTTTCAGGAAAAGTGAACCCATTTCTGCTCTATAAACTCTGTAAAGGTAGCTCTCTGAGTAAACCAAAAACAAGGAGAGAGGGAAGAGAGGAGAAGGCCAAAGAGTGACCAGAGGCCCTTCTCAAGATGGGCAGTCTCCGGCAGTTAATAGTCCCACTGCTGCTATGGGCAATGGGATTAATCGCAGCGCCATCGTCTCATTTGCCGATGACAATTAGTCAGTCGCTCTGAAATCTTTTTCCTCGCTTCGATTTTTTGTGTCTGTGGTATTGTATTTTCTGTAAATTTTGCTACAAGTGTTCAAGTGAACCCCTAACAGTAAGATTATTTCTCTCCAAACTTACTCAAACTGTGTCTACAATCTTGCTTGTTTACTACGTTTTGATCTCCTCTCTTGCTCGTTATAATTTATAATTTCTCAAATTCCTCGTTTTCTCAATTCAAAATTTCTCGTTTTGGTTTTAACAGAAATATATTTTCCTCTAAAAAGAAAAATGAGTAGTGAAACTCAATTTTAGTTTTCTCTTTTCTCTTACAATCTCTTTGTGTGAATTGATTTACTCGAACAATTCACAGTTTTCATTTATCGAAAAGTTTTGTGGGTATCTTTTTTATTTTTTATGTAACGTGAAGCGGCGAAAAGAGATTGCGAAGACTGGAACAATCGCGAATTGTAAAAAGAAAAGAAGCACTATATTATCACTCCCCTAGGGCGCATCAGTTGGGAAATCATTGACAGCGTGAAGTTCATGTAAAGAAAGAGAAAAATAGAGAGAACAAGTTAGAACTAGAGATAAAAAACGAAAGGACATATGATGAAAGCCGCTATGATTAGGAATGATAGAAACAATAAATCATAACAATATACTTCAACTCGATATGGTTTCACATCAAGTGAAAGCTTGTTATCGACCAAAGGCTTATCGGTTTTTCTTGTTTTTTCCTCGCCCATTCTCATTTTCTTTCCAGAAAAAAGTGCTTTCCGCGGAAATTAGCCGACCCTACCTCAGTTAATCAGTAACAATTTAAATTACGAAGGAGTACTAAATCTCGTTATATTATTGAGTGACAACTATAAAATTAGGTTTTGCCAGCTCCAGTCCATAAATACATTGTCTGAACTATGAATAGCTTGGGAACGGCTTTATTGGTACCCAAGTTTTGTTTTACCGGTATCGTCGTAAAATGCCTTTGTTTTTGAAATCCATCGCATCGACTTGTCTCCATGACATCATGCATCTTTTTTGATCTCTGATATGAACCTTTTTTACTTATCATTTCAAATATTTCATATATGAACCTTTTTTCCCTTCTCAATTCAACCCTGCTCGCTGAACTCTTTCATTTTGTTCTCTTGTTATCTCATATATCTGCTCTCTTCTCTCTCTCATCTTTCATTCTTCTCTCCAACCGCTCTCTCTCTTCGCTTCAAGCTCTTTTTTTATACTCTATTCCTTTTTCTATGCTCTCCCTCTTCTTAAGTTTTTTTGTTGTTGTGTAATTCGCTTGTTCTTTTTCAGCAGAGTACAACTGTTAAAAAGAACTGGCGCGAAAATCCTCTATATAAACAGTCCTCGCACAGATCGTCCTGCAGATACAAAATAGCAAAAAAAAATTTGGTGCCATGTTCGAAATTAATCAATAGTCGAAGATTGGAAATATGTTGAATGATCAGTGTGAGTACAAAAGGCGTCAGAAAGCTAACAAGATATTGACTGCTTCCTCGCATTCTCATTTATTGAAACAAATTTAGTGTAGATGGTAGTGGAGAGAGAGAAAAAAGGAGAGCGACAAGAACAGCACTCGACTGGTTTTAGGAATTCCGAACATTTATGTTGACTCACTAAAACTGAAGAGCAACTCGAGAAAAAAGAAGCGATAACCCGCGAATTTCTTCACAAAATTCAACTTTCCACTATCTCCTATTGACTTCTGAGCATCTATTTTTTCCTTGCAATCAAAGGCTTTCTTCGTTGGGAGAGAATTTCTTCGAGTGCACATGTAGGTTGTGTTTTTATTCGAGCGTATCAGTAGCGATTGGATAATCGTTTGTTGGTTGATATCAAAAATAGAAAGAAGAAAGTTCTTGCTTGATTTAGCTATTCCCGTCTCTCCTGCTCTCAACACGCTACCTGCCAGTTCTATATCAACCTCTATTTTATTACTATTTAACCCCTTTTTGAATATTTTTCGCGAAATTCTCGTTTCTTTTATGTACCTCTCTTGTCCAAGATTCTTTTAGAGTTTTTAAGAACTGGAACTCGTCATGTTCGGTATAAGAAGAAGGTGATGGAATTAGCCAACTTAGCAGAAGGCCTCAGAACGTTCTACTCATTCCATTCTTGTACAGAACACTCGATTAAGGCTTTTTCACTTTCGTCCAATCCTCAATTCCGAAAAAGCACAGGAAAACACATCATTGAAAAAGATGCACTAAATGGTTCAGTCTGTATAGCACCCGTAGCTTTTTTGAATCGATTAAGGATCAGAAGAACTGAATTCAAATTTGAATAATACGATAAAGAAAGGTTTTTTGATATGACTGGATGATGATAAGCTGCATTTATGTAGTTTGAAAACAATGTACTACCTCTTCTGAAATGCAGCTAAGTTTACAACAAGTTCTTTGAATTTAAGCATTTTCCCGTGAACTACAAAAAAGATAGGAACAGTATTGAAAAATAGATAAGTTCAGGTCAATTAAACTTCAAGATGGCCGATAGGAACAAATTAAAATTATGTCGGATGAGACACGGCAGAGAAAGAGAGACTTCCCATTATTTTCTGAATACCCGCGAATTAAGACGAGAGACAGGCAGGGCTCACCTCTTCCTTTTCATAGAGGAGATTGAACCCAAGGCTGACCCGTATGTTCCCTGGCCCCTCTCCCTCCGCTTTCGGGTGAAGGCTTCCGGTGAGGATGACATGCTGTGGAATAGCATGAATTTTTCAACGCTTGCTATTATAATTAGAAATTGGAGTGAAAAAGGCAGTGAAACGACAGAGGTTCAGCAGAGAAACCTGTCAAGGGAGAGAGGTAACAAAAGAAGAGGTGAGAGTTTCAGAGAGATTAAAAGAACCACAGCGAAATTTTGGCTATAGAAAAGACTTGTAGAAAGAGAGAAAAGTTAAAAAGAAGAAATAAAAGTCTAGAGATCAAAATCTGAATGAGACGAGTTGCGAGTGAAAATTAAGAAGTAGAGATTAAGAGTTCACTAAGATTAGTCAAGCTAGGAAAGTTTAGTTAAAACTGCTCAGAAAAACTGTGGATTATATTAAGGATGGAACTTTTTTCGGAAAAGCGTTACGCTGAATTGAAGCAGATTCACTCGCTTCAGCGTCATTTCTCTTTCCCTCTTTAGCCATCTCTCTGTCTCTCTCTGTCTCTCTCCTGTCTCTCTCCTGTCTCTCTCTGTCTCTCTCTTCTTTCTTTCCTTCTCTCACGCTTTCATTTTGTTATTCCCCAGTATGATATTGTTGTAACAAGCTCCGAAATGTGAATAAAGTTGAAATCATAGGTTCTAAACTGGTGGAATGGGTCAGATTGAAGCGGGGTCAAGAGGGCGCATTCATTACTAGAGCAGTGCTTCCCCTCGCATTCTTTCAACTCCTCTCTCCCTCTTTTCTCTTGTCATCAACAGACGCTTCTCACTAGTGTGTGACCTCCAAAACATGAAAGGAAAGAGACTGCATAAAAAGATAAACTAAGAAAAACGGAAAGATCCTTTTCTCGACTCACTAAATACTTGCCTGCTCGGCTATTACCTACAGGAAGCGTATGGTTATCTCTGCTAATTTGCGAGTAGAGGTCAGTATGGGAACAGAGAGGGGATAAAGGGAGGGAGAGATGGATACTCCACAAAGGATACTGAATGGCTGAATAGCAAGGAAATCCTCTTACGTCTTCCTTGACTTCCTCTTTGGAACTCTACTCGAGCGACCCATTCTTCACAAGCGTCAATGCAATTATTTCATCAAACGAGCCAGAAGGTTTTTTGAAAAAATGTTAAGAACAACCTCTTGGCATAAAATTACAAAACAGTCACGAACTTCGTAGAGGAACATACATGTGTATTAACAAAGATTTCAGAAGATTTGAGGATAAAAAGAAGGGTGATTATATAAGCTCTGAATAGCGAAAACAAAAGCCAAAATGAGAAAGAAGAAAACTATAGAAAAATAATAATGAAAAAAGATGGCAAAGAGAAAGATTGTGGGAGCTCGAAATAAGACATACATATAACAGATGGAAAGAGTGAGTGATGAAGTGATTCAGAGAGGAATGTAATTTATACAAGGAAGACCATACTTCGTACTGGTTCATTCTGTAGTCCTCCGGCTACTTTGTTGAGAGAATGTATTAGGGTACGGATCGTTGCTCAGTAGATGGGGGGAAGCATCAATGTAAGCTTCAACAACAAACCTGTCTCTTTATTTTTTCGTTCCTCGTTCTCTTTCCTTTTCACTATCTTTTTTTGATATTTATTTTGCATTCTGTTCATTAATATCTCTTCTGCATTTGGCGTATTTCTCTGTTGAATCCATTTTTCTTATTTTTTGTTGCTTTTCCCCCACTTCTTCAACTCATTCGGTGTTATTCTGTACAACTCATTTGTTCAGTGATTTTGAACAATAAAATTTTGATTTGGTTCATGCGCATTCAATTTCGAAGATTTGTCAATAACAGTGAATAACTAGCTTCTTTCTTGAGAGCGTAAACTATGTTATAAAATCCCCAACAAAAAAAACAATAACAACATTAGTTTTCAATCGCAATGAAAGAATTGAGTTTACACGAAAGCGCCTATGGAAATCTCGACTAGACTGGGCAAAACATTGCGGTCCAGCACCTGTGTGGTGTTTGGAAGTTGAGAAAAAAGAATTTCTTCAGAACTGATTCAGGCGAAACGATGATGTTAAGTATGAAAGAAATACCCATTCACTTGTTTTCTTCAAGGTAAATGGGGTAGTTTTTAGACTATTAATCCAGCATATTTCCTATTTCTTTCTTTTTCTTCCTTTTTCATGTTCTATCTCTTTCTTCTCTTCAACCTGGTTCTCATTCTCTTTATTCTAATCAAATTTCTTCACTTCACTTCTTTCCTTTTCTTTTTTCTGCGCTTTTTTCCTGTAACGTGCTTACAGTTGTCTTGCTTTTTCCATAGTGTTTATTTATATTCTTAAAACTTTCAAGCCCTTGAAATACCATCGCAAAACTTTTTTGTGCCCAACATTAACCAAAATCAATGAAAAAAGTAGTTCAGTGGAAATTTCGGAAGGTTTTCGGAGTGATTGTTCTGAATGAAGAGTATTTGACAACTAGAAATATCAACGAAATACTAATACTGGTTTTTTTCATCAGTGCGGTTACTTTGTTTCATACAGACACACACAAACATGAAGCATAGCCTTCAAAAATTCTGTACTCTCAAGTAAGAATTAAAGTTTTAAAAAATACTGACTTTTTCGTTGTACCGAAGAGAAAGAAAACATATTTGAGGGTTTTCGTATCTAAATATATCCTGCAACCAGTTTTTAAAAAAATTATTATAGAATATTAAATAAGAAATCGTTTATTATTCAACTAAGATAGTTTTATTGTAAAGAACGACAAATAAAAGCGTCTTGTCATATGATAATGCGCTCCATTTCCCGGTTAAAAATAAGAAAGATGGCTGGGTTTGATCTTGGATGGTTATTTAACTTTTTCGGTTAACGGTTCAACTTATTGCGCAAACGGAACTGTCTTTTATATGAGCTAGAATAAAGCGTAAGTAATTCATATGAAGTGGCCAATGGACGGGACATTCCCAACATAAAAACATTGTGAGATTCTCAATAAATAATTTCAAGTTTTTTTCTGATCGAGATTCATATTTTTTCAGAATAAAAACTTTCCTAAAGAGCCTCATTTTCGTATTAAACTTCGGTGTTCATGAGCCTTTAAACTCAGTATCTGAAATTATGAGAAAGGACGTAAAATTTTATAGATAAAACTAGCCTAAACGTTGCATTTTCTCAGTTGAACAGCTTCCTGTTCCACTACTTTTCCAACAGGAATTGAGTAGATTAATGGAAATATGATGTGTATTCGAGATAGAGAAAAAAGTAGCTCGTAAATTGCCTTTTCGAATCCGTTCTGACCTTGAACGGTATTTCATGAAAGTTTTGAGAATAAAGGAAAATTGACCGCTCAAGAGAACGAGAGAAATGTCGAACGCCGTTGTGATTCATACATATAATGGTTGGGAAGTGATTCATACTTTTGAATCGCTTTCCCGAAAAATTTGATATCGTTTGAAACACTTTTCATTCTATAGATCTGAGTAATAATTTTTTTTTAAAGCTTCCACATCAAGATGTAAATTTTTTTCTAAAAGTTCAAAATTTGTATTAAGTTTGAAAGCTGACAGCAAGTATGAACACTAGTGGCTCGGAGAACACAAATTAAGAGAGATAGAGAGAAAGGGAGACCGTTGTGCTTAGTACCAGCACGAAATCAACTTCAATCCATGCGATTATTGAAATGGCCGTTTAAAAACAGAAATCTTATTAATATATATCGAAAATTTTAGAATTGAGATTGGATCCCAAAGAACAACCTTTTTTATATCCAAGTGTGAGTGTTTTAGAATGCCCAAACAACGATATCCACATCTACGTGAATCAGTCTGCCGTCGACAGAACAGAGTATACATTTGTTCATCAGAAGACTCTTTCTATTCAGGTTACTCATCAAGCATATTAAAAGTGAAAAAAGCAAAGTTCTTAGCCGTTTAAACTCATTTCAACTCACATCGAAACTTGTAATTCCAATAATGAAAATTTAACGAGTAGAAGCAAACCTTGGTCTGCTGAGAGGTGATGCGAGAATTACAAGAAAATGCTCTGCAAAAGAAAGACATCAGGTCTGCAGGGCAAAAAAACTTTATATATTTTCATTGAAAAGAAATCATGAGTTATTTTATTAAGAGCCTGCCACGTCCCGGTTGAATTTTTTTTGCAGAAAACCTTCTAAAAAATTTTTCACCATATAACATCAAGCAAGTATAAGGTATCCGAGGGCTAGGGTACATACCTGCAGTGGCAACTAGTCTTTATAGCAAATTACACAGCTACATGTGTGATGAGAAAAAATACTTTAAAATAAAGTGGGAGCCATAATTTTCTAAACTCAAAAAAAACTTGGAGGATTGCGTGGAGAGATGCTACGGAAATCATTTCTGTTACTCCATCAAATACGACGAGTCCATGCCATCAAACTGCATACTCTACTACTTCGCCGCCTACAATTGTAGTCACTTCCCTTTGACCAAGTCAAAAGACGTGCTATACTCCGGAGGAAGCCTGACTCTCGACTGCCTGAGATGCCCCGAAAATGGCGAATTCGGTCAGCCCTCTATGACTTTATTAGTTGCCTAACCGTCGGAAGGTAACTTACTCAATGTCGCTGTTTTTACTTAGTGTACTAGATATGAGTGAGCTTTCACAGAGTGAAAGCGTTGAGTTTTGGGTAAGAGCGTCTTTATAAAAACAAAAGAAAACAGAGCAACAGATTAATGGAGAAGATTGAGTTAACAATAAGAAATCAAAAAATTCTTTAACATATGTGTTTATTGACATTTGACATATTGACATATTTGCATAAAGCAGGCCTGTGTGACACAGTTCTGTAATTTTCTTATTGCAGTGACTGCCCCGACTTACAGTGTAATCGATGATCAGACAATATTTGGTCATCATCCTGACATTTCTAGTCACGCTGAAGGAACGGGAAAAGCGACCGAAGTCACTCATAACCACGACAGTTTACTAGGTTATCTATTTTCTTCTTTCTCCCCAAACTCTTGTTGATGGGAAGTCAGTTCAGGTGAAAAATACGAAAGAATAAGTAACCATAACAGCCAACTCAAACAAATTCTTATTCTTGAATTTGTCCCGTCATTGTTTGGACCGATGTTTTGACAACAACAACAACATAATTTTCCTGAAGGCAAATGAGGCGCTTGGAAGGATGACCTTCAAGCATTTATTGACGGTATGTTTTCATCGGCGTTTTTGCCTTCCGTGTGGTCTTGACTTGGCATTTGACATTGCTCTTGGCATCTACGGTAAGTATTCAAACCCAGTCGATTACATTTTAGGTACTTTGTGAATTCGCTTTCGCTGATTTCCGTGAAGCTTTTGAGGTACTATTTTTCTGATGCGAGAAAAAATACAAAGAGAGAGAAGCTCTTTCTAAGCTGCTCCAGCAGATAGCAAGAACTGAAAGCAGCTTCTGGAAACTCTGTGCCTTTCACGAATCCGCGCGAATCCGTTTTATTCTTCCGCTTTCAAAAATCTCGTGAATTTTCGTCGTATGCAAAGTAGTGGAACAATTGGTTAACTTGACCAGCTCGCTGAACGACCTTTGTTTTGGAATATCGGCCTCATGACACTTATCGATCGATCTGCGGCCATTCGACTTGTTTGCGAAATTGCGTGGAAGAAATCAGTGAATGAAGAAATGTTGAGGGGTTGCTCGGAGTTTTATTGGAAATAATGAATTCTTTATAACAAAAAACGTGATTTGCAAGTTTCTTTCAACTCATCCATTGGCCGGACACCGTCAACGCGCTACTCTTCAGCGAAGCACTTCGGGATTTAGATAACGTCAATGTAAAAAGTATCAACCGACCGCGTCTTGTTCAGGCCTGCCATCAATGACCCAAATCTGCTGAGTAAACCCTTGCCATTTCCATGTAAATTTGTACGAGTTTTATCGCCCCATTTCTAAGGAATCGATTGCAAAGCGAGTAAAAAATTTTTCTTTGACAGCAGTTTTCAATGTAACCAGTTAGAGACTTGCGATGACATAAAAATGCCGAATACTAAGGTAATTCCCTGTTTTCACAAGTTTTGAAACCAATCTTTATCTTATTTTGTTTTGATCCGAACATGCCTGGCAGAAAATTTTTTTTTACGTATCGAGAAAAAACAGTGCGTTAAAGCAGCTAATTTGAAACATTGCATTGAGCATCAAAGTGAGGAAGCAGTTCGATGTATGGGATATTTACAGCAGCCGATAAGAACCAAAGCAAGGAAGACAGTGAGGCGTCGGACACAGAAATTCAACCAACCAGCGGCCAAGAAGGCGTCAACGAAAACACTGAAAACAAGACTTCCAGCGAAGGCGATCAAGCAGATGCCACCAAAGACATTTCACAGCAGCTGAGCCAGAATGGTCAGGAACGACGGGATATTAATGGAATCCAGGGTATGGAAACTCATGATGATGAAGATTTTTTTGCTTGCAGTTGATGACTTAACGACTTCGGCCCCGGCTATGGATGAAACGACTTCTCTCTTTTCTGAGGAAGAAGGTAAAACCAGCACTGAAAACTCAAGTATGGCAGGTATTTGAAAAAGCCAGCGAAGGAAACGAATAGCAATTTAATGCAGATAATTTAATTATAGAAGTCTTTGACTATGATTATTTTTTTCGAGAGCTTATTGAAAGCAATAATAATACATAATATATTCTTCTTCTTCCTCGCGCTTGTTCCCGCCTCGTGGCAAGGTAAGTATTCTCCTGAAATGCGGGGCTGACCTACCCTGGTGGAACCAGTGGGTGCGCGCTGGGTCACTGCTAGTGTGTTGATAGAGTTCGATTCGTGCCAGAGCACTACCAACATTTTTAACCCGCTTGGTTTTACTATAACTTTTACGGGATGAGAGACAAACTTTGGACTCTTCGCACAACAGTCGAAAAAACTATAATTATGCAGCGCCCGGTCTAATAATACAGAAACTTCAGTACCGTGCAAAATTCTATAAAAGATTTAATTTCAAACATAACTTCGCAAATAGCAACACAATGTCTGTAACTTTCTATTTTTTGTGTATTTTCATGAAACAATATGCTTTAGTTAAGGAAAACTTAATCAACTTCGAGAAACCAAACTCATTCGAACTAAAAATAATTTTTAAATTTTTATAATGTTGACGGAAAATTAATTTTTTTAAAATAAATCTTTTTTTTGTGTGGCTTTGTTAGATTTTTTCCCAATTGACTTGTCTTACTGGTAGTAAAACTTGTTTCAGGTATGTATCAGATCGAGTGTATCATTTTTTGTTGCTGTCAAGTATGGGTAATCTGTTATAAAATTGTTTTTTGGTTGCGGTTTACTTATTTGTACTTCTAATTCCGTGGTTATCGTCTCAAATTTTGATGATCTTATGTTGAATGAATGGATGAAATTTCGAAATACTGGATGCCGAATTGAAAAAAGTTATCAACGAAAAACGAATTTATTTAGCATGGTAATAATGTAAGTGTTGGATGTTTAAATTAATTCGCCAAGACTCTTTTTAGTACTTTACTTGCTGTATGAAAACGAGTAATTCAATTCTACTTCTTCAGATAGCTGAACTCTGTTTTTTCGAGAAGCCGTGTCTGTTAAGCTTGAAGTTTAAAATTTTCATTCAATTTCTTATGGAGAAAAAATCAACTTCTCAGACTGTATAAGAAGGCCTGAAGAAAGCCGAACATCAAAAGTATTAGTATTATAATCCACTAATGTTCAGAATTTCTTTACTGTAGCTTTATAACTCACATAAACCAAAATATGATTAAGTTAGCAGTTTTCTCAGTTGAAAAATTTTTTCACGAGTCTCATTAAACATATTCACAGCAACATCTGAAGTTCCGAAGTTTTCTTCAACGGGCGGGCCTCCGTCTGATGGTCAAGAATCTCCTGAGCCTCGAATCGAAGCTGGAGAGATACGCATAGATGGAGTTGATCAGTCCCAAGGTTTGTGAAGGAGATGGAAGTTCGACAAGAAGTATCTTGAGCGCCAGAGAAGGACAAAAATTTAAGCGCTGAATAATAATCGATTTAGTGCGAATTTCTGATAGACTGAGAAAAAAAAGAATATCATTCCGGAACCGTTTCAGAGCCCAGCGAAGCTTCATCAAAAGAGCAAATTCCAGAAGGCAGCGGGGTTGAGTCAGCGAGTAATACAATACAATTACTAATATTATGGAGAAAAAAATATTATTAGAATTTCCATTATAACTGACTGCTAGTTATCAATTTCATAACAGCATTCCCTTAGTCTGCTCTATTTTCATTCTTTTGACGTCCAGTTGAATTGAAAGTTTGAAAAAGTTGAAAATTGAAAGTTTGAAAAAGTTGAAAATTGAAAGTTTCAAAAAGTTAAAAGTTCGAAAAAGTTGAAAATGTTTCATACAATCACAAAACGACACCTTCATTAAAAAATGCCCAGAAACAGCTAAATTCATTTAACTTCCTAGCTTTAAATAATATCCCATTCTCATTTTAAGGCACGCCACCAAAAATTCAGTCGAACGAGGATGAGACGACAAAAGGTAATTAAAATGAGTTTTTAGAATACATGTAGACAATTATTTTTTGATTTTTCTTTTGAATTCAATGGACATTGTTGAGTTGGATCGGATGAAGAAGAGAAGTGGACTGGAGCAGTCGAGGTCGCCAGAGGTTCAGAGGAACTATCTTTTTTGGCCACAATGAACATCAAAAATATAATTCTTGGATTTATGAAGACCACAATATGTAGGTCTTCAAGTTCACGATTAGTTCTTTTGGGCCCCCAACTTCCGTTAAAAAAATTCTGTTAAACATATAATTTTGTTCTAGCGTAGACCACGAACAAATTTTCTAGCCTTTGAAAAATTATAATTGAAACCTATGTTTTCCAGAATGCGCTGGAGAACTTCGCTTCACGGTGACAACTGACGTTGACTGGGACACTGTCCAGCTCCTCATGAACAAGACGAAAGCCAACAGTCCTGGCGACTGTGCAAGATATTGCTACCGAGGACATTGTGGAGTACGTTCTATTATGCTCACTCAGAAATCAACGTATCCTGAGAAAACAAATTGATCAAACCATCGCATGGAAAAAAGCTAGTCACCGGGGGGACTCGAACCCCCGGTGACTAGCTTTTTTCCATGCGATGGTTTGATCAATTTGTCTTCTCTACCAGGCGTCACTGCCTTAAAACCGTGTAACTGAGCATTTGAAGATTTATCCTGAGGAAGTAATGGAGTAAAAAAGTAATTGCTTCCTAGAGCCGAGGAAAAGAGTAGTTCCGATCGCTGTTGAACTGACATGGTATAATGATTCTATTTATTATGTAAAATGAAATACTATGTTTGTTCTAGTTCGCGTATTTCAACCCATCTACTTTCGACTGCGAGTTCACGACGAACACAGAAAGACTCGTTGACGAGGCCACATGTCCCGAGAAGCTTGACGACCGGAGGTAAGTGGCTTCTCATTACACGAAAACACGAAAATATGGAAGATAGGTTATTCGAATACCAATCAACGTTATCGATGTAAAAAAAATTGCATGCTTCGCTACCGTTTTTTTTGTCTAACAACAACAAATTTCGAATGAAAAAGTAGAGGCGAGATGATTTTATTACAGGTATGTTACTCAGTACAAGTCGGAAGAAGCGCTCACGATCTCTTGTGCCAAATGCATAACTGGTAACTGTTTCTTGCTTATGAGTAAATTCGGAGTTTGAGTTGAAAAAGAATGTAGCAGTGGTAGAAATAACACTTTTCCGCTTCAGAAGACATGGTTACTCTTCAGCCCCAAATTCCCGTTGAGGAAGTTCCCAGTACGGGTATTCCAGGTATGTATCTTTCTCTTCGTTATCTCTCTTTTTCATTTTCAATATTCGATTTTTGTACTTTATATTGTTTATTTGGGCTCTTCATTTATGTATTTTTTGTTCCTCCTTTTTTCAAATGTATTTTAGGAGAATTATTGTCAGTAAAATCTCAATATACATAAATTTCGAATTGCTTAGTAATTTTTCAGGTTTGGTTGTTCTGAAGGAAAAAAACCAGGTAGAATGCACTTCAAAATAACTCAAATTTCAGTTTGCATCATTTCATTCCAAGTTGACGAAGAAACACCACCTGAAAGCGTACTCGCTCATAAAGTTGAGACTGTTAAAACGTGAGTTGCGCACAACATATTATCAGAAATTTGTCTGAGAATTCCGAAATAAAGTTAGCACCTTTTCAATTAAATTTTTAAAAAAACACAAATACATTTTATAATATACATTTATCTAGCACATCCTAGAAAACTGTTCACAAAATAAAACAATTTTGAAGAGTTTTTTGCCTTTTTACGTTATAATTGAAAAACCTTGATTTGCTTCAAAATATTTTTTTGGGTTTTCAGAAATGATCAAAAAAGTAGGTTTTGAACAATTTTCAACGATCTTCGTGAATGTGAACATGAGTTGATGAATCGATTGCGCTCTAAGCGTTCAGAATCAATGAATGTGCTCGTCGCTGCTTCCAAGGGGAGTGTTCACGAGCCGTCTACTCCCCTTCGAGCCAAGAATGCCGACTTGGTCTAGACCTGACGGAATTCTGCGGCAATCAAGACACCATAAGTATTTTTAATGCGACCAAAGACGTCACTCTTCAGTGCTTCAGATGTAGTTAGTAACTCCTTAACTTCTGTCGGACTCAAAAATTCATCTCCTTCCGAGGAACACCTGATTAATGCAACCTAATTGAGAAAAAACTTCAAATGATTCAAATCAAAAAACTACTCGATGTATGAATTATCAGTCTTACGCGCTTCCTCGGTTAGCTAATCTACCTTTACACAAGCTTCTTCGGTTAGCTAATCTACCTTTACACAAGCTTCCTCGGTTAGCTAATCTACCTTTACACAAGCTTCCTCGGTTAGCTAATCTACCTTTACACAAGCTTCCTAAGGACATCTCTAGCGTTTTTAATCAATCGAGTTCACGAAGAGTGAGCGTGAGCAAGTTTTTTTTTTTGCGCCAGCAAATTATATTGCATTCGTAATTCAGAATAAATGTGTGACCTCAAACCTATTTTTTCTGTCTAAGTTTACTGTTAGAAGCGTCTTCAGCAAGACCGTTCATTTCCATTAAAGTTTTACTAAGCTGGTTTTCTTGCAGTTCCGACCGAGAATGTTCTCGTTAATGGAAGACTGGCTGGTGACATCGCTGCTTCCCCAATACCAGAGCTAACGACATCAACTGAGGCCGTGACTCTTGGAGAGAACGCAGAGCCAGTGCCGGAATCCGCTCAGAAAGAAGAGAAACTCACAACTACGGAAAACCCAAATACTGCACCCCACTCCGCAGAATTTTCCGGCCGACCAGCGATAGTAGAAGGATCCGCAGAAGAATCATTGACTCCGTCAGAAGACAACGAATCATCCACTTCGGCGACGGAAGAATCATCAATTCCGGCCAATGAAGATTCAACCACTTCAGAACCCAAAAAGTCAACAATTCCAGAAGCTGAAGATTCAAACAGTTCTGAAGCTGATGACTCAACGACTCAAGAACCTGTAGAATCAACTAGTTCAAATAGTGTAGAGTCAACCACCTCAGAAACTGAAGAGTCATCGATTCCCACAAATGAATCAGCCACGACTTCTGCAGATACAACAACGAAAGAACCACCTGTTCTCGAAGACAAGGATGCTTCAAATATCACAGCGGAAGTACCAGAGGCGACAACTCAAGCAGTTGAAGAAACAACTACACAAGAAGCATCTGGAGAGCTGCCGTTTGGAACCGAAGTCTCAGTGGAGGAATCAGTGACCACATTGGAAGCTGAACAGTCAACGACTCCATCAGGCGAAGATTCAAGGATTCCACCAGGCGAAGAGTCTTCGACTCCACCAGGCGAAGAGTCTTTGACTCCACCAGGCGAAGAGTCTTCGACTCCACCAGGCGAAGAGTCTTCGACTCCACCACGCGAAGAGTCTTCGACTCCACCACGCGAAGAGTCTTCGACTCCACCAGGCGAAGAGTCTTCGACTCCACCAGTAGAAAAGTCATCAACTACATCTGACGAAGAGTCATCGACTACACCAGGCGAAGAGTCCACGACTCAACCAGAAGATAAGTCAACAACTCCAGCAGCCGAAGAGTCAACGACTCCCATAAATGAATCAGCCACGACTTCTGCAGGAGCTGTAGAACCTTCGGTTCTCGAAGACAAGGATTCGTCAATTATCGCAGTGGATGTGGCAGAGTCAACCACTCAAGCAGTTGAAGAAACAACAACTCAAGAAGCATCTGGAGAGCTTCCGTTTGTAACCGAAGGCTCAGCGGAGGAATCAGTGACTACATCGGAAGCTGAACAGTCAGCGACTCCACCAGGCGAAGTGTCATCGACTTCACCAGGCGAAGTGTCAACGACTCCTTCAGACGAAGAGTTATCTACCCCACCAGCCGGTCAGTCAACAACTGCACCAGGCGAAGAGTCCACGACTCAACCAGCCGATGAGTCAACAACTACAGTAGCCGAAGAGTCAACGACTCCCATAAATGAATCAGCCACGACTTCTGCAGGAGCTGTAGAACCTTCGGTTCTCGAAGACAAGGATTCGTCAATTATCGCAGTGGATGTGGCAGAGTCAACCACTCAAGCAGTTGAAGAAACAACAACTCAAGAAGCATCTGGAGAGCTTCCGTTTGTAACCGAAGGCTCAGCGGAGGAATCAGTGACTACATCGGAAGCTGAACAGTCAGCGACTCCACCAGGCGAAGTGTCATCGACTTCACCAGGCGAAGTGTCAACGACTCCTTCAGACGAAGAGTTATCTACACCACCAGCCGGTCAGTCAACAACTGCACCAGGCGAAGAGTCCACGACTCAACCAGCCGATGAGTCCACAACTACAGTAGCCGAAGAGTCAACGACTCCCATAAATGAATCAGCCACGACTTCTGCAGGAGCTGTAGAACCTTCGGTTCTCGAAGACAAGGATTCGTCAAATATCGCAGTGGATGTGGCAGAGTCAACCACTCAAGCAGTTGAAGAAACAACAACTCAAGAAGCATCTAGAGAGCTTCTGTTTGTAACCGAAGGCTCAGCGGAGGAATCAGTGACTACATCGGAAGCTGAACAGTCAGTGACTCCACCAGGCGAAGTGTCGTCGACTTCACCAGGCGAAGTGTCAACGACTCCATCAGACGAAGAGTTATCTACCCCACCAGCCGGTCAGTCAACAACTGCACCAGGCGAAGAGTCCACGACTCAACCAGCCGATGAGTCAACAACTACAGTAGTCGAAGATTCAACTAATCCCACAAATGAATCAGCCACGACTTCTGCAGGAACTGTAGAACCATCGGTTCTTGAAGACAAGGATTCTTCAATTATCGCAGCGCAAGTGGCAGAGTCAACCACTGAAGCATTTGAAGAAAAAACGACTCAAGAAGCATCTGGAGAGCTTCCGTTTGTAACCGAAGGCTCAGCGGAGGAATCAGTGACTAAATCGGAAGCTGAACAGTCATCGACTACACGAGGCGAAATGTCATCGACTCCACCAGTCGAAGAGTCATCGAATACACCTGACGAAGAGTCATCGACTACAACAGGCGAAGAGTCCACGACTCAACCTGCCGATAAGTCAACAACTCCAGCAGCCGAAGAGTCAACGACTCACACAAATGAATCAACCACGAATCCTACAGGAACTGAAGAACCATGGGCTTTTGAAAACAAGGATTCATCAATTATCGCAGCAGAAGTGGCAGAGTCAACCACTCAGGCAGTTGAAGAAATAGCGACCCAAGAGTCATCTGGACAGCTGCCATTTGTGGTCGAAGGCTCAGCGGAGAAATCAGTAACTACATCGGAAGCTGAACAGTCAACGATTTCACCAGGCGAAGAGTCATCGAATCCACCAGGCGAAGAGTCAACGACTCCACCAGCAGATGAGTCAACACCGTCAGCAGCCGGAGAGGCAAGGTATCCCACAAATGAATCAGCCCCGGCATCTGTAGGAACTGAAGAACCCTCTGTTCTCGAAGAAGGGGACTCAAATATCGCAGCGGAAGGGGCAGAGTCAACAACTCAAGCAGTTGAAGAAACAACTGATCAAGAAACATCTGGAGAGCTGCCGTTTGGAACCGAAGTCTCAGTGGAGAAATCAGTGACCACATTGGAAGCTGAACATTCAACGACCCCACCAGGCGAAGAGTCATCGACTCCAATAGGCAAAGAGTCATCGACTACACTAGTACAAGAGTCAATGACCCCACCAGTCAAGGATTCAACTATTTCAGAAGCTGAAGAATCAACGACTCCACCAGCAGAGAACTTCATTGCTTTTCCAGAGTTAACAACTACAACTACAGAGGATTTAACTTCTACACCACATCAAGAGTCATCGAATCTACCCAATGGAGAGTTTATAGTCCCATCTGGTAAGGAAGACGCCCCATCAGCTGGAAAAGTTGAGCAAAGGGTTCCGGACTCAAGTCAACTAAAAGCGAAATCTAATGATTCGAAATCAAGTGATATATCGGAAGCTCCGTTCAGTTTAGACGATAGAAAGCCGCAGGAGTTCTCTGCAAGATCACCAGGTGAAGTCACGATTGACGAAGGATCAGAAGAAAAGCCAACGATACCTTCAACGAAAGAGTTGACGACTCCTTCAGCGGAAGAGCTAGCGACACCTCCGATGGAAGAGTTAACGACTCCTCAAACGGACGAATTAACGACTCCTTCAGCAGAAGAGTTAACGACTCCTCCAGCGAAAGAGCTAACGACTCATTCAGCGGAAGAATTGGTGACCTCAGTTGCTGAAGAGCCTTCAAGCACAGAAAAAGAGAGCTTTACCATACCAGAAGCCGTGGATTTTAAAGATTCAGAATCCCAAGAACTGACTACCCCAGCAGATATTGCAGAATCGACAACTAACGCTGGTACGAGTGAGAACTCGGATGCTCCGTCCAGCATAGTGGAGAAAAATCCTGTCGAGGGATCTGCCATTCTCCCCGCACCAGAAGGATCGGCCGAAGAGTGGACAACTCTAGGAGAGGTAGATGAGACAACCACTACGGAATCCGAAAAATTGACCACTCTTGAAGGTGAAGAGGCTTTGACTACTGAGAGCACACTAGTGACTTTAGATGAGCCTTCCTCCACATTCGGTGAGTCATCGGATGAGCCGGAGTCCACTACTGCTGGAGCGGTAACAGATGCTACGACCGAGAATTACCAAGTAACGACACCAGAGTTCTCAGAGGATTTATCTTCCGAAGAAATAATTGAAGGACCCGCGGCTATAACAAAGGTTCCGCAACCTTTTGGTGAGAAAGAAGTGAATCGGCCTGTTTCTTCGGACGCGAAAAACCTGGAGGTTGGGAACTACTGATACATCTAAAAATCACCGTTGTTTCGAACAGAAGAGAGAATTTTTTGGAGCATTCACTCCATTTGAGTGTGAATTTTCATCGGTTTAAATGATTAGAGCAGAGAAATTTTTTTCGCTCTCTTGATTGCTATTTTCTAGTTGCTAGTAAATAGTTTGTTTGCAGATGTCTCGGGAGTTTTCTAAAGAGGTCCAATCAAATGTGGAAAGAAAACAAGGTTTGCCATGAGTTGCAACTAGCTTTGAAAATTTTACAGGTCGAATTACGATAATCGTTGATCAAAACTTATAAAAAAATTTCTTTGTTAGTTTTCTTAGAAATACTTCAGCCAAAATCAGTTTTTGAATCCTTATTACATACGCTGTCTCGTTTTTGTGGAGAAAAAAACCTTGTAAAGTTTTCAACTTTTTCATTTAATTTTAAGCCAGCTTTCAAAATACAAAACTTCAAAAAGATTCGATTTTTTCAGAGAATTCTTCCGGAAAGAACCCCAAAGAAGATTATTTCACGGAAGAAACAACCACAGAGAAGATGTTAATCACGGAGAGTGTTATTCCAGAAGACATCACCACCAACACAGAGTATCCTGAGACGTCTTCGATGGAAGACGGGCAACGATTGGCTACAAAGTCAACTACATGGAATCCTTCGTTCTCCAGCGATGGTGCAGCTGCTTCCACTCCCGTTTCGGTGGGAAAAGGGCGGATCAGCGAGATACCAGTCGAGTCCGAGGCTGACAGTGTCCCTGGCCAAGTGACACTGGATGGCGAGGCAACCGTCTCACTCCAAGAAAAAGTCGTGTCCACAACAGCGAGTTGGAACATGGACGACTTCAGCACGACGGAAGCTTCTGAGGGGTCAGCGTCGGAAGATACCACCGTCTCCTCACTTGCCTCTCTCAAAACAGCCGAGGAATTACCAGTGACTACGGAAAAATTGAAAACAGAAACATCAGAACATTCTTCTAAGGAATCGTCAGGAGACTTTCCCTCTTTTGTGACGGAGAACCTAGAAGAGGCTTCAACATCCGAGCCGGCAACTACTCCAGAAATGGCGGAGAGCATTGACTCTACGATTTCTAGCCAGCCAACTGAAGTTGCACCTGGAAAAAAGTCTAATGAAGAAAGTAAAGAAGAACTTGAAAAAACTTTTGCAGACAAAGTCATTGGCACAGTCAACGCTAAACTCAACAAGTTGAATGTTGTGGCAAATAACGCGTCTGAAGCGGTCGTAGAAGCCAAAGACAACATTTCAGAAGAAGGTGAAAAGGCTTTGAACGCCACAAAAGAATTTGGAAAAGAGCTTTTAGCTGATGTTGCAAACGCGGCCAATGACACTGCCAATGCAGTCAAAGACAAAGCTGAGGAACTGGGTGAGAAAGTGGAAAAGACTGTAGACGACGCCGCTCGAACTGTCGAGAAGGCACAAGCTGCGGCCAAAGAGGAAGTAGCAGAAGATCTTTCCGCAGCGCAAAAAGGCGTCGCTCTTCTTGCAGCCGATTTAAATGCGAAAAGCCAGTTGTTTTTTTCTCAAATATTTAACTCTCATAACTAGCGAAATTAGTGTTTTAAATGGAAATCTTTTTTTGAAAATTTCATTTTTTTTCCACTTTTGTTTGGTGATTGGGAATGAAAAACTCGTTAGTATTGTTTAGAAAGTTTCTTTAATTTTTCAGGTGCAGAAGCTGAAACGACTTCAAAGAGTGTTCAAGATGGAGAACCTAGTTCAACTTTAAGCCCTTTCACTTACTCTGAAGAACCTGGCGTGGCGGAAAGCACGACGATTGAAGGAAGTGCATCAGAAACACCTTCACAAGAAGGTGTTGATCAGACAGCCGCTGATCTCGATTACTCGACTTCTACAACTCCTTTCACTGGTGAATACGAAGTTTCATCAACTGCTGAGACGGTTGAAAATTTAACTACGGAAGCGAGAGGCTTAGATGAATCCTCTTCCACGATTTCAGCTATTAGCGAAGCAACTCCCTCCATCACCCCACCCAATAGTTCTGAAGAGTTCACCACGGAAGGACTTGACTCAACAACTGAGTCTACCATATCACCTAATACAACTGAGAAAGAAGCATCAGCTTCAGCTGAAGTTAACCCCACTGAAGTATTGATGGGTACAGAATCAACCACACAGTTTTCTGAGGAATCGTCAGGAGACTTTTTTGTGACGGATAACCCAGGAGAAGCTTCGACATCCGAGCCGGCCACCACTCTAGAAACGGCGGAGAGCATCGACTCTACGGTTACCAGTCAGCCAACTGAAATAGCACCTGGAGTAAAGACGAATGAAGAAAGTAAAGAAGAACTTGAAAAAACTTTCGCAGACAAAGTCATTGGCACAGTCAACGCTAAACTCAACCAGTTGAATTTGGCGGCAAATAACGCGTCTGAAGCGGTTGCAGAAGCCGAAGAAAACATTTCAGAAGGAGGTGAAAAGGCTTTGAACTCCACAAAGGAACTTGAAAAGAAGCTTGTTGCTGATGTAGCCAACGCGGCCAATGACACTGCCAATGCAGTCAGAGAAAAAGTTGATGAACTGGGTGAAAAAGTGGAAAAAACTGTAGGCGACGCCGCTCGAACTGTCGACAAGGCACAGGCTGCGGCTAAAGCGGAATTAGCAGAAGATCTTTCTGCAGCTCAAAAAGGCAACGCTCTTCTTGCAGCTGCGAAAAGTTAGCTTTGTTTTTATTGTCATCACAATTTGAGAGGGTTGAGATTGATAAGAAGTTGTTTTGTTTTTTTAGAGATATAGCCTTTGCGAAAATAAATCATTTAAAAAACAAATTTATAGAAAAACCTGTAATTTGTTTCAGGTGCAGAAGAAAAAACAACCTCACAAAGGGTTCAAGACGGAGAAACGAGTTCATCATCTAGCTCGACGTCTTCCTCTGAAGAACCTGACGTGGCTGAAAACACGACGATTGAAGGAAGTGCATCGGAAACACCTTTACAAGAAGGCGTTGATCAGACAGCCGCTGATCTCGCAGACTCGACTTCTTCAACTCCTTTAACTGGTGAAGACGAAGTTTCATCAACTACTAAAACGATCGAAAAGTCAACCGCGGAAGCAGGTAGCTTTGATGAACCTTCTTCCACGGTTCCAACTAGCGAAGCAGTTTCCTCCACTACCCCATCAGATAGTTCTGAAGAGTTCACCACGGAACGACTTGATTTAGCAACTGAGTCTACCACTATACCGAGTGTAACTGAAGAGGAAGCAGCAGCTACAGCTGATGTCAATCGAACTGAAGAGTCCGCGGTGGACGGCTCAGCAGAAATTTCAACCTCACCAGCTGCTAAAGAATCTTCGTCTGCTACTGATTTTAAAGAATCTCCAACACAATCGGAGTCTTCTTCTACTGTTCCTTCAGAAGAACTCTCTCCGACGACTGCGGCGAGTATCGATGAAGAGAGCACATCGAATGTATCGAAGTTAGATGCCGAGTCTCCTGCAACGGTTTCGAAAGAGCAAGGATCGGCGAAAGGCGAGGTAGCAGACAAAATAATTCTAACTGGAGATATTGCACAGCCATCAACAGAAACCGAAGAACCGACGACCAGAGCATATAAGTCTTCCACTGAGAAGGCAACTTCTCCAGAAACAGAGCAGCAAACTACAGATACATCTGGTAAGACCGTTCACTGTCATCTCACTTTTCTCTCTCCTAACCATCGTTATTAAGAATATTTTTCGATTTGGCATCAAGACGCGTTTGCAGGAACTGTTACTGAAAGGTTTTACATACAAGAATAATTTTTTGTGTGAGCTTGTAAAAGAATAAAACAAGATGTTATTTTCCAAATTTTTTCACACCAGAAAAATATTTTAAAATATCCCTAGTTTTTTTCATTATGGGTTAAGCCATCGCACGAAAAGAATCTAGTGAAACTCGCGGATCATATCCAGTCATCTCTTCTGTAACCGAGAGCGAGCGTGATATCATTACACCACAGTAAACTAATGTGTCACCGGTTAGATGGCTGGGTTCGGTCCCGCTCGGCAGACTAGCTTTTTTCCGTGCGATGGTTTAATCAATTGTCATCTTGAACAGGCGTCAATGTTTTTAACTGTGTAACTGAGCCCATTAAGATTCATCACGTTATATTTCATACATGAATAATCAAACTTACTATACATGAATAATCAAACTTACTTTAGCGGAATAGGAGTTTTCTTTGTGACCCGCGGGAAAATTCTTTTCAAGTACACGAAAATTCTTTTTTTTTCAATTAGAGTTTTGATTATATTTTGTTATTAAAAATGCTGTGTATCTCTATGTTACCCTTAGGAATATATTCAGCGCTGAAGACGAGTGAATCAATAGATCCATCTGAAGACTTCGAAAAGCTATCGGCAGTTGCCGGAAGACAAGAAACCACGACGGAACCGCCAGTGCAAGCGGTAAAGGACCTCCTAGATGCCCTCGCCAACGGAGACCTTGATCGTCAACTTCAGAAAAATGAAGCGGAGGAGAAAAAATTCCCGACAGCAACTAAAAGTCAGTAGTCATGCTTCAAATAATTTTCTCGCATTCCTGTTCACTTTCTATGAATTACCGAGCTCAGATTACCGTGAAAATTTATAATTATTCGTTATTCAGTTTTTGTTCATATTGGTTTTAGTTCGTTGAAGAGGGTGATAGAATCAAATGAAATCGGTTTCACTGTACCTCTCTCTCTGTTGCTGACAAATTAGCGTCTCTCTCGAGTTATATATGTACAGTATGTAAATTGCATATATGTTATGGCTAGAATTGATCAGGCGCTTTAAATTGATCAGATCAATTTAAATGGTTAAATTGATCAGATCAATTCCTAGGATTGATCAGAAGTTAGAGTTCTGATCAGATGGCTCTTTCGGCTGAATATGAGAACTTTTCTCATGCAGTCTCGTTAGCCTAAGCCGTACGGCCTCATTAGCGTAAACTTTTGCCTAAGCCTAAGCGTTTTAATGTACAAATAAAGTTAATGTAAAAATAGAAAGAAACTAACGTCTGATCAATTCTAGGAATTGATCTGATCAATTCAAATTTAAATTGATCTAATCACGTCAGATATATATATATATATATATTTATTTATTTATTTCTTTATTTATTTATAAAAACTGCACATTTACCAAGAACTTCACATAGAATTTGTTTTGCAGCTCCTAATGAAGGTCCATTCACTCCTCTCACTCAAAAGCACGGTTAAATTCCCTTTCCACTTGTCCTTACACTGAAACTTTTCTCGTGTCATAAAGCACAAGACTTTCGTACCAGAAACGAAGACTTTCAGCAACTTGTGGTGTGTTATGACTGGGATTTGCGTTGGTTTGGTACATTTCTAGCATTTTCGTGTTTCTTTTGTTACAGAGTGCTCGAACGGTGAACTGCAGTTCGCAACCTCCGAACTGGCTGACTTGAGAGAGCGTTTCGAGGCAGACGCCGTCGTGTATTCTTTGCCGCATTGTGCGAGGATTTGTTTCGAGTTGGGCTGTGTGAGAGCTGCTTTCTCTCGCTTTCCCCGCCCGCTGTGTCTGATGCACTTTGAGGAAGGACAGCGGTCGTGTCCGACTGATCTGGAGAGAACTTCTTACTGGAACTACACTTCATTGCAGCAAGTCGTCGCTATCGACTGCATCAAATGCGGTTCGTAGTCGGGAGAAGGGCAAGGGCCGAAGAACCTTTGAGTACTGACTAACTTGAGGTTTTAACGACTCATGCACTTGCTCTAAATTTGAGAAAAAAGATCTGCTGATAGTCTTTTTTGTAACCTTCAAATCAAGTTACTTTTTTCAAAGCAAAGGCGATGATATATTGAAGTTTTTTTGTCAATCTTGTACCCGGCTATTTTCCGTTTTGTGATTCGTGGTGGTGGTTTGATTGGTAAAAGTGTTTGTTCAAATTTCTTTCTTCAGAACAACGTTTAATGTTTGTCTTTTTTGCACTTCTTTATTATGTTTCTTCGTTTAGTTGTTGCATGAGAAGATGGGCAGGATCTTTTACCGCTATGAGTTCCATTGGAAGCAAAATTTTCCTTTGCATTTTTTCAATTTATTGTCTCATTTTTGGCTCTCTCTTCTTGAACAACTGCAATCGAACTTCTCATGTTTTATGTATTCTCAGTACATATGTATGAAGTTTTGGAGAATTATGTCTGACTCTTTTTTCCTTCCTTGCACTATAGAATTATTTCTCTAACTTTCCTAACTTTCACTTCTTGAAATATAACTTTTTCAAAAATTTGAACTCTCAATTTCTCAATTTTGGATGATGAATTCTTAATAGTATACTTTTGTCTATTTATCTTAGAATAGTATACTTTTGTTTATTCGTTATTCTTATTAAAGCAACTTAGGTTATTTATTTATTCATACATCAATACTGATGTGACAAAACATAAAATAACTCATACAATAGTGAGCGTTGTTCTTGAAGATAACATCTGAACAATGATTTTCTAGGTGAGTATGATTTCAGCGAACCGAGCCTTTTTTGAACAAAGTGAGCAGGTCGACATAACGGCTCTTCATGCAATAGATGACACAATTCTCATAGAACAAACGCCTGAAGGTTCACTCAGTTTGATTATTTCTTCAAAGACAATCAAAAGCTTTCAACTAACTGCAGATTTTGCGCTAGAAGCAGAAAATTGACGTGTGTTTTTGCATGTTCGCATATGTGTATATGTAGACAGTTGATAATTATACTTGAGTATAGGTTTTATGCAGAACGAATTTAATTATTCCTGGCTGTATCCTTTTATTGTTCTTGAGGAAGTTAGTGTGAGAACACACAATGTGGATTGTTGAATCGATTTGTTGTACCGTTGTAAGAAGTAGTTTTACCATGCAGGCGTCTCTCGTCTCTGTGGTGGGCGCCTGGAGTTCCAGTTCGTGCCAGCTGGCAGTCTTCCCCGGCTGAATGTCACCAACGACGTCCCTGCCCGCACTCCTGCCGATTGCGCCAAGAGATGCTTTGAAACTGTTGAATATTTTTTGAAAGTTCTCTGAAAACCGAACTCAGTTTCCACTCTTTGCTCTAAAACTCTCTTTTTTGTTTTCTCGAAGCTTTTTGAATGACCATCAACGTTTCAAAGCTGATTGAGCATCAGTCAATAAAAAGTTGGAGAAAATCTTATAAAGAAACAACTTTATGTCATCGAAAGATGGTAACTTTCGAAAATTTTGAACTGAATTTGTTTGCAGCAAGGCTGCATGACTGCGGGATACATTCCGACTCCCAGTGGAGACATCGCTAACGGCGTCTGCTTACTCACTTCGGATGAAAAGGTTTTTAAGCGTGAAAATCGCTGTATTCCGAGTGCTATCATGGTTCCTTTATATTGAGTCAATCTATGATAATTCAGCGGTTACATGATGGAAGCTGTAAAAATTTCACGTTGGGTCTCATCAGTTTATTCCTCGGAAAAAGTTACACACTTAAAAAACAACACTTTTGCTTCCTTGAAAAAGATGAAGACTGGGGTGAATTGTGAATTCGGTGATTTTGAGAACTCTTAGTATTCCTTTAACATTCATCTTTTTTCTCTTCTCCTCAATCTTGAGAACTCAAAAACGTATTAGCCGTTTTTATCTACTACGACTGGATGAAACGAAATAAGAAGGAGGCTGGCGATAAATGATCCGAACTTGCACAGGTCTGTGTCAGCAACGACGACTTCGTCCCTCAACACGCTTCTGTGACTGCATTCGTTATCTCATGCATACGATGCTCTCGTCAGCTTCCTCACCTACACTTCTCGCTCTTTCTATTCTTTATTTATGTCTACATATATCTCACTCTATCTATTGTACAATCTCTAACTATGTCAAGATAGATTTATTCTTAACTCTATCTCTCTATCTTTATTTCTGTCTTTATTTCTATATCTGTATCTTTCTATTATTTCTATATCTGTACATATATCTCCAACTCTATCTGTGTGAGCCTATTTCTCCTCTCTACATTTCTACCCACAATTGTATTCACCAAGAACATTTTCAATCTACTGCAGGTTGCGCGTATTCGCTGTCGCCAGTGAGACCTGGTGACAAAGAGCCTAAGTTCCTGTACTTCGACCGAGTCCGCACAGTTGCGGAGTGCGCCGAGTCCTGCTTTGCTCGAAGATGCAGCTCAGCGCAGTACATTGCAGACAGGAGTCTGGTTAGTGTTGGAATTGTTTATGGAGGGTGATTTCAGAACAGATTTGCTCGTGTGTTGATGATGTGGGCTGTTGCAGTGTGCAATCTCTATGGATGCCCGTCAGGATGGAAGTTGCGTCCGGGAGCTTCCAGTGGATGTGAAGGGTCAACTTCCAGTCCGAATCGATTGTGTTGCTTGCAAGGAAGAATGAATCGTTCTTCCAAATATTCCAATGCCACAAGTTCATTTCTTTTTCGAAAGATTTAGTACACCTTTGTATGAGAACACGCTGCCATTTCCTCATATTCCATTTCAAATGACATCGTAGCATCTTTTACTGTTCTTCCAACTAAACATGTTGTCATTGATAATTTTTTTAAAGATCGTGTTTATTGTGACACTCATTAGTTTCAAAGGCGAGTTATGCGAATGGACGTTCCACCCTGATTCTCAAAAACTTTTGCGGTATTACTATTTTTTGTGAATTATTTTTTTGAACAGCAAAAATATCATACTCATCCTTCACTCTAAAACCAACTTTTTTGATACATTATAACACAAGTGAGTCATTCAATCAAGCCCATAGATCATGCTCATTCGATTGTACAATTTTTGCTTGTTATGCCGCAGCTATATCATTTGCATGTTTTTTTTATTGACTATTCATATCACGAGCTCAATTTTCCGCTAACCATCAATTCGCTGCCTTCATGTACTTATAATCACGAGTCACATGTCTCACATTCCTTACGTGGTTAGAACCTTTGTTCCTAGCGTAGAAACTTTTTCGTGTTTGTGTTTTATCCCCTTTCAGATCGGGTTCCCTCAAAATAAGTTTTTATATATCTACTGTGTTCATGCTCAATTCCTACATTCTAGATAGCGGTTCTGATAATCTGCAGAGCTTTGAAAAATGAGAGAAAAGTTGATTCATTCAAATGAAAATGGTTACCCTATATACATAGCCTGTCCCATTGCTTTCCTGTCTATCTATAGTTGTTGGTTGATGTTAATGAGCAAACTGTTGACACAAAACTGCCTTTCTCTTAATTGCATCCGCCAACACTGCCTCTCACCGGATTATCCTAACGCGCAAAGGAGTTGAACTAACTCTTTCACATTTTACATTTTTAAGAATACGCCATTCATTTTTGGTAGAAATGCCCCTGTGTTTTTTCTGTGCATTATATGATAAGCTCGGACGCGGATTCAATTCATCAATAACAAAACACACATTTTATTACTAGTTTTATATCGGTGAAATACTGTTGAACAAACTAGTTTTATCTCGGTGAAATACTGTTGAACAATCTCAGTTTGCGTACGAATCGCAGTTGAATGTTCCCAACCTTTGCTTTTAAACCTGCTGATTGAATCAAATCTCTGGATAAATTGCAATATACATATGAATTGCGAATAACTTCAGAAAAAAACTGTTCAAAAAATTATTCCAATACAAAGGACTAAGTCACTTGACAGAACTGCCTTATCTACACAACTTATCTACACAACAACATCATAAAAACCGAATCATTTATCCGTGCAGGTATTCATGATCACAAAGATTTTCTAGAGAATCTCTTCTTCTATTCTACAGTGTAACTAATTCGACTACAAAACCTAGGCGGTAAATAAACGTTCATTTCAGTTCAAATACTTGATTGCCATGATTAGTATCTCCTCGAGAAAGTTTTAAAGGTTCGTTAGAAGTGTGTACGCGTGAAGTTTTGTAGTTGTGTAAAATTTTTATGAAAAATTTCTTTCACGTCCAAACGCACGTACTATAAAACCAATTTAATTACTTTCAAATGTGCTTGTTAACATTCCGAGCCAAAAAAAATTAAATTAAAATAACGAAGTTGTTTATAGAGTATGTGCGTTCGGACGCGAACGAAAATTTTCTTCGAAATTTTACACATTCAAAAAATTTATCACTCAAAAAACCTCTAATTTCTTGTTTTTTTTTCTGAAACAGAATCCGACTTCTTGAGCGGTTTAGAAACTTTTTCCATTGGTTTTATATTTTCATCACGACTCGAATGATATTTTTTAATTCGGAAAAATCATTTCAATGTTGAAAAGGTAAAATTTTCATATTGTGATAGAATTTGAGCAAGAAAACTCCTTAAAAGAACTTTCGTGTCACCCTTTTCTTCTATTTCATCTCTCCTTCTTTGCACAGAAAGAAAAATCCGAAAAGACTTATTGGCGGTGTAGCCAGGGAAAATGAAGGGAGAAGATTTGGAAGAGTAGATAGGAGTTGTCATGGGAAGAAAGAGGAGAACTTGGCTGCAGAGGAAGCTTTTCGCCTCACTCTCTTACGAATTTCTCATCTAAGCAAAATTTTGAAATATCGGAACTATACCCTGGTTTAGTTCTCATGTCTTTTAATGTAAATTTTGTGTTCTAATAAAGCTTTCTATTGGGAATGTTCACTCGATTGAAGGAGGGATGGAAGAACCAGATAGAGAACTAGAATTTCGATTGGTCCAAACCCCTACGGAGAATGACCTGGACCGCATCAATCTCAAGTACCTCATATCGGATGAATGGATTTCCCAAAAGTCGGTTCTTATTTTGAGTTTAACAGTCAGAGGCAAGAGTCCACGACTGGCTTGAGCGGAAGCAAATTTTAAGTTCTCCTTTCAACACTATCTCACTCATAAGTAAGCCTCACCTCTGTCTCTGGTATGATCCAATTATCTCGAGACAGTACCGATCAAGAAGTAGAGACTAATTAGATTATTCTCAGGAACTGCAAATTTCCCCAAGAAATCATTGTGGAATTGCGAAGGGAAGCGAACTTGGAAAAGATACTTCTTCTCTGTCACAATACATTCATCCGTGAGTTTTAGAAGAAGAAGTCTCAGAGGCTAAAAGGGCCAGTCATTCATATCAATAACGATGTTGAACAACAATGCATAAAATTGTTTTAGCCCAAAAAATAGACATTTTCGCGGGAAAAGATGCCAGAACGTACAAACTCGCAAAGTGGAAGCAACTCGGGTTCGTTCAGTCTATTTTTACTTTACGCGCTTACTAGTTTTTGAAAAAAACATAATTAATCCATAGCTTAGTTTGTATGCCTTTCACTTCAATTGTTGAGTTTTGACAAGAAAAAAATGGCTCTCATAAGATGGAGAATTTAGTTTCCATGCAGAATTATATTAATTATTTTCGAAAATTTTATTCAACTTGGAATTTGCGAAAAGTTGCGAAACAGATACTGTAAATTTTGTTTCAGGACCGTAACTTTGAAGGAAGTGAAAAGCAGAGAAGACAAGCACGAGCTAAAGACAGTGTTCATCGACGAAATTTGCATGGCAATCAAGTTTCGTCTTCATCCCAACTATGAGAATAAACTGAAGAATCCTGACAATCAGGTCAGACATGAAGTCATCAAACCAAGCATCCTCTACAACAGCTATATGTACAGGGTGCGGTATAGGTATGGCAGGAAGTTCTTTATTTGTGTGTTGAGAATGAGTAGAGCAATTGAGAAAATCTTATGAAAATTTTTTTAAATAATAATTTAATAATTGACATGTCGGAATATCATTCGATTCCGCCTTCTCGCTGGAAAATGAATTCAAGGAGACGTTCAGGGTAGGGTATTGAGGCGATAAATTGTTACAGTATAAAACAAAAAGCTTTCTTCAACAATTTCATACTTCGATGGTGAGTAGCAGACACTTTGGCGTCTTTTTCATACTAAATTGCGAAACCGAGAGGATGTAAGTTAGGCAAGGAAGCAGACCAATCTCTTTGGAAATAAACGCAGGCCGAGCCGTCTCGCGACAGTCTTGTACTGAATTCGCCGTATTCGACGGGGCGCCGTCTTGCTGGGACATATAATGACATTCATTGAAGTGAGCATCGGCCAACGGTTTCAGAGCCTTTTGTAGCACTGTTTTGAGGTAGAAATGCCGATCCACTTTGAAATTCTGCACGATGAAGATCAGCGGACATTTTCCACTCGCGCAGATCGTGCTCCAGACCATAACACTGGCTGTATGTTCATTCCGATCATCGATTCTACCTCCATTGTCTGCCTCTTTCGGTGATTTTGGCAATACCCGTGTGTTTTAAGGGTTGAAGGTTTTACTGGGCAAATCTTTTCGTCGCTAAAGATTGTGTACTGCAGCTCACCATTTCGGGCACGTGTCAACAAACGGCAAGAATTCTTCTTTCTTGCTTCTTTATTTTTGTCTGTAAACGTCGCACTCTTGTGACTCGGATACGATTTATCCCCGCTTATTCTTGCCGTTTCTTGCTTCACGGAAGGAAGAAACGGAGATAATGAATAATTCAACGCATTGAATATCTGCGATACGCCGAGGTCCTTCCCCAATTTTTGCATGCTTCTCTTTGGGTTTCACTTCATCTTATTGGCGGAATTCGTTGATGTTGAAATGGGCGGTCGTCCAGGGCGAGCACGGTCCTTGAATCCCTTATTTTTTCGAATCGTTGGATAGTTCGGTGAACAACGGACGGCGTCATTACAAGCCTTCGCGAAATGTTCATTGGACGACATTCCTGACCGTGCATTGTGATGACTGCGCTGCGTAGTTCACTGACAGCAACCATTCCAAGGAGTGACAAGGAATAATAATGGAAATTTTTATAGGAAACAACAAAACACTCTAGATTCATAAAATGTCTTTGACACTCATAACATATTTTTCGAAGTATATCATTTCCGAGCTAACCTTTCTTAGCCATTTTTATGCCGCACCCTGTATGCTTTACCTCACAGAACTTGATCACTACCAAGAAAAACAAATTTATTCGATTTTTGTATGAAGAAATGTTTTGGCGAGGTTTTCTTTAATTGTGATCAGTTAGTAGAAAACTTAAAATGAAAATGACTAGATTGAAAGAAAAAGTTTTCAAGAAAAGTTGAATACTTGTTGTCATGGTCTTGTTAACCATCGAAGAAAGACTGAAAGAATCTGGGTAGGACTCTCCAGTTGTGTATATTCGGTTGTCATAGGCTCTTTCCCTCTAAATCTATTTCTTTGTCTTTCTATTGTTTTCTTTGTTGACTTTCTCTCTCTCTCTCTCAGGTTGGCATCGTACAGCTTCGTATATTCGGACGGAGAATACCGGGAGCTAAAGACCAGGAAAGTTTTCGATATGTCGACGGGAGCAACAAAAGGTCTTTGGCAGCTATACTTTTTCATTCGTCACTCGAAGCTTTGTCGTTTGTATTTTTTGTAACATTATTATGTACTTTAACAAAAAATCAAAGAAAACGGATGAGTAAGCTAGTCGAAAGAATTCAGATCGAGCATGGCCCCTCCTGCGAATAGCGAGAAGAAAAACGAAGACAAAGAAAGAGCTTATTCCAAGGAGTTCGCTAACCTAATCGATACTGTTAACAAGAGTAAAGAGCGCGCCATTCAGGTGAAAGTTTTTTGTTGGTTTTTTTCCGGTTCATCTTCACATGTAATTTTCGAATTATTTTCACGTGTTCATTGAAATATTATTATGTTCAGGAAAATGACTTCAAAATGGCGAAAAAAGCTCAGAATGCACTGAGAACACTGACGAAGTCGAAAAAGGAGATGGAGGAGCTGGAAAATGATCAGTCCCATGTATTTGAAGATTATCAGTTGACTTATAGAGTTTTAATGATTATCTGATTTAAGTGACTTTTTAACGGAATTATGCCAGTTTTTAGGCTATCAAAGAAGAAGACTTTGACCGAGCTCACGAAATCGGTCAGGAAAAGAAAGCGTTTCGCGCAAATGTTTTGGCATCGATCGATCCGGCTCTGCTAGACGAGAGTCCTCCGGTTGATTACTATGAGACTTTACTGGAATCACTCCTTCGATTATGTTATGAATTAAACCTTGTGAAAAAGTGAATAACGGTATGTTATTCAACAATAATACTGAAAAAATAAACATAAGTTGTGATGCTAATATAAAAAAAGGCGACTGGAAATAAATTAACTTTACTGAATGAAAAAAAACTGAAACCGTAAAAGTGAATACGGTGACTTGAATGTAATGTAGAATTTGAAATCGAAGTCAATTTTCCGAGAGGCTTCTTCGTAATAGCTTCTTTGTTCAGTACTGATCATTGTTTTGGATGCAGCGTACCTTTATGAGAAATGAACTTTTTAAAGTTGAAATCTTATACCATCAAGATATAACAATATCTTCACTCGACTGACTGCGACAAAAAAATAAATTCAATAAATCATGTGTAAAATAATACAATTTGAGAAAAATAGAGTTTCAAAAAAATTGAGCAGCAATTGACGCTTAATTTTCTCACAAGATACTTTTTTTGCTTTAGAATGATCCTCGACATTCAACAGAAGGTAACTCCGACATCAAGTCAGACTACAAACCGAAACTATTCCAGCCAATTAGTTAGTTTTTACCCGCTTTTCTAAGGTCTAGATGTTTAAGCATAGACATGCATTAGATTGCTAAAAATCAAAAAATCTTAATCAAGCTAGTGGAATTAATTAGGTTTCACTCGAGAAGCAAGCCAAAGTGAACAAAATATTTCAGAAATCTCTCCAAGAAACAAGAAGTACGAGCCTCTTGATACAAGCTTCACACTCTCACCGAAAACGGCAAAGTTACTTACTTTTTGTTGAAATTTTTTTTGTTTGAGTGATTGAGGGAATAGAATTGAAATGTTCTACAGACCAGCTCCGAGTGGCCTTCCTCCTCCGGCCAACTTCTCCTTCACCCGCACCCCTTCACCCAAACCTCGGCCTTCTCCGGATTCTACCAAACTAGCTGCTCTTATAGTGAGTCCTTCGCCGTCAGAAACAGGTGATCAGCTTTTTTGCCCTAGTAATTTTCTAATGAAAGAGATCTTTAGGTCGAAATGGAGTTATGAATTACAACTTAGGTCGGATCGGAAAATAGTTCAATCCAAATTTGAATCGAAATTCTGTCCAAGTAGCAAGATCACTAAATTTTATGAATCGATAGTGACTCACAATTTTGTACAATTTATTCAGATATAATGAGATTTGAAAGAATTTTAACCTTTATTTAATCTAGATGTTGTTGTTGTTGCCGGCAAGCAGCGCGCATCGAGCAGACTTTTAGTTCTGAATATTCTCTTTAATCCGTGAGGTTCTCGTGTTCTTGACGAGATGCGTCGGGAGAAGGGTTTTGATGTCCTTTGCATTCATGTGACTGTCATGCTGCACCTTGTGAAAACGGACATAATTTTAGCAACCTGTTCATGCTATAGGCCTTGTGAGTGGGTGGTCAACCCGGCCTAGCATCGTTTGGGGTGAGAGTAGAGACGCCTGTCGTTGATCGTAGATAGGCAAGACACTATCGGACTGGCGCCTCGACTCGCCATTTAAAAGTATAGCGGAGTATCGGCTGATGTTTTGTCCGGTGGCTTGCCCAGGCCGGACCGGCATCGCTCTCCTTTGACGAGCTATACTACCCAGTTTTGGTCCGCGGTGGGATTTTTCCCGCAACCTCCCGACACGAATTCTTCGTAGGGAAGCGTCCCTCTATCCACCACCTGAGGTCGCGCTCGATTCCGGACTGGATGATCCGGCTCCATCCATGACAGGGTCTTAAGGCTGTAGAGTCATGAATGGCCATTGTTGCCAGTGGGTTTCGAGTAACTCACTAGATTTCATCTAGAGAGTTAGATTCATTTAGCTTATGTTTAAAGCTATGGTTTTCGCTTATATTGATCTTCCGAGGTACATTATATTTTTGACTCGCTGTTTCAGAAAAAAAGTAAGGGTAGAAAGACGGAAACTTGAGCTCACAGTATTACATTACATTGAAATCAGTACTAGGTTTCGTTTCAGATAAAGAAAAACCATTCAATTATAATAAATTTACAAATACCCTAAGAAAAATTCTAAATGTTTTTTAGTAATTGATATTTAGTTTATGATACAAGCAAGCCATCCAGTGCACAGTCGACACTCAGGACAAAACCTCCTTCTCCTAAAAGGTTCGCTACATCAACTCGCTCTACAAACATTCATACACTATGATTTACCTTGGTTTTCGGCGGAGATGCAGCTGGTTTACAATGAGCTGCAGCTCTGCCGAACTCAAAATACATTTTTATAAATGTTCATATCAATTAAGATCTTTTCTTTCCCAAACAAATGAAATTAAGATCTGCCATTAAATGATGAAAAAGAGAAAGTGCAGCATGCTTAATTCTTTGGAAGGAGTATTGATTGCCTGAAGGGACAGGCCTCGTTCGCCGTTGCCTGCTCCATCTCCCTCCTCTTCTTCCTCTAATCTCAAAGGCATCCTCCGAAGTCCTTCTGCTGAAAGGCCTAAAACAGTTCGATAGTTCGTTTTATACTCAGTTCCCTTTGAGCTCAATTCAAACTGCTAATAAAGAACCGCAGAATTTTCTACGGACTATGAGATTTCATATTTCAGTCTTTATCATTATAATTAAAATTTCGGTTTTGACTTTTGCAGCCGTGACATTTCCTCTCCTCCTCAACGGGAATCAACACCTTCCCCCACCCGTGAACCATCGCAACTGAAAGAAAAATTAGGATCATCGAGAAGCAGAGAGCGTACCAAACCGGCTTCTCCTCCCCAAAGGTTAGTTCCAATGTTTTTCTTCGTATTTTTTTTTTGAATTAAACAGGATTTTTTTCAAGAAAGTTAGCCGATGGTAAGTTCAATGCACAGGGCTTACACGAAAGAAGCGAGTTTTCATAGATCTTATTTCTCCGTATAGACAGGGACAGAAATCAAAACTACGGCATATACTACAAATAGTTGCAAAAAAAGTTGCGTATCTGTGTTTATAGAATTCTATTCATTAATTTTTTTGAAGAAGATAAATAACTGAAAAAATAAACAGAGCGAAAATCAAGAAAACAAAATACACGGAATAGACCTAAGGCTTCTTAGAGCAATGAGAACTCATGATCGAAGGATGATTTCTCTTGCAGGAACAAGTTTCTGGAGAAAGAGGACACAGTCGTACCAGCTGTCAGAAGGCAAGAAAATGCAGATGAGTATACTAAAGAAAATGAAAACAATAAGGAGAAGAGAAAGGAAAGTGCAAACAGCAGAGAAAGGGATGAGCGGTCACGCGGGTTCAGTGGAAAGTACTTTCTGTTGAATGACACCGGAGAGGAAGGGAGAGGAAAAAGTGGCCGTAGCAGAGGAAGGGATAGAGAAAGAACCGCTGGTTATACAGACAGAAACCGGGAAAAAAGTGGTGGTTCTGAAGGGAGAGCGAAAACTGGAGTCGCTCAAATGAGAGATCCCACACGGTATTTGCCCGAAGATAGAAGAGAAGCGGAACGAAAAGGGTCTGCTGATAATGGAGTGAAGAGGTCTACCAGTGCTGGGCCAAAAACAGGGGCCGACTTCCTCTTGGAGGAAAGAAACCAATCAGCCAGACCAAGAGGGAAAAGTGGGAGGAGAGATGGTGGGAGGAGGAGAGATAGTGGGAGGAGAGATAGCGGACGTAACGAAAGAGGAGAGAGTGCGGATAGAGAAAGAAGTGGGCGTAGAGAGAAGAGTGGGAGGAGAGAACGGAGTGATAGTGAAGAGAGCAGAGGGGAGAGCAGTGAAAGCGAGCGTGCAGAGAGTGCGGTAGAAAGGGGGAGAAGTGCTCGGAGGAGTGGGGCTCGTAGCAGTAGAACAAGGGCAAGCAGTTCTGCTCCCTTGGTGGACAATACTAGATACTTGCCTGATCATTGATGTTTATATTGTAATTCTTTTTATAGCTATCAACTGCTTCTGTTCTCGTCTTGGAGTTGGTACTGTTGTTGTGATTCGCAAGTCCTTTTTCCCAACGGATTCAGTTCCGGCTAATTAAGTTCGATTCGCTTCCTTTTGAAGTCTCACTTGACGAGTTTTTTTTAATTAATAAACGGTGTATGCTTTAATTTGTTTGATTGTCACACATTTCACAAGAGAGAGAGACAGAAGGCAATATATCAGCTCCGCTTTGTCATCACACTTTTGTCCTTGGCTTTTTCGCTTCCGGTTCATTGAGTTTGTTTTCGATTATTACCACATTGTGTGTTCAGCCGTCGGGCGTCGGATTCAGAATTGTCCGTTCTCATTCGAAATGACGGAAGAAATTACATCAACTCACTGCTCCCGTTGACGTTCTCACAAGAGAGTAACACCCTTCGAGAAGCCGTCAGCATATTCGGAGAAGAAATTGTCAGACTTGTTTTGTATTAGGCACATAAATCTTTAAAAGGTAAAGAGATTTGAAAAAAAAGGTTAATATTCTCGACGGATCATTTTTGCTCAACCTTCAGCACCCTTATCCAATTTGCCGAATGCCCAATTAAACAAATGAAGAGTTAGGTTATGAACTGAAAAACTTCGAAGAACGCATTGAGAAATTTAAGAGAAAAATAAGTTGGAATGATAAATAAAAACTAAGAGTGGCAGTTCACAGATTCGCAAAGTGTACGCGAAGGAGTGGGGAACCCGCAAAGATGGCCTACAGGAGGTGCACAAAAAGATGGAGGAGAAGAATGGGAAAGGAAGGATCGCCACCGAAGACGCTCTCAAAGCTGCCATTCCGCTCCTCAAGCGAACACTCTATGACAAACTTTTCATTGTCCGTAGAATTTACTAGTCAATTGATTACCTTCTGTGAGATGTTTAATCATACGATAACATGCTTCATACCCTGTTAACGAAACGATAGTTGCCTAGTCTAGGAAACTGAAATTTGCGAATAAGCTTGTAATTCAACGATCGCTGACGAGGCAACAGATAATGCAATGCAAGAAATCATTTCCTGTACTAGCGACTTCACGATCACTCACATTACTATGGAGTGGATAGTTACTTAAGACTAGACTGAGCTGGGGTATATGTAATCAATCTCTTTTTACTGAACTGATGACTGGACAAGCGGTATGATGCTTGCTTTGGCTAACGGCTCAACACAGATATGATATGTTTGTACAAGAGGTACGTGTATGCGGGGATAACTTGTGAGGAATACTCTCACTCTCTGCAGGTTTACAAAGAAGCCCTCTTACTTCTCGAGTTCGTTATTCTCAAGTTCATCCCGAACAACCGTCTGCACTCGATGGCAAGTCAACTAGCAGACGCCGTTCATGAACAACTTGCCAATCAAGCTGGAGATTCTACTGATGTTAGTACATTTCCTTCTTAGACATTCCGTGATAATAAAGTGAAAGATTAGAGAAGAGAGAAAACAGACCAGAAATACTAGCTTTATTGTAAGATTTTGAGGACAAGCGGACTCCGGAAGAAACATTGCGGGTCGTCGCCGACTGTCTTCAGCCCAAGAACGCGGTTCGGTTCAGATTTATCCAATATGCAACCATGTTGCCTTCATTATTCAAGTTTATATATGGTCATCTGATTCGAACTCAAGCCTGTAATTTTCCATCTACACTTTTACGATTCGAATAAAAAGAAACATCATATTTACTTCTAACGATGGTAGAACAGTTCAGTGGGCGATAGTACCAACCTGACTACCCTTGACCTATTCAATGACAATAACTCGTCTTTGAGTCCGAAAATTTTAAAATACAAATAAAAATTTTCCATGTACACTCATTTAATTACAACCGAAACTTTTTAAGGTGACGAAAGCCTTCCTGGTTCGTTTCGTAAGTGCAAAAGAAAAAGAAGGGACCAAAGGAGAAAAGGGCAGAGCTCTCATCGTGAGCCAAGCAACACAAGCACATCAGGCACCTAACGAAGAAATGTTAGTGACCATGAATCAGCCTGCAGCTTAATCTAATTCAGCGTCGTTCAGGGGCCTGTCAGATGTCTCCGTCGGCCGCTTCGCCATTGCATGCATGAGAAGTCCTGACCGAAAGGTTTTTTAATCGATTAAACCACAAAAAAAAACTTATGAGAAAAAAACCTGTATAACAAAAAAAGCAAAACTTTTAAGGTTCGCTCACTCGGAAGATCAATGTTCTTGGCCGTTTACAAGGTTAATATTGAAGTTTTCGATAAATGAACACGAATGGATGAAAAAAAAAATTAAAATACAGAATATCTTTCACAGATTTCACCATTTGAGATCACTAAGTAACTCAATGAAGTAATTTTGAGCAAAATTTCCATTTTCATTGTGATTTCAGGACAAAAAATTACTAAAATTCACATAAACGTGTCTAAAATAATAAACCTAAATAAACAAAGACTTTGTAAAGGGACAAGGCAACATTGAACGAAAAAAGTAAACATGTATATGTTCATATTGACTGCGTAATTGCGGCAAAGTGTTTTTGTTGTTGTTGACTGAAGATTGACTCCAGTTGGTCAATGTCATTTCATATTATATCAAGATTAGCTGTTTTTATAAGAATGGAAGCCGATCTCGTCTCGGGATTCTCTTACGAGAAGTTACGGCCTCGCAAGCGGATTCTCCGGTTTTTAAACAACTTTTTGCTGACATTGATGCCGTGGAGAACGGAAGTCTCAAGAGCAGTCGAAGATCAATGGGCCGTCATAGATCGGAGACACCGACTTTGTCAGTTTAAGAGGCAGCTCACCCTTAGAAAGGAAAAATTCCCCGCATCTCGACTTCTATTTCTTTCATGACTTTATGCGAAACTAGGAAGTATAGTTATATGTACATATGTAGTATTGACCGTGTAAATCGAATGCGTCTCAAACTCTGTCAGGGCTTAGGGGCAGAGCAGACCTTAGCATTTAAATTTTTAAGTGAAAATTAAAGAACTTTCTCTTACTAAATGCATTTCAAACGAAGAAGTTTTAGAAAAGCACAGTACTCCATCACTTGCGTTGAATTTGATAGAAGTGGAAAGTGGGCACAAATTTCATCTGCAGAAGAACAGTCGCATCAGAAGTGCGTCGCCTGGGAACTTCAGTTCCACGTGCGAGAAACATAAAGAGTTCGAGATCAGTTCGGATCACGGACAGTGCAAAAACAGAGTCCACTGATGTCGATTATGACAGGTGCGTTTGTAATACAATACCGAGCAAATGCTGTCTTATTTGAAGAATCCCCTCTATCACCGTTTTCATACACTTTCAAAGTATATTTGGCATACTTTTATTGTGTATACAGCAAGCAAGCATACTTTCAAAGCATCCCTAGTTTACTTTTAAATTATTACTATTCATACTTTCAAAGTAAGAATAGTAACACTTGGTTGCGGAAGAATTTTGAATACTTTTAAAGTATACAAATAGTTCCATTCTCATACTTTCGAAAGTATGACTTTTAATACGCTTATTTGTGTGTGTATTATGTATACATAGTTTCGGCCAGACCACGTCTGATCTTTTTCTTTTGAAATCGTAAAAAAATTTCTATTTTTCCTATGAGTTACCTTAACTCAGAGATCGAGTTTACAATATTTTTTCTTGAAAATAAATTTTTTTCATAAGAATAAACATTTAAAAAATCGTTTTCAAAAATCGGAAAATACCCATTTTTCACGCTTTTGTACTTGTTCAATCAAACAATCGGAACTTAAGTAGTGTGGCCTTGTTGAGGATGTGCATGTTTTGTGGGAAGACAGATGCTTCCTTCACCTCGGAAGAGTTGGACAAGCACTACTTGAACTCTTGCTTCATGTTGGCTCCTTGCCCAGAATGCAGTGAAGTCAGTGACCACAGAACATATTGGCATGTTTTATTATATTTTTAACAAAATAGCGATACCTTCTAAGTTATTTTATTGAACAAATGAGCTTATATAACACGATACGAGGTTTTTCGGAACGTAAATAGTGAACAGGCTTGCTTCGAATTAGTTCAGTATTGGAGATTCAGAGACTAATCGGTAAATGCTATGTATTATTTATTCATACATATTAAATGAACGTTCATACATATACTGTACAAAAATTTTTTTACAGGCATTTCATTTTCAGTTTTTCTATAACAAATTGAATGAATGTTATTGGTTTTCTGATGATAACTTGAAACATAATTTGATTTCTTGACCAATGATTTCTCAAAAATCAATTCTAGCCAGTTTGGTTTCGAGGAGCGTAAGGTTTAAGTTTGAGACGACATTAACATTTCAAGGTGATGGAAGTGAGTGAAATTTCCCGTCACCTACTGAGAGAATGTTCTGCGTCCAGAATGTACAAGAAGTGCATGACCTGTAAACGACCAATCGACCGTAAAGACTTCCACAACCACATTGGCAGCAAATCTTGCCGTCGTCAGAACATTTCATCAAGCTTCGAGAACAGTTCTCATAGAAATTCATCACAAAAAACTGCCTTTTTGAAAGACGTCCAGCACTCGTGTGGTCTTGACACGAAGTTTCGTATTATTGTGTTGGTGGTTCGTTTAGTTTTTAAGTTTTTATTATCACGCAATGTAGAATAGAGCATGATGGGGTATTAGGGAAGATTTATTTCAACAGAAGTTTCATAAGCTACGGGTTGAATAGCGTTGGAGCGGTAAGGGAAGATGAGAAGGAAGGATAAGGGCTATGCGGTCCTTTCAAAAAAAGAGAAGTGGAGAATGATGAATGGTTGATTTACTGCTGTTACATAGCAGCCCTTCCGAAAGTGAGGGAAGAAGAAGAATAGTATTTCAATCTTTATTCGAATAGTGGCATTCTTTTGGCATAACAATTTTTTAAAAAAACACTGAAAATGTACATGATTTTCATTGGCGCTTTTGATGCAGCGTTCCGAAAAGGAAACAGTCTTTATCAGTATCTCATTAGCTCGAGAGTTCTATCACAGTATTAGCTTTTTGAGAGAGAGAGAGATAGAGAGAGAGAGAGAGAGCGAGAGAGAGCGAGAGAGAAAGAGAGAGAGAGAGAAAAAGAGAGAGAGAGAAAAAGAGAGAGAGAGAGACTGATTGAGTCTCTTTGAGTGCCTCCAATCAACTCCGCTTCGTGTCCGCTCTGTGACGGAGTCGTTACTCCGGGCAACGACGTCGGTTGGCGGCGGCATCTCCTGGACGGTTGCAGGCGAAAGAAAAGGGAGAATCAGACGCTCAGCAAAAGCAAGAGCACTGACAACTATTTCATTCCTCGGTAGTAGACAATCGATATACCAAGATGGACTTTAGAGAAAATAAAAATGCCTCCCACCGAACGAATTAGTGAAAAACCCTTGTGTATACGCTCGCTCCACCCGTGTTATCTATTGAAAGGAAAGTGTCATGGAAGCTCATCTTATGCTTGAGATGAACATACCTAAATAAAATTTACTCGTAGACAACAATACATCAAACGAAAAAAAGAAGCCCTCGAACTCTGAATGAACTCCCAGAATGACTTTGCGAGTACTTAAAACACATTTCTTCATTGGCTCTGTTTCAAAATAGAAAGAAACATTGTTCACTTGTATAAACTCTTCCCGGGACTCCTCACATTACCATAATAACAGAAAATAAAGGGCATAAGTAGAGGAGTGAGGTCGGTCAATGACCACGAACTTGACTCATTCGTAACGGAATCTCTGTTCGGCATCTGAAGCTAAAAGTATATTCCAAGTAGAACTTTCTTATGCTTGACAGATTCTAGGTATGAAGAGGACAAAAATTATGAAGACAACTGAGGATTCGAAAATTAAAATTAAATGGAACGTGAAACTCACGCGCACTTCTGTGCCATCTTTTCGCGTGACCTTCATGCAGCATTGAGGCCCTGAGTGGGCCATGTCCACACACGAGATTCCTTCACCAAACTTGTAGATGCACAGAGAATCGCCCTTGTTCCCGGGCTCACTATTCGCCCACATGTCAGAAGCCACGCTCTCTTTCACATTCTGAAGCTTTCACACATAGCTATCCTACTATTGTCAAGAAGTTTAAAGGTGACCGCTTGTGTAAGCGGAGTGCTAAGAATACTGAGAAGCAATTGAGTCTTAACAATCTTTTACACTTTTGCAGCCTGATCTTCTCTGCCCTGCTCTCTCTCTCTCTCTCTCTCTCTCTCTCTCTCTCTCTCTCTCTCTCTCTCTCTCTCTCACTCTCTCTCTCTCTCTCTCTCTCTCTCTCTCTCTCTCTCTCTCTCTCTTTTCTCTCTCTCTCTCTCTCTCAGGGGCTTCTCATTATTCTAATGCAGTGTTTTTATTTGAAAAACATAATGAAACATAACGACATCCTGTTTGTTTTTTTCGAATTGCGTGAACGTCTTGTTCTACCCTGAAATGTGTAAAATTAGTGAGAGAATTATAACGTAAGAGAAATAAGCAGCGATGTCTTTTTTCTTGCAGCGAGAGAGTACAAAAAATTGTACAAATTTTAGTTTAGAACAAGACGTTCACGCGATTCGAAAAAAACAAAACGGGATGTAGTTAAGTTTAATTATGTTTTCGCTTATAAAAACACTGCATAAGGCTTCTGCCCGGAAGAGCAGGTCACCACGCTTCGAGAACTTCATCACAAAGTAGGACTGAAAATTGCACATAGTTTTACAAACTTCGTTCTTATGCCATATCTGATCAACGCAGTTAAGATGAGGTACGATTATTCGTTGCAATCAGCTCTGAGTTTTCTTTTTTTGATATAAAAGTTCAAAAAACCCATACTTGTATCTGAAACCGGGTTAGAACTGCTTTAACTCAACGAATTGTAAAAATCAAATCAGTTAAAGAAACCAGGAAGTTCCAGTAGTAGAGAGCTCTCTGTTTGTCCCTTTCGGCATCGTCCAGGATGTCCTCGTCTGACCCGGGGGCCTTTCTCGCCGCCACCCAGCAAGAGGTGAGCGATGGAGGCACGGACTGCTCCACGGTACTCCTCACCTCTGCCAAGAAAACGGCCGCGAAATAGGAAGAAGGGCAACCTTCTCCGTATGAGTTGTGCGTCGTGTTAACGACGAACTCTCCAATGTATTCTTCACCCTTAAATGTGAAGGGAGCTCTGCCCAGAGAGACGATGTGTTTATGCGAACTACTATAGCGAGGTGGGGTGCAGTTCACGAAAGCCATCCACCCAATGGAGAACAAAAAACAGACGACCGTACAGCTCCTCATTATTGTGTAGTAATGAAAAAAATCGCTTCGAAAAGGAGCAAAATCAACTCAATGTCGTTTCTCAAAGCATTTGCACTAAACTTTTTGTTCATTACAAAATGTGCGGATAGTGAAAAAATTTCTTTTTGTTGACACAAGTTTGTTTTAAAAAAAATTTCCTCTCACGTTTGCTGGCATCATTAGTGGCTCAATATTACGTTGTGTTTAACAAATTTCTCGTAAACGATTTTTAAAAAATTTTAGAAAAGTCTCTTTTCAAATGGTTAAGGTAGCATTGTGTTCAGCAATTGAAATGGTCTTTTTTCGCAATGCTTTTTCTTTTCAAAATGGCATTAAAGCTAAATTTTCAATGGTAGTATTTTTATCTTTTTCATACCATTGAATCGGAAAATATTTGAAGTTGAGTTGAAAGTTTTGCGGAGTTTTTGATGGATCAAGCGATGGAGGTTTCTGAGAAATTATCGACTTTGAGAGCTTGACCAGTAAAAAAACGTGCAAGTCATTTTGCTTTTTATCGATGCAAGAAAAAGAAGCGAACCGCCATAAGCGAAGACAGGTATTCGTTCAATTTCCTTTATAAAGTACCCGTATTACTTTGGACAAAACATATGAGTTTTTAAAAAAGTTTTTTAACACTTTGTATGCATGCTAATTACATGGATACATGAAATTTGGAGTTACAAAGAGTTTTCGTGAGGTCGGTAGATAGATTCGCCGCCCCGTCTACTCCTCCTTCATTCCTCTGAAACAGAAAGTTTTGTCAATCATGACCCTTTTGCTTTCGTATGCATAGGACTCATGCCTTGTCGTAGGGGAGATATGCGTGTTTAGATACTAAGCATGATTTATCAGATTCGATGGAGCAATTATCAAGTGGAGGACTAACTCGATGATATGTGGCACTATCAATCCACACGTGGAGACGGAAATGAAAGAGGAAAACATGTAGAGACACAGTCTGTCCACCACCAGAGCAGCGAATTGCCACTCCAAAATTAACTGAAGCTCTTTTTGTACTCATTTCATTTTCTTTACTGAAGATCTTGATTGCATCACACTAACAGCTTCGTTTTCATTATCATCGTCCATTTTCCCCTTGAGTTTTTCCACGTCGGCGTTGATAGAACGCAGCTCCAAAACGAAGCGATTGAGATAGTAGATAGAAGAGCTTTGAGCGCATTCTCAAGTTGAAGTTCCGTTGTCAATTGCTTGTTCAACAATTTTGAAATGTTCTTAAACTAATACATATAACCAACGATGAAAGTTTTCATTGTCATCGCAGATGCCCATTGTGTGAAGTAGGGTCGTTTGAGTGACAGAAGGCCGTGGAAGCGCCAACAGTGGAATATTTAATGATGTCCTTGTTTCGGCTGAATCGTCCTTTTCTGCTTCCTGAGCAAAACGAATTAGCTAATAGTTTTTTGCTCTGCTCAGCAATTGAAGATGGAAAAGATTATTCTTTTCTTTTTCAAACCCCGGAGATGGTCGGGTCTATCATTTCCTCTTCACACTGACTTCTACTCGTCTCTACTTCATTGAATTACAAGATTTCTCTTCTGTCTTCTTGGGACTCAAGACTTCGTGAATCTCTTCGGTATGAGGTTGAAACGCTAAGTGGTCTACCAAGACTCTTCAGTGCAACGCCACAGTTGCTTATTCCTCTTCCGAAGATTTTCTACTTTTTCATTTTCTCATTGTCAACCATGTTAGCGATGACCCTGAACCAGTTGTCCTTTGGCGATAAAGAATATCAATATCAATATTTCATTGTGTCGCAATAAAGAGTGCTCGTGTATATTGTTGCTCTTCATTCCATCAACATGGAAACCAATTCTTGTATTAGTCAATGGTAAGTCAATTCTATTACCCGAAACAGGTTTATTGTTCTAGTCCGTACAGCTTTTTACTATGCTACTCGAATTGCCAATGAACAAAGCGTTTTTTCTCAAAGAAATATAAAAAGGCGTTATTGTTCAATTGATCTGAAGATACATTGTATTTCGGAGTTCTTGGATGCTTTGGCCGCTGCATGAGAAGAATATACGGTAGCCAGTCGAGCAGGAGTCGGCGCATCTGGGAAATCTTTTTTCACACAAAAAACTTAGACACAAAGCATCAGTGGTTTTGAGAGAAAAAACAAGCATCAACATCACAAACAATAATAGTCACAAAGATTACACGAGGAGAAAATATAAGCTGAAAATTACATTTGGGATAGTAACAAGCACAAAGATCAAGATCAAACGAAAAGCTATTTTAATTTACATAGCTATTTTCTCGTGCACAACACGAAATGTAAAGTTTGATACAAGAATAAAACCTTAATTAATTCTTTAGAAAGATTTTTAAAAATGTCAACAAAAAATTTCCAAAAAGTTTTGTTGTAGTTTGAAAGGCAATTGAGCTTGGTTCAAACTTACTTGCAGAATAAGACAATGAAAAAAGCTGTTAAATGAGTGAAAGGTCGAAAATATGTGTGGATCCAACTCCGAATCACTAACTTTTTTTTATGCGATACATATATCTATAAAATAACCTTGTATGTATCATTTTAGTTTTTTTTCCCAAACAATGCATGTTGTTTAAGGAAGAAAAAAAATTTAAACCGAATAGAACGAACAAATTGGCCCATTTTATGAGTTTCTGGTTTTCGGTGCTGCATCGCCAGAATGAGTACTGTGAAGACACAGGAGCAAGAGACGACGAGGAGGCAGCAAGAAAAGAAGGCAGCTGAACGACTCAGCGTTTTTGACCCACATTATATTAAGGTACTTTTGATGTAAGCTTCGGAATAAATGTACCGAGGATAGGAACGGCTTTGGACTGGGGAGGAGACATGTTGGATACCATCTGCAAGAAGAAAACAACCGAGAGCAGGATGGTCGTCTCTGCAAAGAGCCCGTTCTTATAACTGATTATGGGTTTTTGTTTCATTGACACAAACAAAACCAATGCCGAACATCAAACCGTATAGTAGTTTATATCGAAATAAGTCAAAAAATTCTCTAAGAGGTAACAGGTTTCTTCATGACACTGTTTAAATATTTATCATAGTAAAAAAGCTAAACATTTTTCAATGTCTGTTTTATCTACTTATAGGAGTAGACAATCCACATCGCCAATTCTTTCTCAAATTCGTCCTAACACTATAAAATGATTTGCACACCAAAATTCTTGGATTACCGAGATCAAAAAAATTATTACTGTTTTGTCAACGCGTAAACTTTCCCTGTCCTTTTTTACTCAACGATTTAGGAATAATTATCTCATTTTCTATCTTAGAATTACACTAGAAGCGGAGAAAACAAACTGTAATGACCTGTAAGAAGATGTATAAAAAAAATAAGCAACCGAGAGTGACTTTCTCGCAAGCATTCGGAGGAAGAGTGAAGCCTAAGACCGTCATAACCGAGATAATGAGGGAAGGGATGATTAGGTTGATCCCTAAAGAGCGCAGATCTCTTCGAGTAAGTGAGTTTTGAAAAGAGAAGTAGTTGGAAATCTTGGATAACCGTAAGCCAGCTTGGATAACCGTAAGCCAGAGTTCTCCTTCGGATCCGGATGTAATAAAACAGCTCGTGGTAGATATTGTTGTCAAATTCCGTGACGACTCTTTTCCCCGGGGTGTCTCAACTTTTACTTTTACTTTCATGAATTAAGAGCGAAAAAGAGAAACGAGTAAGAAAGAGAAAAATAGAAGGTCAGAGAGAGAGGGAGAGAGAGAGAGAGAGAGAGAGAGAGAGAGAGAGAGAGTGGAAGGAAGTGGGAGAGAGATAAGGTCTAAAAGTTAGAAAGAGAGATATAATATATTATATATAATAGTGAAAACAGTGAGAAGAAAAATAGAGATAAAAGATAAAAGCGCTCACTCAGAAGATCCCATTCTCCATTTGTTATGTAAACTTGAAGGTCTATGGACTCATTGACATAGTACGAGTCCGGCTGCTGCTTGTTTCGCTCCGGTATACTGTTTACAGTGTTTCCCTTCACTCCTTCAATCATTGAACATATTAGACACACTTCTGATTATTTTAACTATTTTATAAGTAATAGCGTATAAAAACAGCGTACTTGAAAAGGGAAATGAACTATTTATTTGAAAATCAATTCATACCTACTAAACCGGTGAGTAGCATGTCTAATTTGATGTAGTTTCCACTGTATGTCCAAGAGCCAAACTGAGAATGAGAGCAGAATGACGTGTGAAGAGTCAAAAAGTTAGCTTTCTACCAACCTTGAGGAAACATGTTTGGTCGTCGAATGGGAAAAAAGTTATGTCTATGGAGCATGAAAATCTGAATATTCCCGGAGGGTTCTGCTGCACTTCTCCGTTGTTGTTCACGATAAATTGCGAGGAGTAGGTGGAGTCGAATGAAGAGGAAACACTACAATACATTCATATCATTTCAGGCATACTTAATTATTACATTCATATACAAACAAATTGTACCGGATAACCAAACAATAAGTTTGACGCAAGTTGAAAAGTGTCATTAGACTTCGCTCTTATGACTAAAAAGTATTCATCATGCGCTCAGCGAAAAAACTTCTCATAAATTAAAAATCTGCTTTGAAGTAGAGAAAAGTGTGAAAGAAAGACGCTCATAATTAGTTGTCACATAGTGTCTTAAGACAACCTGTTGAAAAGAAGAACGTCTGGTCTCCAAATTTTGTGCGCAGCATCGGATGCTCCGGAAAACCTGAAGCAAATCATGTTCACTCATTGCATTGACTTTTGTAAGAATGTTTCTTGCTTACAATAGATAAAGTTATCTAACAGGATAATTATAATAGAAGTGAAACGACCGGAAAATTTTTTAAGTTCACAAAACACAGCATGTTACATCATTAAATACGCAAGACATCAGCTTGTAACATGTCTTTTTTCATAAAGCTTCATTGGCATATGATAAAAAGTCTTACCTCCTTCAGGAAAGAAATAGCGAAACTTGTATAAGGGTTGGAATAGACCTGATGTTGTTGATTCCACCGAACCTTGCGGGATCCCAGGACAATTTATAATCTTTCCAGTGCTGCAATCATGAAACATTACTTCCTGACTCGACTAGGAATGTATGTATGAGATAACTGACATAGTCGATGTAGGCAAGAAGTGTTACCACTTGGTTTCTTTCGTCCTGAAACCAAACTACCCGATATATTCGTTAAGTTGTAATCAAAACTTAAGAAAAAGTAGCAATCTAACCACGTCGAGTATCTGACTCAGGATGAAACGAACTTTGACGTCGAGGGGAACAGAATTGTTCTCCACCGGACGCTCGAAGTGATCATAGTTCTGTAATAAGCAGGAAAACTCTGTGAACAGGCATTACTTTGAGATTTCACAGACGAGTAAAACATTTGATTTTTTTTATTACTCTTGTCAATGAATACTTCATTGGTATTTATGAATAGTCACACAAATATGTGTTTTTCTCAGAATTACATATGTGAAACGTTCACAGGTGAATAGTCGCTCGTAATTTTCAAGGTGGATTGAAAGTGGTAATTGAAAGACCCGACCTCTTTCAGGTATTGCAGGAGACGGAACTCTTCAGAACTAGCTTGAGAACCGAAGAAGGAAAGAGTGAAGGTTGAGAAGCAGAGTAAGTATTCTAAGATGGAACTCATGCTCTCATTTGTCGCGCTCAAGAACACTCCAAGCAGAGATAGTATTCAGGGGAGGGGGAACCGGATCAATGGCAAGTAATGCCAGCTGGAGAAGAAGACGAAGTCATTCACTCATACATCACTCCCTCCCTCATCATCGAACCCCAGGGACTGCAACACTTAAACTGGCTGCTTTGCCCCGCGGAAATAGCGAAGTCGGCAGAAGGACCGAAGAGCATTTTAAAGAGAGAAAGAGAGGAGATGAGAAATAAGTAAAGAAAGAAAAGCTACAGGATCAAATAGATATGGCAGAAAAATAGAAGGGATTCTTAAGAAAGACGAGAGTCATAATACAACCTAACATAGTAGTGCAGTAGAATAACCGAAGAAGATAGAGAAAATAGCAAGGATGAATTCATCCAATATTTCTCGACTTCTCTCCTACCACTGCAGAATCAAATATGGAACAGCATCTCCCTGGGGTGAAAAGAATGTATGAACTATTAACAGAGTTATCAGATTATTCTTAAGAAAATCAATTCAAGATTACTTTTAAGGAATCAATTAGGTCATTATTGAAATTCCAAAAAATTCCGAAACTATTGTGGGGATGTAGAGACTGGTCAAATCACTCTTCTAATATACGAAAAAAATTTAAATCCTGGAAGTAGGTCGAAATTCTTTCAAGACAGCTGCACTTTTCTCAGACGTATGATCTGTTTTGTTAATGTTGAGCAACATTCAAGACAAATAAATTTTTGGATGCATTTCTTTACTCGTCTTAGTAGTTTCCTTCTTTGTATTTAAGAAACATTTTCGATTCTTTTTTGAAACATTTTCCCCCTCTTGCTTTATTTCAAGAATTTTTTCGTTATTATAAAGTAAGTTGCTACACCATTCACACCTAGAGAACCGCTTGAATTGACGATGCAACATTGAAGATGATTTTAATTTGTTATTTGCATTTAGAACTTGTTTTAAAGTTTTCTAATGTGGGGAGCGGGAAGAAGCAAGCCTCTCTTTCTTTTAAGAAAAGTTTATATCTAGGAATTCATGAATGGAATAACCAAAAAAGAAAATATGTATGTTCGTGTGTCTTTTTACATTTATAGGGAGAAATTCTTTTTTTTTCGAAAAGGGAAAAAAAGCTAATTAAGAAGCTTCTCGCTCGACATGCGGAAACTTTCAACTGTTTTCAGAATGCGACCCCCACTCCGAATTGTTTTCTACGAAACAAAAACAAACGAATGGTGTTTATTGGTTAATTCTTAATTCTGAACATTCATCTTTAAGAAACACATAAAAGTTCGTAAGTCTCGAAGATATAAGACGATGCTGGGAATAATTTTTGCCAAAATGCTCAAAATGTTGTTCCTCGGGCAGATTTCCCTTGAAAAACCAAGCTTTTCCATGGCCAGAAACGGAAAAAAGCGCCATGATAAATGGCAGCAAATAACATGCGTTTTGACGGGCCTGCCAAGAAAAACCGTCAAAAAACAAGCTTTCTACTTTGTTTTCGTTTTGTCACTGCCAGAATCCGGTTTTTGTTTGTCCTTGTTTTGTCACTGCCAAAATCAGGTTTTTGTTTGTCCTTGTTCTGTCACTGCCAAAATCGGTTTTTTGTCCTTATTTTGTCACTGCAATAATCGGGTTTTTTTGTCCTTGTTTTGTCACTGCCACAATCGGGCTTTTTTTGTAGCCCCTGCAACCCCTTAGCCTCATTTCTGGGATGAAGGAGGATCGCTCTCAGGAAATCTTTGGGGAGTGCCATTACTAGACTTTGATCTCATCCAAAAGGCTGAGATGCGATACCAGCAGCTACAACGACCACATATTAACCACTTCTAGCGACGTACTCCAACCGAGTTTAGTAAACTCCAACCGAGTTTAGTAAACTCGGTTGGGGTACATCGCTAGAAGTGGTTAATATGTGGTCGTTGCAGAGCTGTGTTCAACGGACAAAAAGTGTTCAAAAAAAGAGCCGAGTTTGGCAGTGCCAAAACATGTCACAAAGGAAAAACAAAATTGTCCGTGATTTGGCAGGAACAAAACTTGGCCACAGAGTCATTCATCATTTGGCACTGCGAAATAGTGGCCGATTCTTCGTCCCTATTTTGGCAGCTAAAAAAAAGACTAATATCGGAATTTCCTTCTCCCAAGTTCACATACTCGAAATCTTCGCAAAATAAAGTTTTTGGCTGAGCAACAACATTTTGAGCATTTTGGCGAAAATTATTCCCAGCATCGTCTTATGTATAAAGACTCAAGGTAGCACGACTTATTAAACTCGTATTCTGAACAGTCAAATGTCGTTGTAAGTCCTTCGAAGAAAGACAAGCTGTCGTGCAATCAATTCACCAGCGTTGGACAGAAAGACAAATGAGGAAGTTCCCTTGATGTCCATAATCATGATGAAAATTTTTGTTCTGATTTTGCTGAATCGAGTTGAAGTTTGGAGCTCGGTTTTTTATTGCTGTTGATATATCGATTGAATTAATTTTATGTAAACGAGACCAATGATGGTGGGGGCTGCTGCAGAGCTCGTGGTGTTATCGAGGGCAGCCTCCGATGTTTTCGAGACCAATGATGGTGGGGGCTTCTGAAGAGCTCGTGGTGTTATCGAGGGCAGCCTCCGATGTTTTCGAGACCAATGATGGTGGGGGCTGCTGAAGAGCTCGTGGTGTTATCGAGGGCAGCCTCCGATGTTTTCGAGACCAATGATGGTGGGGGGTGCTGAAGAGCTCGTGGTGTTATCGAGGGCAGCCTCCGATGTTTTCGAGACCAATGATGGTGGGGGCTGCTGAAGAGCTCGTGGTGTTATCAAGGGCAGTCTCCGATGTTTTCGTAGAGTCAACGTTTCCTGTATTTAGCAGGTCAACAAATACTTGTTTTCTTCACTTCTTTTTGTTTCTTTTTCTACTTTTATTAATTAAAAAGAATGTATTTGTATTTCACAATATGTAAACATTATACTTTTTAACTCTTGTATTTCTCTAGTCAGGTGAATTATTCCAAACTAGGATCTGAAACCTCTACAAGGAATGTCACAACTGAGGAACGCGGTTCCCTTTTCAAAGTCTTTTTTTTCAATTCATCAATTAAATACCTTGAAAGAGAATAATTTAGGCTTTTTGAGCGATGTGCTACATGTAGTTGAAATGTTGTGTTTGTCTGAATGAAAATGATACAAACTATGTACATATAATACTTGATGTGATAGAAGAAGAAGTTGTGAAAGAAGTTGGAATAGTTAAAGCCACTTTTCGAAGCGCAAATTCGCAAAACTTTAACCAAATAGATTCTCAGTATTTTTATCTTCAGCGACTCTCCTCTACAAAAAAAGCCCTTTTTCCTCTTCTATCATCCCTTTTCTCGTTTTCTCTCTCTTGCTTTCGTTCTCTCTCATTTCATTTGTCTTTTATTTCTTATTGTCTTACTCTATTTCTGCCTTTGATTGTCCATGTCAAATCTTAACTAACATAGGCTCATGAATTGATATTATACATTATCTGAGTGGTCGATTCCATGGCTATTTCGTTTTTTTTTTGTTGTTGCGCCTTCTAAAACATCGGATAATGTGCAATTTGAGATAGAGTATTCAAAATTATGCCCCGCAATGTATAGAAATTGAAAGATTTATTGACTTACAATCTATTGTTTATTACTCTCTTTTATGTCCCCCTTTCAAAATTTCTTTCTGGCCAAAGATATTATTTTATTTCAATACTTTGGATGATTAGAGATACAATCTTATCTGAAGTTGTGAAAAGAAAAGGTGATTAGATAAGAAATTGTTGGCTAAAATGCAATGCGTTTTGTTGTATGTAGGAGGAATACTTATACCACCTTTATTGAATTTTTGGCTTTGAGATTGAGAAGCTGTAGAAATCTGTTCTATAACCTTTAGAACTGTTTATTTTGTAACTCCTCCTACACGTCTCTAACGGACCAAAAAAGTCAACTGTTTCTAACATCTTGTATGGGAATCTCTGGTATAAACTTGTCTGCTAATTCGTAGAGCCCATCAAAAGGGCAGTAGTCATTTTCAACCGGGCAACCAGCCACGAAGGAAGTTGTCAAATCAAAGTCGGAAGCACCGCCTTCGTGTTACAGCACCTCAACACAGAATACATCTGAGCTGAAAATGTGAGCACATTTCACAATACTTACTAATTTTAACAGTGGATTTAGAGTTGGAATTCCAGGTGTATAAACCGAAACAAACGTTCAACATTCGAAGTTTACTGAGAATCACTCAAAACAATATGAGACTTTTAGCAGGTTTAGTCGAAAAAGTAAAAGATAAGTGACCTTGAAGTATAACTGTCCACCGATGTGTCTGTACAACTCGGTGATTATGGCGGCCGAATAATGCGGAGTCCCTCCTGCCGGTATGATTTCGGTTGGGAACGAAAATGTGCAAGTCAGAAAATTTCACCTACGCTTTAAAAAGTTTGTTACAACAACCTAGAACTTGTCATCACCGAGAAATTTAGGTTTGATTAGTCAGAAATAATCACCCTAGTTTGTATGGAAGGAAGCGAAACATTAAAGAGCCCGTATGAATTCATTAATATCGTAGGTCAAACGTACCGCAGATAGTACGTTGTAATGTACTTGAGTTTAGCGTAAAAAGTAAATCCGCAAGCAGAGAAGTTTTTAAGGCAGTTGATCTTCATTTTTAATTGATCCGTGGTATAATTCACATGGGATCCTGCATTCATTTTTGAATTTTAACTTTTAATAAAATTAGTACTTTTTTTGTTCTGCTGCTCTTGTTATAAGAATTTTATTTGATTTTTATTTAGACTCAATTCATATACATTTCTATCATAAAAGAAGTTGTAGATAACCTCGATTTTGTTTGTATTCCTTGTGAAGTCATTTTTCCGTTCAAAAAAATGTCCCGTGTTTGATGAGCAATCCTGATTTTTTCATTGGATGCTTCAAAGACAAGAAAAAACTGAACTGCTCTTTTTTTCTTGATCTCTTTGCCAATATTAAGCTTATAGAGAGTGCTAACAACTCTAACATTTGATATATTTTTCATAGTTTTTGAAAGATAACGAAAGGTTAACCAACATAAGTTGTTGACGAAAAAATCGGCCTTGTAAATAAAATCCATTTCCTTGGCGAACCTTCTGTACCAACGGAACCCATTCGTAAATTGTCTCTTTTGAGTACTTCAGCTGCTGAAAAATGCAATTGAAATCAAGGTGTACCAAAAGTCCAGCTTGATAGTATTTTTCCGATGAAAAACTTGATGGATTGAGCGAATCAAACAAAATGTTCATCAAAGTTTATTCAAATAGTTTGAAATAGAACTGTTTCAAACAACTCTCTTTCCTCCTTGACACAGTCGCGGAGTCACCTGTGGAAGGCAGCCACCGTGGTGGACAGGTAAGCGACGCCAAAATCATCCCACGCCTCTTGTAGGGCACGCTTCAGACTTTCCAAATTCTTATGTGGGGAAGCACAGGCCTTGCTCTCAAGGACCAAATACACAGAGAAGTCCAGAGGATTCAAATCAGGTGAGTACGAAGGCCATTCGGCGGAGGTGATCATGGAGGGGAGGTTATCATATATGATCATATATGATAAACATGAAAACTAGAACAGTTTTTTTTTTTTGTTGAAAACATTTATTAAAAAACTAGTGAAAATAGCGAACTTCTATTTCGAGTCCATCGGCGAGCACAAAGAAATCTCTGACGTCAATGGACGCATTAAGAGCAGCAGATAAATAATAGAAAGCACATTTTACTTATAAAGAAATGTATCGGCTTTTCTTTCTAATAGAGTATGTCTCTGATATAATTTGAATCCAAGGGAAGTTTTTCAACAATTAAAGCAAAACCAGGACCTGTTTTTGATTAATGAAAGAAAGAAACTCCTGGGACTGCGTCATCAGCCCTCGCAGTTAATCAGCCCTCTGGCAAGGAGTATTGGGTAGCCGATCATCCCTCTGGCAAGGAGTATTGGGTAGCCGATCATCCCTCAGGCAAGGAGTATTGGGTAGCCGATCATCCCTCTGGCAAGGAGTATTGGGTAGCCGATCATCCCTCTGGCAAGGAGTATTGGGTTGGGTAGCCGATCATCCCTCTGGCAAGGAGTATTGGGTAGCCGATATTAGTTATCTTTTTTCACGCTCTGTTTTTCAAAGAAATTCAATTCTATCAATGTTACTTGTCAAAAGCAGGCTCTGAAGATTGTTTCGATAGCCATTCTCCCCTATTACTAAGAGTGTTCCATGTTCGCTAATGTTGTAGAATGTTACAGTTTTTCTTCATATTTCAATATGTAGTACTTTGCTATTTACGTTGTTGGTTAAGCCTGATCTCTACTTACGTTATCGACAAACGAGAGGTGGAATTGATAAATTTTGGCTGAGAGAAAAGTCGAGTCCAGAACCGATTTTAATGTAAAATTGATCAAACCATCGCACGGAAAAAAGCTAGTCACGCGTTTTGTTACTAATAGAGTATGTCTCTGATATAATTTGAATCCAATTTATCATTGATTTTAATGTAGTGAGCACAATTATTCCTTGAAGTGTAAATCAATCATTTGTAATTCGTTCGGTTATATGTATATACACATCACGTTAGAATTGGTTTATTTTAAGCCTAAAATTTCTAGTTAATTTGAAATTTGACTTTTTCAGATCCTCCGAGTCAAGCTATTGAAATTTTCCCTAGCCCCAATACCTCAAAGTCGGTGGGAAGGTGTAAACTCACTCAGCCCTACTACCGTGATTGCCGGAATCACGACGTTCTGAGTGAGGCTAAAATTGGGCCCCCTTTGGACGAGTCCACTTCCGGCAGTGGTTCTATCCGCCAGTTGGCCAGGCGGAGAGGGGTTAGTCCAGGCCACACGAGTCGAGGCGTCTTTTCGATTAATCTTCTGCTTTTCTACGGTCAAGGATTAGCAGGAACTCCCGACAAACACGTTCCGCGATGCCAGGCTGGATTGACCATCCACTCAACAGGCCGATCGCATGAATACCCTTGTTGTAAACCATGGCTTCAAGTTCTTCAAGATATATCACCAAAGCTAGGGCGTCCCCCGGAAGCGACGCGGTCTTACCTTGTCCGCTAGGACCGTCAAATATGCGAGGACAGGCAGCTACCCATGGGCGGGGTATGTCTGCGCGGCGTACAGCCCAAATTCGCCTTGTCACATTGAATGTTGGAACACTGACGGGACGCAGTAGAGAGCTGGCCGCAATGCTAGAAGCAAGAAGGGTTGACATTGCTGCTGTACAGGAAACGAAATGGAGAGGAAGCAAGTCGAAGCCGATAGGAGACGGATACAAGCTGATATACCATGGCACGTCATCAACAAGAAATGGTGTTGGCATTATCCTCTCCTCGAAAATTGCTGATGATGTAACCGAAGTCATTCGCTCTACAGATCGAGTCATGGCCGTCCGAATTTCTTCGTCCAACAATCACTTCCTTGTCGTCTCAGCATATGCACCTCAACAAGGATGTAGCGACGCTGATAAGAAGGACTTCTACGACTCTCTAGAGGAAGTCTCCGAGAAACTCTCCGAGAGTCTCATGAAGACATCTTAATCGGCGGAGATTTTAACGCTCACATCGGTTCAGATCGACAAGGTCAGGAGAGAGAACATGGAGGACATGGAATCGGAACGATCAATGCTGAGGGTCAACGGCTACTTGACTTCTGTGCTCGATGCGATCTAGCAGTCGTGAACTCCTTTTTCAAAAAGAGACGATCTCACGGACTCACATACGAGAGCGGAAGAAATCAGAGTCAAATTGACTTTTGGTTAATCCTGAGAGCAAAGCTGCGGAACGCGAAAGATGCAAAGGTCATTCCATCAGACCATGTTGCATCTCAGCACCACCCTCTCTTTATGGACTACAGCGTATTGAAGTCGAAGAAACAGCCTTCTCGTAATCCTGAATGCACACGTGTCAAATGGTGGCGCTCGACTGGGAAAGCAGAACGTCTCTCTCTCATGCACATCATCCATCGCAATCTACTCCCTCCTGCACTCTACAAGCAGTTTCCAGAGGACATAAATGAACATTGGAAGCTTCTTGAAGACAGCATCAGAGCACCCGCCGCAAAGACGAAACCCGGAAAGCCAAGAATCGAGAAAGACACCTGGTTTTTCACCTCCGAAGTTCAGGATGCGATCAAGGCGAAAAAGAATGCCTACAAGAGATGGAGGACGTCAAATGAGGCTGACGACCGCGCTGCATACAGCTCAGCCAAGAAAGCCGCCAAAAGAGCTGTCGCAGTTTCAAAAGCCTCCTACTTCCGCGATCTCTATGAGAAGATGAACCAACCAGGAGGCGATAAAGCCATCTATCGGCTTGCCAAGGCTCGACACCGCAACACCTTGGACATCCAGAGAGCAGCCACGATAAGGGACAAACAAGGGAAGCTCGTCACTGACCCTTTAAAAGTCAGAAACAGGTGGCGCGAACATTTCGAAGAAATGAGCGGCCAAGAGTTTGAGCACCCTCCCATCCCTACTTCCCACGCCATACAAGGACCCGTGCCAACCATCACGGCCGAGGAAGTGAAGAAGGCACTCTCTAAGATGAAGACTGGGAAAGCGGCTGGACCGGACGACATAGCCACCGAAGCCTGGAAACTTGCGGGTGATGTTGGACTAGCACATCTCGTGCACCTGTTCAACACCATCGTAAAGCAAGGCCAAATTCCACATATCTGGCGCTACTCCACGACCGTTCCAGTCTTCAAAGGAAAAGGCGATGCCAGAGTGTGCAGCAACTACCGTCCAATACGCCTTCTCAACCACACTATGAAGATATTTGAGAGGATACTGGATTCACGCATACGAGATATCGTCGATATTCCAGCTCAGCAATGCGGGTTTGTGAACGGAAGAGGCACAACAGATGCAATATTTGCACTCCGTTTACTCGTCGAGAAGCACGCAGAGAAAAGATCACCTCTACATCTGACCTACCTCGATTTGGAAAAGGCGTTCGACAGAGTCCCCATGATCTTATTTCATATGCATTGCGCGATCATCAGGTTCCTGAAGAGTACATTCGATGGACAATGGCGATGTACGATGATTCAAAGAGTACTGTCAGAACTCCGGTCGGCATCACAGAGCCATTCGCAGTAAACGTTGGAGTGCACCAAGGGAGTGCTTTGTCTCCCCTTCTCTTCATTTTGGTTATGGATACCGTCACGCGTCCTCTACTGACTCCGGCTCCGTCAACCATCGCATACGCCGACGACATTCTCCTTGCTGCTCCTACACGTGCCGAAATCGAGAAACGCACCCAAGAATGGAGTGACGCTCTTAGTAGGCATGGCTTACGCCTCAACATCAAGAAGACCGAGTACCAGGAAATCGGAGTGCAAACGACGGGAACTGTTCACATCAGCGGTGAACCGCTGCCGAAGACCTCCGAATTCAAGTACCTTGGTTCTGTCATCTCCTCAGACACGTCAATAAATGCAGCGGCACGCCAAAGAGTAAATGCAGCTTGGATGAAATGGAGAGAAGCTGCAGGTGTCCTCTGTGATAGGAATATCACAGCTGGCATACGCGGAAAGATGTATAAAACAGCAATCCGTCCCGTGCTTCTCTATTCGACGGAGACCTGGCCTACAACGCGTATAACCGAGAACATTATCCACACGAATGAGATGAAAATGTTACGCTGGACACTAGGACTGACTCGCCTAGATTGTGTGCGTAACACGATTGTGAGAGGGAGACTCGGCGTTGCCCCAATACAAGACAAGATGCGAGAAGGGAGAGTTAGATGGTATGGACACGTGATGCGAAGAGACGCGACCAACATCGCAAGACACGCCCTTGACATGGAAGTACCAGGCAAACGCCCTCGAGGCAAACCGAAGACAAGATATATGGATACGCTCAACCAAGACCTGCGCCTTGCAAGACTCCACTCGGAAGACGCAACGGACAGATGTTTCTGGAGAGCTAGAAGCCGTACAGCGGACCCTACTCCGACCTCGGCCGGCGCGGGACAACGCTAAGAAGAAGAAGAAGAAGAGTCAAGCTATTGAAAAAACGTTTGTATTGCTTGCCCGTGTTTTACGTTTTCGGCTTATAAACCGAGTGAAGGAGCGCACAATGATTCCCACTTTTTTTGTTTAGGCTATATGTATGTATTTCTAGTCAGGGTATCTTTTTTTAGGGTAAGATCACAGATGTGAAAAAGATGAAGAACAAAAAATGAAGGCAAATGAGAAGTTCTAATATTTTTTTTACCTCAATGAAATAATTTTTGTCATTCTGAAGTCAAAAAAAGAGACATCGAAATTAATAACTTATTGCTTATAATGTTTTCTATGCAAAATTTTAACACTTTTTAGCTTCAGAGTAAAGCGAAGTTTTTTTTAATGATTCATCGAAAATAGCTTAATAAAAACTTCATTTTTCTCTTTATTTCAAAACATTTTCGTTATTTTGTTCAGTTAATATAAACAATCTCTCTGTTTTTTTTCTTCTTCAAGTGTTTTTTTTTGATATTTTAAACGTAATTATATGAAAACTGACGGCAAAAACATAATGCAAGGTGTAGTTTAAAGCTTGTAAGTCTTGCTCCGCAGCTTTTTCAATGAACACTCCACTAGGAGATCTCGACTACCTTCTGAGATATCGTGTCACAGACGAGCAAGAGCAGCAGGAAGAGAAGAGAGAACATCTTTTCATCGTTTTGGTAGCAAGTGAGAGGGCTTCTTAAAAATTGTGATAGAAACGCTGCGAAGCTCGCGATCTCCATGAAACTGATAATTGTTTTCAGTCTAGACTGTTTAAGGTATGAGTACTCGGATTAGGGTGAAGAATAAGGTATGAGTACTCGGATTAGGGTGAAGAAGACTGTTTAAGGTATGAGTACTCGGATTAGGGTGAAGAAGACTGTTTAAGGTATGAGTACTCGGATTAGGGCGAAGAAGGTATGAGTACTCGGATTAGGGTGAAGAAGGTATGAGTACTCGGATTAGGGTGAAGAAGGTATGAGTACTCGGATTAGGGTGAAGAATGGTATGAGTACTCGGATTAGGGTGAAGAATGGTATGAGTACTCGGATTAGGGTGAAGAATGGTATGAGTACTCGGATTAGGGTGAAGAATGGTATGAGTACTCGGATTAGGGTGAAGAATGGTATGAGTACTCGGATTAGGGTGAAGAAGGTATGAGTACTCGGATTAGGGTGAAGAAGGTATGAGTACTGGGATTAGGGTGAAGAATGTCGTCGTTCTTCTTCACCCTTCTTATTTTTTTCGAAGGCACACAAGCCGAACTGCTGATTTCAATGTTTTTTTTAAATATTCATATTGAATACTGAGGCATTGTGTTCAGAATCCGCAATGCTTCTTATACTAAGGAACCTGGAAGGAAGAAGAAAAAACTGAAGTGGATGAAAACTTTAGACATAAAAAGTTTGAAAGTTTACTTAGAGCTCTCGGACAAACAATATTATTTTTATAAATATTTAAAGGCAGAATTTCAAAGATACATTAAATTTTTCAAAAAAAAATGGGTTTATACAGACACACGTTTGAAGAACTTCGGAAAAACATTGACAGTTTGTCTTTGTTAATTGAATTACAACCCTTTAAAGCTTCTCTTGAGAACGTTAGAATAAATGTTTCTTACAAGTCAGAAAAGAAAAAAATACATTCGTCGTCTTTTTTAAAAATTTCATCAGCGATTTCTATACAAAAATAGAGTAGCTACTCTACTGATACATGAGCAAAAGAAGAAATTGATTCTTCTATATTTTTGATTTCTGACGATCCCTCAGAGTCCTTCTCAATATCTTCCCGGACGCGGATTTGGGGATCTCTTCGATAAACTCGACTCCTCCTTTCAATTGTTTGTATGAAGAGACTTTGTCTGTAAATTGATAAGCAGTCATGTTCTTATGCTGTCAGTGATCATGCAACACAATTTCAATGTTTTTAAGCAAATCAAAGAAATTTCACACAGTTACGTTGTGACTAGTCAAAAACCGCAAAAGCTTGCTAACCAACCTTTGACGAATTCCATGACATTCTCAGGGGTCAACGACTCATCCGACCTGACGACGAATGCTTTTGGCAGTTCTCCAGCAGCTGGGTCGGGTACACCGATTACAGCGACGTCTCTGATTCTTGGATGGGTCAGCAACAGATCTTCCAGTTCCGCAGGTGCAACCTTCAAAACAATCACTGATAGACTACAAGTTAAGCGGCTGTAAACCACATTCTACTCCACGAGTTTCCCATAACATGTGCCAACATGTTTGCATTATAGACCAACTGCTTCAGTCCCCATCGAAGCCCCCAAAGTAAGTCTCTGGAATAAAGTTCCCTACCTGCAGTCCCTTGACCTTGATGAGCTCTTTGAGTCGGTCTACGATGTAGAGATCCCCGTCGGCGTCCACATAACCAATATCTCCTGTAATCGAGAAGTTTTCCGATTTCAGACTCTTTAATCTATCTTGAGTTATTACTATATTGAAACCTTTTTTCCGAAGCTGTAGAAATTCTATGTTTACTTGAGAACGGTTTCCCGGCTTTTTTCCGCATATGGTAACCTTGTTTCTGATGCTAAAAAGTAACCTGTATGCAGCCATCCGCCGTGGATGGCTTCTGCGGTGGCCTCAGGTCGATTTAGGTATCCTTTCATTATGGTGGGTCCCTTAAGACATATCTCACCTGGTTCGTTCACTTCGCACTCTTCATCGGTGTCGACTTTGACGATCTTAACAGAAAGTAAAAGTTTGGTCCCTGCGCTTATATGAATACCACTTTCTTCAACCTTCATAATATATCCAGGTGCAAGTTTTCCGACCGTTCCAAACTTCGTGAATGACTCTTCATCCGGTAGATGCGAGGCCAGAGAGACCTCTGTCATACCATAACCTAAACACTTTCTACCTGAATGTAACCAAAACCACTTCAAAATAATATTTCACGTTTCTATGCTGCTGTTCTCTACCTACTCTTATAATGAATAAAAATAAGAAAAGTCTTTTGCCTTGTTCTGTAATTACTTAGAATTTTCCTCATAATAACATTTTTCAAAATCTCAATAACCTGAAATACTCCTTGTTAAACATATGACATGACGTCTAATTTTATTCTTCCCATAATTCTAAGGTTGTTTTGTTGTATTACTCTGACCTTGTTGTATTACTCTGACCTCAAGCTACGAACCATAAATCATGCATACTCCGCATGGAGTAATCTTACTATCAGCATAATTTTTTCGATAACACACGGACAAATTTGAGTGTATCATACACTTTTAACAGCATTTGTGAGATTGGTATAAAAAAATGTATCAACCTTGTTGAACATAGAGAAGATTGGGAAACTTCTTCTTGACCTCTTCACATAAGTCTTTTCCAGCTGGGGCTGCTCCGCACAAGATCGCCCTGAGAGAGGAAAGGTCGAACTTGGAGATGAGCGGATTTTTGGCGAGCATCACGAGGATGGGCGGGACAATCCTCACCGTCTCCACCTAAGAAATCCAATCACTTTTTTTTTTTAAATAACACTTATTAAGTTCTTAATACAGAGCTTCGGATACAAAGTCATCGTCTCTTCCACTTACTGTTCAAGTTCATACTGTTGATTCTCTGCTTGATCATATGATGGTGTCCTTCACTTTTCATCATAAAACTTTCGTTAAGCATTATTCGTTATTAGAAAATGCGTTTATAGTCCACGCCTAGTATCACATTCCATTAACTTTTCATCACGTTTTTAAAGGATTAAATGTATGGAACATTGTAAACTTTGGCCACGTATGTCTCATCGAATAAGATTTGTATCAAAATGGAAAGAAGATAATGCCTTGTAGTTCTGAATAGCCTTGCAGAAAACCGCGAGATCAAAATGAGACATGATTATGCCAGTGCTGCCCTCCAGCATCGTCGCGTATAGAACTCCTGCAGAGAATTATTAGTAAGACATGGGAGATGCACTCCAGATGGTCACTCACCGAATCCATAAATGTGGTAGAAAGGCAGAAAGAGGATGTTATGACTCGGAGTCAGGGTCAACCCTGGAGTTGAATCGAGCACTGATTGTAATCGCGCTCTGTGGCTGCAATGTAGTTCAATTTTATTTTTTGTGATGTTCTACCTAAATTATTTCGTTGTATTGATTGACCTTTAAAGAATTTCATTCAACATGTTACTTTTTTCCAACTGAAAAAAATGTTTAATTGACTTTTGAATTACGTGATTTGATGATGAACGCTTTGCATATTTAAGCAACTGACTGCTCGATTATCTTTTGCATGGTTCCGAAGTTTCGATGGGTCAGCATCACTCCCTTTGGAGATCCTGTTGTGCCACTCAATTTCCAACACGTTATACGCATTTTCATAGTTTTTTTGCATTTAAAGTTAGTCGAACATAGGACATTAACTTCTATGCGAGCAGAAGTACGGTTTTTCGCACAGCTTTTTTTTTTATCTAAACAAGTTTCGCGGGTAATGACCAGAAGAACCTGGAATAGGGTAGGATGGCAACATCTTCGTTGATGTCGACCTTGACCTTCGGTCTATCTAGGTGGATTGGGGTTGTGACGACCGTCTGCCATGTGACGCATCCCGCGGGCAGCTTCGACTCTTTTTCTTTCTCTCCTATTACAATTATTTTCTGCAAAAAAAGACTCGACGATGGAAACTTGGCTTTTTACTCTTGAACAAAGAAAACATACTTCTAATTATGTTATTATGATGGATCTATCCAGTGTGAGGCATAATGATATTATGCCTAACTGTTTTGCCATAAGTCTTCAGTTCGACCCCTTTCTCCTCCCCCCCCTCTCTCTCTCTCTGCGGCTTACAAAAAGGTTCAGAAATGTCGATATAGCTTTAACATTCTATGTCTCTACAAATTCTATGTACATACTGTTTTTCAACTCTAATTCCAGACGAAAGCCCCTGGTGCTAACAGTCCAGATGTGTATCTCGAGGAACTGCGTACTTTTTTTCTGGAGACAAAATGGAGCGCGTAGAAAGAAGCAGAAAAACTCAAGGGAGGCAGGGTTTTTTTTCGTCGTTGGCTATAAACAGCTAAATTCATGGAATTTTTGCCGATTTCAGAGCACTAGTTATGGGATTGAACTAGCCTTCACGTGCTGCAGATTCCGTGCAGCTTTGAGAACTTTTTGAAAATGTGGTAGATCTGTTAGGATTAAGGTGCACCCAGAATCTTGAAACTGCTGCTGCAGCTCATCTCAACAGTAAAATGAATTGAAAAGACTACTTAGAATGTTTTAGAAGTAAACGATCACAAGTTGATGAATTTCCTAAAGAAAATGGGTGAAAAAGAGAAAGATGTTGATGGGCCTTAAAATGTGTATATCATGTGGGCGTGTGTAGCTCAGTGGGAAGAGCATTCGCTCGGAATGCGAACGGCCACGGGTTCGGTTCCTGTCACAACACACGATTTTTGCAAGTTTCTAGGAACATTCCGCTCCTCTGCTCGGTATAAAAATCCGTTGCTTAAGATCAACGAGTAGTAAATAATACTCTAATTTACATGGGGCCGAACGGGGATGTGAAGCATAGGAAAAAAAAGAGGAAAAGAAAAAAAGAAAAAGAAGAAAATCCGAGCATGAGCTTGTTCGCAGAAACAAAGGCGCTTGTTGAGAGGGGGCATTTTGTATGGACCTCAAAATGTGCATTATCATGTGTGCGTGGTTAGCTACGTCGGAAGAGCATTCGCCCGGAATGCGAAAGGTCACGGGTTCGGTTCTCGTCACACCACACGATTTTTGCACAAGTTTCTACGAACAGTCCGCTTCTCTGCTCGGTATAAAAATCCGTGGCTTGCGATTAACGAGGAGTAGGGAATACTCTTATTTACAAAGTGAGTGTATGTGACAAAAAAAGGAAAATAACAAGGAAAAGGGGAGAAAGATACACGAAGCTAGTTAAAAAGAGCTAGAGGTTGAAACGGGAGAGCTCAGATGGTGTTGCTCACTATGTAAATTGTGTTGCTACAGAATGTTCCAACTTTATTCACTGCATTTTCTGCAAGTAACGCACAATCAGTGAAAAGAGCACTGGCGCCGGAAATAGCGCCGCCTTGTATGAGGACTGCAGTGAAAAATGGAGCGAATTCAACGCAGTTCTGTACGACTGAAACCGAAAATTATCTACATTGTTACCTGCACATATGTTTGCGAGGTGTTTTTTATTGATAAATCTTTTACCTGAACTCAGATTTCAGTTAATGTAATACTCCACTCTCATGTTATTTCTTCAACCACAAAAAAACCCATTAGAACTGTAGACATTAGAACTATTTTTATTTTTAAACGTAATATATATAACGAATACTTTATTCACTGCTCTCTCTCTCTTTCTCATTTTTCTTCTGTTGCTTGATTAAATGTAGAGGGTGGCCCATAGACAGTGTTACAAATTGGAATTGTTATACCTTTTTTCAAAACAGAGAAAATCATCTCAAATTAACATATTTTATCAACAACATAAATGTCAACATTCACGCAAAAGTTCAGCTCAAACGATCTCCTTTTGCCCGAACTACAGCTCGAAGTCTCTTTGGGAACGCCTCCACCACTGTACGAAGGTATTCGACTCCGATGTTGTCCCATTCTGCCTGAAGGGCATTCTTCAGGGAATCAATATTTGGGTGTGAGCGAGAGTTTACCTTGGACTCCAAGTAGGCCCAAACGGAATAATCGAGCGGGTTCAGGTCGGGTGATGAGGCCGGCCATTCTGCTGTTGTGATGAAGCCGGGAAAATTTTCCTTGCACCACGTTTGAACCTTTTTAGCTTTGTGGGCTGGTGCTGAGTCTTGTTGAAAGGTCCATGTCCTCTGATTGAAATGCGATTGAGACCATGGATGGAGCACGTCTTGCAGAACATGTTTCAGATAGTATTCCGTGTCGATCTTGACGCCTTTCTCGACGAAAACAAGCGGCGTTTTTCCTGTTGCGCAGATCCCCGCCCAGACCATGACTTGAGTTGGATGTGCACTGCGTTGGACCGTTCTACCCTTGCTATCGGCTTGCTCTGCGTCCTTCGCAAGCACTCTGACGTTTTGGGAGTTGTGGACTTCTTCCACGGTGAACAGCTTTTCGTCAGAGAACACCATATTGAAATGTTCGCCTTGTTGCGTACGACGAAGAAGGTCGCGACATCTTTTGACTCTTTCCGACTTGTTGCGAGCCGACAGAAAAGCGGCCTTCCGTGTACGATACGACCTGAGTCCCAGCTCCTCCGTGACTATTCGACTCAATGAAGTTCGGCTCATCGGGAGCTGCTGCGCCATCTGTCTGATGCTTCGTCGTGCATTTCGGTTGATCCGACTCCGAACGGTTTCGATGAGTTGTGTCGTGCGAGCAGTGCGAGGACGACCTCGCCTTGGACGGTCCAAAGATGTGCCAAGCTCCTCGAATCGTTTGATCGCTCGATACACTGTCATGCGAGGCAGGCGAAGCGTTTCAGCAATGCGAGCAGGGGCGTGGCCAAGAGTGTGTAGGCGAATGATCGCAGTTCGCAAGCGATTCGACGCTGTCATTACCCTAAACATCGATGGATTCAATCGAAACTCACTTGACACGTATAAAAAATTACGGGGAATCGGAAAAAACAAGAAAAGTGACCGCTACGTGCGGTCACTTCCTCAGGAAATGTTCTCAAACATTTGTAACACTATTTATGGGCCACCCTGTATTTAAACGAATGTACGTAACCCTTTAACTTGTTTCTTCTCCTCTTTCTCCCGCTCTCGGCAATTCTTCGCTCTCCTTCGCTCTTTCTCTTCTCATCAAGCCTAGAGTATTTTCTCAGCCAAGATGTTGTCAGATCTATTCACGCGTCAACTTATTCTTCCCATGTTCTACGATATCTAGTACGTATGTACATAAACACATGTTTGTACAACAGAAATAGAAAACTCGTCATGCTAAAAAAAAGAGTAAGTCATACCTGAGCAAGCGATTTGTTTGATGAAACCAATTGAGTTGAGGTACTCGGCCACATGGTGAATCGTCATCTTAAGCTCTTTGTAAGTCAGGAATTCTCCCGAGTTCTCGGCTTTTATCTAAGATAAGTTTCTTTCTTATCTCTCGAAATAATTATGAGGAAAAAATTGTTTTGAAAAGTAAAAAACAACTTACCAGAGCTTTCTTGTTGGGCTCCTTTGCTATGACATTGTCGATTGCCCTCAGAAGTTCATCATGCAAAGATTCAGTCGTTGGAGCAATATCTCCGTAAGGAGACTTTATGGGCATTTTCTGTAGAGCCCTGCCAGTGGTCGATATCGGAAAAAAACTCATTAATTACGAACTGGATGCGGTTAAAAAAATTATTCACCATATACTCCATTTCACTTAACTAGGAGCAATACTGGAACGCGAAAAAGCAACAAAAAACACTTAATGTGTATTAGTAACAAAAATGGAAAAGGCACCCGTGTAGTTTGTATCTTTTCAATCGGTTCACGCTTGACTGGCCGCATGAGTGATAAGGGTTATCTAATGTGACGATGGAGCAATCACAGAAAAAGCAATGACAGATTTAGAAGGGAGAATTGTCTACCAAGGAAAACACAAGAGTACTTCTGCATATTAAATATGAACTTGGGAAAACGCACTTTGAGGGATATGTCCCTTGAAACATGAATGTTTTCCTGTTGTTTCCGTTCCGTTTTCTCTTGAACGTCTGTCATATACTTAGTCTTTTTCTTCCAAAAATTTATCCCTCTTATTACTTTTCTTTCAAAACTTTCTTGCAATATATGTTTGCTAAAATGTTTTCAATGTTGAGTAAAAGAACTAGGTACTTGATTCTGCCAACCCAAAGTGGTATAAATGTTTATATTTGTTAAGCATAAAAGGTAGTTGCACTTTGAACTATGCTCGTTCATAACTTTCCCATGTATGTAGGTAACAACGCTTCAAAATATGACATTTAATGGCTTAAAACTTCGCAATCACACTCTAAAATTTCAAAATTGCTTCACGAGATTTTTTTATATATACTCATATTTTATCAATTGATGATTTTTTTTATTATTTCTCTAAAAAACCGAAGCGCAAAATTACTTTTTGTCTTTCTTTAAAGTGATGTGATCTGATTCTTAATAGCTGTAAAAGTTTTAAAACCGTGTTACACCCTGTATTCTTTGAGTTCTTTGAGTGACTAAAATTCCCACTTAGTTTCAGATCAATTTTATTCTACTTATTACTTCAAAAGTTTTTATTCCTTCCAAGAGCCTCTTTTTATTCAAATTACTGTTTTCCTCTGCATGGTTTAAACAATTTTATTCGGAACTTTTTGGACGAAAAAAAATCTGAAATCATTTAGCAAATAAACTTGTGCTATCATTGATTGAGATGAATCAAAGAAAACAACTCACAATTTGAGCTCGATTTCAATTTCGCTCTCACGATACAAACAATATTCTAAAAAATTTCCAACGATACTCCTTTAAAAACAACTTATTGAAGTTGTTTATCTTTATTGACCAACAAATTGCCTTTCACTTTGACTTATGGGTTTTAATGCTCAATAAAGAGAAAAACACAGGAGAAGAGAGAGAAAGAGTCAGAGAAGAGCAGTCCACATCTTGCCACTGATTTACCATCGAAGAAGGGGAAGAAGGGCGAGAAGACTTCCGGAAGCTGTAATCTTGAACGTTGAGCTACTGATTCGGTTACAGTCGTACAGACGATAGAAATAAAACTATTTTTCTGTTGAATTTTTTGGGGTTGTTTTTACCGAGAATTCATTTTTCTGAGTATTTTAACTTAATCCTGTCATGTGTTTCACGTTATTATCTAGTTGGAAAAAAACTACTCTTGAACCATGTGGGCTCTTTTTCAAATCATAAGCTTTGGTTCTCAAAAAAATGTTTTGTTTTTTCACCTCTTGGTTCTAAAAGTTTCACCTATAGGTAACATGAGTCTTAGACGCCTGCGTGAACTTCTCGCTCAAATAAAATATACTTATGTACATTCACAAGAGATTGGACTGCATATTTAGATTGAAATCTTGAACCTTCTGCTCTTTGTTTCATGCTGAAAGGACTGTTAAACACCCGACAAAAGCTATTTTTAAATAGTGGAATTCAATTAACTGTTGGTAGTTGAGTGGGATCAAGAACAAAAAAGATAATTTTATTATCTTCATCAACAGTACTGTAATTATTAGTTGAATGATAACAGTTTCAGAGGCGGTGGCGGTGTATCCTGTTGTGCTTCACAAATATTTAATCTAAGACATTAAGGTCAAAACTATATAGAAATTTAGAAGTGATTATTGCAGAAAAAACAACATCATATTAATTGTCAAAAGAGAGAAAACTGTACCAATAAAATTAGTTGTAGAAAAACTCGTAGTTTTCTCAACTGATGTTTCCGTCGATGTCATCCCAGGGCTTTCGCTGAGTGTACCTGGAGGGTTTGGAATCAAGCACTTCAATTTTCTCTCATGCTAACTTCTGATGTGTGTTTGAAATGCCTAGAACACGCTCGTAATCCTAATCAGAGAAAAATATATTGCCAGGTTAGATTCCATCGTTGGGATTGTTTTTGCCTGTGATGTGCATAGCTCAGTGAATCTTTACATAAACCAATGTCATTATTCTTCCAGTTTTTTTCTAACAAAACTCGTTTCCTGCACATATGGAACACTTTGGAGCCATCACATATGGAACACTTTGGAGCCATCACATATGGAACACTTTGGAGCCATCACATATGGAACACTTTGGAGCCATCACATATGGAACACTTTGGAGCCATCACATATGGAACACTTTGGAGCCATCACATATGGAACACTTTGGAGCCATCACATATGGAACACTTTGGAGCCATCACATATGAAACACTTTGGAGCCATCACATATGGAACACTTTGGAGCCATCACATATGGAACACTTTGGAGCCATCACATATGGAACACTTTGGAGCCATCACATATGGAACACTTTGGAGCCATCACATATGGAACACTTTGGAGCCATCACATACGGAACACTTTGGAGCCATCACATATGGAACACTTTGGAGCCATCACATATGGAACACTTTGGAGCCATCACATATGGAACACTTTGGAGCCATCACATATGGAACACTTTGGAGCCATCACATATGAAACACTTTGGAGCCATCACATATGGAACACTTTGGAGCCATCACATATGGAACACTTTGGAGCCATCACATATGGAACACTTTGGAGCCATCACATATGGAACACTTTGGAGCCATCACATATGGAACACTTTGGAGCCATCACATATGGAACACTTTGGAGCCATCACATATGGAACACTTTGGAGCCATCACATATGGAACACTTTGGAGCCATCACATATGGAACACTTTGGAGCCATCACATATGTAACACTTTGGAGCCATCACATATGGAACACTTTGGAGCCATCACATATGGAACACTTTGGAGCCATCACATATGGAACACTTTGGAGCCATCACATATGGAACACTTTGGAGCCATCACATATGGAACACTTTGGAGCCATCACATATGGAACACTTTGGAGCCATCACATATGGAACACTTTGGAGCCATCACATATGGAACACTTTGGAGCCATCACATATGGAACACTTTGGAGCCATCACATATGGAACACTTTGGAGCCATCACATATGGAACACTTTGGAGCCATCACATATGGAACACTTTGGAGCCATCACATATGAAACACTTTGGAGCCATCACATATGGAACACTTTGGAGCCATCACATATGGAACACTTTGGAGCCATCACATATGGAACACTTTGGAGCCATCACATATGGAACACTTTGGAGCCATCACATATGGAACACTTTGGAGCCATCACATATGGAACACTTTGGAGCCATCACATATGGAACACTTTGGAGCCATCACATATGGAACACTTTGGAGCCATCACATATGGAACACTTTGGAGCCATCACATATGGAACACTTTGGAGCCATCACATATGGAACACTTTGGAGCCATCACATATGGAACACTTTGGAGCCATCACATATGGAACACTTTGGAGCCATCACATATGGAACACTTTGGAGCCATCACATATGGAACACTTTGGAGCCATCACATATGGAACACTTTGGAGCCATCACATATGAAACACTTTGGAGCCATCACATATGGAACACTTTGGAGCCATCACATATGAAACACTTTGGAGCCATATCGTTCAAATCTTATCAAATTCTTCCTTACTTTTAATAAAACCAGTTCTAATTATTCTTATTTCAGTGCTTCATGTCTTTGACATCATTTAGGAGCATTTAAAAAGTCTTAAACATAATTCGAACAAATGCTCTTCAAAAAAAGGGGTACTTGCTGAATTAGTAGAGAAAGCTGAAGAGGCTGGCACTGTTACAGGATCAGGTGAAACATTGCACCACTGTAAAAAGAAGCTTACGATAACTTATTTGTTGAAAAAAAATCCATTTTCTTCAGAAAAAATTGATGAAATTAGAAGAAAAGCAGTGTTTTTCAGGTGATATTTTTTTTCTTTCTCATGCTACGCCGAAAAGTTGTTTCATAAGATAAGAATGATAATTGAAAACATACTTTAGCAGACTCACTGGAAAAGGATGCTGATTTTAATGATAATTTTGTCTAACTTTGGTTTTCTTATGTCTACCTTCTGCTTAATTATATTTTGATAACTTTCCAAGTTCGTTTCGAATAGTTTTGAATGGCTCCACATTGAGTAAAACGCTCATTCTCTAAAAAAAGAGTAATTCAAACTTCATTCATGGAAATCTCTGGTGTGAACTTGTCGGCCAATTCGTAGAGCCTCTCAACAGGGCAGTAGTCATTTTCAACCGGGCAACCAGCCACGAAATTAGTTATCACATCAAAGTCGGAAGCAGCGTCTCCGTGATAAAGCATCTCAACAAAAAATCAGACCACTTAGTCAAATCAAAAAAGTAATCATGAGCTATTATTGACTTGCATCAAAGAAGATTTTGAAGCTTTTCGCATTTTAGTTTTTTTTTCAAACTTACTGCTATAAAGAGAAAAAATAAAAGTTTTTTGACATTGGAAAACTTGGAGTCTCTTAGTTCAAGGCTTGGAGTCTCTTAGTTGAAGACTTGGAGTCTCTTAGTTGAAGACTTGGAGTCTCTTAGTTCAAGACTTGGAGTCTCTTAGTTCAAGACTTGGAGTCTCTTAGTTGAAGACTTGGAGTCTCTTAGTTCAAGACTTGGAGTCTCTTAGTTGAAGACTTGGAGTCTCTTAGTTCAAGACTTGGAGTCTCTTAGTTGAAGACTCTTGGTTCAAGACTTGGAGTCTCTTAGTTCAAGACTTGGAGTCTCTTAGTTGAAGACTTGGAGTCTCTTAGTTCAAGACTTGGAGTCTCTTAGTTGAAGACTTGGAGTCTCTTAGTTCAAGACTTGGAGTCTCTTAGTTGAAGACTTGGAGTCTCTTTGTTCAAGACTTGGAGTCTTGGAGACTTGGAGTCTCTTAGTTCAAGACTTGGAGTCTCTTAGTTGAAGACTTGGAGTCTCTTTGTTCAAGACTTGGAGTCTTGGAGACTTGGAGTCTCTTAGTTCAAGACTTGGAGTCTCTTAGTTGAAGACTTGGAGTCTCTTAGTTCAAGACTTGGAGTCTCTTAGTTGAAGACTTGGAGTCTCTTAGTTCAAGACTTGGAGTCTCTTAGTTCAAGACTTGGAGTCTCTTAGTTCAAGACTTGGAGTCTCTTAGTTCAAGACTTGGATTCTCTTAGTTGAAGACTTGGAGTCTCTTAGTTCAAGACTTGGAGTCTCTTAGTTCACGACTTGGAGTCTCTTAGTTGAAGACTTGGAGTCTCTTAGTTCAAGACTTATAGTCTCTTAGTTGAAGACTTAGAGTCTCTTAGTTCAAGACTTGGAGTCTCTTAGTTGAAGACTTGGAGTCTCTTAGTTGAAGACTTGGAGTCTCTTAGTTCAAGACTTGAAGTCTGTTAGTTGAAGACTTGGAGTCTCTTAGTTCAAGACTTGGAGTCTCTTAGTTCAAGACTTGGAGTCTCTTAGTTCAAGACTTGGAGTCTCTTAGTTCAAGACTTGGAGTCTCTTAGTTCAAGACTTGGAGTCTCTTAGTTGAAGACTTGGAGTCTCTTAGTTCAATACTTGGAGTCTCTTGGTTCAATACTTGGAGTCTCTTAGTTCAAGACTTGGAGTCTCTTAGTTCAAGACTTGGAGTCTCTTAGTTCACGACTTGGAGTCTCTTAGTTGAAGACTTGGAGTCTCTTAGTTCAAGACTTATAGTCTCTTAGTTGAAGACTTAGAGTCTCTTAGTTCAAGACTTGGAGTCTCTTAGTTGAAGACTTGGAGTCTCTTAGTTGAAGACTTGGAGTCTCTTAGTTCAAGACTTGGAGTCTGTTAGTTGAAGACTTGGAGTCTCTTAGTTCAAGACTTGGAGTCTCTTAGTTCAAGACTTGGAGTCTCTTAGTTCAAGACTTGGAGTCTCTTAGTTCAAGACTTGGAGTCTGTTAGTTGAAGACTTGGAGTCTCTTAGTTCAAGACTTGGAGTCTCTTAGTTCAAGACTTGGAGTCTCTTAGTTCAAGACTTGGAGTCTCTTAGTTCAAGACTTGGAGTCTCTTAGTTCAAGACTTGGAGTCTCTTAGTTGAAGACTTGGAGTCTCTTAGTTCAATACTTGGAGTCTCTTAGTTCAATACTTGGAGTCTCTTAGTTCAAGACTTGGAGTCTCTTAGTTCAAGACTTGGAGTCTCTTAGTTGAAGACTTGGAGTCTCTTAGTTGAAGACTTTTCAAGTTTTTCTTGAATGGGAAATTCCATATTGAACTGAACAAAATAGTTATAGCAGGAACCTTGAAGTGGAACTTTCCACTGGTTTCCAAGTACAACTCGGTGAGTATAGCTGCGGAGTAGTGCGGGTAACCCCCGACAGACAGGACGAGTTCGGTCGCTTCCAGAACCGAGAGGAAAGAGGCCAAGGTTGTGTCGTGCTGAACAGATCTCTTAATCCGCGCGCACACGTACGCCACCCAGAAAGCACTCAACATGAGTGAAAGACTTGTAGATATTATACAATACGATATTAACTTTTTTTCAAATGTGGCAGTAATTCGCTGAATTTGAAAGAATATTGGCCGCAGAAAAAGATTTAAACTCTTGGTGAGTTCAAAAAATCTGTTTTTGTATTGAATATCAGCTAGAAAACTTGGTTGCTGCTAGCAAAATTCTGAGTTTGTGAATGAATATAACGAACCGCGGAAAGCACGTTGTACTTGAGGTTAGTATAGAACGTAGATCGACACTCCGTCGAGTTTCGCAGGCACTCAATCTTCTTTTTTAACTGATCCGCGACATAGCTGATGAGACTTCCTATAATACAGAAAGTGTTTATTCTGAATTTTCTTTGCTCAAATTGGTTGACTCTCTTCTTAGTGACAATTCTTAGTGAAAGTATGTTAAAAAGTGGCCGTGACAAGACCAAGGCCGCACAGTTGCGTAACAGCTAAAAAAATCTTTTTGTGTCAATCACAATATTAAAAAAGAAATATTTACTTCGGATGACGCGAGTTCAACGTTTATTCACGAACTCAAGAAAATTATGATTTTCCAGGTGATTGAGCAAAATAGAGGTGACACACACAAGAAGTTTGAGAAATTGTGATTTAAAGGTCTAATTATGCTTATGAAGATTAGGAGAACACTTTTTCAAGCACAATACTACGTTTTTTTAATTGAATAATTTAGTTAAAAGAAACGTTATATAAGTTGTGTTCAAAATTCAAGAAAAAGTTGTTTTTCTTTTTGAGGTTGTTTTCGCGGTTTCATACGTTTACTTAACCTTTTTTCTTCAGCAAGAACTTTTAGACACACACGGTTTACTTACCGATGAAGTGAATCACTTTTGTGAAGATTCTCAGCTTACCTCCTCTTTTTTTCTTAATCTCGTTGCCGATATTGAGTCCATTCACAGTGTAATCAACTGCAAAAAACAATTTTAGGTCTTATTGACAATCTAATGACTCTATCAAGTACATTTATGTTGTAAGTCTCATGAGCTATCATTTATTATGTAGGAAGTGTCACGACTTATGGAGTCTAACATATTCCGTTGGCGTAAAGATCCGCCTTGTTGTTGATGTACTCGATGTCCTTGGCAACCCTTCTGTACCACGGATACCATTCGTCTATCGTCTCAGTCGAGTATTTTAGTTGCTGAAAATCTAAGGAATTTAAAACTAACTGGGTTACATAACAGTCGAGAGACGACTGTCAAAGATATCGTAAAACACGAACTTCTATGAGTAGCCCATCGGCGAGCTCCCAAATGTTGTCGAGGTTGATCGTTGCATTCAGAACTTCAGAAAGGTAGTCGAAAGTACCTTTTACCTCAAACAAAAAGCTGTTTGTATAAAGGACAGAGAAAATTGTTCTGCCCAAAAATATTGGGAAAGAGAAGGCTTATACATAGTATTTTTGACTGAAAATGCCTATTTCTTAATTCATGTTTGAATGGAAAGAAGTCGTAATTACATAGACAACTAAGAAGACAGAGAATTTTTCATTTAATTTTCAAAACCTAATTGCGGTCAGGAGCAGAGAAATGTCTAAGAAACTGCATATAAACACAATCTTATTATTATTTAAAAAAAGAGTTTCTTTACAAATTTTTTTTCGGAAAGAAATTGTAAAGTAATTTTTTTGTAAATTTTTTCTACTATGAATTAAAAAAATTCCCAAAGCAAGTTTTCTCGAGTTTAAAGTTAGAATATTGCTCCGTTTACATTTCATATTTTTAGTAAGTTTTTCCTAATAAAATTTTTCATAGGCTAAATTAAAATTGTTTTTTTACCGTTTTCGCATCGCGAAAGAGAAGACTTGAACTGATAAATCTTCATATGCTAAGTGACACAGTTTGTAGGCAGTGACGCCTGGTTAAGTTGACAAATGATTGAACTATCGATAGTTCAATCATTTGTCAATTGAACTGATATAATAGTCAAAAAATTATGATCCAACAAAAAGTTATGGGTTTTTTGAGTGTGGGGAACGGTTGTGGATGTTTAAAAAAAATTAGTTTTGGAAGAAATTGAAATTAATTTTAATGAATGATTTTTGATGATATTTTCTTTTATGAATTAATTTGAATGAATATGAATTTTATGAAGTTTATGAATGATTTTTATTTTATGAATGATTATGAATTTTGTGAATTGAATTTTATTAAAATTAATGAATGAATATTATAAACTCTCTAACAACTTTACAACCCGATTAGTTTCTGTCTGGAACAACCTCCAAGAGACTGTATTTTCGATTAATACATTCATGGCCTTCAAAACAGCTGTCGGTAACCTATGAATCGTTCAACATATCCTCAATTCCGGACTCAAGTCCTCCTTACGGAATCGACTCACCTCTTTTCTCACTTAAAAAAAGGTCACGCCTTGGTGTTGTAAAAATTCCTTCTCTATTTGACTCCCTACCTGCCCCTGCCGAAATCCCCATTGCGATCAAGTATTATAATGTACATGTTCAATGATGTTCGGATAAGCGAAAAATTTAGGTCCCGTTTCTGTGATTTTAATGAAAGTAAAAACCTGTTTCTCATTCATCAGCGAGAGATAATCTTCGGATTGCATCATGAGTTCTCGCAGTTGATCTTCTCTCATGCAAGGAGTGTCCGGGTAACCAATCTTAGCCATACCTCATTTATATTCATGACTCTCCTAAGAGAATGAGTTATTCAAACACTTGAATGTGAATTTAATGAATCTACTTAAAGATATGAAGCTTCTCTCACACACTCCCAACCCCTTAATTCTCTTACACACTCCCAATCCCTTAATTCTCTTACACACTCCCAACCCCTTAATTCTCTTACACACTCCCAACCCCTTAATTCTCTTACACACTCCCAACCCCTTAATTCCCTTAATTCTCCCAACCCCTTAATTCTCTTACACACTCCCAACCCCTTAATTCTCTTACACACTCCCAACCCCTTAATTCTCTTACACACTCCCAACCCCTTAATTCTCTTACACACTCCCAACCCCTTAATTCTCTTACACACTCCCAACCCCTTAATTCTCTTACACACTCCCAACCCCTTAATTCCCTTAATTCTCCCAACCCCTTAATTCTCTTACACACTCCCAACCCCTTAATTCTCTTACATACTCCCAACCCCTTAATTCTCTTACACACTCCCAACCCCTTAATTCTCTTACACACTCCCAACCCCTTAATTCTCTTACACACTCCCAACCCCTTAATTCTCTTACACACTCCCAACCCCTTAATTCTCTTACACACTCCCAACCCCTTAATTCTCTTACACACTCCCAACCCCTTAATTCCCTTAATTCTCCCAACCCCTTAATTCTTCCGTGAAAGCAAAATTCAACGTTCCGAAAATTTCCATGAGCGTTAAACGTAAAAGTTCACATAAAAGTTGAGCAAAGAAACCTTAATTTGATATAGTTCAAAGTAACTATACAGTTTTCCCTTCTACTGAACTAGAAAAATAATATAAAAATACTTTTTTACTATTGAATTTTTTCTATTGAAATGTATAATGTTTTCAACGTTTTTAATTTATTATATCGTATAGTCTGTAGCTGACATAGTCAGTTTCGACAGGAACGGTATGGACGGGAATTGGAACGAATCCCGCAGGCCATCCCTCAATAATCGGATAGTCAACATCAACTCTGCAATCTACCGATGATACTTCTTTATTTTTCAAATGATAAGTATGACAGTTGAACTGGTAACTAATGGTTTTTCGAGTTAAATTCGAGTGAAGCAGTCAGTTGTTCACCTCAAAAACTAGCCGAACGTTTAATCTAAATGAGGTGGCCTCAATAGTCACCTCAGAGAATAAAGGTCGTAGTCCCTTTTCAAAAATCGTCGACCTGAGAGTCTCATACAGATTTTCCTTTCATCAATTAGGTGTAAGACGAAAATTCGGCCATTGTCAAAGTGAGGACAAAGAAGAAGTCGAAAGGCCGTGAGGCCGAAAGACCGTTTGTTATTTGTACCAAACAAGCAACACACTTGAAGCACACTTTTACTGTTTAACACTATCGACAACACTTTCATTGTTAATGGCAGCTATATTGAAAATACTTTGTTGTAGGTGTGTTGCTTGTCTTGTACAAATATCAAACGACCTTTTGACTTCTTTTACCATTGTACGAAATGCTACTAATTACGGACTGTTAACAGATTGCACATTAATCGTTATAAAAGAAGGCTAGCATATAAAATCTCTACTTCTCCAACTTAATTGTCTACTTTTTCATTCTCTTGCACAGCTCGTTGTTTATGTCGTAGTTCTAAAGAAAGTTCGTAAACGAAACAATGAGCTCACGCTCTCTTGTGTGACCTTCCAACTTTTTCTGTGTTATTAACATTGAGAAAAACAAAATTTTATATGTCAAACAACGAGCTAAGTGGCCGGTTCACGACCGGTTACCTATTTAAAACAGATATTGAACGTGCGGCAGTTAGGAAATTCAACTTATTTTCAACCAACAAAATCAGACCTGTTATGATTATCCGGCTGTGAATACATTCCGACAAGATTCGAAAAGGCGGAGATTAAGGTTCGGTTAACATCAGTCGCTCGAATATAAATCTGAACAGAATACAATTTTCACTTTGAACTATGACATTTGATAACAGACAATCACTGTTGTGTTGTTGTTTTTTGTACTCAACGGAAGAACAGGAACCTACATATGACACGAAAACGAGCTAATTTGCAACTTTTAGCCCAAATTGTTCGACAGGTTACTGATTGAGCGAATTGATTACTAGATGATCAGGTGAAAAACTTTTTGAGAAAGAACAAACTCAATTCAAAATTTCTAACTTTCATTTGATTATTAATTTCTCGCTGTCCTTTAGTTAACGCAAAATATGTTGAAGCTGTGAAAAATATGAAACATATGTAGTTGTGAACAATCAAATGAAAGAGTAGAACGAAAACATAAACTGCTAACTCAAAAAAAATCATGGATTAGGCTTTATGATTCAGTGAAGGAATATAAGATAAGGCACACTTTTTAAAAACATTGTGATGGGTACCGAGGGCACTCTTAGAGGGTACCGTACCTCTCTTAGAGGGTACCGTACCTCTCTTAGAGGGTACCGTACCTCTCTTAGAAGTGAGTCAGAAGACAGTTTTTGAAAAGACTCTAATCATTTTTCGGTGTTTGATCCTTTTTTCGTATTTGAAAATTTTTATATGCTGATCATCTTTTTTGAAGAAAAAAATTGTAATCTAATCTTGGTTAGTCTCTGATTCACATTAAGGTTTAAAGCTGTTCTTTCACCTCGTGTGAGTTGTACACTTGACTGAGAAAAGATTGGTTGAAGATGTAGCGGCTTTTGATCTTCTTTCCAAGTTCGAAATGCTGCGCCATTCCAACCTGAACTCATATTGTTTACTCATACAACCGTGAGGAGCTATAAATTCTTTCCTTTTTTCAACACCGTAGCAGTTTTGGTGGATTATACTGGAAAAAACCCATCTCTCTCTCCTCATAATTTTCTCAAGAATGGCAAACTTTATTTCATCAGCATTTGATATTTGTAAGTTTCGAGTCATTTTTACGAAAAATTCTGAGGTTGGATAAAGTAAACAACTGTCTCATTACACTTTAAATTCCAATGCTTCCTAAAACTACACTTTAATTTTTTTTCGAAGTTCAAATTCCAGCGAAAACAAACGGGTGAAAGCTGTCCGAATCCGCCTCCTCCGAAGGTCCAATTTGAGGCGAATGGCAGCTTATCCTGGGGAAATGCCTTTGTGGGTGATCTGTCTCCATGCCGCCACATCTGGAAGAAATCTATCAGTTTAAAAAAAATTCTATTTTAATTAAGTTTTTTAAAGGTACCACGGGAATACTGTGAAACTTTCACTCTCAAGAAAGTAATGGAGGGGTGTAATCATATACCAAGCTTCCTATTCGCGAAAGATATGGTTTGAGCTGTGGAACCTGTACCGACCAAATTTGAAACGTTGCTTATTCTCGTCTCCCAATTAGTGCTCAAGGCATGGTGTAAAAGACAACTACCGGGTTCGGTGCCTGATCAGAAAGGCCCTTATCGCCCGTTCTCAATCCAATGGAAAGCTCCATTTCTTCATTTTATAGTGGAAGAAAAAGGCAGTATCATGGATACTCAAAATGGATACTCCTAAGAAAGGCCGCTGAAGGCTTGGTCGAATTTTGATGAAAGTGTGAACGTCGTTCGAATGATTCATTCCCGCAGTGACTCAAAATTGTCTTTCGTGCTATAGAGACATCGGGTAAATTTATGACACGATTATTCATCCTTGTTAAATAAAATATATCGAAGTTTAAAACCTTTTGCTTCATTTATTTCTAAAAAGAAGGCTACTGAATAAATTCTAATATTCCTGGACTGTGTGTAAAACCACTCTCGTGTGATTAAAGGCACCTAAGTTATCACTTACAGTCCCGTTATAAACTATACGAACAATCACGATTTTCGTTTAAAAATTGTGAGCGTCGAAGATATGTACAAATGTAACCGCCATTTGTCTAAAACGTTCGTATGGGTTTCGAGAACTTTGTAACTTCGTTAGATCTATGTACATATCAACTCTTGCACTCAATATAGAAAAAGTTGGCCAAAAAAATTGAAGTGCACTTTTTCGCCCTTTTTAAGGGCTATTTTTCCTAGTTCTTTTCAATTGCTTTTTGCTGATTTTTCGTTTGTGAAATGGGTAGACCAGAAGAATCGGAAAATCTGTCAGTAACGGAGAGAGCGGCTATTCATCGTGGTTGTATGAATGGCATGAACATGTTGGCGAGGGCTTCAAGAAGAACATTTCGACTGTTCACGCTTCTTTTACCCAAAAGAACCGGACAAAAACTAACGGAAGACCACACAAAACATCATCTTGCATTGATAGAGTGATAAACGCATCTCCAAGAAATCCAAGGTTGACCGGTAGCGAAGATTCATCAGAGTCATCGTTTGTTTTTTTCGATTCGATGAATAGCTAATTGAAATTATTAATGTTTCGTTTTTTCTACTATAAAAAAGTTTCTAATTCTACTATAAAATGTCAGCTGTGTCAATTTGGACTATTCGAAAATGAGTTGTTGAAGAAACTGCTAAACTCTGAGAGAATGAGAAAGATGTGCCTGCAGTGGGCTAAGGACCATTTCCAAAGGACTTTTCAAGGCTGATCTGATGTCCTCTGGAGCGTTTGAGAGTGAATATAATTTGAAAGGAAGTGACGGTATACAACATTTCAGAAGACCTGAAGGTTCGAGACATAGCCCTAAATATAAGATATCGTATTGTTGTTTCAACCCTAAACATAATTCTAAAGTAATATTGTTTTCACGATAATAATTGATCGATTGTTATATTTTTTGTTTCGTGCGAAAATGGTATATTCAATTTTTTGTTGGAGAATTTTGAATATAACTTGCGAAGCAATTGTTTTTTGATGATTCAAAAAATCGTTGAAAAAAGAAGCTCAATGCTCACTTTCAGAACGGAGATATGTTGAGAAAAAATCGTTGATATACTTGTAAACGGGAATGTATCTTGCGATGATTGAAATTAGAATTAACGGGAATGTATCTTGCGATGATTGAAATTAGAATTAACGGGAATGTATCTTGCGATGATTGAAATTAGAATTAACGGGAATGTATCTTGCGATGATTGAAATTAGAATTAACGGGAATGTATCTTGCGATGATTGAAATTAGAATTCAAAAAATTAGTCGATTAAAAACCAAAAACTCTTTTTAAAACTTTTGAAGACTCACTGCAGAAACGTATTGCAAGCTGTAATTTGAGGATGCAGCATCCGGCTCTGCGACTTCTATAATGGAGATACCGTTCGAGGTTTTCGAATATCTTCTGTAGGACGTCGTTTCACAGACGAGAAGAAGCAGCAGAGAGAAGAGGAGGATCATGCTACCGTTTAATTGGTTGCTCTAATGAAGGTAACTTTATCTGATTACTAATAAGGAGCGTAATGAAGCTTGAGACAGTCAAAACTACAACGCAAATAGGGAGAGAATGATCGGTGAATAGAACTTAGACGTTCAAAGAAACTAAAAGAGTATGGAAAAAAGTTTTTAGAGGAATTTCAATGTTTAGAATGGCACTCAACGGTAGACTCGCAACAAATTGATAAGAAATGTGGTTTCATTTTATTTGTCTTCTATTTGGTTTTTTCCAGCTTTTCATAATAGTCTGGTGTTTTACTACCGTTTCGGTACCGAGACAGTTCTTAGTTTTCGTAATTACTGCAAATTTTCTGCGATATTTGAGCAACGATTTATTGATATTAAGAGTTTATTTTACGATTGATGTAATTAACTTGACATAAGACGAGTTCGAATGTTTAACTTCATGCTCCAACACGTGCTTAAACCGAGAAGTGCCCTCAAGAAAAGAATGGCATTCTATGTAGGTGTGGCCTACGACTCAATATCACAAAAGTAGAGGAAATTTAAGAACAAACAATTGGAACTATTTAAAGCAGCGGTAAACCGCTCCCAAAGGCGACCGATTTCCAGTACATCTGTCATATCTTCGGGCACATTAACGATTGCAGCAGAATGCCAAAGAGTGTGTATAAAATCAGTCTCTTTGAAGAAAAATTGTAGCTGTCCCACGAGGAAGGTTGCATTAGACATCGATCCGCCCCGTTCTCTGTATCCCTTCGAGACCTGGCCTACCATCAGTGCAACCGTAAGACTTTTTACACGAATTAGATAAGTATGCTCGGTCGGGTTGACTCGTCTTAATTGTGTGCGTAAAACTATTGTGATGTAAGCCTCGGTATGGCTCTTATACAAGAGAAGTTGTGAAGAAAAATAATTAGATTAGGTATGGAAACTAGACACAAAACATGCGCATCCCGAGTTATAAAAATACTAGACACAAAAAATACTAGACACAAAAAAAAATACTAGACACAAAACATGCGCATCCCGAGTTATAAACATTTGGAACAAACTGCATAATAGAATTGTTTCCGAGTTTCTCCAGTACTTTCAGAGATGAGATTTTAAAACTAGATGATGATTTTCTGGTACCAACCAGTAAAATTAGGATTTGAACCGTTTGTTTTTAGTTTAAATGATCATGATGTTGTTATTTTAAATGTTTTCCTTTTTTAACGATGATATCAATAATTACTTCAGAATCTTTTTCGTGTGCATTTTCCAAAAATTATCCCGCTGTTTTCTCTTACTGAGCTCACATCTGTGACAGTATATCCGTTTGTCACTTAACAAGTTTTTTCGTGTTTAACTGGAATTTAAAAAAAGAAACGTGATACACAGAGATGTGACTGACATCACAAGAAACGCCTTCGACTTTAACCACCGGGCAAACGCTCGCGAGGCAATCTGTGAACTACTTACAGGGATACGTCTAACTAAGACCTGCGCCTTGCAAGATTTCACCCGGAAAACACATTGTACAGAACTTTCTGGAGGACTAGTAGTCGTACAGCGGAACCTACTCCGACCTTGGCCGGCGCGGGACAACGCTGCAAAAAAAGAAGAAGAGAACACTTTTTCTTATAAGATAGAAAATTCGGGACTTAACTTTTTATCAATTTTATTATAGACAAGCTCCACAAACCTGCGACAAGCTCAACCGTTTGAGCGATACAGTTTCCGTTTGAAAACTCTCGAAGTGACAGGTACGGTTCCCTTAGATCATTCTACACTGCCGCTTTCAATCTTCCACTGAACAGCGTAGAAGAACTCTATTTGCAGCAGAAGAACCCCTCAAGGCCTTATCGTTTGAATTGGATTCTAGATTCTTCTACATACTGGCTCAATATACATAAATAAGGAGAACTAATACAGTATCAACAGGAATCTTTCGGATCAATCCGTTGGATCCTATGGGAAATCGTTCGACATCCGTTCAGAACGTTTCTTGAATATTTTTCGAATGTTTTTTCAGATCAGACATCATCCATGATATGTTCCGAATTTCGAGTCGAATGGGCTGATCGTTTTCGATATATGAAAACTCAGTTGAAACTAAAAAATTTCTGTTTTTGGACTTTATTATACTCCTGAAACGAGAAATAGTCATTTTAAAGAAGCCTCTTCTCTAAAAAGTAACGAAAAACTTTGTTCTGAAGTTTCAATGCGTTTCGAAAATTCAAATACGTTACCTGAGGGCAATTTTGAACTTTGACGCTTTTCTTGATTTTTTTAGCGTTATCATCTAGTTTTTTTCCGGCATGGTTGAGCTCGCCTTGTTGTGACGTGTTAATGACACTTGCAGTTTTCGTTTTACGCCCAATGAAAATCACATTTGTATATTCATTTGTAGAAAAGGAAAAAAGTGTTAAAATGCGTTCTTGAGAAAGTTTTCTGAGTACAGAACGTTTTTTGAGTGAAAAGTACAGTTCTAGAGCCCTTTTTCTCAGAAGCCTTCATGGACGATATCGATTGAGTGAAAAGTACAGTTCTAGAGCCCTTTTTCTCAGAAGCCTTCATGGACGATATCGATTGAGCTGTAATCCCGCGGCTGTAATTTTTTTTTGCGTTTTTATCTTTTCAACTGTGATTGAAATGCTTACTCGTAATGGTTTAGATCATTTATGGCTTTTGTGACAATCAAAAGTTGCTTTGTCGCAGGAAAACCTCATAATCTTCATTACACTGGGTTTTTCACACTTAAGTCTTGTTATTCACGGTAACACTGCACTCAAGAATTCACAAACCCTTAATTAATATCAAAATCTTTCAAAATATCAACTTTTTTTAAAGTTTGTCAACACATTTTTTTTATTTGCTTACACTTGGTAATTCGAAAAACACCTCCTTGTTTGTTTTTTCTTCCAAAAATTGGTGGCTTGTTGATGAGGTCAAAGCAAGGCAACGTAGAAACGAGCTGAAGCTTGAAACAAAGAACTAGAGGAAGAAAGAAACTTTTAAAACTTTCTAGTGGAATTGAGAAGAAAATGTGCTTTGCACATAAGTTTCTATAAACAACATCAAAATTAAAAATTAATTACATAATATTTCTAAGGGCATACATCTGACATTTCTAACGAATTTTCACTTTTTTTCATATTTCAAGAGCCTATGATGGCTAGATGGCTAGACTACAAGCTTATTAATCCGAAAACTCTTAAAACATTCTCCTACCGTAATGTCCGAACCAAAGTTAACTTTAAAATGTGTCCACTTTTTACGTTCTCGCTAGTACACAAAAAAAGGATGAGTTCAAGAAAGTATGCAAAAAAGGCATACATTTGATTTATGAATAGTAACACTTTGAAAGTAGAAAAGTATTATAGAGAGGCATACAATCAATGCATGAGTGGAATACTTTTGAAAGTATGCTTTAGTGTAGAGACCGCAATAGCTAAAATCAAAATAAGAATAGGTAGGAAAATGTTATTTTTTTGTGTTCTTAATCACTTAATTATTTCAAGAAAACATGAAAAAATCAAAAAAAATTACTTTAAAGCAGAAAAAAGAGATTAGATTAGCTTCGAAAAATCTGCCTATAACAAATCTTGGTACGCTAGAGCGCGGAAGGTCAAGTGGGTCACTTCGAAAGGCCTTTTTTTTCGCTATGATAAAAATAAAAAATTTCTCTACCATTATGTCAACGTGAGTTTTTTCATTAATAAAATGAAATAATATCTTTGGTTTTAGCAATCGAAAGTTCGCCTTTACATAAAGCAGGGAGAGCACTATACTTACTCTAGCGCGTGGCTCAACGTCGAAAGGCCATTTTTTTTTTCGCTATGACAAAAATTAAAAATTTCTCTACCATTATGTCAACGTAAGTTTTTCATTAATAAAATCAAATAATATCTTTGGTTTTAGCAATCGAAAGTTCGCCTTTACATAAAGCAGTGAGAGCACTATAATTACTCTAGCGCGTGGCTCAACTTCGAAAGGCCATATTTTTTTCGCTATGATAGAAATTAAAAAATTTTCTATCATCATGTCAACGTGAGTTTGTTGATAAAAATGAAAAATAAAAAAAATTAGCAATCGAAAGTTCGCCTTTACAAAAATTTTAAAAATTTCTACCATTATGTCAACGTGAGTTTGTTGATTGATAAAATGAAATAATATCTTTGGTTTTAGCAATCGAAAGTTCGTTTTATAGCAGAAATAAAAAAACAATTATTTGGTAACCTGAGCTGCGAGACTCCATAAGAACTCATAAATCCCGTCTCAGAAAACCGCTAAAGAGGCTCGAAGTAAAATGAGACATTTTCGCGAGTTTTAAAACGAATTGAGGCAATACAATGACTCAATCGCTCAGAATAACATATAGAAAGAAAAAAAATCCGTTGAAAGTTCCAAGTTATTCGATTTATCAAACAGTTCGGAATTACGGAATATTAGTGTGGCAGAAAAAATGGCGTACCAAAATATTGTCATTGCGGTCTCTACTTTAGTGACTTCTCTCCCTTTTTTTGGCACTTATCCAATTATCAAACACGGTTGACTAAGGTTGCTCTATAAACACTTATCATCGTCATCAATTTAAGCGGAAGAAACACAAAAACGAATTGTATCGTAAAAATCACTTTACCCATCCATTCTGGAAGGAAGGTATTGGGAAAAAAATTTTTGATTGTGAAGCCCAAGAAACAGCATACTTTTTTTTGTAGACAGCATACTTTCGAAGTATATTTAGCATACTTTCATTGTATAGACAGCATACTTTTAGAGTATCCCTAGCATACTTTCACTGTATTAATAGTCGTACTTTCAAAGTATGAGTACTTGTGTGCGGAATGATTTGGAATACTTTTAAAGTAAATAGTTCCATTCTCATACTTTCGGAAGTTTGCTTATTTATACTCTTTTTTGTGTGTATGGTATTAGAAAGAAGAATCAATTATGTGTAAATACAAGCACTATGTCACTTCTTATTCAATACATCTACCCTAAAGCGAATAAAACCATTAAACATATGTATCTTACCGTTAGTATTGAGAAGTAAAGCTGTTTGAACCCATATTATCACTATGCATATACAACAGATACATGCATACATATCTAGTGTGGTCAAAACCCAAACTTTTCGAGTAAAATAATGCTTTTTAGATGCAGAAATTTTCGGAATAAAACAAACATGATTCACTCGGAGAGTACTGCATTCGAATCAAATTTGTTCTCTCAGAAAGTCATTAGAAGATTAAGAACTAGAATATTGATTGAATATTGATTGATGTATGTATGTTTAACTCCGTCTGATCAAACTTATCCCTTGGCAGCTTTGATTCTTTGCAACTGAAATAAAAGTATGTTTCAAAACTTTATCTTCGATAGTTTCAGAAAAAAATCTTTTGAGAAATTTGCATATTGCATTTAAAAAATTATAAATGTAACCTCTTGAGGAGAAATGTATTTCTCTATATTAGGAACATCCAAAGCGGCTTCCAAGTTCATTTCAAATCTGAAACCCAAGCTTTCATTCGTATTGATTTGAAAAGAAAAACGATTAATTTCTAGAATTCTGGTTTGTTTAGGAACATTCATTCATAATCGCTATTATACTTATTATATTACTAGAGTGAGGATTATTCTTGACATGAACTATTTATCAAACTCATTATCTTTCTCAAGCTTTGCTCCGCCTCATTACATGATTCGCCCTTAACAAGATAATATTATTATGTACCTAATTTCGTAGAACCATTAGATGTTTTCAGGGTCTCAAGTAGTTAGTATGGCAGCAGTGGAAAGGGTAAAATTCTTTCAAGCACTACCAATTCTCATTAATTCTCAATTCAAGTACATTTTACACAGAAAAAAATTGATCATCAATAATAAGGTTCCACGCATATTGATCATATTTGGAACATTTTTGGCCGCGCTGAGAGCGCAAGAACTGAACAACATTTATTTATCCGTATGTTTTACCTAAGCCTTTTTTTGATTTCAACAAGGACTATGTCGTGTTTTCGCACCAAAAAAGTTTTATTACTGTTTTTTTAAGCGTTTTTTTGTGAAAAAAACTTGGCAAACTTCTACATGTAGTGGGCGGGAAGAAGAATGTGGTGAGCCTGTTTTGAGTATCGGTACAGTAAACATATGTTTAATAGTATATTCAATGATATTTGAATTCAAAAGTATAATTCCATTGCATTACGTTCTTCTTTTGAGAGGTTTTCTGTCCAACCTTTTACGATCTGCCTTTATTCTAATCGAAATAAGTTGTTAAGGAATAATTATCGTTCCGCTTTATTTTTGTTTACATGATATACTCGAACGACGAAAAAGGTTTCCGCCAAGCTCTATTGTTAAAAAAAAACTTTGAAGTTAGAATTCGAGTGGATTTTTGATAAAACAAAAAAATTTCCATTTGATTTCAACAATGTTCAATCGAAATCGGAATTATTTGTTTAAAAAATGTTCATTGAATATATTCTTAGCTATTTGATTATATTGCTTCTGCTAAGTTTGTTAATATTATATTTAGTAGATATTAGTGTGTAAGAAGTTTACTAATCTTGCCAATCTGTTTCTGCGTACATTCAAGACCACATCTCTAGAAGAGCTGACAAAAGCCTTTGTGATATATATATAAGGCCTATTCTTGAATATGCTACAGCCGTTTGGTCTCCTAAAGCTATCGGATTGATTAAAGATATAGAAAAGATCCAAAGAAGCTTTACTAGAAGAATTCTAGCCAGAAACGGTCTTTCGAATATAGTTTACTACTAAAGACTAAAAATGCTTGGTTTGGAGTCTCTCGAATATCGACGCATGCTTGAAGATTTATCTTTCATTCATATAAGATTTTTCTTTTTCGATTCATCCGGACTATTTTCCATTGCACCACTTTGTATAGCTCTCCGTAACTCCAATCCTCTCAGAATTGCGTTGCCTTCCACCATTAACTCTTCACGTTTTTCTACGTGTGCCTCTCGACCGATATCAGTGTGGAATTATTTGCCGTACACTATGTATAATCGAAAACTCTTCCTCAGAACTTTTTCTAAAGAAAATAAGAGAGCTTCCTTACGAATCCGTTCTAACTGAACCTATAATATCAATACGTTAAAACACTGCCACTCTAATGTTGAAAGTTTACTTTCTATGTTTATATTTATTCACTATGACTACACTCATTTTACCAAAACCATGTTTATTGTTAATTGTGAGTTAATTCTTTGTCTTTTTCATAAATGAATACATGGATAAATGAATTGAATAGAATATTAGACTGATTGTTTTTCGAAACGTTTAGAAGGCAGCTCTTGGGTATTTTTTTGGATTGCTGTGGGCAGGGATAAATAAAAATGCAACTGGAATGCTGCAAATACTTATCTTGAAACGAAACTACCGTTTACATGTTCTACTAAAAAGCTTCTTAACTTCGTTCACTGTTGAATGTTTACGTGTCTGGACATTTAGTTCGATTGATTATATCTTTTTGAGTAGAGCCTTAGTCAAAAGTTATTGAAGAGAGAACTCTATCAAATTTTGATTTCTCTAAATTTTAATTTTTTTTTTCTCGTATTTTAACAACTTAGTTGTATATTTTTTTCAGTTTCGAAGTCGTTTTCGTTTAGTAAAGTTTTGAATAAAATTCTGTGAATTTCTGTGGAACTATAGTAGTAGTAGCTACGGTATACGGTACAGTAGCTACGGTATAAGAGCAAGCTACACTTGCTCTTATACCGTAGCTTGGGGAAATCTTTTCGAATTAAGTCGAAATATAAACATAAAATTGACTCTTCTGTTTGTGTTCATCGAGATTGTGATGAAATAGTTACCTTTGGTTATTCCAATAACGATTTTATCATGCTTGTTAAAATAAAAATTATTTGTTGATTTAAAGTGTTCATTACATTCCATATAAACACACGATTTTTTTATTAATTTGTGACAAAAAAAGCTTTAAAAGGCTATGAAAAACAAGAACGAAATAGCTCGCAAGTTATAAGCGAGGTTTAATATTGTACACTTTTTGCAAGCGAACAATATTATTTACCACAAGTAAACAGTTTCGCAGTTTGCGAATTAGGGCGACGTTTACTACAGACTGAACAATATAAAGGACATTGACCTCATCGTCCCTTTTATATTGTTCAGAAAATGTATCAAAAGAGATCAATTTTTTCTGTGTGTACCGGGTTGGACTTTGTCTCAGCTGTATGTTCGATTGTAATACATCTTGTTATCTAAATATTCTGCTTAGGTACTTTCCAAGGCTTTTTTAAAAGTTGTATACCACATGAATTAGAAGTGGATGAGTAGCTGACAGGTCTTTGTATTTCTGGGCTGCCATGTAGTCCTTTCTGCTGAGCGCCTCCATTCTCTCCACCAGCAGCTCTTTCAGAGGCTCTTCTTTCAGCCGCAGCCTTTCCGATACATCATTGATCCCACTCACTTCGGCATATCTATGTAGTAGACCATGTCTTTCGCTTCTCTCTCTTCGCCTCTCTCTCTATTTACCCTTTTTAACTTTTGTTTACATCTCTTCATTTCTCTCTTGATGTGTGTATCCATATCTTATTTCTCTGGCCCTGTCTCTCTTTATCTCTTTATCTTTTTTTTCTGTCTCTACATATTTCTCTTCCAATTTTTTTGGCTGTTGTTTGCTATTTTTCCTTTTTTTAAAGAAAAACTTATTGGATGTTAATAACTTCAGTTACCAAAGTACGGGAACTATTTAACAATACTGCATTACTCAACCTATTCAACCATAGTTAACAAAAGATAAAAGAAGCGAAAGGAACTCTTCTCTGTAGAGGGCTTCGTCTCTTTTCTGCCCCAACAGACGGATGGCGTTGTGGAGTTGCGATAGTCGGGAGCGGAAGTAGCTCTTGCGATCCTCTTTTCCTCCTGATTCAAATGAGGTAGTTTCATAAAGTTCAAACGATAGAAACCGTTTTAACTTTATAAGAATTTTTGTAGTTACATTCTGATATTTTCCAGAAAATGATACATGAGGCCTTATTCATACACGAAACTTTTTTTTAATTATAAAAAGTGGTTGGGATATATGATATGGTGAGTTCTCCATCGAATTGAAAATAATCTACAAAACAGTTCAGAGCGCTAACCTGCATCTTTTCCACCGTAATCTTGTATTTCTTTGATGATGGAATCCACTTCTCTATAAGAAATCGTGACATGTTATACTTCATTTTACTTTTCAGTTTTGTTTTCGATTTGAATACTCTTGAGAGTATGAAAGGAAAAAATTTTATTTTGACCTCTTTATAGGAAATTTAAGATATTCGATCCTGAACAACTTTAAATTCATTCAAAAAAGTACAGTATAATTTCAAAACTTCATAACTCACAAATCAGCAGTATTTCTGGTTTTTTTCTCTTTATTTTTGAAATGCGATTTTAAAACATCCTCGTCTTTTTTTTGGAGAGCTGAGAGAGGAAAATTTATAATATGTAGTATGTTATGTATTATGATATATTATATGTACATAGTATTTTGATATATTCCGAAATTCAAATTGTAAAACTCTAATACAAATTCAACAAAGTAACTGACTCCTGTGACAATGGACCGTCCTTCTTCTCTTTTCTCCGCCCCTCTCCATTCCGCGAGCTTTCAGGTCTTCCTCTATCCTTGTCTGCACTGGCCGACCTTCCCCTTCCTCCCTCTGCACTCTCTGCTCTCCCTCTTCCCGATCCCTCTCTCCTTCCACTGCTCGCTGACGAAGGCAGCGGTTTGATCTTGATGATATCCGGAGGTGAGTCGCTCCTCGCAGATTGTGATTTCTTCTTGCTCGACTGCGGTCGACTGGATTCCGGCCTCGGAGGCTTCTCTCGTTTTCTAAATCACAGCAATTGTAGAGTCGTATCAGTTTTTTTCTAGTCCTTGACTCGAGTGAAAATGACCAACTTGTCTCTCTGCCCAGAATCCCGCGAAGGCAAAGGAGCGCCGCCTGCAACGCCATTATACAGTTATAAGCAATGTTACATTAACTGGGCGTTTCTCTGAAACCTTCAAACCTTCAGCGGAGATCTTCTTGTTGATCCTTAATATCATCTCTCTGGTGAAAAGAACTTCTTCATCGTCACTTTCATCCTCCACTGGTGCTGGTTTGAGTGACATGTCTCGAGAAACTGGACGCTGAAAATGAACTTTGTTATTAGAACTTCAACAATGAAAAAAGTTTCAAGGCTTGAACTTAGTGGATTTTCATGAGAGAAAAACAGCAGCCTTAACAAATCGAAAAAATTTTAAACACGACAAATTTAAAAAAAATCATTTTTTTAGTTTGTCTCAGTGAAAACATGTAAATACACGACAAAAGAAAAAAGTAGATTTTTTCTTCCAATTGAGGTTTTCTCGGCTCTCGGGATGAGCAAACATGAATAAGTACACTGCAGAGCTTTGCTTGAGCGTAAGAAGTTCGGTTGACGGGTAAAAAAACATTTTCTATCGAAAGTGTTGACTCGAACAACAAGAGAATTATTTACTCTTCTAGTACTATTCAGATTTTTTCCCACTAGTAGAGGAGAGAATTCCCCACTGCTGCTAATCACACTAGCAGTGATCTAGCAGGCAGCCACTGGTTCTACCAGGATAGGTCTGTCCTGCATCTCAGGGGAGCGCGTACCCTGCCACGAGGCAGGAACAAGCGCGAGGAAGATTATTATTATTATAGAGGAGAGAATTCCGAAAAATGTTCAAAAATTTTGGTCTGCGGAAGCAAAAAGAATATCGTCATGGATACGCTTCATACTCTGCCTTCTCTCCATATCCAAATATCTTCCTGTTGTTTTCTATTTCTTCCTGCGTGAAGTTGAAGCTATTTCGGCTAATGTTATCTTCTCTCTTGGGTGTACTTGATGTTATAATGACTTTTTACGAGAGACATTCATCTCAGCGACGCATTCCTTGTTGAAGAACATTCGGGTGTATTCAAATGGAACTAAAATTTGGCTGGGATATTTTATCGATAAGCTGGTAACCAAAAATTATGATATAACTTTTTCAAGAATGCGAAATTCGTGGATATGGCAGAAAAAATGGAGCGGGAGTTGAACATGCGTATGCGTCCTAAAACGAGTGTTGTAAATGTTCTAGAACATTGAATTCCAGTACAAATAACTTTTTTCAAGTGTTAACCAACGAATTCATTTTGAAACCGTAGAAAGCTCACATTTAAAAAATTAAAGTAAGTGTCATGTGAAAACTAGAAAGTCGAAAAAAGGGTGTTTGATTTTCTAGAAAACTTATGTATATTTTCGATCGGTGAAGAAAATTATCTGAAAGGTGAAATTCACATTCTGAAACAACAGCTATTAATTTTTTTAAATATTAAAATTGGTGAAGAAACAATTTACAGACAAAGAGAGAGAAGAAGGGAGAGTCAGAAAGTGAGATAGAGAGAAAGAGAGAAAGATAGTGAAAAAGAGAGAGAAGAAGGGAGAGTCAGAAAGTGAGATAGAGAGAAAGAGAGAAAGATAGTGAAAAAGAGAGAGAAGAAGGGAGAGTCAGAAAGTGAGATAGAGAGAAAGAGAGAAAGATAGTGAAAAAGAGAGAGAAGAAGGGAGAGTCAGAAAGTGAGATAGAGAGAAAGAGAGAAAGATAGTGAAAAAGAGAGAGAAGAAGGGAGAGTCAGAAAGTGAGATAGAGAGAAAGAGAGAAAGATAGTGAAAAAGAGAGAGAAGAAGGGAGAGTCAGAAAGTGAGATAGAGAGAAAGAGAGAAAGATAGTGAAAAAGAGAGAGAAGAAGGGAGAGTCAGAAGGTGAGATAGAGAGAAAGATAGTGAAAAAGAGAGAGAGTAAGAGGGCGAGTGTAGAGAGAGTTTAAAAAGAGAATAGAGGTAAAGAGAACGAGTGAGTTTGACGAAAGCAGGAGACCGAAATGTTTGTGCTTAAAAACTGGAGAAAAGGTGAAAGTGCACTAGAAAGGAATATCCAAGCCATATCAAATTACGAGTACGTAAATGTTAGATGCCAAACCGTTTCATGGCACAATGCCGCATGAAGTTTCTCTGAGAATTGGGTTGGTTATTTATTCTCTGTATTGGATGGAGACGCCTCCAGCGTTAAATGTTTGTTCTCAATCGCCATAAAGTTAACACATATGTAGTAGCGGGTGAGAGAGAAGTCAGCGAAATAGTCGTAATTAAGGGAGAAGGAAGCTTGAAGTTGAGAAGAACAAAGACTTGAAAAAAATTATATTGAAATAATTTATTCGATTTGGGTATTAAATAGTTTATTCAGCTTTTCGTGGCTGAGAGCGGTCGACTCACTTCTCGCTCTTTTCCGCCCCGAAAAAAGGATTCAGGGGCCGTATTCAGAGACAAAACTTTATACTAAAATTTATGGTAAACTTTATATGAAGTTGTAGTTTCGCCAAAATGGAATTCAAAGAGTAGACTTTAGGGTAAACTTTATACTAAAGTTTAGTAGGAAAGCTGAGACGCTCTCACCCGTCTTGTCTCTGAATACGGAACTGAGTTGAACTTAGGTCTACAATATACTAGGGTAAAATTTACCCATGAGTTGATCTTAGAACTCTGAATACGGCCCCTGGTCTTCAGCAGATTTTAAACTCTTGAGGTCGTGATGTCCAAACCGTGATCGAAACTACTGCTTGCACTCTACGTTCTCATCTTCACTAAGAACCAGAGTAGCACATGGAATTGTTCAAATAAATTACGCTTTATTTCCCATTACATAGAGAATAAAACGTTTGAAATGATTTGAAATTGTTTTCGCTAACATGAGGAAGTGATATAATGAAGTTTTTTTTTTTAAAAACATACGAGAAATATATTTTACAAGTCTAAATTTTCTGGTGAAAACTTCCAATTGGCTTTTTGTTGTTGACAGAGAATATTTGTTTTTTATTCACAAAAACAAAAAATATGAATTAGAGTAGAAGGCAACGAGGTAGGCGAAAGTCATCCATGCGAATTCACACAGAAAAGCCATCAACAGAATGCTGGGTACTCGCCATAAGCAAAGGAAGGCGAGGCCATCAACAGAATGCTGGGTACTCGCCATAAGCAAAGGAAGGCGAGCAAACATCATTCACTTCACTAGAAACTGCTGATGTTTTTTATCAGTTTTTTTTATTAGAAAGTAAGCTGTCCTAAAATAATTACTTATTTTACACAATGGTTACTTAGATTTGATAACTTGGATTAATATTTGATTCAAAAAAGAGCACGAGTATTACTTGCTTATTACTCGAAACTGATGCATGGTAAGAACTTGAAAAATATTGTGGGACCTATGTATTCAAGTTCTCAGTTATACACTTGTAGGGCTCCGAGATTGTTTGAGCGCGTTACCATTACACCACGGTGACACATTCCATGCGATAGTGCTGAAGGAAAGTATGCCTTGTTTTGTTATCCACGCATGATTATGGAGTGATTTCGTCATTAATGGAGCAAAACTTCAGAATTCACGATTCCTCGTGGTAAAATGGTATGGCTGAACTCAATCTCGTCCCATGGACAATCAACTCATCCCATTGACAATTTAATCAATACGTGAGACTTTCAAATGGAATAATTGTGAGGTAAACCGCAGCTAGACGGAGTAAGACCCCGGATGTGCCCGGTCACCTATGCACTTTAAAAAAAACTAAACGCTTGACTACTGTTCAAGCTGTTAATTTTACTTTATTATTGCAAATTTCCCAAAAAAAAGAATTTTTTGTATGTATAAAATTACTCGGGCCGTTGTTACGTACAAATTTAGCTCATAGTTTTCTCATGTTCTAAACGCATAGTGAAATATACCTTCATCGTTTACTTTGTAAAATCACTCAATGGAAAAACCCGAGCGCTATGAAGCGAGAAGTTGTTCAAATAAATTACACAGTTCTGTCGTAGAAATTTGATACTTCAGCCCAGTTTAACTTTGGCTGTGGGTTATACATAAAACTATATAACTAATTTTTTTATTAAAAAAAACATGTTTTTTGAGTGTTAAAAGTAGAGTAACTCTCCAATACGAATATATACTTTTTTTGCAAACATTTGTCATCAGTTTGGCAAATTCACACCGCGATTTTTGAATATAAGACGATGCTGAGAATAGTTTTCTCCAAAATGCTTAAAATGTTGTTCCTCAGCCAAAAACCTTATTTCGCCAAGATTTCGAGTATGCGAACTTGGGAGAAGGTAATGCCGATATTAGTCTTTTTTACTGCCAAAATAGGGACGAAGAATCGGCCAATATTTTGCAGTGCCAAGTGATGAATGACTCTGTCGCCAGGTTTTGTCCCTGCCAAATCACGGACAATTTTATTTTTCCTTTGTGTCATGTTTTGGCAGTGCCAAATTCGGTTCTTTTTTTGAATACTTTTTGTCCGTTAAACACACTGAGTTTCAGGTTTGTTTAGTCCAAGCCCAGCTAGGAATTGGTAAGCCTAAGCGAATTTCGATGTTGGAATTTTTCTGGGGGCAATGAAAAAGAGAAACGATACCAACAGCTGCAACAACCAGAGACCAACCACTTCTAGCGACGCACCCCAACCGAGTTTAGTAAACTCGATTGGGTACGTCGCTATAAATGGATGGTCTGTGGCCTTTGTAGCTGCTGGTATTGCTTCTCGGCCTTTTGGTTGAGATCGAAGTCTAGTATTGGCACTCCACAAAGAGTTCCTGAGAGCGATCCTCCATCATCCCGGAAGTGAGGGCTAAGGGGTTGCAGAGGCTACAAAAAAGCCCGATTTTGGCAGGGACAAAACAAGGACAAAAAACCCGATTTTGGCAGTAAAAAGCAGTTTAAAATTTGTATCCCTTCTTTAGCGGTCACAAAACGAGTGCAAAGTAAAAAGCTGGATTTTGCACGGTTTCTCTTAGCAGGCCCGTCAAAGCGAATGCTAGTTGCTGCCATTTATCATGACGCGTTTTTCCGTTTCTTGCCATGGAAAAGCTTGGAATTTCAAGCGAAATCTGCCCGAGGAAAAACATTTTGAGCATTTTGGCAAAAATTATTCAAGCATCGTCTGGTATACTAGAATGAATGGAACGTTCATCCTTGTACATGGTTTGAGCAATCGTTCAACAAGGTTTCTATAAGAGTTCAACAGTATTTTATCCCTATTTAGTATTTTATAAAAGCATAATGTGTCTATAATCAAGTGATTCTGCTCAGTGCAATTTGATTGACCTCGTTTAGAACTAGGTTACTTTGACACTTGAGCCTTGAATGTTTATCAATCTGAACGTAATTTTTGAGAGTGTTTCCGCTTTCCTACCCAATATTTTACACTCTAACCTATATTTTCTAGCCAAAAGAGTAGTTAGCTAAACTCACTGGTGGCTGGACGTAATCTTCTTTTGTTTTGTCAGCAGCCTCGTAAAGAGAAGGCGGAGGTCCGGCGACTGTCTTTTCTTCTGCTGATCCAGCCACAATTTATGATGTTCTAAAAAAAAAAGAAATCACTATTTTCACATCCTTCTGGAAGACTTACACTTTTATAGTTTTATTCTCGAATTTAACATTGTAAAAAAACTATGTTTAGTTTTATTTTAGTCTTCATCATATTTTCAATTCAATATAACGATTTAGACGTTGATCAGTTAAAGTTTTTCTAGAAATTTCTGAAAAAGCTTTACTGTAACTGTATCCAATAGAATAACCGCTCAAAAAGCTCTAGTTCATTAGTAATTTTCTAAGAATGACTTTCTACCTCTGACATTTCACAGAGGGAAAACTGAAACTCGTAAATGCCAACACTCAGCATCTTTCTAAATAAGCAAAGACTGCGTCAGTGAAAGCCAATCAGTGAGCGGAGTGTGGTAAGGAATCAGAAATGCTTAGTTACGCCAAGAGAGAATACTTATGACGGCTTCAAAACCTGAATCAACCAACAAGAAGCATCTATAGGACAATACTTTTCTTGCTATGAATGAGTTTAAAGTGTTGTTATTTGAACATTCCTTCTTCCAGGTTTTTTTTTCAAATAAATGATTCATAAGTTGTTTTTGTTTATCATGAAATTTCTGAATAAATTCTGGTTCAGCTTTCGAACTAATACCAACTCGCCTAACTTTTCTTTTACTAATAAAAAGTTGTTTTTCTCTGTTAAAAAAATGTAATTGCTCATTCTGGTCGAAGTGATCAAAATTAAAATATTTGGAGAAGATTTCAAATATTTTGTGAACATCAAAAAAATTGTTGACATTGCGTGACAGATGCCTGACAGACTTGTTTGTCAGACATCTGTTTCTTCTCTATATTTGTAACCAAAGAACACATTTTGAAGGTCTTGGAGTACTTAAATCATTGTCGGTAAAAGAATCTTTTCCAGTTTTGAATGACTCCAGGTTTTCTTCGAAAAGGTTTTTAATGTCGCTTTATGGCTGAAATAGTTTTGAATAGAGTCAGCAGACCCTATTTTTATATGAGAACTGAATCTCTTTTTAACTCTTTTTGAGAGTTAACTCTTTTTGGAAAAAAAATAAAACGAGACGTTAATGAAGACTATCGTACAAATTTATAATAAGTTTAAACACAATTTTAAATAAACTTGATGCAGTGATGGTTATAACTCAAAATAGGTATCATTCGAAACTATTTTAAAAGTTTTCTGATTGAATTTTTTACAATCATAAAGTTTATGAAAACATTTAATTGTGACTCGTGTATGTGTCTTCCGCTTTCTTGTTTGCTAACGCCTTCAATCGTTTCTTGCAAAGAGCAATAAAGCCATTGTTTTATTTAGTCAGGAAGATGCTGCATGTAAAGAACAGAAACAATTAAGCGTTGAGAAGAAGAGAAAAAGAAACAGCAAACAGAACAAAGAAGGAAACTACTGATGGAAGAAGTTGCTTTGCAAGTTTGCAACCAAGAAAACGAAAACTTCTGCGATTGAGAAGCAGAGTACGAATATTCTTATATTTATCCGTGAACAGAAAATAAAACACTTGCTGCAAGTATTGAGTACTGGCTGAAATAGTTATACATGCAGCAGAAACTAGTAGAATAACCTGGCCTATTCCGAAAAGAGTCAGTTGACTCAAAAGCCTATTTCAGAAAGGTAATTCAGCCACTTCAAAAGAAGAAAAGTTTACAGAGAGCTAACCTCACACCAAATGAAGAGGACGTTTTAATTTCCTAACTTCACTCGCCATTCAACTTCTCTTGGAAAAATGAAAGAAAAATTCTATTTCATCAACTATGTATATCTAAAATTCACCCCATTTCCACTTGAGTTCGTTAAACTTGGTCTTTACAAACTTTTCGCAACAAAAAAAACACGAAATGTTTTCCAAGGTCCGTATTGAATTGACTTGGTCTATTCGCCAAAGGACAGTGTCTTATAATTTTTTGTCACTTCGACGGTATCGTTATTCCTCAAATGAGATAAAAGCAGTGATATAGGGAGATATAGATGAAATTATGTTTATGAGACTCAATCCATGGTTCCCTTACGATAAGAACAATTTTCTTCGAATGAAAACCTGATCAGTCCATAAAAGTCCCACTGTTCATCTTTTACTCGTTCCAAGCCATCTTTAACTGTCTCTTAATCTCTTTTCTCCCAACGGATATCAAGACGAAAAAGGAAAAAGACGAGATTAGTTTGCTAACTGACCCAGAAAAAGTCCTGAGAATGTGCCCCCTACAAAAGGCGCTGCGAGTTGAGACTCTTTCATTCAAGCGTCTTCTCTGAAATTAATCTCACATACTTTTTTTTTCCGCTTGCAGTTTTTTTCTTCCTTTAGAGTTTCAAAACTTGTTATAGTGTATTTATATACCTGCCATTAAAGAAGTTTTAAAAAATGTGAAAAAGGCTTTTCTTTTTTTCAGAAAACAACATAGCTTGGTTCAGCAATCTATCGAAACTTTACGAAATATTGAGTGGAAATGCTGCTGTTGGTGATTGCTCTGGTCGCCATTCCTTCCGCATTCTCGCAGTCTCCCAACGAGAAGCTGAAGAAGTGTTGTGATACCATCCATGTTCGCTCTCTTCTTCATCCTTTTTTCTATTATTTTTAGTCTCCTACAAGAAAAGTCATCCATGAGTTCATTTATTCGCAGAGACCTTAAATAAGTCTCTTACTCGTCTAGTACCTTTCCCATATGAGCATTTCCCCCTCTATTGAAGTTTCGTGATTTTCAAAACAGTGATTTGTTTAATTTCAGGGTGACGATATTGATCAGACCTGTTTGCGCCGATTCTGCGACTTCAATGCAATCTCCCAGACAAATGTAATACTTCGTTTCTAAACAGCTCTAACGATTGTTATTGAGTGGTTGACCCTCAATAATGTTGCTCTACTATAATAATCAAATCTGTATGTTAAAATTTTTTTGATTTTTTAGATCCTGAACTTCCTCTCGAAGTGCTCCGACAAGGGAGGCACGGTCGGACAGATGTGGGACTGCGCTTCTCTCCGACACGACCACACTGAGTGCTGCAAGGTGAGTTCAACACTACTTTTCACATCTTGACCTGTTTTTGTTGTTGTTGTTGTTGTTGTTGTTGTGAAGTACTAACTACTAGTGATAGTTTTCGAGAATTTTCTTCCAACTCATCACAGTTTGCAGTGTGGAAGCAGTAGAAACGATAGAATTAGGGTAAGATAAAGTCCGAGCTCAACCCAAATGCTTGAGATAATGAAGAAAGAGTACGCTAACGGATATATGATGATCTTGCAGCTCAGATCAGTTCTAAGCTCTCAGTTGAAGAAGTGCGAAATGTTAACTTGCAGGCGAAAGGAGTAGAGGGCAAGTGCCTTGAATATTGCGCCGCTCATGACGGAGTGCCCACGAACTATCTCGACTACGTTTTCTGCACCGAGTCCTTTAACGAGATCCGCCAATGCTTCCAGGAATACATCGATAAGAACGGCTCTTACGATCATCACGTATCTTGTTCACGCTCATTTTTCTCATCTTGCAAACCCATTTTAACGGGTTTTTTCTTCTGCAATTTTCATTTTCTACTTGAGAAATGGTTCAATAATTACTTCACCCTTTTTTTGCAGAAGAAGGCAGTTACCAAACCCTGAACGTCTTCGAAACCCTTCAGAGAAGACGTATCCTCGTTGACTCACTCCAATGACCAGAGCCGCTCAATTTGCCTTTTTTCAAAATTTCATGCAATTACCCACAAACTATTTACACGAGTAATAAAGCATTGCGTAGTACTCCCTTTGTTACGGATGCATTCCGGAAAGAGTCAGTATTGTTTGATGAGCCTAGGAATGTTATGATCAGACTTGGACTCAGAGGAAAACACACAAGAAGACAAGTTAAAGCTCAGAAAAATTATTTGATTCTAAAAAATGTTTTACATGTATAACGTGAAAATTTATAAAAGTGTGGTGAGAACCTATGTAGGTGTGGTGCAGCGTCAGACAGAGTAGAGTTTTCTCAGATCGTCTTCTGTCTTCTTGATATAAGACGATGCTGGGAATAATTTTCCCCAAAATGCTCAAAATGTTGTTCCTCGGGCAGATTTCCCTTGAAAAAACAAGCTTTTCCATGGCAAGAAACGAAAAAAAACGCCATGATAAATGGCAGCAAATAACATGCGTTTTGACGGGCCTGCCAAGAAAAACCGTCAAAAAACAAGCTTTCTACTTTGTACTCGTTTTGTCACCGCTTTTGTCACTGCCAGAATCCGGTTTTTGTTTGTCCTTGTTTTGTCACTGCCCAAATCGGGTTTTTGTTTGTCCTTGTTTTGTCACTGCCAAAATCGGGTTTTTTTGTCCTTGTTTTGTCACTGCCATAATCGGGTTTTTTTCCCTTGTTTTGTCACTGCCACAATCGGGATTTTTTTGTAGCCCCTGCAACCTCTCAGCCTCATTTCTGGGAAGATGGAGGATCGCTCTCAGGAACTCTTTGGGGAGTGCCAATACTAGACTTTGATCTCATCCAAAAGGCCGAGATGCAATACCATCAGCTACAACGCCCAAAGACCAACCATTTCTAACGACGTACCCCAACCTAGTTTAGTAAACGTCGCTAGAAGTGGTTGATATGTGGTCGTTGCTGAGCTGTGTTCAACGGACAAAAAGTGCTCAAAAAAGAGCCGAGTTTGGCAGTGCCAAAACATGTCACAAAGGATAACCAAAATTGTTCGTGATTTGGCAGGAACAAACTTGGCCACAGATTCATTCATCATTTGGCACTGCGAAATAGTGGCCGATTCTTCGTCCCTATTTTGGCAGCTAAAAAAGACTAATATCGGAATTTCCTTCTCCCAAGTTCGCATACTCGAAATCTTGGCAAAATAAAGTTTTTGGCTGAGGAACAACATTTTCAGCATTTTGGAGAAAATTATTCCCAGCATCTTCTTATATCTCAAATCTCATTCATATTAGCATATCTGCTATCGTCTCACGCTCTCTTCACACTTGCTGCAACAATCGTTGACACCACCATTTCGTAAGCTTAGTACAAGTCAGCCGAACCATTAATTCACGAACTTAGATGCTAAGTTTTTTTAAGGTAATTTACGGTTTTTAATGCTTAGGCTTAGGCAAAGGTTACCCAAGAGGGGCCTTAGGGCTTAGGAACGAGAAAGATAGAACAGAAAAGAGAGCTTTTGGCTTGGGAACAAAACCGTATGAAAAATAATATATGTGCGTGTTTACAGTATTTTTCATCTTGCCTAATGTTAGAGACGCAGACCACACCCAGATTTCCATCAGGGCCATATTCTCTATCGAAATGCCTCAAAGAACCGAAAGTGATAAAAACATGCGTCATTGTGAAATAATGTAGAACAATCGCCAAAAAACAAAATTTCACTGAGCGAAAACAAGCAAAACATGTCTTGAAGTGAGGAAAAAGATGAACAAGTAATTTTGAGAATTACAATTATATGATAGTTTGATATAAGAAAATCTCTAGGATAGCGAAGGTAATATTATACAGGAAAAGGGAAAGTTAGCTAAAACAAATGTTAGCTAAAGAAACGATTCGGTGTGAAGAAGCTTGAAAATAGACGAAGGAATAATGAACACAAAGAATGAGAGGACATGTTTTTGCTCTTGGGAAATAACATGAGTTTATGAGAGAGTTTAAAGCAAAGAGATTCATGCAATGATCCGTAAAAAGCCGCCATTAGCGCTGAACAAGTTTTCCGTTCCACTCACTCTCTTGATTTCACCGACTTCCATTCTATTTCTTCCCTTCCTATTCTCTATGATCCCTCTCGATTCCTCTGTGTTTCTAACTCTTCTTTCATTGTATTAGAAAATCTGCTGATCGCGATAAGGCTTTGCCAAGTCAAAACTGGTAATTCCATAAGACTGGCAGATTTTGTCGACCCCCGACTGACCTAAGTATGTGGCAAACCAGGAACTCAATTCGGCTTTGCCCAACCCAGTAACCTTGAGAAAACACGCCAAAAAATGAATCATTTCAAGGAAAGGGATGGTAAAACTAGGAATTGATCCATTCGTGTGGTGCATTTCGAAAAATTTTTTGGAAACTTCTTCACTCGCGTGTATGCATTTTCATGTTTATTAAGTTCTTTGAAAAGCCTTGCATAAAACGTTAAAAATAACAACATCCGTTTTCTAGTTGCTAGCCATATGTTCCTCAGGAGTACATAAAAAAAGTTATTCAATAAGGATTATCCTTCTTTCATTCTATTCAAAGTTCTCCACCGAAATTCTTGGACTAGAAGAGCTTTTTTTAAAGAAAATAGATCTTTCATGTATTTCATTCACAAGTGCTCGATTTGTCTGCTTTCTCTAGCTCCCAACCGGTTTTTCCTACCCTTTTAACCCATTTTTCTGAGTTTCTGAAAATGAAAACAGCAGGCAATTCAACACTCAGACGCACTTTATACATCTTCATAGTGTTGTTTCGAAGAGTTATCTTTATCTACTTCCAAAAATCACTCCCCTTCTCATAAACTTTTTTGTGTTTTCACTGCAACTTGTTTAACACATTTCACTTATTTCCCCTTATTTATTAGTAGTTTTCACTCTAAAAGTTTCATGAACTGGAATGTGTGTTTTCTCTCTGTTTGACGAGTGCTTTTTCTCGATCTTAATTGATTTAAAACTTAAATGCCTTCTTTTGTGCCGCGCTCGGCTTCGTTTTAACCTCCAGTCAGTCTTCACGTGCTTTTTATGTGTATGAAGATGCAGCTTCTTGTAAGCGATAACTATTGGCAAAAACGCTTACTTTTCTCACAAAACTGAGAATTTGACTTTACTTTATCTATTTATTTCCGTATTTTATCATTCTTTGTCATCCGGTAGACAAATCAGTATTTTCTTTGTGGAAGATCACTAGTATAAAAAGTTGTGACATGAATCCAGCTCAAAAGTTTTCTCAGTCAGATTTTTCCGCATGGATCGATCGGATCAGGTGTTGAACTGAATGAGTTCAGTTGTTCACTTCAACAGGCTTGAACGGTGTAACTTGACTGCTCAGACCTGTTCTAGATGTTTCCATTTAGTTTAGGTGTTGGTCGTGTTACGCAGTGAGCAGACTGAGCTAGAGACCTTTAATCGGTCTAGAATAGAGATTTTTCGTGAGTTTGTTTAACGGCCCCGTTGTTCGAGAGTTCCACTCAAATCTAAGTACATAGTAGCGATCTTCGCTAAGCTCCTTTTCAAGGCGTCTGCTCTGACTGCGATTGAACCATTGCGAATCGCTTTCTGAAAGACTGTACTTCACATAAAATTCATAATATTTTCATCTCGGAACCATGCGTCATTTCCCTCGATTCCCATAAACGGAACTCTTTTTTTCTTCATTGAGAGAGTTACCGACGATAAGTCAAAACTGCACCGTATTCCTATTGTTCTGAGTTCGAAGCCCATTAGGTTTCGTGCACGGAGTACAAATTTATCAACGCTGTTTGAGCACTTATGGGGCCGAACGAATTTTTTTCATTTAAAAGAATCATTTTTATGACCTCGGAAATATTTTTTTGTTTTGGGTTTGAGGGAAATGAACTTTGGTTTTTTCTTTTATTTAATCATCATTTATAAAGTCAAAAAAAACTACTTAAATCATTAAGGTATGCTGATACAATATGTCTTATTATACTTTCAACTGATATTGCTTCCAATAATACAAAAACTGTCTGTCACTTGAAAAAGTTTCAAGAATTTCTTGAAAAATGCTTGTACATATATTTTTTAAAAACGGAAGTTATTCTTTTTAAACACAATGACATACTAATAAACTAGTGAATCGGTTGTAACTTCATTGTTCTTCGAATGCACATATGTATGTATGTATAAATACACTTGTTGATTGAGGTTTTTCCCCAGATATTTCTGATTTCATTTCAGATGCGAAATTTGCTCGAGTTTTCACCTTTGCTTGTGATAATCTGGGCGTCCCTGATAAGCTCCCAGTGGAACTGGAATCCCTTCCAACAATTCGTTCAGCAAGGGGCCGGCGCACTTTTCCCTCAACGAGCACCTGCGCAAAGACCTTTCGCTGCCGGAGGGCGTCATCCTGAAATCATGTCAGTAAGCGGGCTTCTCTCAATGCAAGTTCATCCTTCAAATAGCATTTTTCGATAATTTGAGACATTCTGTATTAAATTCATATGCACAAGGTGTTTCGCATAGCTCTTTTTATCCTCTAATGTACTTGCCTTCTTTAAGATACGGTTATCCCGGACAGCGGAACGCCAATCAGAAGTTGCGCACTTGCTGTCGTTCCCTGAAGGAAGCTGACGTTGAATGCAGAAGAAGATATTGCGACTTTGACACATTCACTGGATCACAGGTCAATCTGCTGTTGTAACTATGTATGCATGGAAAAATTAACTCTGAATAACTTAGAAACCTCGTTTTCATCTTTTCGTTATGTTATTGAACGGTGATTTTGTTGTTCACCGGGCTTTTCTATGCCATCAGGTCCTCGGCTTCCTGACCCAGTGCTCCCCCAAGGGGCCGACCGTTGGTCAGATGTGGGACTGTGCCAGTTCTCGAGCCGATCACACCGCTTGCTGCCAGAGACAAGGAGTCAGTCTTGAGTGCCATGCTTGGCCCAACAAAAGTCGCAAAACCATACACTAAATTATCACTACGGGTTGAAAAATAAACCGTTTCCACTTGATAAGATGCCGCACACGGGTTTTCTGTTCCCGATTTTTATTAAATGCAAAATTTATGAAACAGTTGGCCTAGAGCGAGTTTTCTCAGAACAGAGAACTATTGTTGACATTAAGTAATTTTCCGTGATAAGGCAATAGAGTCATGTGACAGTTTGTAAGTGGTTGAATCAAATACTTATATATCCATATTGTAAGCAGGATTGGTTTTTCTGAAACAGATTAAGGTATATTATTACACTCTTGACGACAAAAGTATTATAAAATTTAGCCTAACCTGCCAATACCTATGTCTTCTTCTGGAACTGAGAAATGCAGACAGGGGAACAACTTTAAAAATACCATTCAGGAGATTTAGCGAAACCTGTGAAACGTGTTCAGATGTATTAAGTTTAGAGACGTTCGTTTTTCAAAGAGTACTTTTGGTTGACCTGAATTTTAGCAGTCACTCCTCCATTTTAGCATTCATTCCTCCATCCCTTCCACAGCTCGTTTAGTATTCTTAGTGATACAAGAAGCACCCGTTCCATACAGAGGGGTTGAAAGTAAAACATGTGTTTGTTTTCGTTAAGTTGGGGGAGAAAGTGAATATAAAGGTTTTACAAAAGCTCGCCACCACAGAAAATGGGTGGCTGAAATCCACGCTCGGCAATTTTTCACATTAGCACTTATCCGGGCACAAACTTTTTGAATGATTTGAATCGACTGTTTTTCTCGTGTGTATGATTTTCTGTTTTTTATTGTCCTGCGTTCTTAAAAACAAATATATTTATATATATATTTGTTTTCAAAAATTTATCGGAAAAGGTACAATTGAATCACAAGATAAGAAAAATGTATATATATATATATATATATATATATATATATATATATATATATATATATATATATATATATATGAAACTCAGATTAATGATGGGATATAACAGAACTTTTGCCGTACATTTCGTCTCGTGCGGGGAGCGAAAGTTGAGCTTAACCGCACTTTCTGTTATCGCATTTTAAAACTGTCTTCGCCCTCAGAGAATTTTTGCGAGTGATACTTAATGAAAATAGAATGAATTGGAACTTTTCAATGGTTTTGCATGTGCCAGACGAGCAAATTTACTTCCATAAAATTTAGATAATCCTCGCGCTTAACATAATCCTCGCGCTTAACAATGATAATCCTCGCGCTTAACAATGAATTCCCTTACATAATTGAATCGTACGACTTTGAATAGAAGTTTTTCAATGAAAGTTGTCTATTTTTTGAGAGTAATAAAAGTTCAAATTAACAGATTATAATTTGACCTTCTGATTATCAAGAAAAATCTTCGTTATCTGAGTTGAACGTTCTAGTAATTAATTTGTGGCGATATCTAAAAAAATGTATGTTAATTATAGTCGACTTTGGAAAAACAGAAAAATCTAAAAATTTGTTCTTTTTTCTTTCTCGCTCAAATACTCGTATTCCTTAAACATTGTTTTATCATAAATTTTTTATTTTGAAATTTTTTTCATAAAATTCTTTTAAAAAAACGCGATTAGCTCAATTGTTGTGACCTATATTGATGCACTTGAAAGACCAGGACACAGGAGTCAAGTACTCATCAAGACGCCTTCACTATGCTTTTGAATGTTCCACTCAATGTATATCCATAACTCTAATAATAAGTACAACTGCGTGGTTATGAAGCATTGATTAATTGCTGCCTTAGGTGCTTCCCGCGTGCATAGCGTTCTGCGAGACGACGAAAGGTGTCCCTACGGACTACGTCAAGTACGCCTTCTGCCTCGGGCAGTTCGACAAGATCCGGAATTGCTTCAGGGAGCATCTCGAAACGCATCCTAATATCAAAGGAGACATGTGAGACCAGGAAGAACTCTCTTTCTCTTCCTCAACATGTCAATCCTTCTATAATCCCTGTTTTTAATACAAAAATCATGATTTTCGGGATTTTCTAGATTTACTTTTCTGCCAAAACAAATTCTATGAACGGACTTACAACAATTTTCTTGAGTTAATAGCATTCAAAAACCCTCCACAAGTCAAACTAATCTTTGATCTACTATACGTACTAGAGAAAGAGATAGAGAACAGATGCTTCACTATTCTTGCATTTTTAGTATGCATTTTCCTTGCAATATGTAGCGTCCCGTGAGAAGTTTATTTTTTATCGGAAGTTTTTGCTCACCTTCTTCATGCACAAATGACTTAGAAATCTAACGGTTCTATTGAATAACAAATGCAGCTAGCTTAGTTAAAATGTTTTCTTCATAATTCCAGAACTGATTAGAACTTTTTTAGCTTTGAGATCTCTCTTCGAATTTTTTGAGTTTCTCCTTGAAAGTGTTTTGTTTTTTCATCAATATGAATCAGAAATGAAATAAAAATGGATCTCGTCGTCCAAGAAAATCGAGTAAAAAATAAGAAGAGAAAGAACTGATGGAAAATTGGGAAAAGTTAAGAATCATGAATAGAGTGGGAAAGGAATTTATATAAAGTAGAAAGCCATAGTTAGAAAGTTAAACAGTTAAGATAGAAAAGGAAAAAAGATAGAGTGAGGGAGAAGGAAGGAAGAAGTGTTTAAACCACATTCATGCTTTGAATACGGTAGCTAAGCATCAATCATACAGTACGAGATGACTTGATTGCACTCCCGATTCCACTCGAGCGAGTCTTTGAGCGACTCCTTCGCAAGACTCACTCAATCTTGCGTTTAAATGAATTTGTGAATATTTTCCGAATGACCTTCGATCACTCATAGCGGAAACAAAGAATGAAGAGAAAGAGAGAGTAAGAAAGAAAGAGAGTTCGGGACAAAAAGAGAGAAAGGAGAGAGAGGAAGGAGAAAAAGAGAGAGGAAGGAGAAGGAGAGAGAACAGAATAAGTGTAAGAATGAAAGTCAGAGAGATAGCGAGAGCGGAAGCGAAACAGAATCTCTGTAGCGTTTTACGATGAAGACTTTTACATATTCACAGCAATTTTTAATGCATTGAGTCTCATTGTTATAATACTTTCCGCAATGAAATCTCTCGAATAGTTTCTTCCGATGCTGCTTCATTTGACAGCGTTTTTTCTTATTGAGTCAGGTGTCACCCTCGGTCTCTAAACCAGTCTTATTGAGTCAGGTGTCACCCTCGGTCTCTAAACCAGTCTTATTGAGTCAGGTGTCACCCTCGGTCTCTAAACCAGTCTTATTGAGTCAGGTGTCACCCTCGGTCTCTAAACCAGTCTTATTGAGTCAGGTGTCACCCTCGGTCTCTAAACCAGTCTTATTGAGTCAGGTGTCACCCTCGGTCTCTAAACCAGTCTTATTGAGTCAGGTGTCACCCTCGGTCTCTAAACCAGTCTTACTGAGTCAGGTGTCACCCTCGGTCTCTAAACCAGTCTCTCACACTTAAATCACTCAAATTCTACTCGACAACGTTCGAAACATATTTTAATATAGGGTATATGTACAGAATGAAATTTTTCAAACGAACAAACGCAAATTCGGGAGAGCGCAAAAACGGAAGTCTGGAAAAAAAATGTAAGCGAAATAGAGGTGAACGTATTATAATAGAAGGGAGAAAAAAGGGCACTCTAAGAATTCAAGAATGTGAAGAATCACTCGATTCTCAGTGAAGAAGACCTGGGAATCCTGAATGTTTTGTCACTGGTCTAAAAATATCTTGATTCTAAAAAGTCAATCAGAAAGCCCATCAGATAAATCATACAATTTCCATCATTCAGTATTTCTAAACTAAAAATTCATTCAATCGTGCAATAAATCACCGGAATCTACAGTCTCAAGTGGATAAATATTGACATGATCAAGTTCAATCCGTTATTTCTTATTAAATGAGCTTGTAAGTTATTCTACCTTCTCCTTGACCGAGCTGTTTTTGAAATGGAAACGTCTCACTCTCGTCTTTCTATCTCTATCTCTATCTCTGTCTTTTCTTCTATTTCTCTATCCTAATTCTCTTCATCTATGTTATTGAGGAAAAAACATTTAATCCTTTTCATCTATTCTCTTTCTTCCCTTTTTTTTTACTCTCTATTTTTCTCTCCTACTCTCTCGTTTAGTATCTCTGTCATTCTCTCTCTACTTTTTCTCTCTTTTCCTCTCCCTTTACCCCTATCTCTCTTTATTTTTCTCTCTCTAGTTCTTTTATTTTGCCCGCGTTATCTATCTCTGCATTTCACTCCAGTATGTTTTGTCTTAGTTGAATCTTGATCCTTTTTCGATCTCTGCTCTATCTCACTCATTACCTTTCTCAATGTCTGCTACTCAGATTTACAATACAAAGTAGTGCATCATTCGTGTTCCCATACCTAGCGGCTAAACATTTGTCATTCTTTACATAAAATCTCCCTCCCTAAAAGTCTTTTCAATTCCCTCTCAACACTCTCATTTTTTCTAATTTTTTTCCAACCATATTGAACTATTTTGCCGAAATGTCTATTGGGAGTAAGTAGCTTTTCCCCCTCCTTTTCGGACTTCCTGCTCTTATTTTCCCCCATTGTCTTCAACCTTCGCTCTGTATCTTTACTTTTCTCTCCGTCAATTCTCCACTCTGTCGTACCCAGATGCCCTTTCTTCCAGTCTCAACAAATAATGCAATTCAAAGTGCTCTGTAGCCTTTGTTGTCTGCGACCTTCGATGCCTTTCCACCTTTTATGATAGCCATATTTTTAGATTGGTTTAATCCTTGGATGTTCTTTTTCTATTAATGATTTTCTTTAGTTTTTTGATCAAAACAGGTTTGAAAAGGAGGCTTCCGTGATTTGGTTTTTTGAGAAAAAGCAGATTTCTTATGAAGCAAGAATTCAAATGTTGAAAACTAATACATACATAGTTGCATCGTTTTTGCTGAGATGATTGCACTCGCAATGAAGCAAAAGAATGGCCGGAACTTGGACTGAAGCTTCAAATATTTCGAACGTACGTATTTGAGCTCTGAGAATCGAGTCAGGAAGATCGTTGCGATTAATCTTTGCTCCTCTAATCATTTGGTGTTCCGCTGTTTGGATGCAAAGCAATGGTCATTAGCTCAATACAACAATAGAAAAGAGTTTGATAATTTGCTTTAGCAGAAAGTTAAAGAAGAATGGGTGGAGATTACAGACTGGAAAAAACAGACCATGGAATAAACTTATCCTCTTATCTTCTTCATATTCGGTCTTGCACTTCTGGCTAGCATCACTGATTTCTTTTTCTCTTCCTGAGTTCACTTTAGGCCTGCCGTCATATGGGAGATGAGTGTCAAGTTTTGAAAATACAGTAATGCGGTGAAACTGTTCCACTTTAAATGGAGGACTTGATTGTTGTTAATTTAGGATAACATATAACGTTGCATCCTCTGAGTCATATATCCAGAATAATATGTCCTGGTTGTACTATATATAGTCTTCCCTCTTTCTTCAGCCCACCTTTTTTTAGCTTCAGACCTCTGTCGACGACCACGTCAAATTAAGGTATAACAGTTTCGGTTTTCCTTTTACGTTTCCTTTTTTTGTCATTAAGCTTACTGCAGAAAATTTGTCGAAGTTGTAAACTGGTAGCATTACCGGGGTCTCTTTCTATTTCGTAATCATCCCACTTCTGTTTTTTTCTTTCATGTTCTTTTTTTAAATCTCTAACCGACAAGCTCTTGCTGATTCTCTATTGTTTGTAAGATATTTTCACTTCCTTCCCTATCCTCCATGCTTTTCTTTCGGAGTCTTTATGTTTGAGAAATTCTCCAAGTTCCTCATTTCCTCAACAAAACTCATTTAGTGTTCTCAGTCAACTACTGAGACCTTTCAGCTGATTAATATTGGTTGTTTTCGCTTGCTTTTTCGCCTTTTCTAACTTTTTTCTTTTTTCATCTCTCTATCTCTCCCTTACTAACCCTCTAATTCTCTATTTTTAAGGTTTTCTCAAGTTTGCCTTCCACTATTTTGCTGATGTGCCTTGAACCGTTTAAAGGGGACTAGTTACTCCTTTTCTCATTAACTATTTTTTCTCATTTGTGAGGAATTAATAAGGAGTAAGAAAACTGATAGAAGATGAATTAATCACCGTAGAAAAATAAGGAAATAGCTTAAAAAGTAACGAATTCACTAAAACATAAACCACAAAAGTTTTACAATGAACAAAAAAAGTTCTTTGAAAACTAAACCCATTTATGTTGGATTATTTGTTTTAGAGTTGTTTCAATTGGATCGGACCAACAAATAGTTTTTTTTTTGAAAAAAAACTATTTTACTGAACAAATTCAAATTGTAAGGGCTCAAACTAAGAAAATGAAGATGAGCTTCATCAATTACTTCGATAATAATAGTTGACAATTGGCCCTTCCAACGTAAAGAAATGTAAATCCTCTAGAGAGATATTACGTTTCTTTCCATTTTTCCCTGATAAATATTCAATGACTTTGAAATATCAACAAAAAAAAAGAAAATAGAAAACGCCTTTATTTTTGTAGGTTGTCTTCGCTCTTAAAAACCAGTGCCTTTTTCTTTTTTTCCGCTAAAAATATTTTTACTTTCGAAAGCAATTTTTTTTTTTTTTTTTAGTTTCAAAACATTGTCTAAGATCATATTTTTGACTCGTGCTCTCTCTCTCTCTCTCTCTCTCTCTCTCTCTCTCTCTCTCTCTCTCTCTCTCTCTCTCTCTCTCTCTCATTTAAGTTTTTATCTTACTCCCTCTCTCTATCTATCTATCTCTTTTTCTTAATCGTTTCTTCGAATCTGTCATTCAGATTCTTTTTTTTTCTGTTACGCTTATCTCTTTAACCAAATTCTCTTCTAATTCTTTTTTCCTTCCATCACCATTCTCTTATTTCGACTATTTTCACAGTGTGACATGCGTTCCTCATTTCATATCTCATGTTCTCCCATTCAATTGTGCTCTCATTTTCTCATGTTCTCTTGGTCTCATGCTTTGAACTTTTATAATTTTCTACCCTCGAGCAATAGGTGATTGAACCTCCATTTCCTTTGTATTGAGTTTGTATTGAAGTTGAACCAAACAATAGTTATGGAAAAACAAGTTTCAGGAGATAAAGAGAAGAAAAGGCAGATGATACTTCTCTGCACTCGCTACCGAAAGCAGTGAAGCAGACAACGACGTCCATTTTAAAGATTGGGACAGGGAGAGGGGGAGAACTCATTTGGGGAACGACGACTGCACACGCAGACTCTGTCGGGGAGAGGGCAAAGGTGTAGGGGAAGTTGAGGGACAGAATCCCGAGAGAGTAAAGGGGAGAGCAGGGAGCTTCGGCATGCTAGCCTTCATAACTCTGATATGCATCTACTCTACAGGTTGGATGTTTTCAGATGATAACAGTGTAACTGCTGTGGTATTCGTTTTGAAAGTACATATATTAAAACCTATCCTAGCCAAAAAAAACTTGATGGATCTCCTACAACTTCCTTAATAGTTGTTTTAATAGCTCCATATAGAGACAAGATTTGTATAATGTTTTACTATTTGAAAAGAAAATTGTTTTTATTTTCGAATTCATTTTCTTGAAAAAAATCATTCAATAAGAATGAAGGAGGATAAGGGAATCATGATATGGTAGATCCCTAACCTAAAAAGATGTGAGTTTGTCTTGTGTTCTCTGGAATGTGACGCATCTGGGTATCACGACACTTTGTATCCTAGACACTTCATATCCGACACTTCGTACCCGACACTTCCAACCGAGATACTTTGTGCCCGCGGAACTTCGTACCGCCACACTTCATATCCCGACACTTTGTACCCAACATTTTTTTGGAACGTCTCTTTAACGTCAACACATTTGAACGTCTCTTTAAATTCTCAAACGAAGACCAAGCGTGTTCTGGCAGAACAGATTCTCATGTTGGAAGTCGTGCAGAAATTGTGGGAAAGAAAATCTCACCTTGTTTTTCAATTAAATATAATAGTCTGGCGAGACGCTTCATCTTTTGTCTGCATAACTTTTGTGCGTTTGCAGTTCCTTGGACCTTAAAACTGTTAGCGTACCATCTCAAAAACCATAGAATTTTGCTTCGTGAACGTCTCTTTAAATTAAGTAGACGCTTCTATTAATAGGGTGGAAGTTTCACGAAATTAGTCAAGTTTGTTTTTCCGAATTAGGTAGGTATGTTTCTCGAAATCGTTACATGTTAATTTTTCCTCATTTTAAATCATTTGATGAATGTATACATTCTTCGAAACGTTTTTCAGGCACTTTGTTACTTGGGGAGGGGGGCGCACTTTACTTTGGGGGGAGCAGGTTACTTTTCACTGAGTTTTTCGCTTAGGCTCAGTAAAATATGTATGCTAACGAGGCCGTACGGCTTACGAACGAGGCGTATAGAACAATTAGCCGCAATATTTTAGTATTATCTAATCTAATTGAGCGAATTGGCTTAGCTGTTTTCAGCTATTATTCACTGTTTTTTGCGTAGGCTTAGGCAAATGTTACGCAAACGAGGCCGTAAGGCTTAGGCTAACAAGACCGTATCAAAAAAGTAATGTAAAAAAAAGCATCGTGTTAATGTCTGCAAGACAAGACGCAGGGTATGCCTGCCTATCACGGAATAAGAGCCGTTCATTCAACTTGGTCTTCTAAAACAGCAAAATTATTCAACTCTAAAATCACATTTGAAAAAAAACATTAAACTTGTTCACATAAAAAGCATAATCAAAAAACAAGAAGAAAAAATGTTGGGTACAAAGTTTCGTGGTACGAAGTTTCGCGATAAGAAGTGTCGTATTAACGTGGGTACAAAGTGTCGCGGTACGAAGTATTGGGTACAAAGTGTCGCACATACGAAGTGTCGATTGTAAGAAGTTTCGCGATACGAAATGTCGTGGTACGAAGTGTCGCGGGTACGAAGTGTCGATGATCCACGCATATGTCGCCTGAAGCAAACAATGTGAATGAAGGAGTTTTTTCTCTCTTCTCCCGGCCCAGTGAGCCGGGAGAAGAGAGAAAAAGAAAAAGACAGTGGGAAGAAAGTCTTTTACAGGAGGAATGACTACCGTTCCTTCCCAGATCAAATTGGTTCAGGATCTTCTTGATAACTACGATAAAAAGGTCTTTCACTCTATCCGGAAAAATGTACTTTACGTAGCCGATAACTTTTAAAAAAAGCGATCACAGATTGGAAGAACTGAAATATTTGTTTATTTAGCAAGCTTAATTATCCTCTAGCTGTTTCAAAAGAAAACAAAACTTTTTCCTCATTTTTCAGTTAAAAAGTGCGCTGAGACATTATGAAAGCAAAATATTCAGGCTCTCGGAGTTTGCACTACTCCGTACAAGGTTTCCAAACAACTCAAACAAGTTACTCTTATTTAGAACAGACAGTTTCTGATAACGAACAAAATCATCAGAACTGAAGGGATATGAGTTTGATTCCAGGCCAAGCCGACTTGGGACAACACCAAACCCATCAACGTCTCTTTCTCATTGGACTTGTACCAAATTCTGGAAATAGTTCGTCTTGTTCACTAAAAAATTTCACTTATGTTTTTTTCTTCTCTGAAATATGTAATATGTACTTCCTATTTATTACCTTGTTCACTTTCCAAAAAGGAAAAAAATCTACAATTAAACATACCATTGGCTAACGAGAATAGAGAACAAAGTTAAAGATGTAGTTAAGACGAAGAAAATTTACCAAACGATAATTTTATGGATTATTGATAAGCAAATATGTACACATAAAAAATTCTTTTTAGAATGAGCCCCAGCAGTTCATTCTATTGAACGCATGGATTATTGAGGTTTGTTCATACCGTTAACGAGATTCTTTTCCTGAGAAATATACTCGCTTTTTTTCTACACTAAATGCTCAAGCTATAATAAAATGTTTGAAAGCATCACTTTTTTGATAGCTTTAAAAGCTATTTTATCCCATCTAAAGTAACAAAAAAGTTTTGTATTTTCTAATTGGTAGTTTCGAAGAATTTATGACTATTCTTCGCTCTGTTGCTTCTCATTATCATAAATGAGAAGGAACAGAGCATTCCGAGCAGGTAAAGAGAGATCCATACTTGGGTGTTTCAGCGTTGGTACGATGAGTTTCTCTACTGGGACCCCTCTGAATACCGTAACATCACAGAGCTGCGGTTGCCGCATGATTCCATCTGGTTGCCCGATACGACTCTCTATAACTCGTAAGTCATGAGCCGCAAATCAAGAATAAGTCATAAGTCTTAAGTCTGCAGACATGAGTTGGTAATATTTATGAGGATATCCGTTTCTATCTAGTCCTGATTTACTTTTTAAAAATAAACTTAAGTTTCAACTCTAATGGGATGAAATAGAAATTTTCACCTATTAAAAGTTAGAAAACTTCAGTTTTGATCGTGTGAGAAGCATTGTTTGCTATATTTACCGTTGAAATAAGACATACCGAAAAGATATTTTTGTCAATGTTGAGCCTCGTCATGAAAGATGACGACACTCGAAGGCTTCTGAATGCAAAAGTGACCACCAACAAGAAGAGACACGCTGCATTGATTGAGCTTCTCTATCCTACGATCTACAAGTTTTCATGTCTGCTCAACCTGAGATTTTTCCCCTTCGACGTACAAGTTGGTTTTATGTCGTATGTACGTTTCCAGAGCGCTCTCAGCCAATTTTCTTCGACTTTACCATGTTTCCCATCGCAGCTGTGCAATATGACATTCTCCTCGTGGACTTATGATCAAATGGGCATCGACTACTTCCCTTATTCTCATAAAATAGGAACTACTAACTACATCGAGAATGAAGGATGGTACATTCTCGACACTCGAGGTTGCTCACTTTTTTTGAATTTGGTTGCCACTGAAACTACATACTCGTGAACATAGAGCTTCGTATAGAAGAGATAGACAAAACAAGAGTTTGAAAAACTGGAGAGATTGGAATAGAAAAGGAGAAATTGAAAACTAGAAAAGTAAGCAAAAGCTTGGAGGGACAATTGGATAAAATGGGGTGTGAGTGAAAAGAAAAATTGAAAAAGGAGAGTTGCAGGGAAAGATCTAGAGTTAGCGAAACGTCAGAAAACATAATACATTGAGAATGAGAAACTTTATGGAGTATTTTGACAAAATTCATGAAGAGAAATGTAAAAAGCACCCAGATGAGTGCTGCATAAGAAGCAAATCCAGATGTCAGTAGGAAACTTTTTTGTAACAATCAGAACAAGCACAATATTACAAAAAATTTGTTGTTCGGATTGTGTAGTCTATCAAATGTACATAGAACATGAGCATACCTAAAATAAATGTCAAGAAGAGAAAGTTTCAAGTTCTGCGTACCGAGATGAAGTACCAGTGCTGCCCCAGCAAGTACACGCTTCTGCAGCTCACTCTGCATTTACGGTCGGAATAAATCTAAGTTTTCTTGTGAGGGGTATGAAAAGAATTCGTTCTGGAAAGATAGTGACCACAAATAGTCAATTCAGGGACAAAGACGGGGTGGGCTCTATGCCATGAAATGCTTCTTTTGTTTACTTAAGATCTGCATAAAAACCAACCTTTATATAGAGCTACAACTCATTTTTTTTTACAAAAAAACTACATACATACAAATACATTTTGTGTGTACATGTATACGATCAAATGAACACGGAAACATCTGACAACTTATGTAGTTCACTTAGGGCAGAATAAACATGTGCATGGTAGGTGAGAGAACATGTGAGCTAAGCCAAAAAGTCGGATTTCACTCACCAACATTGAGTGTTACAGAAGGAAGCCTCTCTTTTATTTGGTGAACCTCATCATACCCACCTCCATCATTACTCTTATTGCCATTGTTGGATTTTTCACGTCAGCACACTTTTTTGTCTTCTCTTCCATTTTTTATTTTTTCAAATCGCATAACCAGGTTCAAACTAATTCTGATATAAAAGTGCTTGAAAAATACTTGCTTTTTACTATCATTAAGTGTACGTACTAACTAAATCTGACGCAAAAAAAACAAAAACTTTGTTTATGACGAGAAAACTGGATTTAGTTTATGACGAGTCTTTTCAATGTATGTAGATAAGAACTTTTTGTTGCTTGTTAATCGAAAAGTTAACTTAGTTTACATTTACTTCAGATAAAAGAGGAGTTAGCTATTCATTTTCATCTGCGTAGTGCCTAAGGTTGATTTTCCGTTTTCTGTCTTAGTATAGTGGTGTAACAGATGAAAAGATCTATCACTGTTTTCATGAACCATTTTTTTGAGTAGCAAGTAGTATTAGATGAGAAAGCATAATGTTTTGTGGTTTTGAGAACGTCGTCTGCTAGTGGAATGAGAGAAGAGAAGGTGTCTTTGGGTATCACGACTCTTTTGTCAATGTCCATCCTCATGTTGATGGTCTCTGACCAGATGCCGACAACGTCAACCTTCATTCCTCTAATTGGTTCGCCAAAACTAAAACATGTATTCTGACTGCAGGTTGAATACAAACGAGCAAAAAACTAATAATAATGTTAATAATAACAATAATAATAATAATAACAATAATAATAATAATAATAATAATAATAATAATAATAATAATAATAATAACAATAATAATAATAATAATAATAATAATAATAATAATAATATTAATAATAATAATAATAATAACAACATTAATAATAATAATAATAATAATAATAATAATAATAATAATAATAACAATAATAATAATAATAATAATAATAATAATAATAATAATAATAATAATAATAATAATAATAATAATAATAATAATAATAATAATAATAATAATAATAATAATAATAATAATAATAATAATAATAATAATAATAATAATAATATTAGTATTAATACTAATAACAATAATAATAATAAGAATACGAATAAAAATAAGAATAATAATTAGAATGATAGTAATAAGAACAATAATAATAATAATAATAATAATAATAATAATAATAATAACAATAATAATAATAAAAATAATATTAATAATAATAATAATAATAGAGATAATAATAATAATAATAATAATAATAATAATAATAAACTCTTATAACAATATTTTATCACATTCAGAATGTTTAATGACGAAAAAACAAACAAATTTATAGCACAATTACAGCTACACTGAAAGCGTGACACTTTTTCTGAAGTGAGAAAAGTTGAAAGAATGGATGAATTCAATAGGCTATGAACAACAGAAAGGCTGATTTTCATATCTAAAGGCTTTCAGACAGTTTGACGAGAACACAGTTTCTGGTTAATTGTTCCATTTCTCTGTTAATCGAACCGGTAATATGTTCGAAAAATTAACAGACTTGAACTTTGCCTTCGTCATGGAATATTTTTGAGATCTAGTATGGTAATTATGCCTTGTGACCTAGTAGTCAGCAAAATTATAAAACTACTAAAAAACAGAAGTGACAAGAACTGATATAGCACATACATATGTATGTTTGAGGTGGAATCCTCTGAACTACTCATCAAGAAAAAAAGATAAATAAGTTGTAGTTAATTCGCCAAAGAAGTTGTAAAATTTTAAGAATGATCTTTCTCGCTTCCAGGCTGGTTTATTCTGGCCATGATCGGAGTGATATCACTGGGAACGATCGTCTCTTCCATCATCATAGCGATTCAGAAGAGGGGCCGGCTCGGTGAGCGGCTTTCCAAGAAGACTACCAGGTCACTCATCTTTATCTGTTTACCAGAAAAATATCACTCTCAAACTTTTTCACAAAAAAACAGATATAGCGGGAAAAAAAGAAAAAGGCTTCAATTTTAATAAAATGTTTTAAAAGTTCGTTCATTTAAAAAGCCCCCATTTTTGAATAATAAAAAAAACTTCGAGTATTTCTTAGAATAATTTCGAAATGAATTGGCGGAGTTGATCTGAAGTTTAATTAATGACTCGATTTCCAAGTGATGTCGAGCATTCCGATTAAAATTGTATATAAAATATAATTTTTAGACAAAGACTAAAAGATACATGGGATCAATGATAAAACAATAAATAACGCGTCGCATTCGTTTTGTAGAAATTACCCGTTAATTGAGGCTAAAAAATCTAAAACGACATTTTTTAATGTTTTGAATCGTAATCTCCAAAAAAATTTTCAATTATATATGAGAAAACAAGTGAGTTGTTTTGTGATTGGATATGTTTTTGGCAGACTGGGCCGTTTCTTCGCATACATCACTTGCACGACTGTTCCTCCGCATCTACTGAGGGAATCTGCCACAGTAATTCCTTTCGATTACTTTCCTTCTTGCTTGCATAATGGTAGTGTCTTCAATTATTGTGCAAAAAGTCACAACTTCGACTCCCACCATGGACATATCGACCAAAACCAAGGGAGTTAAGGGATGCTGGTAGTGCTCTGGCACGAATTTGACTCTCCCCACCGCTGCTACATACGCTAGCAGTGACCCAGCGTGCAGCCACTGGGTCTATCAGGGTAGGTCTGACCCGCATCTCAGAAGAGCGCGTACCCTGCCGCAAGGCGGAAACAATCGTGAGGAAATTATTAGTATGTTCTTTTTGTCTATAACTCAGAGCGCATGTTACATGTTACATCTTCTTTTAGACTAACTATGAATTCAATAAGCTCTTGATCTTCTGGAAATGTTTTACGTATGTAGATGTTTTTTGAAAACATTGAAATCTCATGCACAAATCTTTCCGAAAAAGAGAGTATTAGGCTATGAAATTTGAAACATTTTTTTAAATTTTAAGACAAAAACATTCTCGAAATTCAGGAAGAAGAGCCATCGATCGTCTCTCCGGTTGAAACAAAGCCAGTCCCTCAGGCAAGTATCCACATTCTCTTTAGTAGCTTCGATCTTACGGAAAGCCTTAAATTCGAATACTTGAGGGGCACATCGAGTAAAATAACAAAAAAACATTATTCAAGTTTTTTTTTTCTAAACTTAAAAAACGCTCTAAAAACTCCCTTGATGAAGAAAAAAAGGTTTTTACTTTTTTATCCGTAAAAATTGAAGGCAAGCCAAAAGTGGCTAAGTTTACGACATCGACCGTTGAATGGAGTTGCGATGACGACTGAGAAGAGCACAGAACCTCTGATTCATCTCTCTCCCTCTGACACCGGTATTCTTCCCCACTTATTTGTGACTGAGAAGAGCACAGAACCTCTGATTCATCTCTCTCCCTCTGACACCGGTATTCTTCCCCACTTATTTGTGACTGAGAAGAGCACAGAACCTCTGATTCATCTCTCTCCCTCTGACACCGGTATTCTTCCCCACTTATTTGACTGAGAAGAGCACAGAACCTCTGATTCATCTCTCTCCCTCTGACACCGGTATTCTTCCCCACTTATTTGACTGAGAAGAGCACAGAACCTCTGATTCATCTCTCTCCCTCTGACACCGGTATTCTTCCCCACTTATTTGTGACTGAGAAGAGCACAGAACCTCTGATTCATCTCTCTCCCTCTGACACCGGTATTCTTCCCCACTTATTTGACTGAGAAGAGCACAGAACCTCTGATTCATCTCTCTCCCTCTGACACCGGTATTCTTCCCCACTTATTTGACTGAGAAGAGCACAGAACCTCTGATTCATCTCTCTCCCTCTGACACCGGTATTCTTCCCCACTTATTTGTGACTGAGAAGAGCACAGAACCTCTGATTCATCTCTCTCCCTCTGACACCGGTATTCTTCCCCCCTTATTTGACTGAGAAGAGCACAGAACCTCTAATTCATCTCTCTCCCTCTGACACCGGTATTCTTCCCCACTTATTTGTGACTGAGAAGAGCACAGAACTTCTGATTCATCTCTCTCCCTCTGACACCGGTATTCTTCCCCACTTATTTGACTGAGAAGAGCACAGAACCTCTGATTCATCTCTCTCCCTCTGACACCGGTATTCTTCCCCACTTATTTGTGACTGAGAAGAGCACAGAACCTCTGATTCATCTCTCTCCCTCTGACACCGGTATTCTTCCCCACTTATTTGTGACTGAGAAGAGCACAGAACCTCTGATTCATCTCTCTCCCTCTGACACCGGTATTCTTCCCCACTTATTTGACTGAGAAGAGCACAGAACCTCTGATTCATCTCTCTCCCTCTGACACCGGTATTCTTCCCCACTTATTTGACTGAGAAGAGCACAGAACCTCTGATTCATCTCTCTCCCTCTGACACCGGTATTCTTCCCCACTTATTTGTGACTGAGAAGAGCACAGAACCTCTGATTCATCTCTCTCCCTCTGACACCGGTATTCTTCCCCACTTATTTGACTGAGAAGAGCACAGAACCTCTGATTCATCTCTCTCCCTCTGACACCGGTATTCTTCCCCACTTATTTGACTGAGAAGAGCACAGAACCTCTGATTCATCTCTCTCCCTCTGACACCGGTATTCTTCTCCACTTATTTGACTGAGAAGAGCACAGAACCTCTGATTCATCTCTCTCCCTCTGACACCGGTATTCTTCCCCACTTATTTGTGACTGAGAAGAGCACAGAACCTCTGATTCATCTCTCTCCCTCTGACACCGGTATTCTTCCCCACTTATTTGACTGAGAAGAGCACAGAACCTCTAATTCATCTCTCTCCCTCTGACACCGGTATTCTTCCCCACTTATTTGTGACTGAGAAGAGCACAGAACTTCTGATTCATCTCTCTCCCTCTGACACCGGTATTCTTCCCCACTTATTTGACTGAGAAGAGCACAGAACCTCTGATTCATCTCTCTCCCTCTGACACCGGTATTCTTCCCCACTTATTTGTGACTGAGAAGAGCACAGAACCTCTGATTCATCTCTCTCCCTCTGACACCGGTATTCTTCCCCACTTATTTGTGACTGAGAAGAGCACAGAACCTCTGATTCATCTCTCTCCCTCTGACACCGGTATTCTTCCCCACTTATTTGACTGAGAAGAGCACAGAACCTCTGATTCATCTCTCTCCCTCTGACACCGGTATTCTTCCCCACTTATTTGACTGAGAAGAGCACAGAACCTCTGATTCATCTCTCTCCCTCTGACACCGGTATTCTTCCCCACTTATTTGTGACTGAGAAGAGCACAGAACCTCTGATTCATCTCTCTCCCTCTGACACCGGTATTCTTCCCCACTTATTTGACTGAGAAGAGCACAGAACCTCTGATTCATCTCTCTCCCTCTGACACCGGTATTCTTCCCCACTTATTTGTGACTGAGAAGAGCACAGAACCTCTGATTCATCTCTCTCCCTCTGACACCGGTATTCTTCCCCACTTATTTGTGACTGAGAAGAGCACAGAACCTCTGATTCATCTCTCTCCCTCTGACATCGGTATTCTTCCCCACTTATTTGACTGAGAAGAGCACAGAACCTCTGATTCATCTCTCTCCCTCTGACACCGGTATTCTTCCCCACTTATTTGTGACTGAGAAGAGCACAGAACCTCTGATTCATCTCTCTCCCTCTGACACCGGTATTCTTCCCCACTTATTTGACTGAGAAGAGCACAGAACCTCTGATTCATCTCTCTCCCTCTGACACCGGTATTCTTCCCCACTTATTTGACTGAGAAGAGCACAGAACCTCTGATTCATCTCTCTCCCTCTGACACCGGTATTCTTCCCCACTTATTTGTGACTGAGAAGAGCACAGAACCTCTGATTCATCTCTCTCCCTCTGACACCGGTATTCTTCCCCACTTATTTGACTGAGAAGAGCACAGAACCTCTAATTCATCTCTCTCCCTCTGACACCGGTATTCTTCCCCACTTATTTGTGACTGAGAAGAGCACAGAACTTCTGATTCATCTCTCTCCCTCTGACACCGGTACTCTTCCCCACTTATTTGACTGAGAAGAGCACAGAACCTCTGATTCATCTCTCTCCCTCTGACACCGGTATTCTTCCCCACTTATTTGACTGAGAAGAGCACAGAACCTCTGATTCATCTCTCTCCCTCTGACACCGGTATTCTTCCCCACTTATTTGTGACTGAGAAGAGCACAGAACCTCTGATTCATCTCTCTCCCTCTGACACCGGTATTCTTCCCCACTTATTTGTGACTGAGAAGAGCACAGAACCTCTGATTCATCTCTCTCCCTCTGACACCGGTATTCTTCCCCACTTATTTGTGACTGAGAAGAGCACAGAACCTCTGATTCATCTCTCTCCCTCTGACACCGGTATTCTTCCCACTTATTTGTGACTGAGAAGAGCACAGAACCTCTGATTCATCTCTCTCCCTCTGACACCGGTATTCTTCCCACTTATTTGTGACTGAGAAGAGCACAGAACCTCTGATTCATCTCTCTCCCTCTGACACCGGTATTCTTCCCCACTTATTTGACTGAGAAGAGCACAGAACCTCTCATTCATCTCTCTCCCTCTGACACCGGTATTCTTCCCCACTTATTTGACTGAGAAGAGCACAGAACCTCTGATTCATCTCTCTCCCTCTGACACCGGTATTCTTCCCACTTATTTGTGACTGAGAAGAGCACAGAACCTCTGATTCATCTCTCTCCCTCTGACACCGGTATTCTTCCCCACTTATTTGTGACTGAGAAGAGCACAGAACCTCTGATTCATCTCTCTCCCTCTGACACCGGTATTCTTCCCACTTATTTGTGACTGAGAAGAGCACAGAACCTCTGATTCATCTCTCTCCCTCTGACACCGGTATTCTTCCCCACTTATTTGACTGAGAAGAGCACAGAACCTCTGATTCATCTCTCTCCCTCTGACACCGGTATTCTTCCCCACTTATTTGACTGAGAAGAGCACAGAACCTCTGATTCATCTCTCTCCCTCTGACACCGGTATTCTTCCCCACTTACAGTACCGCCCAAAATGTTATCATATATAGGGTTTTTGAAAATAACTTTTTTCAAAGATAAAATTCAAAGCTCAAATTTTCACAGAAGTTTTTTGGGGTGTCTGTACCGTACCGGACATCATTTAGAGTGATTTATCAATTATCTCCAAGAAATACACCAAAATTGGTATATCTTCCATTTTTCAGTTTTTTCTCCATGATTTTTTTTTGTTGATTTTTTTTTGTTTTTTGAACTTCATTCATAAAAATTTTGTTTCGAGTCATGATTCGAACTGTTGGACATCGAAATACAAGTAAAAGAATGCAAGAAGATGTTGTTGCTGGGGCGAAACAGGGCCGGTCACATAGCGAGCTCGCTCAGCAGTTCGGGGTAACTCAGAGCGCTATCTCCCGTATCCTTTGGCGTTTTCGAACCCAGGTAAACGAATTTTCTACAACTGAATAACTTTGGAACACAAAAAAATTGCAGGGACGAGTCATCGTGAAGACAAGTTCGGGGAGACCCCGCGTAACTTCGAGGTACATGGACCGAAGCATCCTGCGCGCATCTCGCGAAGACCCGAAACGCACTGCTACAGACATTCAAGCTGTCATATCAACGCCCGCGACTCCTGCTCCTTCAATAACTACCATCAAACGCCGTTTGCAAGCCGCTGGACTGAATGGAAGGCGGCCTGCAAAGAAGCCTTTCATCAGCGAAAAAAATCGTAAAGTTCGAGTTCAGTGGGCTAAGGATCACCTCAGTTGGACACGCCGTGAGTGGTCTCAAATTGTTTGAAGCGATGAATCCAAGTTTAAAATGTTCTGCAGTGACGGTCTGAGGTGGGTAAGACGTCCAGCGGGCAAGCGTTTCCTGCCGCAATACCAGTCGCTCACAGTCAACCATGGCGGTGGTTCTGTGATGGTCTGGGGCTGTTTTTCCGCCAGCGGCATGGGTCCACTGAGACGTATTGTCGGAAATCTCGATTGTTACGGCTATGAGAACATAATGGAAAGCACTATGCGCCCTTGGGCCCTCTCCAAATTCGGTCGTGGGTTCACCTTTAAACAAGATAACGACCCGAAACATCGATCTCAGCACGTTCAGAACTGGTTTCGCCGTCGGCATGTGGATGTTTTGGACTGGCCGAGCCAGTCTCCCGATTTGAATATCATCGAAAATTTATGGGAACATTTGCAACGAACATTGACGGGAAAAACATGCAGAAATGCTGATGAAAAGTTTAAGCAGCTAGAGGAGGAATGGAAGGCGATTTCGCAGGCAACCATTGACTCTTTGATTGATTCTATGCCTCGTAGATGTCAGGCAGTCATTGACTTCAAAGGATATGCCACCAAATACTAGAATATTTGTTTAAATACTTCGAAAAAATTGAACATCTCTATAAGCACTTTTTACTATTTCCATTTTTTTAACGAATAAACCTAATAAAGCATTTTCCAAAGTTGTTCTATCACTCGAAACATGTGAATTGGGCTTTTTAAAAACATCTGAGAATTTTGAGCTTCATTCGTTTTTTTTGAAAAAAAGTTATGTTCAATAATTCAACATATGATAACATTTTGGGCGGTACTGTATTTGACTGAGAAGAGCACAGAACCTCTGATTCATCTCTCTCCCTCTGACACCGGTATTCTTCCCACTTATTTGTGACTGAGAAGAGCACAGAACCTCTGATTCATCTCTCTCCCTCTGACACCGGTATTCTTCCCCACTTATTTGACTGAGAAGAGCACAGAACCTCTGATTCATCTCTCTCCCTCTGACACCGGTATTCTTCCCCACTTATTTGTGACTGAGAAGAGCACAGAACCTCTGATTCATCTCTCTCCCTCTGACACCGGTATTCTTCCCACTTATTTGTGACTGAGAAGAGCACAGAACCTCTGATTCATCTCTCTCCCTCTGACACCGGTATTCTTCCCCACTTATTTGTGACTGAGAAGAGCACAGAACCTCTGATTCATCTCTCTCCCTCTGACACCGGTATTCTTCCCCACTTATTTGACTGAGAAGAGCACAGAACCTCTGATTCATCTCTCTCCCTCTGACACCGGTATTCTTCCCCACTTATTTGTGACTCTCCCTCTGACACCGGTATTCTTCCCACTTATTTGTGACTGAGAAGAGCACAGAACCTCTGATTCATCTCTCTCCCTCTGACACCGGTATTCTTCCCACTTATTTGTGACTGAGAAGAGCACAGAACCTCTGATTCATCTCTCTCCCTCTGACACCGGTATTCTTCCCCACTTATTTGACTGAGAAGAGCACAGAACCTCTGATTCATCTCTCTCCCTCTGACACCGGTATTCTTCCCCACTTATTTGACTGAGAAGAGCACAGAACCTCTGATTCATCTCTCTCCCTCTGACACCGGTATTCTTCCCACTTATTTGTGACTGAGAAGAGCACAGAACCTCTGATTCATCTCTCTCCCTCTGACACCGGTATTCTTCCCCACTTATTTGTGACTGAGAAGAGCACAGAACCTCTGATTCATCTCTCTCCCTCTGACACCGGTATTCTTCCCACTTATTTGTGACTGAGAAGAGCACAGAACCTCTGATTCATCTCTCTCCCTCTGACACCGGTATTCTTCCCCACTTATTTGACTGAGAAGAGCACAGAACCTCTGATTCATCTCTCTCCCTCTGACACCGGTATTCTTCCCCACTTATTTGACTGAGAAGAGCACAGAACCTCTGATTCATCTCTCTCCCTCTGACACCGGTATTCTTCCCCACTTATTTGACTGAGAAGAGCACAGAACCTCTGATTCATCTCTCTCCCTCTGACACCGGTATTCTTCCCACTTATTTGTGACTGAGAAGAGCACAGAACCTCTGATTCATCTCTCTCCCTCTGACACCGGTATTCTTCCCCACTTATTTGACTGAGAAGAGCACAGAACCTCTGATTCATCTCTCTCCCTCTGACACCGGTATTCTTCCCCACTTATTTGTGACTGAGAAGAGCACAGAACCTCTGATTCATCTCTCTCCCTCTGACACCGGTATTCTTCCCAATTATTTGTGACTGAGAAGAGCACAGAACCTCTGATTCATCTCTCTCCCTCTGACACCGGTATTCTTCCCCACTTATTTGTGACTGAGAAGAGCACAGAACCTCTGATTCATCTCTCTCCCTCTGACACCGGTATTCTTCCCCACTTATTTGACTGAGAAGAGCACAGAACCTCTGATTCATCTCTCTCCCTCTGACACCGGTATTCTTCCCCACTTATTTGTGACTGAGAAGAGCACAGAACCTCTGATTCATCTCTCTCCCTCTGACACCGGTATTCTTCCCCACTTATTTGTCTACATTATGCTTTTCGTTTATAATTGCGTTTATAAAACTTTTCGTTTAACATCTGCTCTCAAGCAAAAATCACAAAATTGCGTATTTTTCTAGAAACACAGTCTGAGATTCCTCCTAACCTTCGCTTTCAAAGCTTATTCTCCATTAAGAAGCCCTTTGCTACAGGGTGTGGCGGGAACATGGAAGCCCGGATTTAACCCTTCATCTCAGTCAAAACGGAAGCAAATAAATTTTTTCGTGCATGCAGTTTATTTACAGAGTGTACCAAAAGTCCAGGATGACGACTTTTTCACTTCGTATATTTTTGGTTTGGTGTTGCGGTCGTGTGATTTTTTCCTTGTATCTTATTTATAATGTTTCTAACGTACCCTGCAAAAAAGAGAATGACAACTCTTTTCGTTTTCCGGTAATGCTCTCTGATATGATCTGAGGCTACATTCTGCTCTTGAACCAGTCCGGGCTAACTCAAATCACATCGACAGAACCATTGAAAACACAATACGTCGCTTTCGTTAGACTGGTACGACGAATGACCGTCCCAGGAGCGGCTGACCAGTGACCGCGACCACTTCCTTCAACGTGAGAAGCATCCGAGACAAGAATCGATATAACCCAGGCGGAGTCTCAGGAAAGTCGCCAAGGAGCTGAATAACTCGAATAGTTCTGTTCGTAGGATCGTCAAATCTCGCATGGGACTTCGCCCCATCAAGCTGCAGAAGACTCACGCATTGGCGGACCAGATGAATGCGACTCGTCTTCGGAGATGTCGTGAACTGTCAAAGCGGTTCAAGCCGAAGGGCTGTTTGGATATTCTCTTCACCGATGAGAAGTTGTTCAATGCTCAGCAGTTTTTCAACCACCAGAACTTGGTAGAAATCGGTCAACGATGCCGATAAGAATGGCCACTACGTCTTGAGAAAGGGTTATCCCGCTTATGTCATGGTCTGGGCCGGGATTTGCGCGACTGGCAAGACTCCACTCCTTTTCGTCGAGCAGGAAATGAAAGTCAATGCCAATAACTACTTGAAAGACATTCTTATGAAGAAAGTATTTCCCTGGAGCCAGGCTCGCTTCGGACGCAAATGGACGTTCCAGCAGGTCTATGCGTCCGCCCACAAGGCTAAAGTGGTCCAAGACTGATGAAAGACCTATTTCCGCTCCATGATAAACTCCGCCGAATGGCCTCCGTACTCACCTGATTTGAATCCGCTGGACTTCTCTGTCTGATCGTTCCTTGAGAGCAAGACCTCTGCTTCCCCACACAAGAATTTGGAAAGTCTGAAGCTCATTCTACAGAAGGCGTGAGATGATCTTGACGTCGCTTACTTGTCTACCACGGTGCGTGCCTTCAACAAGCGACTCCGCGCCTGTGTCAAGGAGAAAAGTGGGCTATTTGAAATTCTAAAACGCAGTTACATCCCAAACTATTTGAATAAACTTTGATGAAAGTTTTGTTCGATTCGCTCATTCCGTTAAGTTTTTTATCGGAAAAATACTATACATCTGGACTTTTGGTGCAACCGTAACATCTTTTAAACGAGATAGGATCAAACATTGGAGATACGATCTGCTTTGTCTTTACAACCGCCTTCAGAAGCTTGAGGTATGACTCCACCACGGCGATCAAGTACTCGTTGTCCATCTCGGCCCACACTTTCTGGAGGGCAGCTTTGAGTGAGTCCAGATTTGAATGAGTTGTCTAGCAGGCTTCCTCTTCCAGTTCTGCCCAAATGGAATAGTCGAGAGACTTCAGATCCATGCTCTAGGGCGGCAATTCCAAAGTCGAAAGCCGGTGCGGAATCCTGTAGAAATATCCAATGGGTGTTTTTATACTGTCTTGGCGAAGCGGTCCACTTTCTTCTCAAGATTCATCTCCTTGTAGTATTTGACGTTCAGCTTGACGCCGGGCTCGACGAAAACAAGCTTGTTCTTCCCAGTTGCACATATCCCCGTCCAAACCATCACCGGGTGTTCATACCGATTGACGATCAGACCACGCTGGACAGCCGTTGAATTGTCTGGAGCAAGAATACGGTTATTCTGACCGTTAAAGGCTTGTTCTACAGTGAAGAGCTTCTCATCTGTTGACAGTGTCCTGAGGTGCGCGCCAGTGGATGTCCTTTCCAGCAGTGCTCGACAATAGCACAGTGGAGTATTGATGGTATAATGATGATGCAATCCTCCCGTGCGAGAGCTGTGAAGGGTGCTTCCATATTTCCACCACACCCTTTATTAAATTTCTTTCCAAATTTTTTCTATGAAAATTTTATGGTGCGTTTTATTAAGTTTTTGACCATAGTTCTTAGGATGCATATATTTCACAAATTCTCAACAAACTTCTTTATCCATTATTGCCACTGTGACTTTTTTCTTTGTCAACTTTTACCATTCTAGCGACCACAACTGTCGATGCTACAACGAATCTCGAGCATCCACTTTCCTCAGCAACATCATGTACTACTTAAACATAAACTTTTATACAAAATTTATGATAACAGTAATAAAAAGCAGCTGACAAGACATTGTTTTCTACTAGGCAACTGTAGATGTATTGAAAACATTTATATTTACTTTGATATAAAAAAAAGTTTTCGGAGATGGTTAAAACGTTCAAATCTGGCCAGAGGCAATTAAGTTGTTTTATTTAACAAAGCTTGCGAATTCTACAGTTTAAGGCTTCCAAAAAAGTTAGTTTTATCGAATTATGTCTCAAAATATGAAGTCGGAGTTTTTTTAAAGGTCGGTAAACGGGAATATTTCAGTTTTTTCTCAAATGTTTTTTTAATGAAAAAGACTTGAAGCACAAACCCATCCCAAACCTAGTAAGAGTTACTTTCTAACTAGACTTGCCATTGTAGGATACTAGATATACTAAAAGTTGTCCAACACTATAGTAGCAGCAAATCCGGTTCCTCCTCTGGCACTGCCTTCGAAGCCTCCCTCACCGGCTGCCTTGGAGGACGAAGTTTCCATGGATGGCAGTGAGTCTTCTCGGCCGCTCAGTCAGAGAGTAAACACCAAAAGGCGGGCTAGCCATGCAGCCAGTGCCACTGGTTAGACTATTTTTCTCTATTGAATGACCAAGCAGGCGGAAAACCTCTTGTACCCCGAGTCAACCATGAAATTTTGGACATTAGGTTTGACGACATTAGGTTTGACGACATTAGGTTTGACGACATTAGGTTTGACGACAAAACGAGTAGGAAAAGTAAGAAAACTCGTTAGTTTTTTCAAAAGTCAAAACAGCTGTTTTTTCTGAATTTCAATCAATTTCTGATGAGGAATGAGTCTCTTTTTTCCTTACGACTCGAAATAAAAAATTTAAAAAAAAAACTTAGAAATTGCTTGTTTTTTTTTCTCGTAAGAAAATTCCACATTGTCAAAAAGCAATTTGAATTGGAAATTCAGCAGCCAACGAAGACTTCTACTTAATGAATATTCGTAATATGTAATGGAAAGACATCCAAACCTATTGACTTGTCATGATTAACATCAGCGATCGTCTCTATCTTTTCTCATCACTGATTGAGCGGTGAGTCTTTAAATCGCTCTGGTATTTATTCCCACCCTTTCGTCCTAGCATACTATTTCCTCGTCTTAAAATGTCCTCTTCTCTGGCCAACATCGAAGTCGCGTCCCTTCTCGAGACGATCCGTATGCAGGCAGACACCATCGCAACACAAGCTCGCACCATTGAGTCACAGAACAAGCAGATTGAGTTTCTGACTCAAGAGAAGTTCTCCAATTCATCAACGACTCTTCTGTCTTCTCTATCTCCAGATGTGGTCGCTTACGAGACAGTTAGCGGTGTCTTCTTGAAGACAAAGATGTTGTTAAGGAAAAATGTCACTGCGGAAAACGATGAAGTCTTCGTCACTAAGCTTATTCGGGAGCTCAACATCAAGGATCTTTCGGATACGCTCAACAAGGGAGAAGTCACCTACAAGAGGCACGGTAAAGCAGAATTCAAGAGAAGAATACTGAAAAAAGTAAAGCAGAATTCAAGAGAAGAATACCTTCCGTCTCCAACTCTTCTCTCAACTGTTTTGAAAAGGATCAGAACAACAAGGCTCAAAGCTCTTCAGTCTCTGCCTCGCGTATTCGTCAGAGAAGGCTTGACCCGAATCGGCCTTGAACTCGAGAAGCAGTCCAGACAGATGGAAAGAGAGAGTTCAGCAAGCATGGTTCAGCAAGCCGGGCAGATCGAATGGACCGTGAGAGGGACGCAGCTCTTCAGACTGTCGAAGCCGATTCCATTCAAAGAAGAAGTAAAGGAGACTTACGCGAACGTTACTCAGACGAAATCAAAATAGGTCAGTGGCAGTGATAAGAGTTTTTCGGATTACTTTTTTATTAAAGCATGTTTATTTAATAGTAGATCTTTACGAAATAAACTAGCTGATCTTAATTTTTTGTGGAATTCTCGTGCATTTGATCTGATTTTTTTCACAGAGAGTTGGCTAACATCCTTAGATTCTGACCGCGAGTTTTTGAAAGACCATAAATATGCTTTTTATCAATGTGACCGCTCATTAGATGACCCTTACGAAGGGAACGGCTCTTTATCTCTTAACCTCTCTTTTTTCAAGTTTTATTATCACGCAATGTAGATCTTGATGGGGTATTAAGGAAGATTTAGTTTAGCAGAAGTTTGATGAGCTACGGATTGAAGAGCCTGGAAGCGGTAAGGGAAGATGTGAAGGAAGGATAAGGGCTGTTGACAGTAGGCCATTCAGGAAAAGGGACAAGTGAAGAATACTGCTGTTACATAGCAGCCGTTCCGGGGGTTAGGGATGAAGAAGAATGTGTCTACTTCTCTTTATGTTTCTTCTTTTCGTCATGAAGACATTGAAGTTGTTACTATTGATCTGCTCAAATCTAATTCCTTTCCTCGTCAAATACGTTGTATCTCTATATAACGCTCTCCTTCTTCTACTACATTAGTTAATATGTTATCTTATATCAAATCAGTCGCTGTCCCAAACTTGCCGATGCTTCTTGTTGGAGATCTCAACTTGCCAGGTATACATAGATTGTAAGTTGCTGACGACCACCAGTAATGATAATCATTCCCTGTTTCTCAACTTTACTTGTGATAATAATTACGTTGTGTTTGTCACTCAACCCACGCGTAATGACAATCTATTAGATATTGTTCTCTTCAACGCACAAATCGTATCTGAATGCATTGTCTCAGCCCTCTTCTCGGAAGTGATCAGTTAACTGTAGAATTTCGAGTCACTTTCACTACTGTTCCTGGGAGTCCAAACCAACCTATAAGAAATTTTTCGCTTTCCAACTGGGGATATGATGGAGTTGCTAACATCGTGTCATGATTGGACTTTTGCTCTCGCGTTTCTCGACCCTGATTCAGCGAATAACTATATTGTCGACTTCATTGGCTCTTTAATTGACCGTTTCGTTCCTCTTTCAAACGAAAAGGGTGACATTGATCGTTACCCTTTGAAGCTGAGAAAGTTGTATTACAGACTTAAAAAATGTCTCTGTTCGTTCCCTAATTCCCTGTACTGACGTGCCCTGTCTTCTGATTGCTCTAAGCCTACATTCTTTCTAAGAGAAAAGAGAAGCTAAACTAGTTTTGAAAGGGAACTTGAAACGATTTTATTCCGAATGCCGTAGTCGCACTGAAGGTCGAAACATAGCAATCCCTCCTATACAAAATAGATCAATTAGGCGAGTCTTTAACTTCTTCACTATCTAAAGCTGATGCCTTTTCTCAATATTTCTCTCCTGTATATTATTCACCGACTCCGGTTTCATCTGTGCTCAATGAAATAACAACATCTAAAATTAACATTGACTATATTACAACAGAAATGATACTACATGCAATCTATCGATTGAAAAATAAATGTAACTTTTCTCCAGACAATATTCCGAACATCTTTCTCAAAAAAACTGCGTTTTTTTTCTCTTAAAGCCCCTTTCTATACTCTTTAACAACTCAATGTTGACCAGAATTGTCCCCGCCCCCTGGAAAACTTCTGTTGTTAAGCCTATCCTCAAGCTCAAATCCTCCTCTGATCAACTCTCTAGTTATCGTTCCATATCTCTCACGTGTTCAATGTCTAAGGTCATGGAAAATGTGTTCATTAAACAAATTGACGAGTACCTTGAAAGAAATAATCTCCTCTCTCTTCTTCTGGATTCAGAAGCAAAAAGTCTACGGTGACCTCGTTGGTGCAGTCACATTCATATATTGTTGACCTCCTATCTCACGGTAAAGCGGTTGATGTCTTTATTTGGGATGTTTCCGAAGCTTTCGACTCGGTGAACCATACCCTCTTATTGCAAAAGCTTCAAAGTTTAGGATACTGTGGTCCACCTCTGAAGCGGATAGCTGACTATCTTGTAGGAAGAACTCAATCGAAAACACTTCCTCAGAACTTTTTCTAAAGAAAATAAGAAAGCTTCCTTTTGAATCCGTTCTAACTGAACCTAAAATACCAATACGTTAAAACACTGCCACTGTAATGATAAAAGTTTTTACTGTCTGTTTTTTTTTATTTATTCACTATGACTACACTCACTTTTCCAAAACCATGTTTAATTGTTAATTGTGAGTTAACTCTTTGTCTTTTTCATAAATACATACATGGATAAATGAAATGAATTGAATTGATTTGATCCTGCATACAATGAAGTTGATTACGAGTCAGTGGCTGAAGTGGTCAACTCATAATGAAGACAAGGAAGAAAGAACGGAAGGGAAAGCTTTTTTCTACTCAAAAGTTTGAATATGTAGAAAAAAGAATTTCGTCGTCTTAATGAAATCACGCTTTAATTATGAAGCCTTAGGGTGAAATATAATAGTATGTCCCGATCAAATTCGACAAAATCCCTCTAGTTGCTATGAGTTAATCATCAACTCTGTATGACATTGTTCATTGAAAGGCTTCGTATGATCATTTCACCTTGGTTTTTTTTCGCGGGTGAATGTATTTCTTATAACTGAACCGTTTCTTGCTATGAAAGGGTTGGTAAAAGTTGCGTGATTCAACAGCACTGCGATTGAATCGCCAAAAGGCACAGCAAGAGTATGAATGGTTGGCGACCGTGGCGGAGAGATCCTGCTTCATCATCTTTGTCTGTGCCTTCTTCATCATCACAGTCGGCATCAATTTCCTGGGATGGATTCACTGGTTTGTGATTTTCCCTCTGACTCTACAAAAAGTCTTCCACCTTGTAGGAATACTATTTGAAATAATGATGAAAATATTTTTTATAGCATGAAGAATAATTAAGCTACAATTTGATATAACTGTAGCATGCTTAACATTGTTCAGTTAGACATTTATTTTTACTTTTTGGACATTTATGTAGTTCCTCATCAGAACCTTCATCCATAAACATACTTGAAACCAGGTTCTGTACTCCATTTCCATGATGACGCTCGCAAGAGAAAAGTCATAGCAGTACTCCTATAATAGCATAAACTTCAAGCCGTTTGGATTCGAGAACAAATAAGCTCATGCTTATTGCTATTTTTCAAATATTGGATGCTCAGTTCGTTGTTAAATACTAAATTAGTACGAAGAACTTTCTAAACATTGTTTAATAAAGCATGAATCGTCAATGTGATGGACATGTTTAGGTATCAAGAAGGAATCGATGTTCAACGCAAGCTGGATTTAGAGGCACAACAGGATAAAATTCCCATTCCCTCACCTTTCTAAATATTCTAAACAAACTCTGAAAACTGAACTCACTAAGTCATTAGCAAGAAGCATCTTCAAAAAATTTCGAAAAGTTGCTCTAGCTCTTAACTTGCTATATAACTGAAGGTTTTCATAATCAATCTTTTCAAAAAATGCAATATCTTGTACTGATCTGGAGAAAATAAGTTTTTTCTACTTTTTTGTTATTTTGTGAAAGCGGATTGAAAAAGTATTAGGATTGATCTCGATTTGGATTTTACGCTAGAAAATACTTAACATACTTAGTCATCTCAGGGTTTCTTCATGTTTGTATGAAGTGTTCCAACCTTCATAATAAGAGTCGCAGCTCTCATTTATTAGGCTTCCAACTCGTGCTTTTGAACGAATAATGGGTCTTATCCACGCAAGAATGCATTCCCCCCATTTAATTGCTCTTGACCACAGCCCTCGTGTTTCTTGACTCATTTTAGGTTTTCGATGTCAGATTGAAAGAGAACCACTGATCTGACCACACTCTTTTATCTATCAGCTACATTCATGAGGCATTCCGTTTCTAATTAGCTTGTCATTGTCTTTGAAAGTAATAGGTCACAAAAAATAGCGGGCAGAGACGCTCCGAAATTGGCTTCGACAATTAGTTCTTAGAAGTTTTGTTTCGGGTTCAAAAGCTAAGAGAAGGTTTCACATAGAGTCCAGGCTTTCCGAAAAAAAAAGTTATTGGAGAGTAGAATCCTTCTGGAGTTCTCGAATTTTAATGGGCGCTTGAATTCAAATGAATCTACTCTTTTTTCAATCTGAAACTTTTTTGAAGAAAAAATTTTTAAATGTGTTTTCTTTCCTATTTCTGTTTGATTTTCTTTGCTAGGGTCTGATTCTGCTTTGCTAATTTGTGGTACAATCGCGCTGTTTTGAAACCCGGTTTGTGTAACTCTTTTTATCGAGAAATTCTGAAGGGCATTTCCATGCAAAACAACGACAACGTCGATTATTGTAGTTAAATCAATCGAAGGGTATTACGGTAGATTAAAAACGATCGAACAAAAAGTCGTTCGGCTCACTCACCTTTTCTTTGAATAATATCATTTGAAATAGTCGAACCATTGTCAACAACGACTGTTGACACCAATTTACAAATTTATAAGTGAATAATCATTGTTTCAATGTTTTAAGTTTTGACATTGTAATTGTGACGTTTTTGTAGCTAATTATGACTGCTTCATGCTTCCGAATGAATAAACACACAGCTGATGTGGACCCTCTACTGTTCAAGGGGTTCATAGACCCTCACATACTTTTCTCTCCTCATCAACTCTACTTTGCCTACTCACCTCAACTTCAGCAGGTCAGCGGAGGATTACGTCTTACTGCGATGAAATGCGGTAAATTACATCAGAATCCACAGCACTCATAGCAGAGAAAGAGAGGCTCAACATGAAATACTGCATCAACAAACTTAGGGATCTCTCAATCTGCCTCATCTTCGCTTTCTCTCAGGCTCTCAACGGTTGGATCTTTTGATCTAATTCTTGATCTAATTCTCTAATTTTGTAACTTTTCTAATTGGAGAATCGATTTGAACAAGCAAGCTTTTCTACTTATTACAACCGTTGCAAGAAGTGAAGTAAGAAAGAAAAAAATAAGAATCTGTTGCTTCAGGTTTGAATGAGTCGAGAGAGGAGATTCCGCTGCGGCGGCTCACCAGAGACATCCTCGCCAGGGAGAGATATGACACACGGGTTCGGCCAGTTCAGAACCACACTATGTCTCTTCGCATCAACATATCCATGTCCCTATATCAAATTATTGAAGTTGTCAGTTTTTTATCGATTTATTGGGAGCAGTTTTCATACGATGAAATTTTAGTTCAATAGAGCAGATGATGAGAAATATTCGCTGCAAAAATCGCTTACACAGTGATTAAAATTCATGATCATAAAACATACTGAGTTAGAAGTTTTAATGTCTGAAACCCATAAACTAGAAATTTTTGTTGCTTTTTTTCGAGCAGGCTATGTGCCTCCTAAATTGAAAACTCTCGGTTATTAAAATCCACTTCTCTAGTCAAAAAATAGAGAATATGCGAAGAATAGTAAAGTTCCATATAAAAATGACATGAAGTGTTTAGGTAGTCAATATAGATCTGTTAGACTTGAGACGAAAAAAACTTTTCTGGAAGAATTTGTTGTACATATGGCCCATGAAATGTGCATTATATTGTGTGCTTGTGTAGCTCAGTGGGTAAGAGCATCGCCCGGAAAGCAAAGGTCGCGGGTTCGGTTTACATCACACCACACGATTCTTGCGAAAGTTTCCGCGAACAATCCGCTCCTCTGCTTGGTGAAAAAAACTGTTGCTTGTCATCAAAGAGCAGTAGGGAATACTCTCATTTACAAATTATTCCTCAGAGAAGAAAGACAGTCGAACAAAGTCAAGCTCAGGACGAGCCTTCTCAATTCATACGACTCAACGTGTGGATGATACAAAAGTGGAAAGACGAGTTTCTTTTCTGGAATCCCGTGGAATACGCGGGGATCGACAAGACCATCCTGCCCTTCGAGGTTCTCTGGATACCAGACACCTATCTCTACAACAGGTTGGCTCTATTCCGCTTCTCCCGATATTGCTGGTTTTCTGATGAGCTTCGAGTGATAATGATGGTGTGGAGTGATTAAGCGTGAAGATGAGTCGGGACGAGACGGAACGCTACATGAACATCCAAGTGGAGACTCTGCAGCACAAAGGGGAAAACGCCTCAGTGCTTTCTTTCCTTTACCCGGCCATCTACACTCTCACCTGTCGGCTTAATATAAGGTGGTTCAGACAATCAGTACACTCTCAGATTTTTTTGATTTTAGCACAGATTTCCTTTGCTATGATTAGTCTATCCATTTTTTTTATTTCTACACTCTCTGTTTTGGCGAGTCTCGGTCGTTATAACAATTAACTGAGGGTATGTATTGAGGTATTTTCCATACGATCAACAAAACTGCACGTTGACCATATCCTCATGGACGAACTCGAAGGAAGCCCTTGACTATTATGCAGATTCCTCAGTGAGTTTGGCAGCTTTCATCCCGAACGAAGAATGGGCCGTGATCTCTTTTGACATACACCGACACGAGGTTTGTGCTCCTCTTTTTAACTTGGATTGTTTTTGTCTTTAGCGGATCTTGATAGCTTATGAAAATTCCGCGCTTTGCACTAAAATTACTGACCATAACGCTTTGCAGTACAAATACGCATGTTGCAAGGAACCCTGGGTGATCTTACAAGCTTCGCTCGTTATTCGGTCAGCTTTCATTCTTCCGAATTCGTCTTATTATCACTCAAATGAATGGTTTTAAGACGAAAACCTCTCTACTACTTGATAAACCTCATTATCCCAACATCCATCATCACTCTCGTCGCTATCACAGGATTTTTCACACCCGCCAGCACTGACGATGACCGAACAGAGAAAATCAATCTTGGTTAGAGAATTGACTCCATAAAATTTTTTAGTAAATAAAAAAACTTAGTTTTTATGAAGCTTACTCTAAAAAGATGATTAATTTATATCAACACTAAATAATCATCAAAGTATAACTGGTTAGATCATGAATGACATGGCTGAAAAACAGATAACAATAACTCGGGGGGAAACTTGGACATAGGAATGAAGTGGACAACTGTGGCGCTGCTATGAGCAATCCTGGATGATACAGTTTGGTATCTCAACCTCACATTGTCGAAGAGTCCCGTGATAACTTTAATTGAAGCATTACAAATGTAGAGTTGAATTGAAAACGAGTAGTATTCTTTGTAGCCATAAAGCGATCTTTGGTAACTTTGTAGCCATAAAGCGATCTTTGGTAACTTTGTAGCCATAAAGCGATCTTTGGTAACTTTGTAGCCATAAAGCGATCTTTGGTAACTTTGTAGCCATAAAGCGATCTTTGGTAACTTTGTAGCCATAAAGCGATCTTTGGTAACTTTGTAGCCATAAAGCGATCTTTGGTAACTGAAAACGGACAGAATCGAACCTCGATAGAGCGTATTGCTAAAATGAGTATATGTATGTGAGGAATAGTAAGCGGAAAATTCGTGACTTCATTCGCAGGAATCACAACTTTACTGGCAATGTCTATCCTGATGCTCATGGTTTCTGACCAGATGCCGACCACTTCCGAATTTGTTCCCCTTATCGGGTGGTTAGTGGTATCAAAAGTCCTTTTCTTATTTTTATTTTTTGTGTGTTTCATATACTCTTTTTTTTAACAAAACTGTTTCCAAGGAAAATATTTCAGGGTCTTTAACAACGAAAAAAATATTTCAGGGTCTTTAACAACGAAAAAAAAATATTTCAGGGTCTTTAACAACGAAAAAATATTTCAGGGTCTTTAACAACGAAAAAAATATTTCAGGGTCTTTAACAACGAAAAAACAAAAGGTACTTTGTAGGTTCTACCTATCCATCATAATAATCATTTCGATTGGAACTTTTCTGACAAGTGTGATTCTCTCAATACAGGGTTGGTTTCTTTGTTTCTTTATCGTGGCAGGGGTGAGGTGAGGCCAAAAGAGGTATCGGAATTCCTCATTTGGCGTTGTATTGTCCATTGCACACGGTTTAAGAGGTTGTCTCATGGGACAGCCAATGTCGGAAGTAGGGAGAAAGGTGGTCCCTTCCGATGGAAGGTGGCCTAATAAAATCAATTAATTATCGAGGTTTCCAGAAATCACTTAAACTTATTATATGAGCAGTAAAAAATGACTCGGGTAGCTCATTCCTCATTTTTTTGACTCGATATGTAAAAAATTTCTTGAGCTTTTTTTATAGACCGGTATAAGCAATTTGAATCTATGACCTCTAGTTAAACGATTCCTGGGTGCGAATTTAAGAAAGCTCTTTGATGTCTTTAGATTAATAAATATAGATTTGTAAATAATTTGCAAATCTATTGCTTTTATACGTTTTATACAGTCCTTCCGTTTAGTAATTCAAGTATTTGTTTATAAGATGCTATATGTTGTGAACGTTAAAAAATCAAGCGGGCGAATTGCTGTTGGATTTTTTAAAATAGTTTTTCATTAGAAGAGATGTCGCTAGTACTCCAAACCTCAGAGGCGAATTCTAGGATGGGTCTGGCGTATGTATTGAACAGACTAAATAGAAGACGCTTGTTTCGTGTTTGGAGAGAGCATAAGATCAGAAAACTTATAGATCTGGCTTTTTCACAAATGTTAGAGATATTATTTTTTAAGCATAATTCAGAATCGTATAGTACGAACAAGTCATGGAAATAAAAAACCTCAGGCTGTTCAAAATCATAGATGTTCAACTTGCAATAAGGGTGGGATTTTCCTATCCGCATAAATACCGTTTTATGGGTCAAGATAGAGAGTCCATACTTTTTAGACCAGCCGGCAAGGGCATATAAGCCTTGCACAAGAAGATTATGATCATCAATTGAATAGAGCTTAGCGTCATCAGCATAAAGAGAGCAATGAATACCGGGCGAGGCACTGCGGTACTTATGTAAAGAAGAAAAAACAGTGGACCTAAGACAGGCCCTTGCGGCACTGCCGAAGATTATATTCCGAATTTTATATTATGTATTTATGGTTCTGAATGACTATTGTTGATCACAAAGCTTTGTGACCGTTCATTCGAAAATGATGAAATCCACTTTTTTTTTAAAAGGCACCCGGAAACACCGTAATACGATAAATTTTGAAAAGTAGTTTTATTGGAATGGAATCAAAGGTTTTTTGTAGTCAACAAAAGCATATGTTATTTAAATTTTTTGATCTAAGGCTACGTGAAATTCCGTGAGAAGAGAAAGAAGAGCTGATGAGCAAGAGCGCTTACTTCGAAATCCATGCTGAATAGGTGTAAGTAGCTCGTGATTTTCAAGATAATCAGTGAATGACGTATTATTCTCTCAAATACCTTGATGGGGCTACGAGTCAAAGAAATTGGTCGATAATTGTTGGGGTCATTTAAACTACCCTTGGTTTTATATACTGGTTTCACAATGGCACGTTTCCAGAGTGATGGTGTAACGCCATAAAGAAGAAAGCTGTTGAATAAAAGAGAGAGAGGCAAAGTAATCGCACAAGCAGTGTCCTTTAGAAATGCATTCATGCATTCATCTTTATTCCATTTTTGCATGTCAGGGTAACAATACAAAGTGGATGATTGTCACGGATGTGAGTTCAATTTATAACAAGGCAAAGAGTTGAAAATTATCATGAAAATCATTGAGGTTACATTGTTTCATAGCCTCCTTATACGAGAATTAGGCATTATTTTAGTTAATAGAAAAAGTAATAGAGAATTTTTGAAGACTTGACTTGAAAATTTAGAGACTACATAGTTCATTCGGTAGGCTATTTCAAACATCAATCATTTGCGATGCACAAGTATTGTGAGCGTTAGAGAGTGAGAACGGTAGAATTATCCTTAAATAATGAGAAATTCTGTGACAGTAGTGAGTGGGCTGAACTATAAAAAGAGAAGAAAAGTTTAAATCAAAGTGACGATAGATATACTTATGAATAAAACAGAGGTCAGCTATAGCTCTTCTATATGCTAGAGTATGGAGCGATTGGATTTTAAGACGAGTAGGATAATCGAGTTGGGATTAGCCAGCTCTATATAATATATGGCGAGTAAAATTTCTTTGTATACGTTCGAGTTTGTTAATGCTACCAATATCACGAGACGACCAAATTTCTGCTCCGTATTCGAGTAGTGGCAATATATAAGTCTTGTAAACACGAGTAAGAAAAGCGAGGAAGTCTCAAATATAAAGGACTTTATAAGGGCAAGAAAAGACTATTCTATTCCAAGACATTAAAGCTTATGAAAAAATCTATGGTTAACAGTGTCGAAGGCTTTAGTCAAGTCAATCAGGCAAACATCGAAATTGGTCTTCTTGGAAATACTTATAAGACATATATGAGAATGCGATTGTACTAGCGATGTATTTGTGGATCTTTTTTTCTAAATCCAGATTGAAAGGATTGTAAGAGCTTCTCAGAATCTAAATGACGTTAAATAACAAAGTTCTCGAGTAATTTTGATATGTAGCATACGAGAGTGATAGGTCGATAATTGTTGACATTGGAAGTGCTACCTTTTTTATGAATGGGCTTTATAATACCTTTCTTCCAATTCAATGGATAGTATCCTAGAGTTATACAATTCGAGAAAATAATAGAGAGAGGGATATAAAGGGACTTACTGCAGTTTTAAAGAAATATGTTTGAAATATTATCAGGCGACGTATTCACTTTAGGTTTGATTCGTTTAATGAGCATGATAATATTATACGGAGTTATGATGTGGTTGAGTACAAGTGGGGGAGCGAGTTCAATAGCGGGTAGAGGGTCTTGGTTAACTAGGCTACAATCGAAGGAAAAAATTTAGAGAAAGAATTAGCTTGATCAGAAGGGACAGTCAGGGCTCTGTCATCTACGATAAGCGCAGTAGAAGAGGCTTTCTTTTAGATGCGATTAGAAAATGTTTGGGAAAAAATCTTTGTATTAAGCAGCGCGAGATTTTCTTCTCTTCTGCTCACAAATTTGATTAGCTCTTTATGCAATTTTCTTCAAATTTCTTTAGCTCTTTGTACAATAGTTGTCAAATCAGAAGTAGGTGAACGTTTTGAACTTCTTTGTAGAAAGCCATATAAACACCGAATTTTCATAGGGTAAGTAAGATGAAATTATGTGAGCATTTGAAATGCCATCGGGTGATGTAGAGTTCCGCGATGGAAGTTTCTTTGAATAGCTGTATACTGTTGAGGGATCGCGATATCAAAGAAATCAATGAATGAAGAAGTCCTTATTGTTGAGGTAAATGGTTTATCTAAATGATATTGAATGAAAGAAGAAGAGAAAATTCGGTTGAAGACTTTCTCGAAGTCATCAGTTACAGTTTCTCCTAATTGGGGGGTCTTTAATAGAACAGATGGAATAATCTGTTTTCAGTTTTTTTATTGAAGAAAGAATAGAAGCGGCGGGACCAGCCTTAGCAATAGAAGCTTCTTGTTTAGAGTTATAGAGCCGAATTTTTTTCCAAAGTAGTCTAGAGACCTGTTTGTAAGGATTCAGACCGGTTAAATGGGCTTTCTTGTCTAGTCTTCTACTCTTTCAATTTTTTTTGAAGTGTTTTTTTCAGTTTCAAACAATTTTTATAGGCTCTCAAAATACAGCTTTCTCTATTATTCGTTTCATTTTTCCCAAAATCTTCATATAGAGCCTCAGGGTTATTGCTAAAACTCAATACACCGACCCAATCAATAGTTGGTACAGAAGCTTAAAAAATAATGGTTCGATAGATGATAGAGATTATTTCAGGCCGTCGTCAGTATGGAAGATGCCCTCCAAAACTTTTTCGCAAGATCTTTTTCGTATATTGCCCGCCTATGCTTTATTTGGATGTGGCGATCCCCCTGCGGAAACTATGGGAGGAATTAGATGTTTGCACTTTCTTCTTTGTAAAATAAGTGAACGAGCTTTTTTCACTAAATGTACATTTGGAATACATTTTCGGTTGTTTTGAAAATTGAAGTGAAAGCTGTAAGAAGAATTTTTTCGGTAAGATTTCATCATTATAGAAATGTTTTTATGTGACGTATAGAATGATAAATGCTTCATTAATCACCTTGACTCCAAATTACTCGGACTCTCCATGAAACTAAATCAATCTAGAGGCTTCTCCATTCATCCTGCGCTTCTAATGCTCCATTTCTTCTGGATCAATTCATAATATCTTTTATTATGATATAAACTAACTATTTTTCCCGATTTAGTATTATATTTTATTTCAGCTTAACAAATAAAAAACTTTGGAAATTTCAGGATCACCCTCAGACTACGAAGAAAAAAATTCGCAAAGGAATAGAAGAGAAGGCTAAACATAAGAGTCCGGGGATAAAGAAGCCTTTGCCTGAGAACAACAACCTTCTTTTAACTGATACATCCAGGTCTTTTTTTCTGTCTTCGAACACCTGATTTCCAGTTCTAAAAAAATCGGTCCTGAACTTTATGAACCCGAAAGAAACTCTCAGGAAATTGCAGTTTTATCATCTAACTGAGTTACTTCATGTCGTTTTATGGTCTCGGAGATTCTTATAAACAAAAGTAAAGTTTTTATAAACAACCTATAAACGGAAACAAAGCTAAGCAATACTTTTCGAAATCATTCCGACCAATAAAACCTTATAATACACTTTATTCGAAATTGACACGATCGAAATGAGATTAACCGGTATTTTCTTTATTCCACTTTCGAAATGAGATTAACCGGTATTTTCTTTATTCCACCTCGTGACAAGAAGAATTTATTACAATGAACAAAACTTCAAAACAACTTCACTGTGAATTTTAACAGAAATTTCAGACAATAATGTAAAATTTTTCTAGTGTAAGCTCTTAAATGATCATTGAAACAGTTCAAACCAGCATAGTTGGAGTGTTCCTTATGTCGAAAGCATTAAATGTGAAAATTGGTTAACTTCCTTTCTAAAACTTTCTTACAGAACAAACGAAAAAGTTGTGAGAATTAATAGAACGAAACAAGCTTATGATCATGTGCAACTTTCAAATCTCCAATGTGAGAGGAAGTTAGGTACAGCGTGCGAAAATTCGTTTTGAGCATCATATTCCGTACAGATAATTGTTTTTGCTAGAAGTTAGGATTTCCTCAGCCATTCAATAACAGTGAGAAAAAGGAATCGACAACAAAATTAATGCAGTATTGTTTCCCAGGTTGACAAGTCTTCGAGTGCCCAGTTTGGTCGGCGGCTCAACTGCTTTCGCTGCCAGCCAGAGTGGAGAGAAGCGCAGCTCGATCCAGATGATCGATTGCTCAGTGCCACCCTCTCCTCTACTCAAGAACCCTCCTGGCTCTGCCATCGCTCGCTCGCGACAGGGTTCCCTTTGGGACGGCGCCGTTCAAGTCCTCGCAGGTAAGCCTTTCTTTATTCATGCCTCAAAACATGACTCGTAATGAGATCAGTGAGACAGACTTTTTATTAAAAGCATGAAAAGTTCCACGTATTCATTCTAATTGCGACCGAAAAAGCATTTTGATCATGTAGTGAAAACGTTGGAACAAAAGTTTGTAAAATGCTTCAAATATTCAAAAAAAGATTTTGTTATTTTTCTCATTTGGATTTTTTTTAAATTTAATTTTTTGAATGTTAGTGTCAGTTACAGGAACTGGTCCACGAAGTCGGGGAGGTAGTTTGTTTGCAGCGAAGGAGATAGAAAACATGAAAAGGCAAAGACAGGTTTGTTCTTACTCTCTTCTTGTTAACTCTCTCAACTTTTTTCTTTCAATAGATTGTCGAGCCGAGAGTTTTTCACTCTGACTATCCGTAGATAAAGTATTCCAAAACTAACTAAGTCGCGATGCTTGATCATTCGATAACATCTGTTGTTTTTTATTGCTACTCGACAACAAACTCAGAAGAAGGAAACACCTGAATTGTTTAGCCTCCCGAAAAGTGCAACTCCAAAGTTTGTAAACACCTTGTAACTGAGAAAGTCATCTCATTTTATTTTTATAGCTCTTTTTTTCTACCAGTAAGAAACAAAGTTCTGAGTTGTTTACTGGCTACCAAGACGCCCCCCGTTCTTGCTCGCTCTCGCATAGCTCATCAGCTCTTCTCGCAGGTTTCGCTCGAGTGGGAGTTTTTGGCGACAGTTCTGGATCGAATTCTTCTCATTGTCTTCGCCATTGCGGTTTTCGTGATAACTGCGGGCCTGGTGTTGACCGGCAAGATGGCCCAAAGAGACTACGACACGATAAATAAATAGAACTTGGCTTTCTCGTGAGCGGAAAAAGGCTTTGTTTAAAAAACTATTCAGAAATCAGTTTTTTGTCAACAAAACTAGAGTTCTCAATCCTTCGTTCAATCACTTTTTTAAACAAAAGTATGAAGAATTCAACGTGAATCGTAAACCGGAGTGCAACATTATCTAACTTGCATATAAAGATCACAATGTTGGTAAAAACTTTACAACAAAATAAGAGTAACTTATTGAAAAAAATGCTGAAACGATCTCTTTAAAAAAAACGTAGTTGTTTTTTTCTGACCGAAGTGTACTTCGTCCTTGCAGGAAAAGGAGATTACGGTAAGTGAGATATGTTCAAGTCATCAAAACATTTAATCAATTCCTGTCTTTTTATAAAATGTTCTCAGGGTATTTTATACGTTACTTCTCTAGCTTTTATTGCCATATAATTTAAAGTTTCACTTCAATTCACAAAACAATGAAATGTTTATGAAATTACTGAAGCTATTGATGATTTTTACTGAAACTTCTTAGCTGATTTTTGAATTGCCTGGATACTGTCCGGTTCGGTATCACGACTATTCACTCCCGGACAATTCAATCCTACGACAATTCACTCCGGAGCGAGCGTGCACACAACTTCACCGCTTGATATCTTTCACGAAACTAGTTTTTGAAAAGAAAAACTTTACATTTTATTTTTGATAAACATTGAGCTTCACAAAAATTTTATTTTGTGAAAGTGTCCGTCGTCAGAGTCGGGAGTGAATTGTCCGTCGGGAGTGAATTGTCCGGGAGTGAATAGTCATGGAACCGTCCGGTTCACATTGATACATCGATTATAGTATTGTATGACATCAATATTCATGAATAATGTTCTTTATCCTCTGGTGCCGATGGCGTTCGACGCGCATTGAAAAAAGAAACATGAAGGAATGTCAATGAAAAACTGCTGAGGGAGTAAATTCCTATCGCGTTCCCTCGGCGTATCTTTTGAGCTCCACTCCTCACCATTCTCATTGCAAAATAAGCTTCTCCGATTCATACATGACATGTTTATTATTGATATTATTATAAATATACCATCTCATGAAATGGTATATTTATGAAATCACTCTATAAAGTGAAGATATTGATCATCATCCCAGCTAACCTAGGCTATAATGGAATTATTATTCAAGAAATTTCACGAATTAAGTTTCTCCTAATCAAGTCCATTATCAACATCATAAATGCGTTGAATTGTACTTTAGCTTCCCCTTTATTAATATCACTAAAAAAGCTAACTCCGGTGTAGTTTTAGAATGTTAAATCACCTCAATGCTTCCGTTGACAACTTTTTTTCATATTGTGTTTCGAAATATCATTAGACTGATTTTTCAAAAGTTGATTTTTTATAGAATTAGAGCTCAGGATCAGGCCTAAACTGTTCCCATTCTCCTACTGAAATTGATTGAATTTAAGGGTTTTAAGGATTTAAATACAAAGCTGTGAAAAGCTTTTGTAATTCGACTTTTGCTCTTTTCTGAAATCTTGCTAGAATTGCTTATGAAGTCAAAAGTCGCCGATGTAGAGTTTAGTCTTCCCCTTCCTCCGGAAGAAATATTTCGTCTTAAACTTCACTTTCTCCCCACACCCCTCGCTGAAAACATAATTTGTCTAATTTCCCTGCTCAATTTTTTTCTCCATGGATTGAATGCATCTTGTACCATAGGAAATCAAAAGCGAAATTCAAGAGGGGAAGAGGGGGAGCTAAAATATAACTTAATCTATTTAGAGGGGAAGAGGGGGAGCTAAAATATAACTTAATCTATTTAGAGGGGAAGAGGGGGAGCTAAAATATAACTTAATCTATTTAGAGGGGAAGAGGGGGAGCTAAAATATAACTTAATCTATTTAGCCAATATTCCCAATAATCGCGTTACATACCAGTCAATACATATTACGATCTGCAAATAAAGTTTTAGAACCGAAATATGTAATCATTAAACATTGAGTATCGAGTTATTTGCAATTTCTACAATGATTTGTAAGTTATTTTTGTTTTGCTTCCAAAAAGTTATGAGGTTCTTCTGTAAATGTTGCCCTCGTGTTTACGATGCGTAAAACTCTCCTACAGTAAGACTCTCCTACAGTAAGACTCTCCTACAGTTGGTCAACATGCTTTATGAAGAATTCATGCCAAACAGAGTGTAAAACAAATATATTTTACATACAAAAAAGTAATTAAGAAAAAAATAAACCTTTCTACGGATGAGGGCAAAAATGAAGCGGAAAAGTAAAGCTCGTAATTATGAAGATCAGTACAGGAAGTTCGAAATAAGATGATGAGAAAAAAAGTACATGAGATTTCTTTATTAGAACTGGGCAGGGTTTGAGTTATTTTTAACTGAATTTAGATTTAGCGTGTTTAATCTCTTGGAGGTCCAATGAAAAACCGAACTGGTACGGTGGAGGTTTCTATGGAATTGGGAACGGATGATGAGGACGCCATTGCTGCTTCCAAAGGGGAAGAGTTCGAGCCGCTGGAGCAGTTGGTTGAGGAGAAGCCCATCTTGGAGAGAGTGGAGGAAGAAGAGCAAGGAGAAGACCCAATCACGAAGGTCTGAGTGTCCAACCAGGAGGGTGTTGAAGATGCCAAATTGCAAAGAGCGGAGACCGAGTATGAGTACCTCAAGTAAAAAAAATTCTTATGTCTGTCGGAAATCGCATGGTTCATCAGCCGCCATAAATGAAAATAATGGTCGTAAGTGAAGGTAAAAACTGTCTTATTTGTAAATTTATTTCTAGCTTGTAACTGATAACTAAATATCATATGAGGAACTTACTCACCTGGGAGGGAAAGCAGAGGACTCTTTGTTCATAAGGCCGTGCTCGGTTCCATGCAGACCTGCCCTTTCAGATTCCAGCTCCATCTCAAATTAAAATTTTCAGTTCCCCAACAGCTTCTCAAAGAATCAAGACCGAGAACCAAAAATTTTGAAAAGTTCAACAGCGATTCTCATTAGAACTCACTCTCCAGAAGGCAGACATTCGTAGATGAGAGCAGGCTGCCCAATCCCAAACACAAAACCGGGGTCGCAAACCTGTGCGAGCCGATCGCCTGCAATTTCAGTAAATGCTTTATTCAAGTGGAATAGTTTCGTACTATTGAAAACTATTTTAACTCTTTTTTTAATTGGAAGATGGGAGTGTTTTTTTATTAAATGGTTTGAATTATTCTCAAGTTTAAACTTCGCATAAAGAAAATTTAATTCAAGTTTTTTACCAATTATACTTAATCGGAAAGAGTTGGCAGGCACTGACCGATGGCGTAGGTTTTTCCGGAGAAAGAAGAGACTGAGCTCGAGCTCAGATGAGACTTCCCCACAGAAAAAAGCCCGGAGTTTTCGAGGTTCGCGAGTGGAACTCGGCAGTAAGAACCTAAAGCAGGCATTTATTGTAGTGTTAGAGTCGAGAATTGAAGGAAACGTGCGGTCAACAATGATAATGAAGTTATCGAGTAAAAGATATAGTCAACGTCCTACTTATAACAGCCAACAAAGAATCACGAAAAGTTGGAATGAGAAGATAATATAACCGACATACCTAAAGCTCGTGAAGTTTGTTAATAAGAAAGAGAGAAGAGCGTTATAAACTCTGAGGCGTTGTCTTAGTAAAACAAGTTTTTGTATGATAAACAAATTATAGATAGAGATGTGAACTGAGTTCGCAACAGGGTGCAAACTCAAAGACAGTGTGTGATTTTCTCTAAAAGGAAATATATTCAACAATTAGACACTAATTGTGAGAAAAGCCCTTCGAAAGAAACCCTTGTGTAAGAAATATACTCTCAAAAAAGGGTGCATTCGGGGAGAGAGACCCTAGGAGCAACACTTGATATTCTCAAGTCGGAGAACCGAATCTCCCGCCACTTTTTGATGTTGTGAAGATTCCAAACACAACTGAAGGAATGCAGCTCGATTCACAAGTTGCTTGCATGAAAAGCAGATCGTCTCCTTCTCTCCACCCCTTTTCGCTCTTTCATATAGGGGGAGACGATCTCCGCCGGTCTGCTGACGTCATATGAGCGACTGAGCACACGATCTCTATATCTTTGTCTCTGATTGTCTCGATTGGTGTCCATATTTCTCTGTCTCTGCCACTCGCCCTTCACGTTTTCTCTGTTACCATCATGATACTTCTTCTCTTTCTTTCTGTGTATCTTTCTCTCCTCACCTTCCCTCTCTTTTTATGTCTCCTTCTCTAATTGCCTCTGTTTCTAAGCCTATATTTCGCGTCTGCCTCTCTTTTTTCTCTACCTGTCCACCTGTCTATTTTTCACATTGTCCTCTCTTTTTTCACTATTGCTGATTTGCCTCAAGCTCCTTCATATTTCTATCAATTTCATTGTGTCTCAATGGAGACTTATTGTCCCTCAAAACTTCTCTGCATCAGTTTGTCTCTTGAAAACTCGAAAATCTTCGTTGCTTTCTTTCCATTACATGAACTTCGATCTTCAAACTCTGAGTTTCCCCTCAATGTCTTACCGTGGATACTTACGGTTTTCTCTATCTTTACACACCACTCCAGTTTTTCTTCATCTAAGTCGAGCTCAACGTTTAGATCTCTTCAACGTTCGAGGGTTTTTCTTCCTCTCTTCAGCCTATTTCTCTCCAAATTTTCCTTTCTACTTCATTTTCTCTAGGCAATTCCCTCAGCATCTCAAAGTGGTGTCCTCCATGGCTTACTCCCAACCCCTCAACAAAAAACATCATGTGCTATTAACCTGAAACTACACGCTAGACACGAGATTTCTACAAATTGCAGTGCGGAAAGCGATCGCCGCATGACACAATGTGATTTGCTCACTCATTATATGTATGTATTAGCTCGCTTTTTTGCTTGATGGAGTTGATCCACTTCAAACTTTGACTCTGTCAAATACCTACCACTTTAATTAGTTTACACACGGGCTATTTTATCTCAAAAGGAAAACAATACAATTTTTTGTTTTATTCAAATAATAACTTTAAAGCTCTTCTTCTTTTTTACAAATTTGATTTCTAGCGGCTTTTCTAACAGATATAAAATATAAAGTTTATACATAGTCTTTATAACAGTCGCTAGTACATTTTAATGAAAAATTTGCATTTTTTATTAATAGTGTACTGTTCTTTTGTTTCTAATGGTATTTTCGCTTCTCTGACGCTACCTCTCTAATCTTTCGCTCCTCTAACTCTTGCTCTCTAACCGATATCTCAGCTTAGGCTCGTGTTAATTTTAGGCTAACGAGGCCGTACGGCTTATTGTTAGTAATGAGACTGCATAAAGCAATCAGTCATTGTTAGTAATGAGACTGCATAAAGCAATCAGTCAAAAAAAGAACTGTTCCAAAGACATTCTAGCCCTAGGCAGGCGGAAGTACATTCAAATATGAGAAGCGAGACAAGATCTATTCAATAAATTCTATATATAAAAAAATTCTTCCGTTTTTCGTTGAGGCTGCTAGTTAATTTTCATATGAGCCTGCTTTGCATTGAGGCGTTTTTGGTTGAATTCGTCACACCTCCAACTTAATTAAAAGCCTTGTCAAAGTTTTTGGACAAATTTTTCATGGAAAAGATCTCTCATCCTATTTTTTAGGAGCATCGTACCTGATTATCGTACACATTATCTTAATTTTAAGGTTCCTGTTTTGCGTCTTCAATTGTAGTTTTACTTTTCTAACCCGCTTAATTTGCAATTTTCTTATAAAATTTTGCAAATTTCTTATAAAAGTTTTAAGACTATGTTTTTTTAGAAATTTCAAAAGTTCAAGAAACACAGAAATTTCGAGTCTTATTTCCAGCGTTTTCGTTTTTTAGCCAAACGGCGTCAAAAGCGAACATAGCCCAACAATTAGCATAAGCGCAGATATTGGGATCACGGAAACTTCAGAAAAGCGAATGCGTGGTTAAAGCCGCAAAAGAAGCTTTGAAACCGAAAGCCAAATTATGCTTGCTTTGTTTCTAAACACTATTTCTCATTATTGTTGTTCGTGTTTTTTTATTAAAAAAATTTTTTTTTTAAATTATTTTAACCACTCTGACCCTTTCAAGTCTTATCCCATCAGCTTCATTTCAGTTCTTCACTCTATTTCTCTTCTTTCTACTTCATTCTTTGTTCGAGGTACGTCACATCTCTCTGTGCTTTACAGGGAATCAGTGGACTGTACTGATTAACCTAGAAATAATCAAATATCTTTGATTCTGACGGAGAGGAAAGCCAAGACGAATGAATCAATAATCAATATTCAACTAAAAACTTGGTAGCAAAGCATTACATCTGACCTGCCTGCCAACCATTCTTCCTTCATTAAAGTTCTTGATAATCTCTCTCAATCTCGATTTCTATTCAAGCAATCTTATTTTTCACTTCCTATTTGGCCGCTTCGCTTCTTAAGGAAGAGAGAAGATTCATGTGACAAAAAAGGGCTACATCGTTGATTATTCACCACTTGCTCCACTCTCTTTGGTGAAAGTTATTTCGGAGAGTTTAGATACTGAAAATGCAAATTGTTTTTTACGCAAAAAGTTCAACTGATAAGTCAATTTTTTCGCTTTTTCGCGAAATTAATCGACAGTTTTGTGCGCAAGAAGATCGATCCCGGAAGTTCGACACTGGCAGGCTTTTTTACGCTAAACAAGCTTCTTTTTTTTCGAAACTAAATTTGTAAGTATAAATGCTTCACCAAATCTGTTTAACTGAAAGAAAAAAATTATTTAACAGTTTTCTTATAGAAAACTTATTGTTTCGAATAAAACGTATGATTGTTCCCGATTCGACATGAGACGTATCGTTTTTGGTCCATTAGATAGCCAGTATTGACTCTCAGTGGATATCCGGTATTGAGTGTTTTTGCGTGAAATAAAAAGCAATTTTTTGAAAAGTTTTTTCTGCGAATGTAAACTACATATGTCACTACATGATAAAAGCTATTTATTTGATATACATAGTAGAACTGAACGCCGCACTGTACAATTCTCTCAGAACAAACAAAATAATTGGGTAAAGAAGCGCGAGTTATAACTTTTATTTCTCTTTCTTTTCTATTTTTTGTCTCTTTTTCTTACCTGTTTTTCTCTTTCTTTTCTCTCTCTCTCTTTCTCTCTCTCTTTCTCTCTCTTTCTCTCTCTCTTTCTCTCTCTCTCTTTATCTTTCTCTTTCTCTCTTTCTCTCTCTTTCTCTCTCTCTCTTTCTCTCTCTTTCTCTCTCTCTCTTTCTCTCTCTTTTTCTTTATCTTTCTCTCTATTTCTCTCTTTATTTCTTTCTCTCTATTTCTTTCTCTCTATTTTTTTCTCTCTATTCTTTTTTTATTATTTTTTGTCTCTTTTTTTCTTACCTTTTTTCTCTTTCTTTTCTCTCTCTCTCTCTTTCTCTCTATTTCTCTCGTTCTCTCACTTTCTCTATCTCTTTCTCTCTTTCTCTCTTTCTCTCTTTCTCTCTTTCTCTCTTTCTCTCTTTCTCTCTTTCTCTCTTTCTCTCTTTCTCTCTTTCTCTCTTTCTCTCTTTCTCTCTTTCTCTCTTTCTCTCTTTCTCTCTTTCTCTCTTTCTCTCTTTCTCTCTTTCTCTCTTTCTCTCTTTCTCTCTTTCTCTCTCTTTCTCTCTCTTTCTCTCTCTCTTTCTCTCTCTTTTTCTTTCTCTTTCTCTCTTTCTCTCTCTCTTTCTCTCTATTTCTCTCTCTATTTCTTTCTCTCTATTTTTTTTCTCTATTTCTCTCTCCCTCTCTATCTCTCTCTCTCTCTCTCTCTCTCTCTCTGTGTATTTCTCAGTGTCCGATGCTCCATCCTTCTGGAAGTAACCCCACCGTATCAAACAACACGCTGTGCACGTGTTCTTCTTTTCGCCGAAGCCACCAGATCAAATTATTCTTTTAATACTTTTCTTGGGGAACTGGGACGGTTTTTTCATTCACCTCGTGTTCTCATTTCTCTTTTCCATCACTCTTCTCTCGCTCTCTCATTCCCTCTTTCTGTATTTTTATGGTCTCTTCATCTCTATCCTCTTATCTTTCTCCACTGACTATCTATAAGCAATGCAGCTCTGGGTGATGGTAGACACAAAAAAGACGGTGCAAAGTGCAATGGAAAAAGGAAGAGCATCGATGTTCAGTGGAACATTCTCTTTATGGTACGTGACTGCAGATCGTCTGCAGAGCGAGAGCGAGTAGAAGCTACGCAAATAGTTCAAACTAAAAGCTCTGTAATCGCTTTACTACTAATCAGTTGCGTGCATTCATTTATTTATTGTGGTTCGCAAATATGGCCTGGGAGTCTCTTTCTGAAGAACGAGTTCCACTCTAATGAGATGAGTTCGTAGCTTTGTTATGTGAAAACTGTTTTTTTATGAAAAAGAGAAGACTTTTAAATTAGGTTTGTGTTTGAAAAAAATTTTCCATGACATTTCGCATAGCGGAATTCCGCACCGTGAAAATTTGCACCCGAAACTTTGAAAAAAAATCAAAAAAGATCTGGTTGTTTCATACGGTATTTTTAGCGTAAACTCAATCGAGTTTTAACAGGGTATTCAGTAAAAAGCACAAAAATTTGTCGGTTGCCTTATTTCGGGTGAGCGAAGAAAAAGTACTTAATCGCTTCCAGACTTAAAACTGCAGAGTAATAAATCCTGCAGAGGAAATGGGAAATTTTGAAGGGTTATAAAATTAATACATCTTTACATGTCATATTAGAGTGGCTATATCGGGGAAAAAACCATGAAAAAGCGGAGTTCAATATAATAAACCAGTGGATGGATGTCTAACCAAAAGCCTGTGTGGACGCCTTCACTTCATTTCTTGAAGCTTCCTTTAGAATCGGCAGGAGCGATACATTACGTGTTGAGAGCTTTGAAGTTGAAAGAATTAGTTGACAGGGAAAAAAATTTAGAAAACGAACTTTTGATTTTAAAGAATCTTTTTTTTGTTTTTTGAATAAACTCCGAACGACTTTGTGTTAAGTGAAACATCTAGTTGAATAATTACGTCTTGAAGTCTTTTCGAAAGAACACGTTGAAGCTTGTACTTATTATCTTAACTTGCTTACAGTAAAACATTAATAGCTAGTCTTCAAATCTTTTCATTAAAAGTAAGCAAAACGTTTCTGGTCATGACTACAAATTGTATATCACTTAGTTACATTTGAAAAAAATTATTTATTTGTGTTTGAAAAAGAGAGCACTGTGTTCAACAGGGAAAAAAACTCTATGAGAGATACTTCCGAAACAAGAAATTTAAAAGAAGTTCGAAAAATTGGTGATCGGAGAGAACCGGAGGCATAGGACAAAAAACATATGAAAAAAGGAAAACGTGAACCATGTTTTTGTGTTTTGGTTCAAGGTGATCGTCATGGGACTCAGGATCTCGGCTCACAGCTGCAAAGGCCGAAATTTCATGCATTTCCTAATGAGTTTCCTAATCAGTTTTCAACTGAACTTGTCTTGCGACAATGATAAAAATCGAACGAAGGGTTTACGTAACAACGCTTGAAGGATGTTGAACTTCCTCAACTTAACCATGCGAATGTTAACCAACGACAACTTTTTAAGCACAGTCTTGCAAATAAGATTATGAGAATATGTACCGTTTGAGCAAGATTGAACGGCTTACCCATCCTCGGCTTTGCCTTCTCTACTTTGCTTACTTCTTTGCGGCTTAGAATCAGTATGTATGTATTATAGCTGGGATACAAGCGAATGGCATGGAAACTACATAATTACTGATTATACATCTGTGATTTATAACTTAATATTAACATCGTTCGCTAAAAACTTTTTTGAGTGTAACACTGTAAGTTTTATTTGTTCCTGTCTACCGAGAAAATAAGCAGATGTACGAGTTTTTTTCCTAATAAAACTTTTTTTTTGAAGTTCAACTTAACTGTATTTTAATTCATAAACTGCGGCAAATTGATCAAACTGCAGAGCTTTGTTTTTCATACTGTTGTTTCACAAAAATGTCTCTAAAATGCTTTTTAAGACCTTTTTTTAAAGTTTCTGAATGCAACCATTCTTTGGCATCGATACAATAAATGCCAAAAGCAAATCAACATTCTCATCATCAGCGTCTATTTACGCCTAATAATATCAACCAGTCTTTCTTATCTACATGTGTTTCTCGTCAATTATCAGTATGGAATTCTTTATATTACGAAATAGTAAAAGAACCTTAAAGCAAGATATTCAAAAAGAATGTACTGAACTTGCCTGCTCATTTTATTGTGCCTCTTTCTCATTTTTTTTATTGTTGAATAACTAATTCATATTTATCAATTATTCCTCTCCCCCCCCCCCCTCCTTTCCCTTCCCCTCCCTTCCCCTACTCAAGCGACCGTTCGCTCATAAACACACCGCCACTAGAAAGATAGTCCATGCATATCCGCAATCATTATTGTTTTAAGATCATCTGTGCACGGAATAAAGAATGAATGAATGAATGAATGAATGAATGAAGGAATGAACAGAGTATTACCAGAGCATTTCTAATGACTACCGGGGATACTTCACGACCCGATTTTTTTTAATTTGAAAAAACTGAACAAGGTGACAAATAATAAAAAAAACAACCTGTATCGCGGAAGGCTGTAGACGAGTTGTTTCTCTTCCAGAAGCCAGACCCGGAAGAATCTTGACTATCTTGACGTTCTTCATCAACTACCTTCTCTCCATCTGTCTCCGGTTTCTTTGTATTGCCTTTGGGTGAATCAGTTACTTTCTCTGTTCCGCCAGTGGTCTTATTGAGATAGTTTCTAGAGATGTAAGAAATGTTTGGATGAATATGAGCTGAATCGACAGCAGCATTTGTTTGTCCAATAACAGAAGGATTGTGAGAGGAGTCGATCGGAAGCTTTTCGTGATTAGAAACAGTAATGAAGGGGTTTTCCTTTTCCAGGGGAGACGACGAAATTCTTTTACTCCCATGAGAGCTCTCGTTTTTTAGTGTGAAAAGCTGATCTTTCAAGTTATAGATCGACTCGTTCAATGTCAATTCTTCGGTGACACCGTTCCCAGCATTGATAGTAGCGGAACTGGAAGCAGAAGCCATTGCGCGTTCTGATGCCGTAAGGGATACGTTATCAATGTCACTCTTGAGGGTGCTTTTTTTGAACGGCTCTCGCTCAGTACTGTATGGCAGATCAACGTCTGAGAAGATTTCTGTCATATTTGAAAAGAAAGATTTCAACCATTCCATTATTTCCGTGTCATCCGAGTTGTTTGCATGAGTAGTCACAGCCGTTGGCGATGAGTTTTGAAGTAAAAGCGGATTTCTCGAGACTTTATCCAACTCAGAGAGAATCAAGGATACTGTAGTATTGCTTGGGGTGTTACTTGGTTGTGGCCTCTTCACCGAGTCTCCAGAGACTGGTGTTGTGTTAAGTCCTGCTTTGAAATCGTCAATTTTTGAGATTGTGGGGGATATCTTAATCTCTGATACGGCTCCATACACACTTTTAGTTTTTGTAGTATACTTGACATTGCTTTGCATTGAATGAATATCGTGCGATGTTGATTGAGTTGGGGTCGATGTATCGTTAACACCGTCTATACGCCAGAGAGCATTGTCGTAAGAATAGAGGTTTCCTGCAGTAGATTTCTCAGAGGTAGCCAAAAATGAACTGCGGTCATTTTTTAATGTTGTTCTAGCGGAGGTCACATTGTTATACTTGATGAAGGGTGTACTGCCACGCGATAGTGTTGATAGTAACGTTGAAGATGCGGGATCGCCATTCTGTGAAGAAAATAAATCGGAAGCGTTGTCCCCTTTCGACGTTGTAAGAAGAGTGGAATATCCGTTTCTCGTTATTGAAGTTAAACTCTTTGAAGCCAACCCGAACGTGCCATCTTCACTTTTAAAGGTTGAATTGTCTTGTTCTTGTGGGTGGAAAGATGTAGTTACATGAGTCTTTGTAGTTTGAAAAGACGTCAGAGGATTGTTGTTTGGAGTAGAAGCCGTGAAGTTATTCATCTCTGTTAGTTTGTAAGATTTTGTGTTGACTCCGTCATTTTTAATTGTTGTTTCCCAATTCACTGCTTGTGCAGAAGTTCGATCCGATCTAGTCGATGTCAAAGAAGAAGTTGAATAGAAGCTGTTTCCCACAAGAGACGTGACCGTGTTAGTTTCTGTAGTGGGAAAAGATGTGGTTGCATTTTCATAAGACGCTACACTGTAACTCTCGGACAAAGTTTCCATTTCTGATTCTGCCTTTGACATTGCATTGTCAATCCATGAAGTAGAAATAGCCGATGAATTTTCATATTTGGATGAGGGTAGAAGGGTTGAATTTTCCTTTGCTGAAATCATGATCAACGTTGAATCAGCACTGTATGACATTGTTTGGGACGTTGTGTCTTGATTCTGGGGAGTGGAAAGCAACGTTATATTGTCAGTATCTGAGGATGATGATGATGAGAAAGAGGGGGAGTTGTCACTTCCCCATGTTGTGAATGCAGTTGCATTGACACTATCCAAGTTTTCCGAGTAAGTTAAATTGTATTTCTCTTGTATTGACGTTACATTGTTCATTTCGAAAGAGGTGAACCCTGTAGTATTGTTCATTTTCCATGCCAAAAAAGCCATGGAGTCATCGATTTCTAATCTTGAGTTTTCGGTTAAATCGTCAGTTTTCCAGGTTTCGTAATCCGTCACAACTCCACTCTCTTGAATTGCCGAGGTCGTAATACTGTCAGTTTGAGAATCAAATAACCACGTTGTATTATCCCTCTCTAGTCTCGACAGAGCCGTAGAGTTTTCGATGTTGGTTGGTGACTGGTCCGAAAATTCTTCAGCTTCTCCCGTTGCAGAAGATGTTATATTTTCACTCTCTTGTATCTTTGAAATTCTTATATTGTCATTTTCGGAGCTGAAGGACCATGTTCTGGGATCACTTTCTGATGTAAAAGCCATTGCGTTTTCGATTTCTGACGTATAATGCTCCGAAAAATTGTGAGTTTTCGATGTTGGGAAAGAAGTTACTATTTCACCTTCTAGTCCTGCCGAAAACGTTGCCACGTCATTTTCTGATGTGAAAATCGGCGTATTTTTGCTTTTTCCCGAAGTAGAACGCGTTTCCATGCCACTTTCCGAAGAGATGAGAGCTGTATAATCAGCATTTTCTGAAGGGAAAAGAGAAATTCCAGTGTCACTTTTCCATGTAAGAGCCTTTGTGTTGTCATTTTCGAGAGTTGTGAGAGATGTAGGATTGTTATTTTCCGATGTCATAAGCGTCTCATAATCACTGTTTAGTGTTGAGCTGTTCGCTGAGTTGACACTTTCTGATAGGAATGAAGATTTCGCATTTTGGCTATCTAATACTCCGGAAGACGTCGTGTAGTCACGGTTTGAGTTTGCGGAAGTAACAGATTTCGAAGAATCGTTACTTCTCGATGCAAGAGACATTTGAGTGAGTGTTATCTCTGAGAGGGTTACTGAACTCTTCCCTGTTTCTTGTTCTGGGAATTCTGACGTTTCCTCTGTCGCAGATTCTGATTCGGTATAAATTATTGGTTCACTGTTTAGATAGAGCAAGATCGAATGTTTCTCTGGTGCACTGGAGGCCGTCCTAAAACTAACGGAGTCAAATGTTTTAGTAGTTTCGATAGAAGTCAAGTTTTCTGAGAAAGATAGGCTGAGAGAAGACAGCGAATTTATGGTATCTAAAAATGTTTTCTTGCTAAAAGTCGACGATGAGGCTTCCGGAACTAGTGATGAAGAAAAATCGGTAGATGGAATGGTTGGTTTCGGCGTAAAAGTTGTTGCTTCAGAGTTTTTTTCGGAAGTAGACGCCGCAATATTGGAAAGAGAAGTTAGAACTGTGGGAAATGTTTCTTGGGAAGTGGTGAAGGGAGTGGAAGAAGTTGGGAGAAGAGGGGAATCGGGGACTGTACTGGTTGGAATCGGAGTGGTACTTGATGTTTGAGTAGTTAATCCATTAGTTAGCCTGTTGGTACTGGAGAGAGGAGCACTTCTTGTGAAAAAGTTCCAAATGGTGGGAGAGTTTGAGTACACAGTGGAGCTGGTGATCAAACTCGTTGGACCCGGAGTGGATGTAGATATTCGAGTAGTTACTCCAGTATTGGATGCGGCGGTGCTAGAAATAAGAGTTTCGGAAGTCAAGCCTCTTCCTGGAGAAGCTGTCGGTGTAGTGAAAGAGGTTGAGAGCAGGGTTTCACCGGTGACTGAACTGTTTGGAATCGAAGTGGTAGTTGAGGTTTGATTAGTTAACTCGCTGGAAGACAATTTGGTGGTTTCAGTGCTGAAGAGAGTCGTTTCAGGAGTGTTTACATCTGTAGTTGGCAAAACAGACAACTTTGAAAGAAATTCAACAAAAGGTATTCGAGCTCCTAATGTCGCAGCCAACATGCAGACGAAGACCTGTAATTTTAACAATTATTACTGAAACCCGTGTGCTTTCAAGAACTCTAGAGTGAGTTTAAAGGGAGTAGTTTCTTTATCGATTTTTGACAGTGAGATCAGAAGCCGAACAGTAACTAACCACTGGAGAGATGGAAGTCGACCATGCCAAGCATCGCATTTGATTGAATGTTTTCCGGGGAGGGATTCGAAGCTCTAAATGCTGCCTGCATTTACTTATGATTCAGCGGATTTTCGAAACCATGACAATGACGGAAACGTTGTAGCTCGGCAACAAGACTGGAAGTCGGCCTTCGCCTCATTTCAAAGTTTTCGAAATGTAGAAATTCTAAGAGAGAAACATTGTAATGAGTTTTGTGGTTCTCGTGTAGCAGAGGTTCATAACATCGTTGAGTGCTGGAGTGAAAGAGAGATTTTCTTTTATTTCAATCTGACTTGCAACGCTAATAGTCAATCTGTTATAAATTTCACAAATCTCCATCTCTAGACTCGGATTTATCCGGTTGGAGATTCAATAGAGGAACCGGAGGCAATAAAAAAACTTGTTTCAATAGAGTAAAACAGAAATATTCATGAAGCCAGAGTGAAGAGAAGCGCAGCTCGATCCTGCTCAGTGCCGCCCTCTCCTCTACTCAAGAACCCTTCTGGCTCTGTCGCTCGCTCTCGACAGGGTTCTTTTTTAGACGGCGACATTCAAGTTCTCGCCAGTAGCCCTGTCTTCCTTCACTCCTCAAACTATCATCAGTGTCATCATCACTCATAATATGGTCAGTCAGGAAAAACACGAGCAAAAAACCCGGCAAAAAATCGAAAAACTTGAATCGATGTCGTCCTCAGTGAGTTTTAAAAAACCGTCAGTTTAAAAAGAAATTAGAAGTTTTATTATACAAAAGCATCCTAGATCATTCAGGTTCCTTAATTGTTCAAAAGAGAAGTTTGTCAAAGGCTTCAACTATTCAAAAACATTTTGCTGTTTTCCAATTCGATTTTCATTGACTCTGAAGATTTATTATTTAAAAAATCATTTTGTTGAATTGGGATTTTCAAAGTGGGGGGGGGGCAAATTTAAGAGGTCCGGGTATGTACTTTAAACCCATTTTGTACAATAAGTTGAAAATCTAAGTTATATGTTGAACATTTTAATTTTAATTCCTAAATTCTGCCCTTCATTTTAAGCCCTCCCGCTTCCTCTTTTCTTCTTATTTGGGTGGGTTTTCAATTGAGTGAAGAGCTCTTGATCACGGGGAAAAAGAAGTTTGAAGGTGAGTGGACGGCTAAAGTGAAATTTTCCCCAAAAAAATTTTTACATCAAAAGGGTGGATTTCCTTGAAGAAAAAAAACTGTGACGACGTATTTTTAAAAATTCTATTACGTTGTCGAATTTTCTCACCAAAGTTTGATTAGTCTTACATTAGAAAAAAAAAGAAATCTTTTATGTGTACTCACTGTTAAAATCAACGAAACATTCACAAACATCAGAAAAAATACTGGTATTTTTATTGAATGTGACCGGCGTATTTTATTGGACTAGTTTTCATTGCAATGAAATTTTTATTAAGTTTCTTGCGGAAAACTTATCCAATAATAGTTATCTATCAGAACTTTTTAGCTGATTTACGCGTTGAGTGCATGAATAGAGTGAAAATCACATAGATATTCGATAGAGCCGAGGCCGAAAGGCCGTTTGGCGCACACTAAAACAGGAAACACGAAAAATGACAATCAAAAACTGCAAAAAGATTATCACATTCCCACAGCGTGTGTTCAAAGCTTTTGAATAAAGCTTACTATGAAAGACTAAAAAGGCTTGATTTGGAGTCTCTCGTATATCGACGCATGCTTGCAGAATTATCTTTCATTCAAAAAAAGGTGCATTGTCTATCAGATTTCGATTCATCCCGACTTTTTTTTTTCATTCATCCCTACAGTATTTTAGATTGCCCTACACTATTTTCGATCCGTGTGGAATTATTTGCCCTACACTATAATCGAAAACCCTTCCTCAGAACATTTTCTAAAGAAAATAAGAGAGCTTCCTTACGAATCCGTTCCACCTGAACCTATAATATCAATACGATAAAACACTGCCATTGTAATGATAAAAGTTTACTGCCCATGTTTAATTTATTCACTATGACTACACTCATTTTTCCAATACCATGTTTGATTGTTAATTGTGAGTTAACTCTTTGTGTTTTTCATAAATGCATACATGGATAGATGAATTAAATTGAATTGAATTGAATTCTCCCTCAATATTTTTTGTGAAGCATGAACTCCTCAGTTTCATGCATTTCTGATTTGTTATAATATGTAATGTGTGTTCACATAGATCGCAACCATCAGAGCATATTGCATTTTGATTACATCAAGATTTTAAGAGTTTTGAGAAATGCAGCCTCCATGTGTATAAAACGAGGAGCACTGGTAACTTCGAGCGAAGTTTCGACATATATGTACATATCATCACATATTAATCATAATCAAGAACTGCGTATAAAGACACTCAAGTCGGAAGTCGGTATCATCAGTGCACAAAGAAACTTTATACACTTTTTAACGAACAAAACATGGAGTATCAAGGTTTTATACTTTCTGAAATTTGATTCCTGTTTTGAATTTCAAGTAGATTCATGTTTTGAATTTCAAGTAGATAATTCACTTGTAAATTTTTTCTCATGTTTACGATGCGTAAGAGTTTGTCAACATGCTTTATGGAGAAATCATGTCTAATGCAGTTCTAATGCATCATTATTCTGCTTACAATTGAACAATTAAAGAAAGTAGAGAAAAAAACCAAGGGGGGAAGTGAAGCTTGTAGTTATTTTCGAAGATTAGTACATGAAAGTTCAAAGTGCGAGAGTAAGAAAAGGATTTGAACATTTTTTGATCATAACTAGACGGAATTCGGGTTGATTCTAATGAAATGATGATCTAACGGGTTCAATACTTGAGGGTCTAACCAAAAACCGAACTGGTACGGTGGAGGTTCCTATGGAATCCGGAACGGATTATGATGACGCCATTTATTACAATGATAAAAAGTTTGAGCCGCTGGAGCACTTCGTTGAAGAGAAGCTCATATTGGAAAAAGTGGATGAAGAAGAGCACGGAGAAGACTCAATCACGAAGGTTTGAGTGTCAAACCAGAAAGGAGTCGAAGATGTCATATCGCAAATATTCGAGACCGAATATGAGTATTTCAACTAGAAAATTATTATGCTTCCTTAAGTAATGGCCAAAAAATGGTAGTAAGTGAGGGTAAAAACTGTCTTAGTTGGAACATTTATTTCATGTGAATTAGAACTGAATTTTTTATAGGGAAGTTACTCACCTGGGAGGGAAAGCAGATGACTATTCGTTCATAAGGCCGCTCTCGGTTCCATGCAGACCTGCCCTTTCAGATTCAAGCTCCATCTCAAATCAAACTTTTCAGTTCCGCAACAGTCTTTCAAAAAGTCCAGACCAAGAGCCATAAAGTTTGAAAAGCTCAAGAGCGATTCTCATTAGAACTCACTCTCCAGAAGGCAGACATTCGTAGATGAGAGCAGGCTGCCCAATCCCAAACACAAAACCGGGGTCGCAAACATGCGCGAGCCGATCGCCTGCAATTACAGTGAAATATTTATTCACATAAATAACCAACAATAAAAAACAAAAAAAATATTAATAATAATAATTTTGATAATAATAATAGTAATAATAATAATGAGGTCACTCATTTTTGAAAACAAAAAACTTTTTGCAATATGTTTTATATGTGTTTTCATATTTCTCAGACGTGTTCAAAATTGTAATTCTAGTGTTTCCTGAGTACGCTCAACTGAAAAGAAATATAGTTCATGTGCTCTGACCGATGGTGAAGGTTCCTCCGGTTAAAGAAGAAACTGAGCTTGAGCCTAGAAGAGGCTTCCCGACAGAGAAGGTTCCTCCGGTTAAAGAAGAAACTGAGCTTGAGCCTAGAAGAGGCTTCCCGACAGAGAAAAGCTCCGAGTTTTTGAGGTTTGTCAGTGGAACTCGACAATAAGAACCTAAAGCAGAATACCATCGCAGTGTATGGATCGATGATTCAAGGCTTCTTGAATTTTCGAAAAAACAACGGCAATGAAGGCACCGAAAAATAATTCGGTCAATGTTTCACATAGAAACAGCGAGTACAAATCTAGTTCCTTGTTTTAAAAAAACTTTCTTTAGAGTTACCATTACACTTCAACTATACAAGTTTATCTTTGCGAATAAACATATTCGAATTCAATCGAGAAATTACCGAAACAAAAATGATTTAAACGAAGCTTGTGGTCGACAACTAGACATTTAAACGAAGCTAAAGTCAAGTACTAAGAAATAATAATCAAAAAAATTTCGCTTAAAAGATCATGTTTAAAATATTTGTAAAAATTTCATTTCAACTACGAATCTGTGATTGAAAGCGTTCAATAACGTATTCTACAAAGTTGCTAATCATTGCCTTCAATGTGTCGGACCACTTCCAGAATCTATTCAATTTGATTCAGTTGTAAAATACTGAAATTGGTTCCCCACTAATAGTAACACATAAATAAATGAAAAACATGCCTAAAGAAATTTCACTGGAAGGTTTTCGTTCAGTTTATCAATTTATCCTATTTTGAAAAACTTTCCTTGTTCGAAACTGATTCGCGTATCCAAAAACCTTGAAACATTTATGTTTTCTGCTCAAATGTTTACATTATCTATACTCTTTTAATTTTCCGTATCTACAAACTATTAACTGTTGAAAGTTTATAAGAAGGAAAGTACATTGTTTTCAAATTCGCCGCCTTGAAGTTCATCCAGCTGAATTGTATGTATAACCTTGGCTCAATAAAACTTTGGAACTTCTACGGGTTAATGCCACATGTTTAAAAAAAATTTACTTCTAAAAACTTTCTCATAAATTTCAGCGGATTTCTTTTTGTAGATAATCAATCGCCCAGTAGATGTAATTATCACGAGACTTATACTGAAATGTTCCATGTTGGTTTCATCATGATACTGTTTAGATTGAAGAAGGAGATCTTCGCCGGTCTACTGACGTCATATGAGCGACTGAGCACACTATCCTCATCTTTTTTATCTTGAACTCTCTCGAATAACAAAAACTCTGTCAAATGAAATTTATTCTTTTTGAATTCTTTCGGATTTTAGCCGTTTTTGGCTCTAAATTCTTTGGGGAAAAAGTAAAGAAGAGACAAAATTTGTTCGCGGAACTTTGAGTTTTTTTTACTCTTCATGTTTTACTGCGTTGTAGAAAATGTACGTTTTCAAATTATTGTAAGTTAAATATATAACAGTAATCAGTAATTGTTACAAAAACAAAACCCGCAGTATTTGTGAGACGATTTACCGATTTTCTATTCTTCACTTCTTCATCACAATGCTCTCAGACTGGTTTTTTCATGTACATATGAGTCTGGCTTGATTCTCACAAATAGTATTGTGAAACACAGTACTCTCAGTACTGTAATTATTGCATCACACAACTCTAGTCATACATGAACTGACATCGCCGGGCGACTCGGAGCCCCATGAAAATTGTTTATGAAACCTTGGATCGTTTACTGGAGACCGCTGATGACAAGGACTGTGCAATGGGAGAACTTTTCTCAGTATCTGCTAGGCGCTGCAGAGCAATCTCTGGGAAAGAATAGCACGCGATCTTTGACAGCTCATGGGGAAATCGTTTTTTGAGTCGGTGCCTCCCGTTTGTTTCACGGGAGGCACCGGGTGGTATTCAAATACCGTTTTGAGATCCAGTCTTTGAGGAATTAAAAAAAGGATACGGATTGATAGTAAAGAGGTGCTTGTTGAACATCAACGGTGCAAATATCTATTACAACGCAAACCAAACAACTCCGAACGCTATGGCAACCCGTTTAATAGTTTTCTGTATTAATTTCGGTATTACAATATCTCAAAACGATAGATCGTTATGGAGCTAGTGATCGTGATAAAACTTTTGAGCCTGAATCACCGTCTGAAAAATCATTGCTGGTTCACAGAGGATTTCGCGCAAAATGCCAAACTCCGTCCTGTTAGAAAATGAAATGAAACTTCTACTTGTAGAAGATTCTTGAAGACGTGGTAGAACCCGTGAGTAATTCATACAACCATGGAACCAGCTTACAAATTAACTGTACTCATTTCTTTAGAAGACCTCCAAACCCGCACGAGAGTGGTTGTGCACACTATATACAATTGAATGACCCTTAATCTTCTCCGACCTGGACCTATTCGACTTTAGGGTTTGAGGGTTCGATTAAAGAAGATAATCAAGGTTCGGTGTAACTTTCTCTTCATGATTAGTGACTGGAGATCGTCTACAGAGAGAGAAATAGACAAAGAGAGGAAGAGGGAGGAAGATAGAGAGATAGAAAGAAAGGAAAAGAGAGAGATAGAGATAGAGAGAGGAGAAGCTATGTACAAACAGTTTTGAATATAAGCTCTTTAACCGCTGCTAATCAGTTTCTTCCATTAATTTTTTGTCTTCTGATTCGCTGATATGGCCTGGCCTGCAAGGCTCGTTCCGATGATTAATCCCAACTTATACAGGGTAAAGCAGATTTATTGCAAGAAATTTTTGACGTCCTTAGCGCTGCAGTTGAACTGAAATGATCTTCGAATTGTTGAATTATTTTGATTAACAGTCTTTTATCAACATCCTCTCAAATTTCGGTGAACTCTGTTCATTTCGAGAAGTATGGTAGAAGAGCAGCCAACAAGCAGCGCACTTAAGTTCTCGAAATGCACAGCCGCGGGTACAAGCCGCGTGTTTAACGGGCTGCTCTCCCGACCTAAACCTCCCCGACTAAGCCATCTGGGAATACATGCAGGCAAAGGTCTGTGCTAAAGTAAACCACAGTGTCGATGCCCTGAAATCGTCTATGGGGAGAGCTTGGAACAATCTTTCTTCAGATTATCGTTCTGCCGTGATAGCCAAGCATCCACAACGTCTGAAGATCGTAATTTGTCAAGGAAGATCCCGTTTTGGATGAAATTTCAACTGGATTTATTTGTTAAGGTGGAGAAAAAAACTTGTCAAATTGAAACGAAAACCTTATTTTTCTTTTGAGAAATCGTTCAATATCCAAATTTTAATTGCAATAAATCTACTAAACCTGTACTTGTTTGAAGCTGTGTTATATAGTAACTGTTTCAATGGAAAAAAGGAAGTTTATTTTCTCCAGATAATCCTGTTTTTTGTCATAAAGGAGATTTTTGCTTCCTTTAGCTTTTGAACTCAAAACTCCCAAATATGATACCTCGCAGACAACTTCAGAATCTCAAAGGAGATTGCAGAGTTTCACATTCGAAATTGAACATGCTTCACCGGGGAAAACCATTTAAAGCTGAGTTCACTATAATGAACCAGGGAATGTCTAACCAGAATCCTTCGTGGATCCCTTCACTTTACTTCTCGAAGCTTCCTCCAGAATCGGCAGAAGCGTTGCATTACGTGAGGATAACTATTAATTTAAAACAATTACTTGACCAGAAAAAATACTATCTTAGTTTCTCTTAGTTTAAAAGAATGTTTATTTCAATTCCTAAATTAAAATTCGAAAGACTTCGTGTTACCTGAAAGTTCTAGCTTAAATAATTAGTTATTAATATCATTTCTAGAGAGCACGCTGAAGCTTTTACTGATGATCTTAGTTTTCTTAGAATTTAACGGTTTACATATGTAACTAGTCTTCAAATCTCTTCGATCACATAAATCAAAACGTTTCTGGTCATGGCCAAGAATGATTAACACAGTTCCTCTCAAGCAAATTTTTGGTATAAAAAGGACAATATTTGGAACAGAGCGAAAAACTTCAAGAAAGATACTTCAGAAACAAGAAAATTAGATATAAGTTCGAAAAAGTGAAGATTGAAGAGAACTAGAGGCGTAGGACAAAGAAGACAAAAACAAATGAAAAATAGCAACAACAACCAGGTTTTTGTGGTTTGACTGAAGGAGATCGTCATGGGCATCAGGATCTCGACTCACAACTGCAAAAGCCGACATTTAATGCATTTCCTAAAGAGTTTTCAATCAGTTTTCAACTGTACTTGTCTTGCGACAATGATAAAAACCGAACGAAGGGTTTACGTAACGACGCTAGAGAAGGATGTTGAATTTCCTTAACTTAACCATGCGAGTGTGAACCAACGGCAACTTTTTCTCGCGAAGATACAAGCGAATGGCATGGCAACTAATTACTGATTATACATCTAAGTATTATAATCTGATCTTTGCAGAAATTCCATTGGATCGATTATTGAAGACTTTATTCTGAGTGTAACACTGTAGGTTTTATTTGTTCTTGTCTACCGAGAAAATAAGCAAATGTATCAGTTTTTGTGCAAAAATACTATTTTTAAAGTTCTAATCACTTGTCTTTCATTTCATTAATGACAAAGAATTGATCAAAATGCAAAACATGCTTCGTTTTTCATACTGATCTTTCACGAAAATGTCTCTAAAATGCTTTTTTATAGCCATTTTACAAGTTTTCAAATTCAGCCGTTATATAGCATCGGTATCTTTAAGACAAAAAGCAAATCAACAGGGTAATACCAGTGCATTTCTAGTGACTACCGTGGATAATTCACGAACCTATTCTCTTGATTTCGTAAGGTGATGAATAAAAAAGAACCGGTTCCGCGAGAGGTGGTAGACGAGTTCTTTATCTTCCAGAAGCCAGACCAGTAAGTATTTTGACTAGCTTGTGGTTCTTCATCAAGAACCTGCTCTTCCTCGTCGTCTGGTTTCTTCGTATTGCCTTCGGGTGAGTCAGTAGCTTTCTCAGCTCCACCATTGGTCTTGTTGAGATAATTTCTAGAGATGTATGAAATGTTTGGAGTATGAGCTGAATTAACAGTGGCATTTGTCTGTCCAATAACAGAAGGGGTGGCAGAGGAGTCGATCAGAAGCTTTTCATGATTGGAAACATTTTCGTAGGGGTTTTCATTTTCCAGAGGAGACAACGAGATTCTTTTATTGACATCAGAGCTCTCGTTTTTTAGTGTGCGAAGCTCATCGATCAAGTTATCGATCGACTTGTTCGAGGACAATTCTTCGGTGGAAACAGAAGCCATCGCTCGTTTTGATGTCAAGAACGATACGTTATCAATGTCACTCATGACGGTGCTTTTTTTGAACGGCTCTCGCTCAGTACTGTATGGCAGATCAACGTCTGAGTAGATTTCTGTCATGTTTGACAAGACATATTTCAACCATTCCATTATTTCCGTGTCATCCGAGTTGTTCGCATGAGTAGTCACAGCCGTTGGCGATGAGTTTTGAAGTAAAAGCGGATTTCTCGAAACTTTTTCCATTTCAGAAAGAATCAAGGATGCTGTAGTATTGCTTGGGGTGTTACTTGGTTGTGGCCTCTTCACCGAGTCTCCAGAGACTGGTGTTGTGTTAAGTCCTGCTTTGACATCGTCAATTTTTGAGATTGTGTGAGATATCTCACTCTCTGATAGGGCTCCGTACTCATTTTTAGTTATTGTAGCATACTTGACATTGCTTTGCACAGAATGGATATCGCGCGATGTTAATTGAGCCGGAATTGATGTAGTGTTCACACTGTCAACAAGCCAGAGAGCATCGTCGTAGGAAATGAGAGTTTCAGCAGTAGCGTTCTCAGAGGTGGACAAAAATGAACTGTTGTCATTTTTTGATGTTGTTGTAGCGGAGGTGTCATTGTTATACTTGATGAAGGATGTACTGTCGCTCTGGAGTGTTGATAGTAACGTTGAGGTTGAGAGATTCTGGGATGGATATGAATCGGAGGCGTTGTCTCCTTTCGACCTTGTAAGAAGAGTGGAATACCTGTTGGTAGTTGTTGAAGTTGAATTGTCTGAATCGAAGCCAAACGTGCCATTTTCACTTCCGAAGGTTGAATTGTCTTGCTCTTGAGGGTGGAAAGATGTAGTTCCATTAGTCTTGCTAGTTGGAGAAGACGTTACAGCGTTGTTGTTTGAAAAAGAGACTAAAGCATTATCCTTCTCTGTCACAGGGGAAGATGCTATCTCAGCCCCGACATTTTCAATTGTTCTGTACCCATTCTCTGATTGCCCAGAAGTCCCATTCAGCCTCGTTGATGTGAAAACGGAAGTTGAATAACCGCTTGCAAAAGACGTAGCCGTGTCATTTTCGGTTGCGGGAATATATGTGGTGGGATTGTCATTTTTCGACGATGACACAGACGTCACACCCTCATATTCTGTTGATGAGGTTGACGTCTCATGTTTGCTCACTAGAGATGGAGAAACCGTTGAACTAATGTCTGCAGTCATTGAAGTCGTCGTGTTGAAGCCGACTGTAGCTGTGAAAGACGCTACACTGTAACTCTCGGACAAAGTTTCCATTTCTGATTCTGCCTTTGACGTTGCGTTGTCAATCCATGAAGCCGATGAATTTTCATATTCGAATGAGGGTAGAAGCGTGGAATTTTCCTTTTCTGAAATCATTATCAACGTTGAATCAGCATTGTATGACATTGTGTAGGGAGTTGCCTCTTTATTCTCTGGGGTGGAAAGCAACGATATATTGTCAATCTCTGAGGATGGTGATGATGAGAAAGCGTTGGAGTTCTCAGTTTCCCATGATGTGAATACTGTTTCATTGTCACTGCCCGAGGTTTCCGAATACGTTATATTGTCACTTTGTTGTTTTGCCAAGGTCGTAATATTGACAGATTCGGATTGGAAGAACCACGTTGCATTATCACTCTCTATTCTCGTAATAGCCGTGAAGTTTTCGATTTCTGAGGTTGAGTTTTCCATGATATTGTCGGTATGCCATACTGTGGAATCCGTCACATTGTCCTTATCTTGAACAGTCGAGGTTGTGATATTGTCATCTTCAGAATCGAGGAACCACGTTGCATTTGCACTCTCTAGTCTTGTAACAGCCGTGACGTTTATGAATTCTAATGTCAAATTTTCCGTAGTATCGTTTGTTTCGTATGTAGTTAAATTCATTGCATCGCCATGTAAAACTCCGGATGACGTCGTGTATTCGCTGTTTGAGCTTGTTAAAGTCACTGATTTCGACTCTTCGTAACTTTTCGTTTCAAAAGACATTGGGTCGTATTCAGTCAATGTTACCTCTGACAGGGTTTCCGAAGTCTGTCCTATTTCATATTCTGGTGAATCTGTTACGATCTTATCCGGGAGTGGATCGTTAGAAGTCGAGATTTCAACCGATGAGGCTTGAGAAACTAGTGGCGACGAAAAATCTGGGGATGAATTGATTAAAATCGACGTGAGTGTTGATATTACAGCAGTATTCTCGGAAGTAGAAGCTGAGATTTCGGAGTGATTAAATGCAACTGTAGAGACTGCTTCTTCGTAAGTGGTTAGAGGAATGGACGAGGTTGAGAGAAGGGTGGAATCTGTGACTTTGTTGGTTGGAATTGGAGTAGTGGTTGAGGTTTGTGTAGTTGATCCTTTAGTTGACGTTGTGGTACTCGAGGGAAAATTCGGAAATTTTGAGAGTGTTGTTGATTGGGAAGTTGTCAGAGGATTGGAAGTGTTGGAGAGCAGGAGAAAATCGGTCACTTTGCTCGTTGGAATCGTATTTGTATTTGAGGTTTGAGTAGTTACTCCATCAGTTGGCGTATTAGTAATAGAAAAATAAGTTGGGCTAGTAAAAAGTGTGGGTTTGGAAGTTGTTAGAAGAGTTGAAGAGGTTGAGATCGGGATAGAATCGGTGACTGTGGTGGTTGGAGTCGGAACGTTAGTTGAGGTTTGAGTAGTTACTTCACTTGTTGACGTAGCGGTACTAGCGAGAGGCGTTGTGGTAGTTAAGACTGTTCCGTGGGAAATGGTCAGAGGAATGGGAGATGTTGAGATCAGGGTGAATTCGGTGACTGTGCTCGTTGGAATCGGAGTGGTAGATGAGGTTTGAGTAGTTACTCCACTAGTTGACGTAGCGGTACTAGCGAGAGGCGTTGTGGTAGTTAAGACTGTTTCTTGGGAAGTGGTCAGAGGAATGGGAGATGTTGAGATCAGGGTGAATTCGGTGACTGTGCTCGTTGGAATCGGAGTGGTAGTTGAGGTTTGAGTAGTTACTTCACTAGTTGACGTAGCGGTACTAGCAAGACGCGTTGTGGTAGTTAAGACTGTTTCTTGTAAAGTGGCCAGAGGAATGGGAGATGTTGAGATCAGGGTGAAATCGGTGACTGTGCTCGTTGGAATCTGAGTGGTAGTTGAGGTTTGAGTAGTTACTCCACTAGTTGACGTAGTGGTACTAGAGAGAGGCGTTGTGGTAGTTAAAACTGTTTCTTGGGAAGTGGTCAGAGGAATGGGAGATGTTGAGATCAGGGTAGAATCGGTGATTGTGCTGATTGGAATCGGCATGGTTGTTGAGGTTTGAGTAGCTACTTCACTAGTTGACGTAGCGGTACTAGCGAGAAGCGTTGTGGTAGTTAAGACTGTTTCTTGGGAAGTGGTCAGAGGAATGGGAGATGTTAAGATAAGGGTGGAATCGGTGACTGTGCTCGTTGGAATCTGAGTGGTAGTTGAGGTTTGAGTAGTTACTCCACTAGTTGACGTAGTGGTACTAGCGAGAGGCGTTGTGGTAGTTAAGACTGTTTCTTGGGAAGTGGTCAGAGGAATGGGAGATGTTGAGATCAGGGTAGAATCGGTGACTGTGGTGGTTGGAGTCGGAACGTTAGTTGAGGTTTGAGTAGTTACTTCACTTGTTGACGTAGCGGTACTAGCGAGAGGCGTTGTGGTAGTTAAGACTGTTCCGTGGGAAATGGTCAGAGGAATGGGAGATGTTGAGATCAGGGTGAATTCGGTGACTGTGCTCGTTGGAATCGGAGTGGTAGATAAGGTTTGAGTAGCTACTTCACTAGTTGACGTAGCGGTACTAGCGAGAGGCGTTGTGGTAGTTAAGACTGTTTCTTGGGAAGTGGTCAGAGGAAAGGGAGATGTCGAGATCAGGGTAGAATCGGTGACTGTGCTGGTTGGAATCGGGATGGTAGTTGAGGTTTGAGTAATCCTTTCAGGTATGCTCACGCCTGCCGCCCCCAAAATCTCTCTGAGAAGTTCTATGAGCTCAGAGTAACGGTCAACAGGTGTGCCAAGAACTTTGGAATTTGATTTTGCGGGTGCAATAGTGGACGCATCAATCGTCTGAGATACAACTGTTGCAGCCAACAGGCAAATTGTGACCTGTAAAGGTAAGAAAATTGATTCCTTAAGACTTCGAAAATTATCGAACATTCAAGAACGAGTGTTATAAAAGAGAAAGACTCATTATCAAAATTTGATAAACGAGAAAAGCAAAAAAGTCGGACAAACCACTTGTAAGATGAATTTCAACCAGTCGAAGCATCGCATTTATTCGAATGTTGTTTGGGGATAGATTCAAGACTTCACGTCGAATTCAGTCTGCTTGTATCTATTATTTGGCTCTTTTTGAATCCATGACAAAAACGGATAAGTTGTAGCTCGGCAACAAGAATGGAAGTTCACTTTCGCCACTTCTCTTCTCGATATTTCACACAGATTTTTTTAATTTTTATGTCTTTCATTAAACGATTATAAAACTTTTTCTCAATTTTCTTCAATTGGCGAGTTTTTCTTCTCATTTTATTGTTTTCAAAACGCAGATCTTGAAAGAATAAATACTGAAACGAGTTTTGAGAATCTCTTTCTGCACTATCTATTCAATTGCAGCCTTAGATGTTCTTCTGAATAAGAATACTTTTTTATTCATAACTTGCAACGCTTTAAGTCAAGATGAACTCTAAAACAACAGCTTTAATGAAAAATTGAACCAAATACTCACAAGTCAGTTTGATATGAAATGTACAATTCTTTAATTCCAGACTCGGATTTATTCGGCTGGAGATCCAATACAGGATTCAAGGGCAAGAGAAAAGAGAAACATTCACAAAGATTACTCTAGAAGGTCAGCCAAGTTTGTATCTCCCTCCAGGAGTCATCGGGAGAGCCATTTGCTTCAATTGTCTCCCAATTGATACTTCGAGAAGAAACAATTCAGCGGTGAGAAGAAGCAATGTTGGTCGTATCTGCAATTGTTACTATCGCGAGCAGGTCATAATCTTTCACTCAAACTCTCGAATATCTCCATTTTAACTCATTCTTCTGTAATTCCAAGACATCTCAACTCAATTCTAACAAAAATTTGCTACACATGGAAAAAGGCTTTTTCGTATGAGTTGCGACGAACTTGTGACTAGGTGCGCTGGCGAAGGCGGAGCAGTCGATCTCATTGCCGTCGTTGTCGTAGAGTCTGGCGGACTTCCCCGTCGCTGCTGCGTACATTCGACGAAGTCGCGTGTGCCTGGAATGACTGAAAACATCTTAGTCAAAAGTTCAAAGTTTTCGAGAAACTTAAATGTATGAAAAGTGCAAATGATTGAAGATGTACGAAAAGTGTTTTATTTTCCAAAAACAAGTTTCCCGGTACAACAGAACATTAAAACTTTTGTTTCGGGCATCAGGTCGTTTTTGTCTTGATTGATGAGAAATAGTCTTTTTGAAATAATTACATATAAACAGAAATCGAGGTGTCTATTTCGAATAATCATTTGAGAGAAGGAGGCGAATCTCTACTCTCAACAAAAAATGAAGTTTCTACAGAGATTTAGGGTTGGTTTAGAGGAAATCGAATGTTCTATTCATCAGATATCACACAACTCAGCCATTAGTTACACGAAAAACACAGAGGTTCAACTCAATTACAAAAATTGAATTCGACGAGTTCAAATGTCAATATTTCATGGACTTCCCATGCAGGGTTGTACATTTTTAAATTTTGGTTTCTGTTGATTTTCCCGGGTTTTTTCGACATTTTCCGAAAAAAGTCGAAAAAATTTTTTGACCTTTAGGTTTTTCCGGGTATTTATTTGTTGATTTTTCCGGTTTCTTCGACATTTTCCGAAAAAGTCGAAAAAATTTTCGAATTCTTCTCGAGCAAGCCTGTTCCCAAGCAGAAACAATAATTCAAACGAAACAATAACTCACCAGAAATGAAACTTCAATATCAATGAAAGAATGGAATTTTTTTTCTTTTGTGGAACTTTTTTTTTGCAATTCAATGAATCTTCTGTTTTTGAGAATCATATTTGAAAGCTATTCTTTCTAATAAAATTACTAGTGCATGGAATAGAACTCTTTTTTGAATGAATCATCTCACCTTAAGAGCTATTTCGTTTATCACTTCAGCTCACTAACCCAATTCATTCTTCACGTGAGAAGATTCAAATCTCAGATTTATTTGAAGTAGGGAATAATCGATAAAACTCTTTGCAGTGATAGACAAACCAAATATAGAATGGAAAAAAGACTAAATTAGATTATTATGTATCAGCTTTGCAGATTAGGCTTAATAGAACATGCATGTTCACAAATGATTCGCTCTAAAATGATGACTATTACTCTTCTTCTCCCTAAAATGATGACTATTAGTCTTCTTCTCCCTAAAATGATGACTATTAGTCTTCTTCTCCCTAAAATGATGACTATTAGTCTTCTTCTCCCTAAAATGATGACTATTAGTCTTCTTCTCCCTAAAATGATGACTATTAGTCTTCTTCTCCTAAAATGATTACTATTAGTCTTCTTCTCCCTAAAATGATGACTATTAGTCTTCTTCTCCCTAAAATGATGACTATTAGTCTTCTTCTCCCTAAAATGATGACTATTAGTCTTCTTCTCCCTAAAATGATGACTATTAGTCTTCTTCTCCCTAAAATGATGACTATTAGTCTTCTTCTCCCTAAAATGATGACTATTAGTCTTCTTCTCCCTAAAATGATGACTATTAGTCTTCTTCTCCCTAAAATGATGACTATTAGTCTTCTTATCCCTAAAATGATGACTATTAGTCTTCTTCTCCCTAAAATGATGACTATTAGTCTTCTTCTCCCTAAAATGATGACTATTAGTCTTCTTCTCCCTAAAATGATGACTATTAGTCTTCTTCTCCCTAAAATGATGACTATTAGTCTTCTTCTCCCTAAAATGATGACTATTAGTCTTCTTCTCCCTAAAATGATGACTATTAGTCTTCTTCTCCCTAAATTGATGACTATTAGTCTTCTTCTCCCTAAAATGATGACTATTAGTCTTCTTCTCCATAAAATGATGACTATTAGTCTTCTTCTCCCTAAAATGATGACTATTAGTCTTCTTCTCCCTAAAATGATGACTATTAGTCTTCTTCTCCCTAAAATGATGACTATTAGTCTTCTTCTCCCTAAAATGATGACTATTAGTCTTCTTCTCCCTAAAATGATGACTATTAGTCTTCTTCTCCCTAAAATGATGACTATTAGTCTTCTTCTCCCTAAAATGATGACTATTAGTCTTCTTCTCCCTAAAATGATGACTATTAGTCTTCTTCTCCCTAAAATGATGACTATTAGTCTTCTTCTCCCTAAAATGATGACTTTTAGTATTCTTCTCCCTAAAATGATGACTATTAGTCTTCTTCTCCCTAAAATGATGACTATTAGTCTTCTTCTCCCTAAAATGATGACTATTAGTCTTCTTCTCCCTAAAATGATGACTATTAGTCTTCTTCTCCCTAAAATGATGACTATTAGTCTTCTTCTCCCTAAAATGATGACTATTAGTCTTCTTCTCCCTAAAATGATGACTATTAGTCTTCTTCTCCCTAAAATGATGACTATTAGTCTTCTTCTCCCTAAAATGATGACTATTAGTCTTCTTCTCCCTAAAATGATGACTATTAGTCTTCTTCTCCCTAAAATGATGACTATTAGTCTTCTTCTCCCTAAATTGATGACTATTAGTCTTCTTCTCCCTAAAATGATGACTATTAGTCTTCTTCTCCATAAAATGATGACTATTAGTCTTCTTCTCCCTAAAATGATGACTATTAGTCTTCTTCTCCCTAAAATGATGACTATTAGTCTTCTTCTCCCTAAAATGATGACTATTAGTCTTCTTCTCCCTAAAATGATGACTATTAGTCTTCTTCTCCCTAAAATGATGACTATTAGTCTTCTTCTCCCTAAAATGATGACTATTAGTCTTCTTCTCCCTAAAATGATGACTATTAGTCTTCTTCTCCCTAAAATGATGACTATTAGTCTTCTTCTCCCTAAAATGATGACTATTAGTCTTCTTCTCCCTAAAATGATGACTTTTAGTCTTCTTCTCCCTAAAATGATGACTATTAGTCTTCTTCTCCCTAAAATGATGACTATTAGTCTTCTTCTCCCTAAAATGATGACTATTAGTCTTCTTCTCCCTAAAATGATGACTATTAGTCTTCTTCTCCCTAAAATGATGACTATTAGTCTTCTTCTCCCTAAAATGATGACTATTAGTCTTCTTCTCCCTAAAATGATGACTATTAGTCTTCTTCTCCCTAAAATGATGACTATTAGTCTTCTTCTCCCTAAAATGATGACTATTAGTCTTCTTCTCCCTAAAATGATGACTATTAGTCTTCTTCTCCCTAAAATGATGACTATTAGTCTTCTTCTCCCTAAAATGATGACTATTAGTCTTCTTCTCCCTAAAATGATGACTATTAGTCTTCTTCTCCCTAAAATGATGACTATTAGTCTTCTTCTCCCTAAAATGATGACTATTAGTCTTCTTCTCCCTAAAATGATGACTATTAGTCTTCTTCTCCCTAAAATGATGACTATTAGTCTTCTTCTCCCTAAAATGATGACTATTAGTCTTCTTCTCCCTAAAATGATGACTATTAGTCTTCTTCTCCCTAAAATGATGACTATTAGTCTTCTTCTCCCTAAAATGATGACTATTAGTCTTCTTCTCCCTAAAATGATGACTTTTAGTCTTCTTCTCCCTAAAATGATGACTATTAGTCTTCTTCTCCCTAAAATGATGACTATTAGTCTTCTTCTCCCTAAAATGATGACTATTAGTCTTCTTCTCCCTAAAATGATGACTATTAGTCTTCTTCTCCCTAAAATGATGACTATTAGTCTTCTTCTCCCTAAAATGATGACTATTAGTCTTCTTCTCCCTAAAATGATGACTATTAGTCTTCTTCTCCCTAAAATGATGACTATTAGTCTTCTTCTCCCTAAAATGATGACTATTAGTCTTCTTCTCCCTAAAATGATGACTATTAGTCTTCTTCTCCCTAAAATGATGACTATTAGTCTTCTTCTCCCTAAAATGATGACTATTAGTCTTCTTCTCCCTAAAATGATGACTATTAGTCTTCTTCTCCCTAAAATGATGACTATTAGTCTTCTTCTCCCTAAAATGATGACTATTAGTCTTCTTCTCCCTAAAATGATGACTATTAGTCTTCTTCTCCCTAAAATGATGACTATTAGTCTTCTTCTCCCTAAAATGATGACTATTAGTCTTCTTCTCCTTAAAATGATGACTATTAGTCTTCTTCTCCCTAAAATGATGACTATTAGTCTTCTTCTCCCTAAAATGATGACTATTAGTCTTCTTCTCCCTAAAATGATGACTATTAGTCTTCTTCTCCCTAAAATGATGACTATTAGTCTTCTTCTCCTTAAAATGATGACTATTAGTCTTCTTCTCCCTAAAATGATGACTATTAGTCTTCTTCTCCCTAAAATGATGACTATTAGTCTTCTTCTCCCTAAAATGATGACTATTAGTCTTCTTCTCCCCAAATGCCTTTTTCCTATTTCTAAAACCTCGAAAGGTTCTCGTTTTAATGGTCGATTCTACTCCTTTTCTTAAATGAAATTATAAAAGCGTGGGTTGTCTTAAACTCCTGCATAAATTGCATACATTCAATGTTTACCTTTGTCAACCAAAAGACAAATAGTTCTCTAATGAGTTATTAACAACTTTACAAAGAACGCAAAAGAAGTTCATTTTCTTTGTTTTAGGTGTGATAACTAAATAGGAAATTGGGAAAAGAAAGCAAACTCACTTCTGATTGAGTGCTTTATAGCATTCGACGATGTTCTTTAGACTTTTCGTCCGCAGTTCACCGATTTTCGTCGCAGAGGCGGCAGCGGAAAAAGTACATGTGTACAGCGGAAGCAGCGTGTAGATCAGCAAGAGTAGTGATAGGGGGGACACCAAGAGAGAGCGAAAAGTGAGGCCAGCTCGCGGCGGCATTCTCAAAACGGCTGGCATTGCCATAAGAAAGACTTTCTAGGTCTTCACGCATCGATGCAACCTATCTCTCGCAGTCCCCGACGCGCTATCTTTTTCTCAAGTGTTCGTATTCATCGAGCGCAAACTTTAAATATTCTAATGAAGTACTCAACAAATCAATTATTTAAACGGAACGAAACTTTAGAGCGTCTAGGTAAAGACAACAGGCAACCGCTTAATCACATTGAAAACTGGCGAAAAAATTTCTCGTTACAACTGATTGAGTGGCTAGACAAAAACGGTCTCTCACCTTAACTTCGCAACATTTAGTTTCTCTGGTTTCGATGACAAATTGAAAAAAGGAATTATTTCTACAACTATGATGATCTGTATCCGAAAGGAGTAAATACTTTCACATAAGCTGTTAGCCGGGGGGGGGTCATGAGGAATATGACAGAAGGAGGAAATCTTTCTTAAGCCAGGCTTTATACTCTCATTACAGCAAAAACATTCAAAAGACGCTGAAAAGGCTTGAGGGTAGAGCTCTTTAAAAGAGTCGTTATAAAAGCTTCAAACGCAAAATCATATTATTTATGGGAAGACTTTATCAGTTAATAAACTGTCTCCAACCTCAAGTTCTTTTCCCGATCAGAACAAAAAGAAAGTCCGTTTCAAAACAAGTGTTTTAGGAAATTCTCCTTTTTTTCACTTAGTCTAGTTTCTCCAGCTTGATACATTTACAGCTTGATACATTTACAGCTTGATACATTTACAGCTTGATACATTTACAGCTTGATACATTTACATATACATGCCAATAAAGACGTGGGTGACCACAGATTAATTGGCTCCATTCCTGATTTAGAATTTTTAGGTAGATAATTCGATAGTGCTATAAATAATTGGGCTTGGAGAAGGATGGAAATGGGATTAGTGAAATAATGAATAAATATAAATAACTTCAAAAAAGCTGCACTACTCCAGTCTTTCCCGGGGAGACCTCGAAAGCAGAAAATTCTAATGAAATCTTCTCAATGGTTCGTACTTTTCCGAATGCACTTCTCAATGTAGAGTTTCGAGTTTGCTTCTCGGCATAATACACTTATTTCACTCGATCCTATAACACAGAAAATATGTTTGAACCTCGAAGACATAGAAGATGGTAGTACAATTCAAGAATCTGTTTGAGCAAGTGACAAGACTGTCAACAAAAATCCAACTTTTTTTTATCGAGACTGGGAGTTGAGAAGGAAAAAAACAGATTATTAGATGCTCGACAAAAGTAAAATCTCGTATTAACTATGTATGTTTAAGTTCATTTCTGTGGAATCACATTACACCGGCTTTGAGGAGTGTCTAAAAAAATACATCTAAAAAAATTCCGAAAACTTTCTTTGTTTTTTTGCTGTAAAAGACGTTCACAGCAAAAATACTTTTTTAAAGGCAGAAATGGCATCACTAAACCTTTTTTTATAAATTCCTTGTGATCAAGAGTTAGATCTGAGCGAGTTAGATCTGAGCGAGTTAGATCTGAGCGATCAACATTTATTATGTGTCAATTTTTTGTGAGTTCTTTGCAAAAAGGTTCAGAAAGTATCTATTTAAAAAAAACTCTTTATTAAGTGACCCTTCGAGTTTTCGAGTGCAGCTCTTCTTCGAGATTCATTATTGTGCTAAAACTGATTAAACTCAAACACATCGAACATCGCAAAAATTCAGAGATGTTCCAATAGAAAGAGATAAAATGTTTGTTTGTATTTAAACAAAAATGAAAAATGAATTCGAAAATTGAACCGATATTGTGTTCAAAAAAGAGATATGTAAATTTTGAGTTGAATTGTGATTAGAGCTCGCCCAAATCATGCAAATGCAAGCAATACAAGATAAAGAATCGACCGGTATCTGTAACGAATGTCCAAATAAAAAAGCTCTGAAGAAGGTGTTACGATTCTGCGAAGAACTCACATGATTAGTTACTGTTAACCTAAAGTATCTCACTTATTTGCTGTGTCGTGCCTTTTTAATTGCGCTGTTGAAGAGACAATATGGTTCCGAACGTTTCGCTTTTTCAAAGCATCTTAAGCGAATAGATATCATCTAAATAACAATGTTGAACAAGGAATATGAAAAATTCCTCATTTCCTTATTCCTGCTGTGCTCAACATTGTTATTTAGATGATATCTATTCGTTGAAGATGCTTTGATAAAGCGAAACGTTCGGAACCATCTTGTCTCTTCAACAGCGCATTTAAAAAGGCACGACACACACACATATTTTCTTCTGGATACTCCTCCAATGCGTTTAACTCAGCACAAACTTTACTAAAGTAACTCATTTGACAGAAGCATTGATATACTGAGAACATAGCTCATCATAGGAAAGATGCCCTAATAAAAATCAAAGAAAAAACTAGAGCGGGAAGAGGACCGTAGAATGATATGAATATGAGCTAGAAATGAAAGAAGGTCAAGAAGGATTGGTCGGGAGAACAGCAAGACTCGCTTTTTCCTAATCTCCTTTTTCCCCTCGAAGGGCGGTCGTTTTTAAGGATTCTTGAGACTGCAAGTGACCTGTGATTTGAAATGCAACTGTAAAGAATGAGAGAAAAGCAAAGTAAATCGGCTTCGGCTCACCCCTTAAATACACGGAAACCAATCAAACAGGGATAAAGGGAGATTACAATGAAATAGCTTATCTGTCTGAGCTCTAAGCTCTCACAACCCTCCTTCTTCCATACTTCCATTCAAAACTTAGAAAATTTTAATAAATTTCCAAGAAACAGGAGCGGTCATGGATGGCAAATGTAAACTTTTCGTATTACCTAAAAGTAGACGGAATCCGGAGGAATGCAATGGGGGCTGCAACTTTGAGTTTGCATAGTAAAGTTGTTTGATAATATTTTGTAAGTTTTAACGCGAAAACATCACACTGTTGAGGATGAATTGTGAAATTATGAGCTGCTCAAGAGAATTTTTTACCTCTCCCTCGCTCTCTCCCTCACTCTCTCTCTCTCTCTCTCTTTCTCTATCTCTCTCTCTCTCTCTCCCTCCCTCACTCTCTCTCTCTCTTTCTCTATCTCTCTCTCTCTCTCTCTCTCTCTCTCTCTCTCCTCACTCTCTCTCTCTCTTTCTCTATCTCTCTCTCTCTCTCTCCCTCCCTCACTCTCTCTCTCTCTCTTTCTCTATCTCTCTCTCTCTCTCCCTCCCTCACTCTCTCTCTCTCTCTCTCTCTCTCTCTCCCTCCCTCACTCTCTCTCTCTCTCTTTCTCTCTCTCTCTCTCTCTCTCTCTCCCTCCCTCACTCTCTCTCTCTCTCTTTCTCTATCTCTCTCTCTCTCTCCCTCCCTCACTCTCTCTCTCTCTCTCTCTCTCTCTCCCTCACTCTCTCTCTCTCTCTCTTTCTCTATCTCTCTCTCTCTCTCTCTCTCTCTCTCTCTCTCTGTGTGTGTTTATTTGTGTAAATTCTTTCACAGTTCTACATATTATATTATGCATTATACGTGTCACTATCTCCATCTTCTCCGTGGCTGCTACCAAATGGAGGAGTTAGGTAGTGAGGAAGAGGCTGCAAGCGCTGGAGATAATTAATAAAGAGGCGGTTATAATGGAGAGTCAACTGAATACTCTCGCTTTACGTAATGGTGTCATTTTGTTTTCATTTCTTTTTTTAGGCCTTAATTGCATGGCATCTATTATGAAAAAGATACTTCGACTAAAGAGAACCTTGGTACTCAAGATTGTGAATTACAGTACCGCCCAAAATGTTATAATATATTGAATTATTGAACATAACTTTTTTCAAAAAAAACGAATGAAGATCAAATTTTCAGATATTTTTTACAAGCCAAATTCACATGTTTCGAGTAATAGAACAAGTTTGGAAAATGCTTTATTAGGTTTATTCGTTAAAAAAAAGGAAATAGTAAAAAGTGCTTATAGAGATGTTCAGTTTTTTCGAAGTAATAAAACAAATATTCTAGTATTTGGTGGCATATCCTTTCGAGTCAATGACTGCCTGACATCTACGAGGCATAGAATCAATCAAAGAGTCAATGGTTGCCTGCGAAATCGCCTTCCATTCCTCCTCTAGCTGCTTAAACTTTTCATCAGCATTTCTGCATGTTCTTCCCGTCAATTTTCGTTGCAAATGTTCCCATAAATTTTCGATGATGTTCAAATCGGGAGACTGGCTCGGCCAGTCCAAAACATCCACATGCCGACGGCGAAACCAGTTCTGAACGTGCTGAGATCGATGTTTCGGGTCGTTATCTTGTTGAAAGGTGAACCCACGGCCGAATTTGGAGAGGGCCCAAGGGCGCATAGTGCTTTCCATTATGTTCTCATAGCCGTAACGATCGAGATTTCCGACAAATTGGACCCATGCCGCTGGCGGAAAAAACAGCCCCAGACCATCACAGAACCACCGCCATGTTTGACTGTGAGCGACTGGTATTGCGGCAGGAAACGCTTGCCCGCTGGACGTCTTACCCACCTCAGACCGTCACTGCAGAACATATTAAACTTGGATTCATCGCTCCAAACAATCTGAGACCACTCACGGCGTGTCCAACTGAGGTGATCCTTAGCCCACTGAACTCGAACTTTACGATTTTTTTCGCTGATGAAAGGCTTCTTTGCAGGCCGCCTTCCATTCAGTCCAGCGGCTTGCAAACGGCGTTTGATGGTAGTTATTGAAGGAGCAGGAGTCGCGGGCGTTGATATGATAGCTTGAATGTCTGTAGCAGTGCGTTTCGGGTCTTCGCGAGATGCGCGCAGGATGCTTCGGTCCATGTACCTCGAAGTTACGCGGGGTCTCCCCGAACTTGTCTTCACGATGACTCGTCCCTGCATTTTTTTTGTGTTACAAATTTATTCAGTTGTAGAAAATTCGTTTACCTGGGTTCGAAAACGCCGGAGGATATGGGAGATAGCGCTCTGAGATACCCCGAACTGCTGAGCGAGCTCGCTCTGTGACCGGCCCTGTTTCGCCCCAGCAACAACAGCTTCTTGCATTCTTTTACTTGTATTTCGATGTCCAACAGTTCGAACCATGACTTGAAACAAAATTTTTATGAATGAAGTTCGGTAAACAAAAAAAAATCAACTAAAAAAAATCATGGAGAAAAACTGAAAAATGGAAGATATACCAATTTCGGTGTATTTCCTGGAGATAAATAATAAATCACTCAAAACGACGTCCGGTATGGTACAGACACCCAAAAAAACTTCTGTGAAAATTTCAGCTTTGAATTTTATCTTTGAAAAAAGTTGTTTTCAATAACCCTTTATATTATAACATTTTGGGCGGTACTGTATGTGTGCAGCACTTGCAAGAACTTCTTTCTTGAATTTTTATATCAATTTTATCGCTCAAATTTTCATAATGAATTTATGATTAAATAATTTTACATTATTTGCTAGGACTATGCTCTCCCCTAATACCGTTAGTTGTTTTTTTTTACTTGTTTCTTTTCCTTTATTTTTCTTTTATTTTCTACAGACAAGGAAAAGCGGATGCAACCAATTACCTTTTCTTTTGAAATAAAAAAATGCAACCTGAACAAGTTCAATGAGTAACGAAACTTTCGACTTTAAAACTGTTGACACTCGTAGGTTCCTTCAATTTTGTTAACTGGTGAGAGTCTCGAAGACGTGAACGCTCAGTTCGACTTAAATTGGAGACTTCAATCCAACACAACTGGCTTGAAGAAACTCAAAAAGTTGCAAAAGACCAAGAAGTTCAATATCAAGAAGTTCAATATCAAGAAGTTTGTTGTTGATGAAGGACGCAAAGAGTGTGTCAACGTTAATCAGCAAAATAATCCTATCATTGGCTTATCTTGGCTTCAGCTTCGTACAAAAACCGTGGAATCTTGAATAAGTTAAATGGTGTTTTCTAGAAGTATTCTCCTCCTCTCTGCGTATGAAAAAGTTCTTCGAAATTTTCTATCAAATACAGTACGCATTTGTCTACAAAAAACAGGTAAGTTTTCTCGCGAGAACACTTGATAACGGAAAAAATACGTGAGTTGAAACATGGAACATTCAACTATACACCGTACTCAGTCCATTCAAAGTTAAAAACTTATTAAATGTGAATTTTATTGGACAAGTTCTCGCACTAAAAACCTTCATAACTTGCGAGAGATGCTGAAACTGACATCTCCGTCTATCAGGAATTTGTCAGAAGATGACAGACTTGATAAATCCGGATTCTCATGATGTAGCATGAATACTCACATCAAGTTAAAAAATCTAATCAAATAAAAGTTTACCCAATTTTTGAATATGTTTTTTTCGAGAAAAAATATAATAATTTATAAATAAGTGTTGGAAATTAACAAAACTTTATCAACAGCCGGAACATTAAAATAGATGATTGTATGCTACCGAACTCATTTCCCTTCCCCTTCGCATTCAAGTGTGGATAATGCGTGAATGAGAAGTATTCATTCTTTACGCTGTCAAGTGATCCGAAAAGAACTTTATGAGTAATTGCAACACTCACCTGGAACAAAAACCGAAGCTCATGGAAGTTTCTCCTAGGAAATCGTAATTTCGTTCAAGGGGGGAACGAAATAAGAGCAGACTTTTAGAAGTACACAAGATGTGTTTACAATTGCACACTTACAAGGGCTAACAAGGAAGAGAAAATTCCTTAGTAGAGTAACACTACGTTGTTGCTCTTGCGTAGAAGAGTGAGAACAAAAGAGAAGGCTAAAGAATATCTCATGAGGCAGGCTGAACACACCTACGTAAATCCTCCCCCTTCCCCCCCCCCCTCAACTCCTCTCGTCCCCTTCCCCCCTCAACTCTTCTCGTCATTGCATTCCTTCATTTTGACTACCAAGTCTGAGAAAAGGCGCCAAAAGGCAGGGGCGTTCTTTGTCTTTTTGACTTACGACCAGATAAAACTAATTAGAGCAAGCTTTAGCCAAGTAGGTTTACAATTAATTTCAGAAGGTCGGAGTTTTTTCTCCTTTCCAAGCTGAAATCGAGAATAAAAAACTGGGTGAGTGAAGTACAAATGATTGAACTTTTCGAAGAGCTTCCTACTGAGGTCTTGTCTACTCGCCTCTCGTCCTTCCATGTGAGACCTTCGTACTATTTCACACATAGAGACTAGGAAAGCAGTTTACAGTACAAGCATCAAAGCAAGCCTGACAAGTATAGCCGAGGCTTTTATTGATTACATAACTCAACTTGTGATGACTCATTTGGTAGTGAGATTTACAATCAGACTACCAGCTCTCAAGACGCGTGCTCTCAAGACGAGACCATGCTGACACGCAAAAAGGCGGTTGTTTATAGCCATTATTCATCAATCATTATAACTTTTATCGGCTTCATTAAACTTCATCTAAGGTATAATTTCGACCTTTCGAGTAAGTTTTGTCCCAAACTTTCTTACTAAATTCTTGTGTCTCTGCGTTCTATGTTCGTGCTCTTACTACACGATATACACAGATGTAATAAAACTGGAATTACGAAGTATTTTAAGCATTATGGCGTTTAATTTTCAAGAAATTGGATAGGGAGTGGACAATATGTATATAATTAAAACTGCGGTTCTGTTCCAGACCAGTATATAATCACTATATGAACGAGTACAACAGTGGTGCACTCATCGGTTCGCACATTCTTGTTTCGAGGGAAGTGAATCAGGAGCTTCTCCTTCATGTCAATAGAGCTTCTCCTTCATGTCAATAGAGCTTCTCCTTCATGTCAATAGAGCTTCTCCTTCATGTCAATAGAGCTTCTCCTTCATGTCAATAGAGCTTCTCCTTCATGTCAATAGAGCTTCTCCTTCATGTCAATAGAGCTTCTCCTTCATGTCAATAGAGCTTCTCCTTCATGTCAATAGAGCTTCTCCTTCATGTCAATAGAGCTTCTCCTTCATGTCAATAGAGCTTCTCCTTCATGTCAATAGAGCTTCTCCTTCATGTCAATAGAGCTTCTCCTTCATGTCAATAGAGCTTCTCCTTCATGTCAATAGAGCTTCTCCTTCATGTCAATAGAGCTTCTCCTTCATGTCAATAGAGCTTCTCCTTCATGTCAATAGAGCTTCTCCTTCATGTCAATAGAGCTTCTCCTTCATGTCAATAGAGCTTCTCCTTCATGTCAATAGAGCTTCTCCTTCATGTCAATAGAGCTTCTCCTTCATGTCAATAGAGCTTCTCCTTCATGTCAATAGAGCTTCTCCTTCATGTCAATAGAGCTTCTCCTTCATGTCAATAGAGCTTCTCCTTCATGTCAATAGAGCTTCTCCTTCATGTCAATAGCTCGTATATTTCGTCTTTGGATAACAATTTCCCTGTAGAACCCTCATCTCAGAAAAAACTTCCTCAACAATTAAAGTATTGTTTATCGCGTTTAATTCTTATTTGAAGTACACACTGGAAGTGACCCATAGAGTAACCATTGTTTCCACCCAGGTTAGTTTGTATTTGTCACCGGTGACCCATAGAGTAACCATCGTTTCCACCCAGGTTAGTTTGTATCTGTCACCGGTGACCCATAGAGTAACCATTGTTTCCACCCAGGTTAGTTTGTATTTGTCACCGGTGACCCATAGAGTAACCATTGTTTCCACCCAGGTTAGTTTGTATTTGTCACCGGTGACCCATAGAGTAACCATCGTTTCCACCCAGGTTAGTTTGTATCTGTCACCGGTGACCCATAGAGTAACCATTGTTTCCACCCAGGTTAGTTTGTATTTGTCACCGGTGACCCATAGAGTAACCATCGTTTCCACCCAGGTTAGTTTGTATCTGTCACCGGTGACCCATAGAGTAACCATCGTTTCCACCCAGGTTAGTTTGTATTTGTCACCGGTGACCCATAGAGTAACCATTGTTTCCACCCAGGTTAGTTTGTATTTGTCACCGGTGACCCATAGAGTAACCATCGTTTCCACCCAGGTTAGTTTGTATCTGTCACCGGTGACCCATAGAGTAACCATTGTTTCCACCCAGGTTAGTTTGTATTTGTCACCGGTGACCCATAGAGTAACCATCGTTTCCACCAAGGTTAGTTTGTATCTGTCACCGGTGACCCATAGAGTAACCATCGTTTCCACCCAGGTTAGTTTGTATTTGTCACCGGTGACCCATAGAGTAACCATCGTTTCCACCCAGGTTAGTTTGTATCTGTCACCGGTGACCCATAGAGTAACCATCGTTTCCACCCAGGTTAGTTTGTATCTGTCACCGGTGACCCATAGAGTAACCATTGTTTCCACCCAGGTTGGTTTGTATTTGTCACCGGTGACCCATAGAGTAACCATCGTTTCCACCCAGGTTAGTTTGTATCTGTCACCGGTGACCCATAGAGTAACCATCGTTTCCACCCAGGTTAGTTTGTATTTGTCACCGGTGACCCATAGAGTAACCATCGTTTCCACCCAGGTTAGTTTGTATCTGTCACCGGTGACCCATAGAGTAACCATCGTTTCCACCCAGGTTAGTTTGTATCTGTCACCGGTGACCCATAGAGTAACCATTGTTTCCACCCAGGTTAGTTTGTATTTGTCACCGGTGACCCATAGAGTAACCATCGTTTCCACCCAGGTTAGTTTGTATCTGTCACCGGTGACCCATAGAGTAACCATCGTTTCCACCCAGGTTAGTTTGTATCTGTCACCGGTGACCCATAGAGTAACCATCGTTTCCACCCAGGTTAGTTTGTATCTGTCACCGGTGACCCATAGAGTAACCATCGTTTCCACCCAGGTTAGTTTGTATCTGTCACCGGTGACCCATAGAGTAACCATCGTTTCCACCCAGGTTAGTTTGTATCTGTCACCGGTGACCCATAGAGTAACCATTGTTTCTACCCAGGTTAGTTTGTATTTGTCACCGGTGACCCATAGAGTAACCATCGTTTCCACCCAGGTTAGTTTGTATCTGTCACCGGTGACCCATAGAGTAACCATTGTTTCCACCCAGGTTAGTTTGTATTTGTCACCGGTGACCCATAGAGTAACCATCGTTTCCACCAAGGTTAGTTTGTATCTGTCACCGGTGACCCATAGAGTAACCATCGTTTCCACCCAGGTTAGTTTGTATTTGTCACCGGTGACCCATAGAGTAACCATCGTTTCCACCCAGGTTAGTTTGTATCTGTCACCGGTGACCCATAGAGTGACCATCGTTTCCACCCAGGTTAGTTTGTATCTGTCACCGGTGACCCATAGAGTAACCATTGTTTCCACCCAGGTTGGTTTGTATTTGTCACCGGTGACCCATAGAGTAACCATCGTTTCCACCCAGGTTAGTTTGTATCTGTCACCGGTGACCCATAGAGTAACCATCGTTTCCACCCAGGTTAGTTTGTATTTGTCACCGGTGACCCATAGAGTAACCATCGTTTCCACCCAGGTTAGTTTGTATCTGTCACCGGTGACCCATAGAGTAACCATCGTTTCCACCCAGGTTAGTTTGTATCTGTCACCGGTGACCCATAGAGTAACCATTGTTTCCACCCAGGTTAGTTTGTATTTGTCACCGGTGACCCATAGAGTAACCATCGTTTCCACCCAGGTTAGTTTGTATCTGTCACCGGTGACCCATAGAGTAACCATCGTTTCCACCCAGGTTAGTTTGTATCTGTCACCGGTGACCCATAGAGTAACCATCGTTTCCACCCAGGTTAGTTTGTATCTGTCACCGGTGACCCATAGAGTAACCATCGTTTCCACCCAGGTTAGTTTGTATCTGTCACCGGTGACCCATAGAGTAACCATCGTTTCCACCCAGGTTAGTTTGTATCTGTCACCGGTGACCCATAGAGTAACCATCGTTTCCACCCAGGTTAGTTTGTATTTGTCACCGGTGACCCATAGAGTAACCATCGTTTCCACCCAGGTTAGTTTGTATCTGTCACCGGTGACCCATAGAGTAACCATTGTTTCCACCCAGGTTAGTTTGTATTTGTCACCGGTGACCCATAGAGTAACCATCGTTTCCACCCAGGTTAGTTTGTATTTGTCACCGGTGACCCATAGAGTAACCATCGTTTCCACCCAGGTTAGTTTGTATTTGTCACCGGTAACCCATAGAGTAACATCGTTTCCACCCAGGTTAGTTTGTATCTGTCACCGGTGACCCATAGAGTAACCATTGTTTCCACCCAGGTTAGTTTGTATTTGTCACCGGTGACCCATAGAGTAACCATTGTTTCCACCCAGGTTAGTTTGTATTTGTCACCGGTGACCCATAGAGTAACCATCGTTTCCACCCAGGTTAGTTTGTATCTGTCACCGGTGACCCATAGAGTAACCATTGTTTCCACCCAGGTTAGTTTGTATTTGTCACCGGTGACCCATAGAGTAACCATCGTTTCCACCCAGGTTAGTTTGTATCTGTCACCGGTGACCCATAGAGTAACCATCGTTTCCACCCAGGTTAGTTTGTATTTGTCACCGGTGACCCATAGAGTAACCATCGTTTCCACCCAGGTTAGTTTGTATCTGTCACCGGTGACCCATAGAGTAACCATCGTTTCCACCCAGGTTAGTTTGTATCTGTCACCGGTGACCCATAGAGTAACCATTGTTTCCACCCAGGTTAGTTTGTATTTGTCACCGGTGACCCATAGAGTAACCATTGTTTCCACCCAGGTTAGTTTGTATTTGTCACCGGTGACCCATAGAGTAACCATCGTTTCCACCCAGGTTAGTTTGTATCTGTCACCGGTGACCCATAGAGTAACCATTGTTTCCACCCAGGTTAGTTTGTATTTGTCACCGGTGACCCATAGAGTAACCATCGTTTCCACCCAGGTTAGTTTGTATCTGTCACCGGTGACCCATAGAGTAACCATTGTTTCCACCCAGGTTAGTTTGTATTTGTCACCGGTGACCCATAGAGTAACCATTGTTTCCACCCAGGTTAGTTTGTATTTGTCACCGGTGACCCATAGAGTAACCATCGTTTCCACCCAGGTTAGTTTGTATCTGTCACCGGTGACCCATAGAGTAACCATTGTTTCCACCCAGGTTAGTTTGTATTTGTCACCGGTGACCCATAGAGTAACCATCGTTTCCACCAAGGTTAGTTTGTATCTGTCACCGGTGACCCATAGAGTAACCATCGTTTCCACCCAGGTTAGTTTGTATTTGTCACCGGTGACCCATAGAGTAACCATCGTTTCCACCCAGGTTAGTTTGTATCTGTCACCGGTGACCCATAGAGTAACCATCGTTTCCACCCAGGTTAGTTTGTATCTGTCACCGGTGACCCATAGAGTAACCATTGTTTCCACCCAGGTTGGTTTGTATTTGTCACCGGTGACCCATAGAGTAACCATCGTTTCCACCCAGGTTAGTTTGTATCTGTCACCGGTGACCCATAGAGTAACCATTGTTTCCACCCAGGTTAGTTTGTATTTGTCACCGGTGACCCATAGAGTAACCATTGTTTCCACCCAGGTTAGTTTGTATCTGTCACCGGTGACCCATAGAGTAACCATTGTTTCCACCCAGGTTAGTTTGTATTTGTCACCGGTGACCCATAGAGTAACCATTGTTTCCACCCAGGTTAGTTTGTATTTGTCACCGGTGACCCATAGAGTAACCATCGTTTCCACCCAGGTTAGTTTGTATCTGTCACCGGTGACCCATAGAGTAACCATTGTTTCCACCCAGGTTAGTTTGTATTTGTCACCGGTGACCCATAGAGTAACCATCGTTTCCACCCAGGTTAGTTTGTATCTGTCACCGGTGACCCATAGAGTAACCATCGTTTCCACCCAGGTTAGTTTGTATTTGTCACCGGTGACCCATAGAGTAACCATCGTTTCCACCCAGGTTAGTTTGTATCTGTCACCGGTGACCCATAGAGTAACCATCGTTTCCACCCAGGTTAGTTTGTATCTGTCACCGGTGACCCATAGAGTAACCATTGTTTCCACCCAGGTTAGTTTGTATTTGTCACCGGTGACCCATAGAGTAACCATTGTTTCCACCCAGGTTAGTTTGTATTTGTCACCGGTGACCCATAGAGTAACCATCGTTTCCACCCAGGTTAGTTTGTATCTGTCACCGGTGACCCATAGAGTAACCATTGTTTCCACCCAGGTTAGTTTGTATTTGTCACCGGTGACCCATAGAGTAACCATCGTTTCCACCCAGGTTAGTTTGTATCTGTCACCGGTGACCCATAGAGTAACCATTGTTTCCACCCAGGTTAGTTTGTATTTGTCACCGGTGACCCATAGAGTAACCATTGTTTCCACCCAGGTTAGTTTGTATTTGTCACGGGTGACCCATAGAGTAACCATCGTTTCCACCCAGGTTAGTTTGTATCTGTCACCGGTGACCCATAGAGTAACCATTGTTTCCACCCAGGTTAGTTTGTATTTGTCACCGGTGACCCATAGAGTAACCATCGTTTCCACCAAGGTTAGTTTGTATCTGTCACCGGTGACCCATAGAGTAACCATCGTTTCCACCCAGGTTAGTTTGTATTTGTCACCGGTGACCCATAGAGTAACCATCGTTTCCACCCAGGTTAGTTTGTATCTGTCACCGGTGACCCATAGAGTGACCATCGTTTCCACCCAGGTTAGTTTGTATCTGTCACCGGTGACCCATAGAGTAACCATTGTTTCCACCCAGGTTGGTTTGTATTTGTCACCGGTGACCCATAGAGTAACCATCGTTTCCACCCAGGTTAGTTTGTATCTGTCACCGGTGACCCATAGAGTAACCATCGTTTCCACCCAGGTTAGTTTGTATTTGTCACCGGTGACCCATAGAGTAACCATCGTTTCCACCCAGGTTAGTTTGTATCTGTCACCGGTGACCCATAGAGTAACCATCGTTTCCACCCAGGTTAGTTTGTATCTGTCACCGGTGACCCATAGAGTAACCATTGTTTCCACCCAGGTTAGTTTGTATTTGTCACCGGTGACCCATAGAGTAACCATCGTTTCCACCCAGGTTAGTTTGTATCTGTCACCGGTGACCCATAGAGTAACCATCGTTTCCACCCAGGTTAGTTTGTATCTGTCACCGGTGACCCATAGAGTAACCATCGTTTCCACCCAGGTTAGTTTGTATCTGTCACCGGTGACCCATAGAGTAACCATCGTTTCCACCCAGGTTAGTTTGTATCTGTCACCGGTGACCCATAGAGTAACCATCGTTTCCACCCAGGTTAGTTTGTATCTGTCACCGGTGACCCATAGAGTAACCATCGTTTCCACCCAGGTTAGTTTGTATTTGTCACCGGTGACCCATAGAGTAACCATCGTTTCCACCCAGGTTAGTTTGTATCTGTCACCGGTGACCCATAGAGTAACCATTGTTTCCACCCAGGTTAGTTTATATTTGTCACCGGTGACCCATAGAGTAACCATCGTTTCCACCCAGGTTAGTTTGTATTTGTCACCGGTGACCCATAGAGTAACCATCGTTTCCACCCAGGTTAGTTTGTATTTGTCACCGGTAACCCATAGAGTAACATCGTTTCCACCCAGGTTAGTTTGTATCTGTCACCGGTGACCCATAGAGTAACCATTGTTTCCACCCAGGTTAGTTTGTATTTGTCACCGGTGACCCATAGAGTAACCATTGTTTCCACCCAGGTTAGTTTGTATTTGTCACCGGTGACCCATAGAGTAACCATCGTTTCCACCCAGGTTAGTTTGTATCTGTCACCGGTGACCCATAGAGTAACCATTGTTTCCACCCAGGTTAGTTTGTATTTGTCACCGGTGACCCATAGAGTAACCATCGTTTCCACCCAGGTTAGTTTGTATCTGTCACCGGTGACCCATAGAGTAACCATCGTTTCCACCCAGGTTAGTTTGTATTTGTCACCGGTGACCCATAGAGTAACCATCGTTTCCACCCAGGTTAGTTTGTATCTGTCACCGGTGACCCATAGAGTAACCATCGTTTCCACCCAGGTTAGTTTGTATCTGTCACCGGTGACCCATAGAGTAACCATTGTTTCCACCCAGGTTAGTTTGTATTTGTCACCGGTGACCCATAGAGTAACCATTGTTTCCACCCAGGTTAGTTTGTATTTGTCACCGGTGACCCATAGAGTAACCATCGTTTCCACCCAGGTTAGTTTGTATCTGTCACCGGTGACCCATAGAGTAACCATTGTTTCCACCCAGGTTAGTTTGTATTTGTCACCGGTGACCCATAGAGTAACCATCGTTTCCACCCAGGTTAGTTTGTATCTGTCACCGGTGACCCATAGAGTAACCATTGTTTCCACCCAGGTTAGTTTGTATTTGTCACCGGTGACCCATAGAGTAACCATTGTTTCCACCCAGGTTAGTTTGTATTTGTCACCGGTGACCCATAGAGTAACCATCGTTTCCACCCAGGTTAGTTTGTATCTGTCACCGGTGACCCATAGAGTAACCATTGTTTCCACCCAGGTTAGTTTGTATTTGTCACCGGTGACCCATAGAGTAACCATCGTTTCCACCAAGGTTAGTTTGTATCTGTCACCGGTGACCCATAGAGTAACCATCGTTTCCACCCAGGTTAGTTTGTATTTGTCACCGGTGACCCATAGAGTAACCATCGTTTCCACCCAGGTTAGTTTGTATCTGTCACCGGTGACCCATAGAGTAACCATCGTTTCCACCCAGGTTAGTTTGTATCTGTCACCGGTGACCCATAGAGTAACCATTGTTTCCACCCAGGTTGGTTTGTATTTGTCACCGGTGACCCATAGAGTAACCATCGTTTCCACCCAGGTTAGTTTGTATCTGTCACCGGTGACCCATAGAGTAACCATCGTTTCCACCCAGGTTAGTTTGTATTTGTCACCGGTGACCCATAGAGTAACCATCGTTTCCACCCAGGTTAGTTTGTATCTGTCACCGGTGACCTATAGAGTAACCATCGTTTCCACCCAGGTTAGTTTGTATCTGTCACCGGTGACCCATAGAGTAACCATTGTTTCCACCCAGGTTAGTTTGTATTTGTCACCGGTGACCCATAGAGTAACCATCGTTTCCACCCAGGTTAGTTTGTATCTGTCACCGGTGACCCATAGAGTAACCATCGTTTCCACCCAGGTTAGTTTGTATCTGTCACCGGTGACCCATAGAGTAACCATCGTTTCCACCCAGGTTAGTTTGTATCTGTCACCGGTGACCCATAGAGTAACCATCGTTTCCACCCAGGTTAGTTTGTATCTGTCACCGGTGACCCATAGAGTAACCATCGTTTCCACCCAGGTTAGTTTGTATCTGTCACCGGTGACCCATAGAGTAACCATCGTTTCCACCCAGGTTAGTTTGTATTTGTCACCGGTGACCCATAGAGTAACCATCGTTTCCACCCAGGTTAGTTTGTATCTGTCACCGGTGACCCATAGAGTAACCATTGTTTCCACCCAGGTTAGTTTGTATTTGTCACCGGTGACCCATAGAGTAACCATCGTTTCCACCCAGGTTAGTTTGTATTTGTCACCGGTGACCCATAGAGTAACCATCGTTTCCACCCAGGTTAGTTTGTATTTGTCACCGGTAACCCATAGAGTAACATCGTTTCCACCCAGGTTAGTTTGTATCTGTCACCGGTGACCCATAGAGTAACCATCGTTTCCACCCAGGTTAGTTTGTATCTGTCACCGGTGACCCATAGAGTAACCATCGTTTCCACCCAGGTTAGTTTGTATTTGTCACCGGTAACCCATAGAGTAACCATCGTTTCCACCCAGGTTAGTTTGTATCTGTCACCGGTGACCCATAGAGTAACCATCGTTTCCACCCAGGTTAGTTTGTATCTGTCACCGGTGACCCATAGAGTAACCATCGTTTCCACCCAGGTTAGTTTGTATCTGTCACCGGTGACCCATAGAGTAACCATCGTTTCCACCCAGGTTAGTTTGTATCTGTCACCGGTGACCCATAGAGTAACCATCGTTTCCACCCAGGTTAGTTTGTATTTGTCACCGGTGACCCATAGAGTAACCATCGTTTCCACCCAGGTTAGTTTGTATTTGTCACCGGTGACCCATAGAGTAACCATCGTTTCCACCCAGGTTAGTTTGTATCTGTCACCGGTGACCCATAGAGTAACCATCGTTTCCACCCAGGTTAGTTTGTATCTGTCACCGGTGACCCATAGAGTAACCATCGTTTCCACCCAGGTTAGTTTGTATCTGTCACCGGTGACCCATAGAGTAACCATCGTTTCCACCCAGGTTAGTTTGTATTTGTCACCGGTGACCCATAGAGTAACCATCGTTTCCACCCAGGTTAGTTTGTATTTGTCACCGGTGACCCATAGAGTAACCATCGTTTCCACCCAGGTTAGTTTGTATCTGTCACCGGTGACCCATAGAGTAACCATCGTTTCCACCCAGGTTAGTTTGTATCTGTCACCGGTGACCCATAGAGTAACCATCGTTTCCACCCAGGTTAGTTTGTATCTGTCACCGGTGACCCATAGAGTAACCATCGTTTCCACCCAGGTTAGTTTGTATTTGTCACCGGTGACCCATAGAGTAACCATCGTTTCCACCCAGGTTAGTTTGTATTTGTCACCGGTGACCCATAGAGTAACCATCGTTTCCACCCAGGTTAGTTTGTATCTGTCACCGGTGACCCATAGAGTAACCATCGTTTCCACCCAGGTTAGTTTGTATCTGTCACCGGTGACCCATAGAGTAACCATCGTTTCCACCCAGGTTAGTTTGTATCTGTCACCGGTGACCCATAGAGTAACCATCGTTTCCACCCAGGTTAGTTTGTATCTGTCACCGGTGACCCATAGAGTAACCATCGTTTCCACCCAGGTTAGTTTGTATTTGTCACCGGTGACCCATAGAGTAACCATCGTTTCCACCCAGGTTAGTTTGTATTTGTCACCGGTGACCCATAGAGTAACCATCGTTTCCACCCAGGTTAGTTTGTATCTGTCACCGGTGACCCATAGAGTAACCATCGTTTCCACCCAGGTTAGTTTGTATTTGTCACCGGTGACCCATAGAGTAACCATCGTTTCCACCCAGGTTAGTTTGTATCTGTCACCGGTGACCCATAGAGTAACCATCGTTTCCACCCAGGTTAGTTTGTATTTGTCACCGGTGACCCATAGAGTAACCATCGTTTCCACCCAGGTTAGTTTGTATTTGTCACCGGTGACCCATAGAGTAACCATCGTTTCCACCCAGGTTAGTTTGTATCTGTCACCGGTGACCCATAGAGTAACCATCGTTTCCACCCAGGTTAGTTTGTATCTGTCACCGGTGACCCATAGAGTAACCATCGTTTCCACCCAGGTTAGTTTGTATCTGTCACCGGTGACCCATAGAGTAACCATCGTTTCCACCCAGGTTAGTTTGTATTTGTCACCGGTGACCCATAGAGTAACCATCGTTTCCACCCAGGTTAGTTTGTATCTGTCACCGGTGACCCATAGAGTAACCATCGTTTCCACCCAGGTTAGTTTGTATCTGTCACCGGTGACCCATAGAGTAACCATCGTTTCCACCCAGGTTAGTTTGTATCTGTCACCGGTGACCCATAGAGTAACCATCGTTTCCACCCAGGTTAGTTTGTATCTGTCACCGGTGACCCATAGAGTAACCATCGTTTCCACCCAGGTTAGTTTGTATTTGTCACCGGTGACCCATAGAGTAACCATCGTTTCCACCCAGGTTAGTTTGTATCTGTCACCGGTGACCCATAGAGTAACCATCGTTTCCACCCAGGTTAGTTTGTATTTGTCACCGGTGACCCATAGAGTAACCATCGTTTCCACCCAGGTTAGTTTGTATTTGTCACCGGTAACCCATAGAGTAACCATCGTTTCCATCCAGGTTAGTTTGTATCTGTCACCGGTGACCCATAGAGTAACCATCGTTTCCACCCAGGTTAGTTTGTATCTGTCACCGGTGACCCATAGAGTAACCATCGTTTCCACCCAGGTTAGTTTGTATTTGTCACCGGTGACCCATAGAGTAACCATCGTTTCCACCCAGGTTAGTTTGTATTTGTCACCGGTGACCCATAGAGTAACCATCGTTTCCACCCAGGTTAGTTTGTATCTGTCACCGGTGCGCACGATGCCACGAGGCTGTCATAAGTGTGGAAAAACTGGTATCCAAGCATTCTAAGGTGAATATTGAGCACAACGCAAGAATAAATACAGTTATCTTTGTTTGAGCAATGAATAAAATGATAGCTTAAACGGATCGAATTGCTCTACTTCGAGAACGAGACAGTGAGTCAATCAGAGTCACTCGCAACGAGACAGTGAGTCAATCAGAGTCACTCGCAACGAGACAGTGAGTCAATCAGAGTCACTCGCGGGCAATATTATAATAATTGATCTAAGATGACGAAAGGTCGGCAGTCTAATATCTACAAGATGGTAAAATGAAGATCTTCTCAAAGACTGATTTTTTTAAATCAGTTTTCGTTAGATGAGATGATGTGAGAAAATGTTGAACAGAAGTCGGCAAATTTCGGTGAGTCTAAAAGTGCGCGAATAAGAATGAACTGTTCCACGAATCGTCTACTGTTTGAGAACCTTCCGGTTATCGAATATGATTCTTTATAACATCTATCTCCTCTCAGTAATTTCGAGTTTACCAACTTTCGAAGTTGTCCATCAAATTAACACGTTTCTATGCAATGGATCGAACAAATTTCGAGCTACATGAATCATATAAAAGCATTTAGGTCTGAACAAATAGAATAAAAACTTTTAGCTCAACTTCTTAAGAGCCTTCATCTTACATCCATACTCATGTCATCGTTTCATCTGTCAATTCACTTCTTTCTGAATGATGTTAGACTAGAAAAACATGTAAAAGAACCTGATAGCATTAAATTCAAAAAGAAGAGTAATTGGAATGGCACGACTGATGTGTTGTTTTCGTTATTGTTAATCCAAGAGACTTAGTTTAGGTGGAGGAGCTCTCTCGAGGTTAAACATTACGAAATAGTAAAAGAACCCGATAACAAGATATTCCTGTTCATTTTATTGCGCCTCTTCATCATTTTTATGATTGTTTAATAAATAATTTATATTTATCAATCATTCCTCCCCCCCCCTCCTTTTCCCCCTCATACTCAAGTGACCGTTCGCTCATACATACACCGCCACTAGAACGATAGTCCATGAAGGTTTCAGGTTGTACTGCGCCATATCCTTCAGAAATGAGACGATCACGACCGCCTCCGATATCGCGAACCGCTTCAACAAAGCCTACACTTGTCCAGTCCAGTATACAACTTCAAAGGAAAACAGGAAGACTATGAGGAAAATACACCGCCTGTCCGCAGATGACTTCGAGGACTTCACTACCACAGACGTAGCAGCCGCCATCAGATCCACGAAGAAGTCCACCGCGCTTGGTCCAGATGGCATCGCTCCTATAATTCTCCATCATTTAGGTCCGAAAGGAATCAGCGCCCTGACTTCCCTGATCAACAGCTCCCTACGCACAGGCAGGATCCCCATGATATGGAAATCGTCGATCATACTACCCCTCCTGAAAGCAGGCAAACCAGCATCCGAAGGCTCCAGCTACCGTCCGATATCTCTACTCTCGCCCGTCGCCAAAGTGATTGAACGGCTATTACTCGGCTCCCTACAGAGGCACATTCCCCCGGCAGACCACCAACATGGCTTCACGGCAAGACGCTCTACAACCTCGGCCCTCGTAACTCTCTCGAAGAGCATCGCAGACGGTTTTAACCAGAAACGTCCCGCTAGTCGAACGGTCCTCATGGCAATTGATATGTCCAAGGCATTCGAAAGTATCGACATCGTCAAGCTCATCGACCTCATTGAGACAACAACCGTGCCGAACTACATTAAAAAAATGGCTCGCCTCTTACCTTAGAGGAAGAACAGGACGCACAAGCTTCCGCGACTCGGTATCAAGTTCCAGACTCTTCAGAAACGGAGTCCCACAAGGCAGCGCCCTCTCGCCCACGCTTTTCAACCTTTACCTCCGCGATCTTCCCACAGACGATGCCCACACGAACGTCATCTCGTATGCTGATGACATCACGATCTGGGCGTCAGATCCCGACATCAACGTCGCCTCCGAAAATCTACGCAGGGCCATCACGAAAATTGAAACCTTCCTCAAAGAACGGTCACTCATCATTTCCCCGACCAAGAGCCAGCTCATGCTTTTCACCCCGTTCAGTCGTGAATTCAAGTCTACTCTGGACATATCAATCTGCGGATCACCCGTCCCCACCGTCAACCAGGCCAAGCTACTCGGCGTCACGTACGACTCGATGTTCACATTCAGCCATCATGCCAAAGACATCGCGAGACGGATGTCGCAGCGCAATAACGTACTGAAAGCCTTAGCCGGAAGCACCTGGGGCAACCAAAAAGAAAGCCTCCGCCTCACGTTCAAAGCCATCTCGCAAGCGATCTGCAACTACGCCGCACCCGCCTGGTCCACCTTCCTCTCGGACTCCGCTCACGCCAAAATCCAACGTTCTCAAAACTCCGGACTCCGCATCGTGACAGGGAATCATCAAATGGCCGACACTGACCATATTCATCGCGAATCAAAGGTCATGCGCACCAAATCCCATCTGAACATGCTCGCCGCGCAGTACCTCGCGAGATCGTTGGACCCAGAACACATCCACCACGGCCTCCTCGACTGCCCGGCGCCCCCTCGCGCAATGAAGAACAACCTCGTGTTGAGCTGCAAGAAGACTGTCGAAGCCGCGAAACAGATGTCAAAGGATCCGAACAATGGGAAATCAGTCGCAAACACCGTACACTCGATGATGGTCTCGAACGAACTCCAATCGTTGAAGGGTGCCGTCATCCTGGGAGGCAGACCTCCGCCCCTTATCCAGGAAGAAGAGAAGGAGTTACCCCGCAAGACTAGATGCACGCTCAGCCAGCTCCGCTCGGGATTCAGCAGATTCATCAACAACTACCTCCACCGCATTGACGAATCCATCCCCGACGTGTGTCCCGATTGCTCTTCCGGACCTCACGACGTTGCGCATCTCTTCAACTGCCCATGCCACCCGACCGCGCTGTCTCCAATCGACCTCTGGACCAAGCCGCTGGATGTCGCAGCGTTCTTGAAGATATAAGAAAAAAAAAAAGAACAAGAAACGAAGTACACAGACGTTCTTCGAAGCCGGCTACATCCGGCAACAACAACAACAACAAGGTTTCAGGTTCAGATGCGCCATGATTATTGTTCTAATATCATGTGTGCACGGAATAAAGAATCAATGATTGAATATGAAAAGAGCGGGAGAACAGTTGCAGTAGTGCTTACCAGAAAGAGAGCCCGTCCAAATCTGAAATCTTCTTTGCAAGATTTCTGCGAGTGTAAGAAGGATTTCCTTTACGCCTTTCTTCTTACTCTGGATTTTTAATGTGTATCAACTCGTCAAACTGCATCATTTATTTATTTTTATTCGAAAAGCAGCGCTTATCGGATATAAATATTATATTATATGTAGTTTCCTATCTTTTTAAACTAATTAAATGCTCCTCACACCGATTTAGAATCACATGAGAGAACGCGGAAATACTCACGGTAGAAGAAGATAAACACCCACATCTTACAAACCGGTGTTTGCATTACAATCTACGAGGACTCAATAACAACTGCAGTAAACATTTCACAAACGATACGAATCGTTGCATATAACAAAACGCATGTGTTTCACTGGAAAGCCAGTTAACAAAAAATACTTTCCAAGAAAAATGAAAAGTTTACTGATAACAAAAATAGTTTGCAAAGAAAACACTGTGGTCATAGTAATGTATCGAATGTAAATTCTCACTCGAGGTTTTATTTCGAAACAACCATTTGAGTTAGAACTGAATTGCAATCAACAAGAGAACCCCTATCACCTACCGTTAAACCATGAATAATTGAGATAAAACCCTATCAAGAGAACATGTTTATATCAGCTAAAACATTGACAAAACTTAAATTAGTCTCCTGATTCTCTTCAAACCTATTTAAACTTCCATTTGCTGTACTTGCTTTTTTGCCAAGTCGACTCTCCGCAGAAGTATCTGAAATAATGTTTTTTCTTCTTACAAAAGAAGAAAGCAAGCAAAGGTGTTAACTTTTTCTTCTGATCGAATATTTCTCAAAATGAACCTTTTTGAGAAAATCGAGGGAGAGAGCCCTGACTGATCCTCCGCCGCTTTCCCACACTTCTTTTGCTTCTTCCACACAATCCACGTTCAGTACACAAACAATCTGCAACTTTTTTTGTTATATTATCTTTGTATATTCTCAGTTACTGTTTAAAAAAGCAACTCAACAATGAGTGCTCCTAAATCCTTGTGCATTGCTCTCCTTTTGTTCTATTGTAAGTCCTTCGTTCATACAAATGGGAAAATAATGTTTATTCTTCCGTATCTTCGTCATCTTCACCTACGTCTTTGAGTTTTTCGTGTACTTGAAAGTATGCATGCATTTCTTTAACAACAAGTACTGTACTAATCATCAGGGCATCTCCTTATATTGAAACGGATAACTGTGAAAATTCTATTTAAAGAATTGTTTTGACAACTTCAATTTCGAGATTATCAAAGCTTAGTCTTGATAAGACCTTTTTGGTTTTACTTTAAGCATCGAAATCGTAGTAAACTCTGAAATTTTAATCTTTTTTTCTTCTCGCTTTCCTAATTTTTCAAAATCCCATTCTCGCCCTTCTTAAGCAGTCTCGCCCTTCTTAAGCAGTCTCGCCCTTCTTAAGCAGTCTCAAAACAATTTTTGTAAGATAATGAACATTGAAATCAAAAAAGAGAAAGAAAAAACAATTTGAAAAGGAACCCCGTGATTCCTAGCATTATATCATTGAAGGACTCTCGGAGATCATCCTTCTCGGGAAAAGACGCATAATTACCTGGGATAAGCGAGTGCACTTTTCTCTCGCAACAAATCCTGCCATCTCTGAGAGGAAACCAGTCAGATGACGCAGTTCTCTGTCCAATTGGAGGGCTCCGAGCCGGTTAAAAGAAGAAGAGAGAATCGCCTTCTCCAGTTGAGAAGAGATTGTACCGCAACTCAGCAGAACCAATTCCTTAACAAGATGTCCCATACATCCCTTATAACCTGAGATGCAAATCAGACTCACCAACTTTCCTTCTAAAAAATTTTCTTCATGTTTTCAACATGAATAAACCAGTGTCAAAAGCTATTTTCCAACTTGATGATGTAAATATGAACACACTATTTTCATCAAATAAAGTTTTAATTATTTCTCGAAACATTTATTTATAATCATTATCGATGGCTGAATACAAAGACAAAGAACTCCAAAATGAACGAAGTCGATCAAATAAACAGATGTGATCACTACGATTCAAGCGTTCAATAAGACAAGTTTATTAAAAATTCCCTCGCTTCCGCATGTAAATATTTAAAATGCAACAATTGCTTGCATAATTTCCACATCATTAAATAACTAAAAGATCGTGGAAACTTTCAACGCTCTTCTTGTTGATATTCATTATAATGAGAAGCTTTCATGCAATTGCTGTACTCATAGCAGAGAACTGACTTCTCCTGGCTTCTCCACGTCATTACGGATTTAGCCCCTCGTCTTCTCCTTGGTCAGTCTACCTCTCTTTCTAACTCTCTCCCTCCCTCCCTCCCCCTTTCTCCCTACCTCCCTCCTTCTTTCTCTCTCTTTCTCTTTCTCTTTCTCTCTCTCTCTCTCTCTCTCTCTCTCTCTCTCTCCCTCCCTTCCCCTTCCTCTCTCCCTCCCTTTTCTCGTTTTTCTCTGCATTTTTAACTGACTTTCACTTCTCCCACTCTCGCACTCGAGAGTCGAGGCAACAATAGAGAGACCTGATAATTCTCGGGTGCCATCTGCTTCTCGAAGGGCGTAAGTAGGCGATGAATCGAGGCACAGAAAGACTCAATGAAGGGATCCACCGACTCTGCCTCCGCCAACTGAGACTCAGTCAAGCAGTGTGACGTCTCCGAATACGAGTCACAGCTGCAATGGACTGAGTTCATAGCTGACCAGGATTTGCTGCAATTTTTCTTCTCGGGCGTATGACCGAGCGACTCTCTGCCAGCCAAGAGAGTGAAAGAAAGGCTCTGCCAGCCAAGAGAGTGAAAGAAAGGCTCTGCCAGCCAAGAGAGTGTTGTTGTTGTTGTTGTAGATTGCCCGCCGTAGGTCTCCGGCTGGGTAGACGAGGTCTTCTTTGACATGGCTCAGAAAACAATAACCTTACTTACATCATTTATCTAATCACATTATTTCTCTTTCTCTCTCGGGGTTTATTTATTATTATTATTTTTTTTTTTATTTTTTTTTTGTTTATTTTTATTTTTTTTATTTTTTTTTCCCCTTTTTTTTTTTTTTTTTTTTGAGAGAGAAAGGAATCACTGGTATAAGAACTTAACAACAGACGTCGGGCTATTCCACAAATCTATACTTCTTAAAAGTGTGTGGTCACAGCGACACGAGAATAAATGACTAGTTGTATGTGGCTCTTCTAAACATTTTGGGCAAAGAGGTGATAGGGCAGCTCCTATTCTGTGTAGGTAGCTGTTAAGGGAACTTGCATAGCCACTACGTAGTTGCGATAATGTTATTTGTTGTTCCCTGGGAAGTTGATTCGTTGATTTATGGATTCTGGGAGGTTTCTTACCTAGAACTGGGTTAGGGGAGCAAGATCTAATGAAATTTCTAACAGTTTCAGTATGTATTCTTTTAAGTGCGGCTTTCTGATCACTGTCTACTAGCATAATTTCTAAGTCCTTGGCATGTTTACGAATAGTTCTAGGTGGTTTGGGTTCCATGCATCGACGATGGGAGGGGTGGTTTGGGAGGAGTCTTGCTCTTGCAAAGAATTGCTTGGTAAGCATCGTGTTGTGCTCCTTTATGGGTAACATTTCGCTTTCTAGAGCTAAGTGCTCTGTGCCGGCCATTGCTAGGTTTCCTGTTGCTATCCGAATTGCTCTATTTTGGTTTGCCTGTTAGTTTTTTCCAGTTCGTCTCGGCCAATTGAGGGGAGTAAATTGGTGCGGCGTAGTTGAGAACGGATCTGGTCATTGTTTTGTAGGTTGCAAGAAGGGTGTTTTTCTGTTGGCCCCATGTTCTTCCTCCGAGGGCACGTAGTATATTCAGTCTTTTGGCCGTTCTCTGTTTAAGGTATTCTGCATGTTGTCGGAAGGTGCCGAGTTGGTCTAAGACGACACCGAGTATTTTGGGTGTTTTAGTTGTCGGCAAAAGGGTTCCGTGGATTTCTACCTTGGGTTCTTTTTTACATTCGCCTGTATGGGTTGTGAAAAGAGTGACCGTAGTCTTTTCCTTGGATATGATCATTTTACGTTGTTCCAATTCTTCCACGAGTTTCGGTAGGAAGTGGTTGATCTGATCTTCACAGGTTTCAATACAGGGGCTTGAGGAGAGAATTGATATGTCGTCGGCGTAGGCTGTCATCTGCGTGTTTCCTGTGGGTTGCGGGAGGTTGTTTATGTAGAGATTGAATAAGAGGGGGCTGAGCACTGCTCCTTGTGGAACACCAGATCTGCATGTGAGACGTCGACTGCTTTTTCCTTGGAAATCTACCTTGATTGTACGGCCTCTTAGGTAGCTGGACATCCATCGGACGATGGCTCTTGGCATATTCGTTTCAGTGAGTTTCTTGCAGAGAAGGGATATGTTCACTAAGTCATATGCTGCAGTGAGGTCAAGGGCGACCATGAGAGTGCGGTCCGGGGGTGGTTTCCGATTGAAGCCGTTTGTTATTTTCCCGGTTATTTCCAGGAGTGCGGTAGTAGTCGAGTGCTCTTTGCGGAATCCATGTTGCCAGTCAGCGATTTGAAAGCCTTCCGCCAGGAATGGTAATAAGACCCGTTCGAATGTTTTGGCTATAGGTGATAGTATTGATATTGGTCTATAGCCGTTCAGGTTGCTGGAGTCCTTTCCTGGTTTAGGTAACATTATCACTCTTGCATCTTTCCATCTGGACGGGATAATACCTGTTTGCAGCGTGTTATTGAAGAGGATGCAGAGGCATTTTCTGAAGTTTTCACCGGCCATTTTGAGTAGTAGAGGGCAGATAGATGCCTTCACTGTCTGGGCATTTGGAACCTTTGGTTTTCTTGATTGCTTCTTCGATCTGTGCCAGGGAAATTTGGGGAGCGTCTGTCCGTTTGAGGCCTTTAGTTAGTCGTGTTGTGCTTCTTGCTGATTTGTCGACCTCTTTAGGGGCTTGTTTAGCTAATTTTCTGGCAAAAGCGTTTGAGGCAGATGTTGGGCATAGACTTTTCCCGTCGTGGGTGATGGTCAAGTGCGTCGGTTTTATTGATTTGCCGTCGATAGCCTTTATCGTTTTCCAGAGTTTGTTGCCCGGTTCGTTGTGGCTAATTTCAGATATGTACTTTTCCCAAGCCTTCCTCTTTTCGAGGTTGATGCGGAAGGAGATTTCGGCCATTATTGAGGGGAGTGAGGGGTCCGTAGGATTGTCCCTCCTCATTTGGTCCCGTTCTGTAATCAGCTTCTTCACATCTTCGCTCAAGTGAGTCGTGTATTTTGGCACCTTTCCACGGGGAATGTTGTTCTTAGCCGCTTTGGTCAAGGTGGTGGTCAGGAATTTGTGCATCTGAACTGAGTTGCCGGCGAATGGGAAATCCATGAGAATCTTGTTGATGTCCCTTTCGAAGCCTTCCCAATTCGCTTTGTTGTAATTTGTATAACAACGTGCGTTTGAGATGTTGGATGGCTGTGTTTCGACGTCAATCAGGCATGGGAGGTGGTCAGAGTTCATTCTGTTGATTGTTGACCATTTGCAGTCGATGGCTATGTCGTTCGAGGCGAGAGTGATGTCTGGTGATGCTTTTTGTCTTGTGGGCATCTTTGAGTTGTTGAGACATACAAGATCGCTGTCGTCAATGAAGTCGCATAGTTCATCTCCTCTGCTATCCTCCGTACCTTCACTCCAAACTTTATTGTGTGCGTTGAAGTCTCCACCGACAATGAATGGTTTCTTCTGTGTTAGGAGTCGGTTGAAGTTCGGCGCGTATGTATTGGGGCAGGACGATCGAGGTGGGATGTAAATGTTGCAGATTCTTATGGTTCCTTGGTCGGTTGGCACGTCCACGCTGAGTGTTTCGGCTGTCTGGTCCGTTGTTGGGGAGGTCACGTTAGCATAGCGAATATTCTCGTTGACTAGTATCGCAAGTCCGCCTCCAAAGTTGGAGCGGTCTTTTCTTATGATCGTGTAACCTACGATATTCGGAGATGGAATACTAGCATCCATTTTGGTTTCTTGGATGAGTGCTACGTGAATATTCAACTCATGTAAAAGGTCCTCTAGCTCGGTTAGTCGGGCTCTCAGTCCATTAGCGTTCCATTGGATTATCCTCAGGTTAGCTACCGTCTGGGAGGCAGTCTGCTGGATCGGGGCTCTCTCACAAATTCTACATCTCCATTGGGGGTTCCAATCATTAAGATTGTTAAGGTTGGAACAGCGGAAATGTACCCATTTCTTACATTTGCTACAATTAACACAATTCGAAGGCGCGTTAAGAGAGCGTACAGAACAAGGCCATCTTGGGCCTGGGTTAGTCTCGATACCAGCGATTTGGAGGAGTATTCGGATCAGAGACGCTGGGTCTTTCTGATCCGTGTTAGAAAAAAAATGAGGTTTCGGGGGAAGCCGTCCTCGTTGTCCCTTGCGGGAGATTCCATTGGGAAGTTTTGCTTTGGAGGTCCATTGGGTCCGACGCCGTGTAGCGTCGTCCACAGTCGCACCGCGTGTAGGTGACCTCCGTCGCGACCCCAAGAGAGTGAAAGAAAGGCTCTGCCAGCCAAGAGAGTGAAAGAAAGGCTCTGCCAGCCAAGAGAGTGAAAGAAAGGCTCTGCCAGCCAAGAGAGTGAAAGAAAGGCTCTGCCAGCCAAGAGAGTGAAAGAAAGGCTCTGCCAGCCAAGAGAGTGAAAGAAAGGCTACAAACTTCTTCCTCTGTATTCCGGAAAAATTCTTCTTTTTTTGCACAGCCGGGGCCAGATATTCGCAATTTCGTTCACTCACTAACGCTCTTTTTTTCAAATTAACTTCTGTTATAATACATATATCACACAGTTTAAAAAAATTTTCTGTGAGACCGGGAGATATTTTACAAGCTTGGCGAGCTATGACTACGTTCACTAAACCACGATAAGCTTTAATGACAAATTTCATATATATTTTAGTTGTGACGAAGAATTATCTTGGATCAGGATGTTCCTCTGACCCGCACTGCAGGTAAAACAAAGAATTATCTTGGATCAGGATGTTCCTCTGATCCGCACTGCAGGTAAAACAAAGAATTATCTTGGATCAGGATGTTCCTCTGACCCGCACTGCAGATAAAACAAAGAATTATCTTGGATCAGGATGATCCTCTGACCCGCACTGCAGGTAAAACAAAGAATTATCTTGAATCAGGATGTTCCTCTGACCCGCAATGCAGGTAAAACAAAGAATTATCTTGGATCAGGATGTTCCTCTGACCCGCACTGCAGGTAAAACGAAGAATTATCTTGGATCAGGGTGTTCCTCTGACCCGCACTGCAGGTAAAACAAAGAATTATCTTGGATCAGGATGTTCCTCTGACCCGCACTGCAGGTAAAACGAAGAATTATCTTGGATCAGGGTGTTCCTCTGACCCGCACTGCAGGTAAAACAAAGAATTTTCTTGGATCGGGATGTTCCTCTGACCCGCACTGCAGGTAAAACAAAGAATTATCTTGGATCGGGATGTTCCTCTGACCCGCACTGCAGGTAAAACAAAGAATTATCTTGGATCGGGATGTTCCTCTGACCCGCACTGCAGGTAAAACAAAGAATTATCTTGGATCGGGATGTTCCTCTGACCCGCACTGCAGGTAAAACAAAGAATTATCTTGGATCGGGATGTTCCTCTGACCCGCACTGCAGGTAAAACAAAGAATTATCTTGGATCGGGATGTTCCTCTGACCCGCACTGCAGGTAAAACAAAGAATTATCTTGGATCGGGATGTTCCTCTGACCCGCACTGCAGGTAAAACAAAGAATTATCTTGGATCGGGATGTTCCTCTGACCCGCACTGCAGGTAAAACAAAGAATTATCTTGGATCGGGATGTTCCTCTGACCCGCACTGCAGGTAAAACAAAGAATTATCTTGGATCGGGATGTTCCTCTGACCCGCACTGCAGGTAAAACAAAGAATTATCTTGGATCGGGATGTTCCTCTGACCCGCACTGCAGGTAAAACAAAGAATTATCTTGGATCGGGATGTTCCTCTGACCCGCACTGCAGGTAAAACAAAGAATTATCTTGGATCGGGATGTTCCTCTGACCCGCACTGCAGGTAAAACAAAGAATTATCTTGGATCGGGATGTTCCTCTGACCCGCACTGCAGGTAAAACAAAGAATTATCTTGGATCGGGATGTTCCTCTGACCCGCACTGCAGGTAAAACAAAGAATTATCTTGGATCGGGATGTTCCTCTGACCCGCACTGCAGGTAAAACAAAGAATTATCTTGGATCGGGATGTTCCTCTGACCCGCACTGCAGGTAAAACAAAGAATTATCTTGGATCGGGATGTTCCTCTGACCCGCACTGCAGGTAAAACAAAGAATTATCTTGGATCGGGATGTTCCTCTGACCCGCACTGCAGGTAAAACAAAGAATTATCTTGGATCGGGATGTTCCTCTGACCCGCACTGCAGGTAAAACAAAGAATTATCTTGGATCGGGATGTTCCTCTGACCCGCACTGCAGGTAAAACAAAGAATTATCTTGGATCGGGATGTTCCTCTGACCCGCACTGCAGGTAAAACAAAGAATTATCTTGGATCGGGATGTTCCTCTGACCCGCACTGCAGGTAAAACAAAGAATTATCTTGGATCGGGATGTTCCTCTGACCCGCACTGCAGGTAAAACAAAGAATTATCTTGGATCGGGATGTTCCTCTGACCCGCACTGCAGGTAAAACAAAGAATTATCTTGGATCGGGATGTTCCTCTGACCCGCACTGCAGGTAAAACAAAGAATTATCTTGGATCGGGATGTTCCTCTGACCCGCACTGCAGGTAAAACAAAGAATTATCTTGGATCGGGATGTTCCTCTGACCCGCACTGCAGGTAAAACAAAGAATTATCTTGGATCGGGATGTTCCTCTGACCCGCACTGCAGGTAAAACAAAGAATTATCTTGGATCGGGATGTTCCTCTGACCCGCACTGCAGGTAAAACAAAGAATTATCTTGGATCGGGATGTTCCTCTGACCCGCACTGCAGGTAAAACAAAGAATTATCTTGGATCGGGATGTTCCTCTGACCCGCACTGCAGGTAAAACAAAGAATTATCTTGGATCGGGATGTTCCTCTGACCCGCACTGCAGGTAAAACAAAGAATTATCTTGGATCGGGATGTTCCTCTGACCCGCACTGCAGGTAAAACAATCTACGCGCTCTTAAAAAACTCCGAAAAACGTTGAAATCTATGCGCTCAGAAAATTTTTTTCTCGGTTTTTTCGTAGAGAAAGTCCAAATAATTGGAATAACTGAAGTTTGAACTCTGAAATTTCAAAAATCTATGTGCTCGAAAAAAGTTGGGCGGGTGCTAATGGAGCGTTAGAATATGACTTTTCACTTTGCTAACTCTTCTTCTTCTTCCTCGCGCTTGTTCCCGCCTTGCGGCAGGGTACGCGCTCCCCTGAGATGCAGGACAGACCTATCCTGGTAGAACCAGTGGCTGCCTGCTAGATCACTGCTAGTGTGATTAGCAGCAGTGGGGAGAGTCAGATTCGTGCATGAGCACTACCAACATTTCTTAACCCCCTTGGTTTGGGTGGATCTGTCTTTGCTAACTTTGCTCACTTTGCTAACTGATTTTCTGAAATCTGGTTTTTTTGAACGCTCCAATGTCTCACCACGAATTACCGTCAGAAGAAAAATAGACTACGGTATTACTTTTATAATAACCTTAACTGTTGGACGTAATCCAAGAATTTAACAGAAAAATCGTCGCTTTATCTTAGAACGCATATTTTCGTTTTTCTATCTGTCATTTCTCTTGCTTTCGAAGGTTTAACGTCGCTCGCGAAGGGTTATATAGGGATGATAAGTGAATTGAATTACAAACTTAACTCGTAATTACAAACTATACAAAATTAACTCGTAGTTTTTTTATGTAAAAATATTTTTTTAACGTAAAAATAATATTTTTACTAATTTTACAACAAAAAATTTTTTTTCAAGAATGCTCAAAATGATCAGCTATGAAAAAATTTCTCGAAACCGTAGCGTTTATATATTTATATATAGACAATTTGGTACTTGTCCAGATCGACGTATACTCCACTACTTTTCTCCTTCGGGGGGCGGAGTCACGGATTTATGACTAATTTTTTAATACGGTCTTGTTAGCGTAAACTATTACTAAGCCTAAGCGTATTTTAATGTAAAAATAACGGAGAGGGATTAGAAAGAGAGGAAAATAAGAAAGAACAGGAGCAACATCCTGCAGCAAAATTCTTGGATTACGTCCAACAGTTAAGGTTATTATAAAAGTAATACCGTAGTCTATTTTTCTTCTGACGGTAATTCGTGGTGAGACATTGGAGCGTTCAAAAAAACCAGATTTCAGAAAATCAGTTAGCAAAGTGAAAAGTGATATTCTAACGCTCCATTAGAAACACCCTGTCTTGGATACGTGTCACAAGTTCATTTAAAGCTCCTATGAGAAATAACAGTCATGTGTGACACCTGGATTTGACGGACGGTTTGATTGTGACATTCTCGACACTGGCAATTGCTTTGGCAGCCAAGTGCTCCAGATTCTTAGCGACGTCTTCCAGTTGGCTGATTGCAGCTGAAAGCTTCCCTCGCTCAACGTCACTTCTCTGCAACTATTTGTATTGGATTAGAAGGAAAATGTAGACGTAAGGAAACACAAGAAAATCATTCGAAATTAATGAATATTGATAGACCCGAATTCAATATTAGTTATAACACCCTGCCGGAGCAGCTAGGCAGAAAAAGGCCGAGTATTAGAGAATAGGAAGGCACGGCGGAAGGATATCAGGCAAAGACATACATGAGCATCTCCTTGCTCTGCTTCGTGAAGCAGGGAGTTCTTGAGCTGCCTCGTCATCTCCGATGCCACCCTGGCGTTGTTCAGCATACACACGAAATCCTGCAATTTATATACATTTTATATGAAAGTTCAACAAAATTTGATCGATTGAGAAAAAACGAAACCAAACCTTACACTCTCGATAAAAAAACAACTTGTTTCCATTACACTACCGTTACACTTCCTAAAGTATATTATACAAAGTCCAATGTTCTAATGATACTTTAAGACTCATTCACGGAGCTCCCGAACATAGGTCACCTAAATTTGTCAAAAAAATTTCGCGGGCGGGGGGCCGGGCGGGGTTTTGTGTAGAAATTAGATTTCTTATTGTATTTTTTATATTTACATTCGTGTAATGAAATAAATTTAATTTCACAGCGGAGTTTTATTGGAAGTGATTTCTAAATTGAGTTTTTGACCGTAACTCCTTTAACATAAACTAAATGGTAAATGTACTGCTACATATTTTATCAAACACCACAAACACCATTATAAAACATAAGGAAATAAATCTGAACCGGATAAAATCATGTGAAAAACTTATGAAAAATTTCCTTCCTGGGCGGGGGGCCGGGAGGTTTTTATACCCCTTGGTAACCTATGCTCCCGAAGGAACGCCCAAAATAGGAATCATAAGAATATTAATCTTAACATTGCTGATAATATAAATATCCTTTATCTCGTTGAGAGCTCAGCAAGATTTTGATACACATCTTACCAAAGAGCCTTGTAAAAAATGTGGAGAAAATGAAAGCCTCAATTATTTTTGCATTCATTAATTGAAAAGCATTGCAACTTCACCAAAAATGTGAAGAGAAAAGAAGTATATCGTAGAAGAGCAAAGAAGTATCTCGTACAAGAAAAGAAGTATCTCGTACAAGAAAAGAAGTATCTCGTACAAGAAAAGAAGTATCTCGTACAAGAAAAGAAGTATCTCGTACAAGAAAAGAAGTATCTCGTACAAGAAAAGAAGTATCTCGTACAAGAAAAGAAGTATCTCGTACAAGTAAAGAAGTATCTCGTACAAGAAAAGAAGTATCTCGTACAAGTAAAGAAGTATCTCGTACAAGAAAAGAAGTATCTCGTACAAGAAAAGAAGTATCTCGTACAAGTAAAGAAGTATCTCGTACAAGAAAAGAAGTATCTCGTACAAGAAAAGAAGTATCTCGTACAAGTAAAGAAGTATCTCGTACAAGAAAAGAAGTATCTCGTACAAGAAAAGAAGTATTTCGTACAAGAAAAGAAGTATCTCGTACAAGAAAAGAAGTATCTCGTACAAGTAAAGAAGTATCTCGTACAAGAAAAGAAGTATCTCGTACAAGAAAAGAAGTATCTCGTACAAGAAAAGAAGTATCTCGTACAAGAAAAGAAGTATCTCGTACAAGAAAAGAAGTATCTCGTACAAGAAAAGAAGTATATCGTAGAAGAGCAAAGAAGTATATCGTAGAAGAGCAAAGAAGTATCTCGTACAAGAAAAGAAGTATCTCGTACAAGAAAAGAAGTATCTCGTACAAGAAAAGAAGTATCTCGTACAAGAAAAGAAGTATCTCGTACAAGAAAAGAAGTATCTCGTACAAGAAAAGAAGTATCTCGTACAAGAAAAGAAGTATCTCGTACAAGAAAAGAAGTATCTCGTACAAGAAAAGAAGTATCTCGTACAAGAAAAGAAGTATCTCGTACAAGAAAAGAAGTATCTCGTACAAGAAAAGAAGTATCTCGTACAAGAAAAGAAGTATCTCGTACAAGAAAAGAAGTATCTCGTACAAGTAAAGAAGTATCTCGTACAAGAAAAGAAGTATCTCGTACAAGTAAAGAAGTATCTCGTACAAGAAAAGAAGTATCTCGTACAAGAAAAGAAGTATCTCGTACAAGTAAAGAAGTATCTCGTACAAGAAAAGAAGTATCTCGTACAAGAAAAGAAGTATCTCGTACAAGAAAAGAAGTATCTCGTACAAGAAAAGAAGTATCTCGTACAAGAAAAGAAGTATCTCGTACAAGAAAAGAAGTATCTCGTACAAGAAAAGAAGTATCTCGTACAAGTAAAGAAGTATCTCGTACAAGAAAAGAAGTATCTCGTACAAGAAAAGAAGTATCTCGTACAAGAAAAGAAGTATCTCGTACAAGAAAAGAAGTATCTCGTACAAGAAAAGAAGTATCTCGTACAAGAAAAGAAGTATCTCGTACAAGAAAAGAAGTATCTCGTACAAGAAAAGAAGTATCTCGTACAAGAAAAGAAGTATCTCGTACAAGTAAAGAAGTATCTCGTACAAGAAAAGAAGTATCTCGTACAAGTAAAGAAGTATCTCGTACAAGAAAAGAAGTATCTCGTACAAGAAAAGAAGTATCTCGTACAAGTAAAGAAGTATCTCGTACAAGAAAAGAAGTATCTCGTACAAGAAAAGAAGTATCTCGTACAAGAAAAGAAGTATCTCGTACAAGAAAAGAAGTATCTCGTACAAGAAAAGAAGTATCTCGTACAAGAAAAGAAGTATCTCGTACAAGAAAAGAAGTATCTCGTACAAGAAAAGAAGTATCTCGTACAAGAAAAGAAGTATCTCGTACAAGAAAAGAAGTATCTCGTACAAGTAAAGAAGTATCTCGTATAAGAAAAGAAGTATCTCGTACAAGTAAAGAAGTATCTCGTACAAGAAAAGAAGTATCTCGTACAAGAAAAGAAGTATCTCGTACAAGTAAAGAAGTATCTCGTACAAGAAAAGAAGTATCTCGTACAAGTAAAGAAGTATCTCGTACAAGAAAAGAAGTATCTCGTACAAGAAAAGAAGTATCTCGTAGAAGTAAAGAAGTATCTCGTACAAGAAAAGAAGTATCTCGTACAAGAAAAGAAGTATCTCGTACAAGAAAAGAAGTATCTCGTACAAGAAAAGAAGTATCTCGTACAAGAAAAGAAGTATCTCGTACAAGAAAAGAAGTATCTCGTACAAGAAAAGAAGTATCTCGTACAAGAAAAGAAGTATCTCGTACAAGTAAAGAAGTATCTCGTACAAGAAAAGAAGTATCTCGTACAAGTAAAGAAGTATCTCGTACAAGAAAAGAAGTATCTCGTACAAGAAAAGAAGTATCTCGTACAAGAAAAGAAGTATCTCGTACAAGAAAAGAAGTATCTCGTACAAGTAAAGAAGTATCTCGTACAAGAAAAGAAGTATCTCGTACAAGAAAAGAAGTATCTCGTACAAGAAAAGAAGTATCTCGTACAAGAAAAGAAGTATCTCGTACAAGAAAAGAAGTATCTCGTACAAGAAAAGAAGTATCTCGTACAAGAAAAGAAGTATCTCGTACAAGAAAAGAAGTATCTCGTACAAGAAAAGAAGTATCTCGTACAAGTAAAGAAGTATCTCGTACAAGAAAAGAAGTATCTCGTACAAGTAAAGAAGTATCTCGTACAAGAAAAGAAGTATCTCGTACAAGAAAAGAAGTATCTCGTACAAGTAAAGAAGTATCTCGTACAAGAAAAGAAGTATCTCCTACAAGAAAAGAAGTATCTCGTACAAGAAAAGAAGTATCTCGTACAAGAAAAGAAGTATCTCGTACAAGAAAAGAAGTATCTCGTACAAGAAAAGAAGTATCTCGTACAAGAAAAGAAGTATCTCGTACAAGAAAAGAAGTATCTCGTACAAGAAAAGAAGTATCTCGTACAAGAAAAGAAGTATCTCGTACAAGAAAAGAAGTATCTCGTACAAGAAAAGAAGTATCTCGTACAAGAAAAGAAGTATCTCGTACAAGAAAAGAAGTATCTCGTACAAGTAAAGAAGTATCTCGTACAAGAAAAGAAGTATCTCGTACAAGTAAAGAAGTATCTCGTACAAGAAAAGAAGTATCTCGTACAAGAAAAGAAGTATCTCGTACAAGTAAAGAAGTATCTCGTACAAGAAAAGAAGTATCTCGTACAAGAAAAGAAGTATCTCGTAGAAGTAAAGAAGTATCTCGTACAAGAAAAGAAGTATCTCGTACAAGAAAAGAAGTATCTCGTACAAGAAAAGAAGTATCTCGTACAAGAAAAGAAGTATCTCGTACAAGTAAAGAAGTATCTCGTACAAGAAAAGAAGTATCTCGTACAAGAAAAGAAGTATCTCGTACAAGAAAAGAAGTATCTCGTACAAGAAAAGAAGTATCTCGTACAAGAAAAGAAGTATCTCGTACAAGAAAAGAAGTATATCGTAGAAGAGCAAAGAAGTATCTCGTACAAGAAAAGAAGTATCTCGTACAAGAAAAGAAGTATCTCGTACAAGAAAAGAAGTATCTCGTACAAGAAAAGAAGTATCTCGTACAAGAAAAGAAGTATCTCGTACAAGAAAAGAAGTATCTCGTACAAGAAAAGAAGTATCTCGTACAAGTAAAGAAGTATCTCGTACAAGAAAAGAAGTATCTCGTACAAGAAAAGAAGTATCTCGTAGAAGTAAAGAAGTATCTCGTACAAGAAAAGAAGTATCTCGTACAAGAAAAGAAGTATCTCGTACAAGAAAAGAAGTATCTCGTACAAGAAAAGAAGTATCTCGTACAAGAAAAGAAGTATCTCGTACAAGAAAAGAAGTATCTCGTACAAGAAAAGAAGTATCTCGTACAAGAAAAGAAGTATCTCGTACAAGTAAAGAAGTATCTCGTACAAGAAAAGAAGTATCTCGTACAAGTAAAGAAGTATCTCGTACAAGAAAAGAAGTATCTCGTACAAGAAAAGAAGTATCTCGTACAAGTAAAGAAGTATCTCGTACAAGAAAAGAAGTATCTCGTACAAGAAAAGAAGTATCTCGTACAAGAAAAGAAGTATCTCGTACAAGAAAAGAAGTATCTCGTAGAAGAAGATGTAGATAACTAATCCCTCCGAAGTTCGGCCACCTTTCCACAGACTAATAAAACAGAAGAAGTACTTCTTGAAATTAATTTACACGAACCAGAAACTCGTTAACTCATTACAGAAAAATACTTTCACCTAGTTTTCTTTTTATAGTGAAAATACTGACTTCTCTCTGTTCGGCAAGTTTCGCACTGGATGTTCCGGCTCCCGCAGGGACTACGCTTCCTACTGTAGCCAGCATATCAGTTGTGAACAAGGAAGAAGAAGGGTAGCCACCCTGCTTATATATTGACATCTTGACAAATACTCACAAAACTATTAAAACTCTTCACTCAATGAAAAAATAGAAAGATTATCTCTATTTCAAAATTATTTTCTTCTGTTCTAAATATAAATTATGCTGTAAATTCTGTAAATCCTTTCGCTGAGTAGCCAAGGCCAGATACATTTCTCATAGCGGAATCAGGGGTTAAATGGAGCCGCCCAATTTGGGTTTACATGTATCCGCCGCTCAAAGTTTGGAGGAAAAAGTAGAGGGGAAGAAGGAGAAGGGTAAGAAAAGAGAGGGAGTTTTCCGTCAATAGTGTGTGTACATGTATCCGCCGACGGGAGCGATCAGGGGCCGTATTCAGAGACAAAACTTCATACTAAAATTTATAGTAAACTTTATACTAAGTTTTAGTTTTGCCAAAATGGAATTCAGAGAGTAGACTTTAGTGTAAACTTTATAATAGTTTAGTTGGAAAGCTGAGACGCTCTTACCCGTCTCAGCCGTGCCTAAAACATTCTTTTTCATGCATTTTTTCGAATCATCTCCACATTAATCATTATAATCATTACTCCAGTCACTTCATTTCCTTCGTAATGAAATGTAAATTTGATTCATACAATGTTTTCATGAAAAATGCCCTCATATTTATTCTCATCTTTATGTTTATTATTGGAGGCAGGTCCCTCAAAAAAACACCCTCCAAGTAGAGTGCGCCCCCCTAAGTAAAATTGTGCCAATCATTATTGTAATATTCGAATAGGAACGAGAACGAAAAGAAATCCGAATAGGAACAAGAACAAAAATAATTCGAATAGGAACGAGATCGCAAAAAATTGTAAACGAGAAAAAATTCGAATAGTAAGTACATGAATCCGAATAAATCATGCATAACAAAGCTCATTCATTATATTTTATTATAATAGAACGAATTATTTTTTCAAATACAGTAATAATGTTGCATAGTTAGGTAAATCGTTGCGGGTCCCGGTGTGCTGCCCTTTTTTGTATACTAAACATTACCCTAGAATATTGTAGGCCTACAACTTGTCTCTGAATACGGAACTGAGTTGAACTTAGGTCTACAATATACTAGGGTAAAATTTACCCATGAGTTCAACTTAGATCTCTGAATACCGCCCCAGGTCACTATTCAACCCTTGAGCGGAATAAGGTGAAAATGAGAGAGAAAAGTCAATGATAAGAAGAGAATTGCTCACCTTGAGGACGTGCTGTATAGCCATGCAGAAGACCTCCTCGAGTATCTCCACGCTGTTGTTAATGAGCGCAGCTGCGGTGTCTGCCGAGGCAGAGAAGATCGCCCGCCGGGCTGCTTTACGAATTATGAACATCGTGTCGTCCACTAGTGAACTGTAATTGACCACATTTCATTCATGATGAAACCAGTCCTTTCGAGTGGATCATGAGCTTGGATTATCAGTAATCCAAATTTATTTCAATATTCCGGTATGCATGGAAGCTATAATACTTTTGGATTACTGATAATCCGACAAAATTAGTAACCCTACCCCGGAGGTGGGTTATTGAGTAATCCAAAAAGATAATCGGCTCAATTTGACCCATTCCGTTCATGTTGCTCTTTTTGAAGTGTGTAGTGAAAGTAAAACGGAACGGATTTTTTTTCTAACTTGCTATGATTTAATGAAAGTATTTATTGTATATTTCAGAACATTCTTCGCTTTTCTCATAGGAGTTATAGTGTTTATAGTGCATTTAGTTTTCGACAATTACAGTTTTTAGAGTGCATTTTGATGCATTTTAGTGCTTACGCTTGTCTTTCCGCGTCCTTTTTGACAATAATCCAAGTTTAAGAAATCTTACTTCCATGCATACCGATTTCCATAATCCAAATTTTTTTAAACTTTTTTGGATTTTGTAATCCTTGGATTATAATAATCCAGATTATTATAAACTGTTGTCCATGCATACGGCCTCAAGAGATGGAGTCTAGCATAATGACTGGTCACCTCTTCCCGCTCTTACCTTCAGCTCGCTTCTTATTATTCCAGGTTCCCCCTCTCAAAAAGCGGTCGTTCTTTCAAAATTTTCCAAAGTTACACTAGACCTTTTGTAAAACTATGTTTCTAAAATAACAGCCAAGAATACTGAGAAAGCGTCCGATAGGACTATTAGAGAGGTAGAAGCGAAGGAGTGGTACATGGAAAGAGGCTGATCGAGTGAATATTTAGAATTTTGGGCGTAAGACCCCCCGGTTAATTCCTTGCCAACTGCTTGCCTGACAGCATAAAACAATGTCGTAGATTTAATTTTTGACAGAAAAATAACGATGTTTTTCTTAAAAATAGAGCAAAGTGCGCTTGCATTTAAGCTCAATGAATTAGTTGAGTTCTTCAGGAAACCTTCGCCTTGGGCTTCTCGTCGGTTGCTAGACCAACTCTTCAAGAAAAGTCAAGGGGGTTTAGTGAAGAGAGAAAGGTTGAACCTCGTTGGCCAAGACTGTCCCTTCTCCTCTCTCGCGTCCATTCCAATGGCTTTCATTATCATCTCTTCTATGTAATACTTCTCCAGGTTGATGTAAGAAGAGAGAAGGTTCTGAAACAGAGCCCCCATTAGACAAGAGCTGCTCGGTCGATTGACAGGGCAGGGAAAAAAGAGACAACTAGCCTGAATGCATTTGCCGACCCCACTGTCGTGGAAGAGTTTGTGAAGTGTCGTTTCTCGCTTCTTCGCTCTTTCTACCTTCAAAAAGTTTTTCCATTGAAAAGGTAATCTTATTATATTTGTTTTCTTTACTTAGAAGAGACTTTTACTTAAAGACCACCCATCATGAATTTCTTTTCGCTCTAAACACCATCCAACCTCGATAACTCTTCTTTCTTCAACTGCATTCGCGTCTTCTCCTCGCTCTTCTTCATCGATTCTCGGCTGGAATCAACATTTAGAGAACCGAGCCTAAAATGGATTCTGTTTTTTTACGAGAAAAACTTCTATGATGCTACGGTGCTAACTCTCAGCTCTTAGCGAAACCAGCGCATATTTAGCCGTTTACATCTCATTATAGTACAAACAAGTGATTTTTTTAGTGGAGTATATATCGCATCTCGTGGTCCACATCAGTTACTTTCATGTATAATATAGTGATCTGCCACTCCTACGCAGCGGATACGTACATACAAAGAAAAAACTTGGAAAAAAGACTGGAAAAGAAGTAATCGGACTGAAAAAACAATAATCATTTCGGTATATCACTTTATTCTTCAAAAAGTCGTTGCCTGTGTTCTTGAAATAGACCTACTCCTTAACGGAAAATATTACGGCCTAATAACGTGCTATCTATTCGGAAAGAACTGAACTATGAACTAAAAAAACCAGACCATGCTACAGTGAGTTTGAAGCTCGTATTCACGTGCGCGCGATTGACTAGGTACAGTATCATAAAAAAGAACACACATACTCTACTTTTCTGTGTGATAACAGAAGTCTTTCTGTTATTTTTCTGTTTTAATGCTTTTTTAAACCTTACGTTTCTTTTTTTCTTCTTCTTCTTAGATTCGGTTTTAGTTCAATCTCGAGTTCAATTTTCAAAGGTTTAGTGGCGGATACGCACATACATCCTTCTGGAACGACACATAATATCCCTGGGTACTTTTCAAAGAGATAACGTTTTTTGTAGTAGCTTCTCTTATACTGCGTTAAAATTATTTTAGAATATAAAATTCCCAACTTGGCTGTGCTCCTTGGAAAGAATCTTCTTTCTGAGAAACCGCCAATACAACTCAGTTCTCGCTCCGATCTGCGTGATTTCATTCAGAAGAACATCCAGCGAAAGCGCATCCACTCCACTCTCTTACAACACAAACTTCGCTTCATTTTAGAAATTTTGTCGCTGTTATCAGCGTTTAAACTGTCCTTAAAGCCTTTTCTGGCTTCTTTTCCCTTTCTGAATCTCGCTCTAAATATCATTCTCTATCACTCCTTCATCAACCTGGTTTATGACCGAATATAAGTATCTTCAAATCATTTACTGCTACTGAATCAACCATTTTCACGGTCTAACTGTAGAACACACTAAATACACCATTCCACTACGACATAGCGTTCTTGATCAGGTTAACAGACTTCTATGAAAGAGTGGAAAGATAAAGATACCGTGTTTATCTTTGTCAGAGTCTCTCCCACGCGCGCGTTCCTTCTCCGCCCTGGCAACTTCCCGCATCACTTCATCCAAGTGTCTCCGGTTCTTGAAAGCTTCCACCACACTTTCCACCACCTTGTCCACGCTTGGCTGTAAAAACGAGATTGCGAGAACAGACTTGGGAGATTATTCGCTGAATAGCAAAGAACGCGGCTTTGGCTACCGCCGAATTCACAACCTTAGATCGAGTTTTACGCTAGCATAGTACGTTCCTTCGTAACAGTTTTCTCTTGCATCTTTTTCCGAGCTTCGTAGAACCTTAATGTTAGGTTCTTCTGCGACCGGATGCCCTATCTTTGATGATGATTGTTGCCCGTTCGGGTTCCTTTGGCGTTGAAAGGGGGTCCACGAGTTCATGGTAAAAGCTCAAGCACACAGTCACACTCACTCACTTCTCTCTCTTTCTTGCCCTATCTTTCAGCTACTGTACCATTTCCTCATGAGAAAACTCATTGACATGAGGAAGTTGTGTGACCCTTCTTTTTGATCCATGTACCCTTTGAATAGTACTGCGCTGAAATATTCTGAATGGAAGAACCTGCAACTGGGTGACGAGATCCAACAAGCGATCAGGACCATATGAGCTCTCGATGATGGCATGATGGACGTCGAGTAGATCAGCCAATCCACTCAGGAACAAGAAGAGCGTATCCGCATACAACACTGCCGCCCGCGACTCGTCCGTTCCACCGGCATTCATTATCTCAAGCAGGTGTTCAATTACGCCTCCGAATAGAATCCCAAGATTAGCAAAGAGCGAGAATATGCCTGGAAAAAAACTCAAGGACGTATGATTAATAACTTATTGGTGAAAAGATTTGAATCCAAGTCACGCCTTTAAAATGAGAACAAGTTTTCTATGAAGTTCAAAACAGAGATTTCACGACAGAACGTAAAATTTTTTTCTCCTTTTCATTCAGATACTCTAAATGTAAGGAATAGCAAACCTTGATGTTATCCTGTCCGATCTTGGATATTTGTTTGGTAAGATAGACGGCGAAAAGACTGATCCCAGTCTCATATTCGTGTATCAGAGGGAACAACTTTATGAATCTAAATCATCTAGATTCTTTATTGATTGAAAATATCTTCCGAATCTTTAACCTCTCTAAGAAAATATGAGATCCCATAATGCGAATATCTGAATACATTAATCGTTTAATGGATGAGATCATCGAGAGCTAAATTACTGAAATGTTTTTGAATGAAATCGTCGCACTTACACCTTTTATACATGATAAAAGCTCTTGAACGGCGTTTCAATGGAAATATTCAACGCCTGGCAGCATAATCTCATGCAATCAAAAACATTTTTAATTTCATTGTGTGCGAGAACGTCATATTCCAAGTAACAAACATAGTTGCCTGGAGCAGTTAAAGCTCTCTGGCCCAATCCCAGATTACAATCTGATAATCCAACTTAAAATCTGCCTTCGCTGGTATCAAACCTCGATTTCTGTTGACTCATGGTATCAATTTTATCCCTTAAAAATTGAGTAATGACTAATTTACCGGTTCAAGATTATCCACTTAATTTACACGTGTTTCAAGTAAATGTGGTATTTTCAAATAATGAATGAGGGTAGGGAGACCTCTGCATTTCGGGTACGCCCTTGTCGCCCTTCTCGACGGCCTCTTCCATCCTCCGCCGGAACTCCTCCTTGAGTCTCAACGTCGCTCTCTCCATTATCTCGTAACTGCTGCGGACTGACGTTCCTGCGTCTGCAATACAAATTTAGCTTTTGAGTCAACAGTTTCTCAAAATAGAAAACCATCTAAAATATGAAGTGCAACAATTTTATCTGTGTCGTGCCTTGTTAATGAGATAATGCGTTGGTGTGTCTACACAATGTGCACCACACATCAACGCATTAACAAGGCACGAAAAGATAAAATTGTACGACGAGACAGTGAAGCCCAGAGAAAGGTCAGAAAACTAGAAAAGAACAAGAAGGCGAGGGGATTAATAGAGTGCAGGGCTTGCTTCGACCTATTTCGGACTCGAACCCCTTCGATGTTGATACAGCCCACGACTTGACTTCACACCATCGCAAGCAGGGGTTAATTACCCCTGCCAAACCTTCTGTCAACGGCCCTCTCTTTTTCCAAATCATAAGGGCCCTTATGTGAAACACAAAAAAAAATTTCGCGGGCTTTTGTTTTTTATCATAAATTTTTTTCCGTCAATTTTATCTTCGAATTTTTTTTAATGAACCTCCTTTCTCTCACACTTCTTGTGACAGGTGCGTTCGACCTAAATTTGCTTATTGAGAAGTCATCTTCCAAGAATGAAAAAAATCTTTATTAATGAAGTCTAGGTCACCCGAAAACGCTGCTGAATTTCGGGAAAATCAACACTTTAGATCCCCCTTACCTGGTAAAATCAACACTTTTTTAACCAAGGTTTAGTAGAAGCATTTTCATAAAAGTTCCATATTATGTCTGTACTATTTTTTCATCTGATTATTCCTAGGTCCATAGGTTACCAAGGGGTACATCTGATTATTCCTAGGTCCATAGGTTACCAAGGGGTACATCTGATTATTCCTAGGTCCATAGGTTACCAAGGGGTACATCTGATTATTCCTAATTCCTAGGTCCATAGGTTACCAAGGGGTACATCTGATTATTCCTAATTCCTAGGTCCATAGGTTACCAAGGGGTACATCTGATTATTCCTAATTCCTAGGTCCATAGGTTACCAAGGGGTACATCTGATTATTCCTAGGTCTATAGGTTACCAAGGGGTACATCTGATTATTCCTAGGTCCATAGGTTACCAAGGGGTACATCTGATTATTCCTAGGTCCATAGGTTACCAAGGGGTACATCTGATCATTCCTAGGTCCATAGGTTACCAAGGGGTACAAAAAAGCTCATGGGCCCCCGCCCGGCAAAAAAGTATTTTTTCGCGTTTTTTTCTGCAGATATATTTCCTTATGTGTTCGATAAATTATGCAGCAGTCCATTTATTATTGCATTTACTTTAAGAAGTTACGGTCAAAACTCAATAAAGAAATCGCTTCCAATAACGTTCCGCTGGAAACTGCGATGATTTCAATTACTTAATTAGAAGGTAAATCTAAGAAGATAAAATAGGGAACTGAATTTGTTTACAAAACCAGAGAAAAAATTTTGCCGCCCGGCCTTTCGCCCGCCAAATTTTTTTGACAAATTTAGGTGACCTAAGCCTAGGTCGATCGCCAGACAATTCTTATCTTAACTTTACCATGAAGTATATAACAAAAATTATATCATTTTTATTCATTTGAATATCCCACGCTTACCTCATCAGCAAATATACGGCTCTGTCTTTAGACCTTTAAAAACTTGTATATGACGTTTATTCTATCTCTTCCATTCTTCATATCATTAATTTCTTCAAATACTTCAGCTCTTCCATTCTTATTTTCTTTTCTTTCTAGTCTGAGTATGCGGCCGGGCCACCGGGGCAAATTAAACCTATTTGGTGACCTATAGTGGGATCTATGGCCCTTTACACCTTCTTAGACCAATTTTCGGGAGAAGAATAAGCACAGGATACTGTCGCATCTAACGTCTCCATTTAAAACATATACGCATATAAATTGGGAAATGTCGAACCTCTCTCATCGTTAGCGTCTCTCAACTGGAAGACAGCCTTGTCGAGGGTGAGGAATCTGTTGACCAACTCTGCAGCGGCGTTCCATTCCTCTGCTCGGATGGCATCTTCGACTCCCTCAATCAATTTCCTTTTTTCTACTAACCAATCACCTTGAATTATTGCATTTACGTAATTATGAAACTGTTGACTTGGGAAGATTTCTATAGAAAAAATGAAATTTTTAAATCGGACAAGTAAAATTACCAAATTGGTAATAACAATAGTTGAGCACAAATGCTCTATTACTAGTGAATGACTCTCTATGACGCTACACTGCCTACTGAAGATAGGCAATTACCAAAGTGAGGCATGAGGACGCCGAAGACGTGAGGCCGTTTGTTGTTTGTACTAACACACTTTCACTTTTAAACACTACGGACTACACTTTCAGTATTAATGGTAGGTTTTACGTTTGAAAATCAGGTTTAATTTTAGCTTTTGTTGATAGAAGTGAGTATCGAAGACTTTCACACGCGTTTGAATAAACTTTCACACATAAGTGTTTTTTTTTCTCACTTTCACACGCAAACATAAGTGTGTTATGAGTGTGTTGCTTGTTGGTACAAACAACAAACGGCCTCACGTCCTCGGCGTCCTTATGCCTCACTTTGGTAATTGCCCTGAAGATAACCATTTTGTTGGATTTCTTCTATATGAAAAGCTGGGGGGAATCTTCTGTATAAACAAGGAGACAGCACAGTTGTCTCCTAACTGAGTTATGACTGAGAGGAACTCGTGTAATAGTAGATTTAGTGAATACCTCGCTGCAAACTCGTAGATCCCTCATGTCAGCCACTAGCTGCAGGCATTCTACGACCCTTGTCTTCGCCACGTCTAACTCGGATACCTTCAACCAGCCTCCATTTTTTGATGATTCACAATTAACAGTCAAGCAGGCGATGACAGAAACCGTTCGAGGCGGTTTCAGGTACGCAAAGAGGTAGCTGGAAAAGGAATGGAAAGGCTAAAAATATTGATAAGGAAATTGAAATAGAACGAAGGGGTAAGAGAATGTACATCATTTTCGGCAAAACATGTATGCGCCAACATTTCTGGTCCGGTACCTATTCAACCCCTGCAGTCAACAAAAACTAGGATATATTAAAATCTTATTCCATGATGAACCGATCTCCTCTACTCAGGGGTTTGAATAGTCATGTCAGACCTTCTGTCGGCGGGGCTCTGTTTTTACTCAGGGGTTTGAATAGTCATGTCAGACCTTCTGTCGGCGGGGCTCTGTTTTTACTCAGGGGTTTGAATAGTCATGTCAGACCTTCTGTCGGCGGGGCTCTGTTTTTACTCAGGGGTTTGAATAGTCATGTCAGACCTTCTGTCGGCGGGGCTCTGTTTTTACTCAGGGGTTTGAATAGTCATGTCAGACCTTCTGTCGACGGGGCTCTGTTTTTACTCAGGGGTTTGAATAGTCATGTCAGACCTTCTGTCGGCGGGGCTCTGTTTTTCCAAATCATAAGGGGGACCCTTATGTGAAACAAAAAAAGTTTTTTTGCGGGCCTCTGTTTTTTATCATAAGGAGGGTCCATTATGTTGAAAAAAATTTCCACTTTCGTCGGGCGTTTTTTTCTTCTTTTCTTTTTTCTGGCAAACTTAAAAACCCTCGTCTCTACTTAAGTCAGACTTAGCCCTGCTGGGAGGATTAACCTTGCTAGAAATGGAGTCGGCTAGCTTGGAAATGGCCTTGAGGGAAGCAGCCAGCTGCTGAGAGTCTCCTTCCACCAACAGCAGGGAGTTGTTCAACCGAGTTGCCGCCAAGTTGAATGCTCTGCTCTCGTCTACTGTAGAAATGCTTACAGTATTTTTCTTGTCCATGCTGTTGCCCGATAAGCGACCTGGAGCAAAGATTGTGTTTGAAAACAAGCGAATGGAAGTGTCAGAAGAGACCGGAAAAAAAGAAGAGAAAAGAGAGAGAGGGAGTAGGAGACATAGCCAACCGGCAATAACATTTCTAGGGCAACCGAGCTACCGACCCTCTCCCTCAATTCAGGGGTTGAATGGAGCCGCCCAATTTGGGTTTACATGTATCCGCCGCTCAAAGTTTGGAAGAAAAAAGGAAGAGGGGATGAAGGAAAATGGGTCAATAGTGTGTGTACATGTATCCGCCGACGGGACCGATCCCGTCACTATTTAACCCCTGCCTCAATTGTAATGAATGTATCAGAGTTTTCTTCAGCTGAAGTTGGAAAAAAAAATCATTCTTCTACATAAATAGAACGTTCATTAGCAATAACTCATCCTCAACTGATTTCGTAAGTTGAAAGTGAAACTTTAAATCTACTTTTGCGATCGACCTATTGAAAAACAAAGATAGATTTTACCTATATTATGAGATCAGAAAAACCTCGATTTTATGCTTTTTCATTGCAACAAAACAAACCAGAAGTAGTGGTGAGAAGCAGCTCTGCAATTTGCTTCTCAAGTCTCTCTTCTTCGCCTTTTTTCACATCTAAATCGACTCTGAGTTCGGCGAGAAGATTATCCAACTCCAATTCTTCCGCATCAATCTTAAACGGATTTCGCTTTCAAATGCAAGTTTTCATTATCAAATGTATTTCTGATAGAAAGAATTAAAATGAAGTTTAACAGAAGATATAACCAATTGTAGCGTATTCAAAAATTGTTTAAGGGATACAAAGCAACTCCGCGCAAGAAGGAAGCGGATATTAATGAGAACTTACCACGACCGTTTTAGCCAGCGTTGATCTCTCGGAACTCACGTCAATTCTCTCTCTTCTTAGCCTCCCACAGGGTATTCCTTTGGTTTTTTGCTGTGAAGTAAAATAACCGTTAACCATTGATTAATGAATAATGTGTGAACAGAAAAAAGTTTGTAAAAGAGCTAAACCTTGAATATGGCGTCACTAGCCGCTTTTTCATCAGCTATTGATGCAGTGGCAATCATATCATCGACAGAGGAAGGCAGAGAAGAGAGGGAATCAGCTATCATCGAAGACGTCATTTTTTGTGAATGATCACGTAGTTATTGCGAGAAGAAACTGAAGACTGAAGGGTTAAATAGTGACCGGATCGGCCCCGTCGGCGGATACATGTACACACACTTTTGACAAAAACTCCCTCTCCTTTCTTACCCTTTTCCTTCATCCCCTCTTCTTTTTCCTCCAAACTTTGAGCGGCGGATACATGTAAACCCAAATTGGGCGGCTCCATTTAACCCCTGACTGAAGATCGTGATTACTTTTGAACCAATTCTAATGACTTACTCTTTGGAGAATAAATCGAGTTTCTATTTCTCCTATTCTTGAATTACATTACAAATACAAAACTTGAGAAAACATGTTGTAACAGAAGAGTAAAGGCTTAACAAAATTTTAAAACAATAAATAAAACTTTTTCCCATATAAAAACAAGAAAGTTTCTGTATAAAACAAGTAGCTTTTACTCACACAAACATAGCCAGAATTAAAAAGGCGTTCCAGAAGGCTATAAACACTCTGAAGTACTGAAGAGAAGCGAGAAATTCACGAGCTCTGTCCCCTACCGACCGCCCTGCTACGTCTCCCACGAAGACGTTGTCTTCTGCTGACCGAGATCTGCAACAAATCTCGGTTTTCTGGTAAAATTTTAACCGTTTCTGAAGGAAACCGCAACAAATGACTCATTGTCTATGTTCCATATCAGATTGAATCTTTGTGTTCTTAGCAGAAGACTAACAGTTTGAAGTTGAGAACTGCGAAGGCGTTTAAAACGAGAGTTGCCGAGATGATCAACTCAGAAAGCATCCAGAGTCAATGCTTCAATTGGAATCAGATAGTTAGGTTCCAGTTGACGTGGCGACACAGAAGGCAATTACCGAAAAGCGTGTTTGTTAAATGCACTGGTCGCATCAAATACAAAACTCATAAAGTGTTTATGACTACACTTTCTGCTCACAACTACTATGACTAATTTTCATTTTCAATTGTTTTTCATGCCAAGATTATTTCACACAGCTTTCGAAATTGATGTAAAAAGAACAGAGAGAGGAAATGAGAAAGAGAGAAAAATGAGATAGAACAACAGCAACATCGTGCATCAAAATGCAGGGGAGAGGAGCCTATGTCGAACTATACAAGTGCCGATTCATTTTACGCCTTCTGCAAATCATATTCTCTAAAATTCGCCATCCCGTTCAGTCTTTCTGAATTCACTTGAAGCGAATCATTCGAAATACTAGACGAGAAATTGGCTTTAAACGCAACGGTTTCGAAAATTTTCTTCATAGGTCGCAGTCATTTTGAGCGTCACGGACTCCGGTTCTTGGAAATCAAAAAAATATTTTTACATTACAAAAACGCTCAGGCTTAGTAAAAGTTTACGCTAACGAGGCCGTACGGCTTAGGCTAACGAGACCGTATCAAAAAATAATGTTATTTGTTAAAGCGTCGTGCCAATGTTTGCAATACAAGACGTATGGTATGCTGCCCATAAGGGATTAAGAGCCGAAAATTAATATAGTAGTTGAAATTTAAATTTAAATTCTTTATTACCATAGGATAGCTTGTAAGGCCACCGCTTATATGGAATCATTAAATAGGAAGGGAAATTATGGGGAATAAGACAATCAATTTTCGTTGGTGTCCACTCTTGCTGTTGACAACAGAAAGTTCGGTACGGCTATGAGATTCGAGAGGTCGGTATCTTCTAGAGCCTTGCCGAATGCTTCGATATCTTGAATCTCTTTGAAGTTATCTGTTGTGAGCATAAAGTGTAGTCCTAAACACTTTATGACTCTTTCACTAGAGAAATAGCACAGGATACCTTATGGGAACAATTATGCAAAATTACCCTTCAGTCAGATGCTTCTAACCAAGTTTGGGGAGCGGTATGCGAAAATGATAAAACAGGCGGTAGATGGTCAGCAGAAGAAAGAACTTGGCACATCAACTATAAAGAGCTCATGACTACTTATGTTGAGCTCAAATGTTTTAATACAACGGAGAGGAAGATCTCCATCCGCTTAGACATCGATAACACAGCAGCAGTATGGTACATCAAATAGTTTGGAGTTTGGAGGCTTTCGCTAGGCAGATATGGGATTGGGCCAGTGAAAGAGAAATTTTTACTTATTGCGACTCATAGACCAGGAATTGACAGTGAAGAAGCCGATGCAGAATCTAGGCACTTCAAATAAACAGGGGAATGGGCCCTGAATTCAGCGATAGTTGAGAGTTTATTCTCTTTGTTTAGAAACCCAGAATGGGATCTTTTTGCTTCTAGACACAATGCTAAATGTACAAAATTAATTTCATTCCGTCCAGACCCGATTTCTTCCATCGTAATGCATAGAGTCGCTATAAAAGCGTACATGGAAAGTATTTCATTGAGGGAATTTAGCAAGAACTCAGAAAAAATGATTTCAAGAGCGGTAAAGGGTTTTTTTTTCCATGTTGACCAGTAAGCGTTTCTTTGATGTATGTTTCATAGATTTTTCAAAGGCTTTCGATACTGTTAACCATAGATTTCTCATTCACAAACTCATGTCTCACGGTGTCAACTCATCCCTACTCACCCTAATAACTTCTTTTTGAAACCTTCAAGTTTGAAATACTCTCAGGTTTGGAATGTGAGTGTAGTTTTTAACTATTTGAAGCACCTAGACGATATCAAGAATATGTCTCTGAAGGAACTCACACACAAACTTGTCATGTTACTTGCGCTCTGCTCATCAAAACGGGTATCAGAAATAGCAAAGTTCTCATTATACTAGGTTCAAAAGGGTAGCCATCGGTGGACATTCATACTAAGTTTAATGAATAAAAACAGAAAGGTTGGAAGTTCTCCCCACAAGGCTTTAATCGAAATATTCGAAGATAAATCGTTATGCCCTATGGACACCTTGAAAGAGTACGTACGAAGAACTAGTTCTTACAGGAAGGAGGGAGACAGACTAATATTGGCAGTCATTGCACCACATACATACACCACATACTGATTTTTTCAGGGTGTATTAGCAACATTATGAATAAGATTCAAGCGAAAAATCACACGACCGCTACACCAAACAAAAAAGATGCAAAGTGACAAAGTCGGACACCTGGACTTTTGCCGCACCCTGTAGATCTGTTTCCTCTTGCACCATTGCTAGATGGTTAAGGTCAGTACTATCAGCAGCAGGAGTAGATAGCAGTTTTGGGGCGTACTCAACTAGAGCAGCAGCGACATCAGCTAGCAGCTTGAGTGGCTTATCCAGTAGCGATCATGGCAGCCGAAAACTGGTCACCCAAGGGTTTCTCATTTGAGAAATTCTATCACAAGGAAGTTTAGAAGACGTCTTTTCAACGTTCAGTTCTGGTCAGATGTGTTGAATAAGCTATCGTGATTGCTAGAAGCAGTGGATTATAATGATATAATTTGCAAGACAAAAAAGTAGTTGAAGTAAAATATTTATTATGATACACTGCTGATAGCAATCACCTTCCCACCCAAATAATTCATCATTTATCCATCCCAAGACCAAACTTCTCGTTGCAGGCACAAAAGAGGCAAACGGAAGAGAAAATGGGGAGAGGAACGGGTGCAAGAGAATACAAAGAAGACCACAGGATTCAAAGCCAAAGTAAGAAGAATATTAAATTCAAAGAATGAGTCGGGGAGACTTTTTGTTGTGTTGCTGTTGTTGGTCAATTATGATAAATCATGTTATCTTTGGTGTGTGTTTTATTTATGTTGTTTTTCAACAAAAAATGTGAGAGTTTCATTTTTTTTCGTACACGTTTTTTGGTAGAAGTTTCATTAAAATAGGTAGACGTTTCACTGAAATAGGTATACGTGTCACTTATTTAGGTGGACGTTTTTTGAAGGTAGACGTTCCACTAAAAAAGGCAGACGTGTCGTTGGATTAGTTTGAAAAATTTTGAATCAGGTAGACGCGTTTCTCAAAATAGGTAGACGTTTCTTTTATATACACAATCAAGAAACAGCAGAAAAAGGGGTATTTCATTTCAAAGGTGGTGCTTGAGACGTCTTCGTTATTAATCAAGGAAAAGGAGGGGAAGGACTTTAAAGGTAAGAAAAGGGCATAATCAGAGCGCAATGGACAAGGAAGGGAAGTCTTAAATAAGATGACTTCACAGGAGGAAGGGGGCCTATGAAGAGAGAAGGGAAGTATTCAGACACTTTTTTAACAAAAAAACTTGTGCTACAACGATGTCCGCCTACTCGCGGTGCAGCACGTCAGTCTCAGGACTGCAAAGGACATCATCAATCTTCTCCGGAAGCAGACCAGCTCCGAAGACACGAAGACACGCTCCCTCCGGAGCACACAATTCTTCCTCCGTTTTTTGTAATGTGAGGCAGACTGACCCGGCCGGTCTGCCTCAATCTCTACTTCTACAAGCCGGAGACATCGAACGCAACCCAGGACCTCCCACCACCTGGCTCTGCTCTACTTGCCGAAAGACAGCGAACACGAACTGCATCCAGTGCTCTCTCTGCTCCGAGTGGACACACATCAGAGCAAAGTGCAGCGGTATCCCATCGCTCAAGGACTACGTCCCTGCAACCTACCGATGCCCTCCATGTCAGACCCGCCAATACACACCCTCGCCGTCTGCAGACGCAGCTCTCGCTCCAATCACTCGACACAGACGCAAAGACAACAAGAACCTGAGACGGCTACAATACAATTGTTACGGGATAAATGGCAAGACAACAGAAATCCTCGACCTCCTAACCCGCCTGAAGATCGACATATTCCTGATACAAGAAACGAAGCTGACGGATCGCGCGAAAACTCCTTCATTCCCCGGATACTCCATTGCTAGAAAAGACCGCGGAACCGACACAGGTGGAGGCCTACTCACAGGCATCACCCATTCTTTGAACTACTCCGTCTTCCCGTCTCCCACAGATCCTCACATGGAATCACTGACTGTTCGCATCTCGGACAACAACGGCCTCTCTCTGGACATCACTAATGTCTACATTCCTCCGATGAGCTCCTGCAACACAGGCTACCACTCGGATCTATCCCCCCTTCTACGCAACCGCGAGAATTCCATCAAACTAGGCGACCTTAACGCCCACGACTCCAGCTGGTACTCTCACTCGACAGACAACAGAGGAAACCTCATCTCCAGTGTTATTGACGACTCGGAACACGCCACTCTCAACCGCGACATGCCCACACGAGTTCCCTCAAACGGTCGCCCTTCCTCGCCAGACATTTCCATCTGCTCTCAGGATCTCCTCCAAAAAGCGTCATGGAAAACCATCACTGAAGGCAGCTCCGATCATCTTCCGATAATCATCGAACTAGAAGGCAGCAATTTCAACCACACTCACAGAGACGCAACCTTCACAAATTACCGGAAAGCGGATTGGGAAGCGTTCCAGCAACACGTCGAAGAAAGCCTGTCTAAAACTCCTCTTCCCAATCTACCAGCCGCTCAAGCAGAACCTCTCTTCCGAAGAATCCTTGTATCACCTGCAGCAAAAACAATCCCACGTGGCCGAATCAAGAAGAGAGAAGTCGCCCTAACGACAGAGATACGAGAATGGATGCACCAACGCGACACACTCAGAGAATCGAATCCAACAAGCGACCTTCTGAACGATCTCAACACGAACATAAGAGCTACCGACAAAAACAAACGGGACATCTGGCGCGCACTGATGGAGTCCTTCGATCCAAAGAAAGATGTCAACAAGCTCTGGAAGACCATCAAGATCCTCGACAACAAAGGAAGACCACCGCCGAACTGCGCCATAACCTTCAGTAATGAGACGATCACGACCGCCTATGATATCGCGAACCGCTTCAACAAAGTCTACACTTGCCCAGTCCAGTATACAACCTCAAAGGACAACAGGAAGACTATGAGAAAAATACACCGCATGTCCGCAGATGACTTCGAGGACTTCACTACCACAGACGTAGCAGATCCACGAAGAAGTCCACCGCGCTTGGTCCAGATGGCATCGCTCCTATAATTCTCCAACATTTAGGTCCGAAAGGAATCAGCGCCCTGACTTCTCTGATCAAAAGCTCCCTACGCACAGGCAGGATCCCCATGATATGGAAATCGTCGATCATACTACCCCTCCTGAAATCAGGCAAACCAGCATCCGAAGGCTCCAGCTACCGTCCGATATCTCTACTCTCGCCCGCTGCCAAAGTGATTGAACGGCTAATACTCGGCTCCCTACAGTGGCACATTCCCCCGGCAGACCACCAATATGGCTTCACGGCAAGACGCTCTACAACCTCGGCCCTCGTAACTCTCTCGAAGAGCATCGCAGACGGTTTTAACCAGAAACGTCCCGCAAGTCGAACGGTTCTCATGGCAATCGATATGTCTTCGAAAGTATCGACATCGTCAAGCTAATCGACCTCCTTGAGACAACAAACGCGCCGAACTACATTAAAAAATGGCTCGCCTCTCACCTTAGAGGAAGAACAGGATGCACAAGCTTCCGCGACTCGCTATCAAGTTCCAGACTCATCAGAAACGGAGTCCCACAAGGCAGCGCCCTCTCGCCCACGCTCTTCAACCTTTACCTCCGCGATCTTCCGACAGACGATGCCCACACGAACGTCATCTCGTATGATGACGACATCACGATCTGGGCGTCAGATCCCAACATCAACGTCGCCTCCGAAAATCTACGCAGGGCCATCACGAAGATTGAAACCTTCTTCAAAGAACGGTCACTCATCATTTCCCCGACCAAGAGCCAGCTCATGCTTTTCACCCCGTTCAGTCGCGGATTCAAGTCTACTCTGGATATATCAATCTGCGGATCACCCGTCCCCACCGTCAACCAGGCCAAGCTACTCGGCGTCACGTACGACTCGATGTTCACATTCAGCCATCATGCCAAAGACAACGCGAGACGAATGTCGCAGCGCAATAACGTACTGAGAGCCCTTGCCGGAAGCACCTGGGGCAACCAAAAAGAAACCCTCCGCCTCACGTTCAAAGCCATCTCGCAAGCGATCTGCAACTACGCCGCACCCGCCTGGTCCACCTTCCTCTCGGACTCCGCTCACGCCAAAATCCAACGTTCTCAGAACTCCGGACTCCGCGTCGTGACAGGGAATCATCAAATGGCCGACATTGACCATATTCATCGCGAATCAAAGGTCATGCGCACCAAATCCCATCTGAACATGCTCGCCGCGCAGTACCTCGCGAGATCATTGGACCCAGAACCACGACCTCCTCGACTGCCCGGCGCCCCCTCGTGCAATGAAGAACAACCTCGTGTTGAGCTGCAAGAAGACTGTCGAAGCCGCGAAACAGATGTCAAAGGACTTGAAGAATGGGAAATCAGTCGCAAACACCGTACACTCGATGATGGTCTCGAACGAACTCCAATCGTTGAAGGGTGCCGTCATCCTGGGAGGCAGACCTCCGCCCGTAATCCAGGAAGAAGAGAAGGAGTTACCCCGCAAGACTAGATGCACGCTCAGCCAGCTCCGCTCGGGATTCAGCAGATTCATCAACAACTACCTCCACCGCATTGACGAATCCATCCCGATGTGTGTCGGGATTGCTCTTCCGGACCTCACGACGTTGCGCATCTCTTCGACTGCCCAAGCCACCCGACCGCGCTGTCTCCAATCGACCTATGGACCAAGCCGCTGAACGTCGCAGCGTTCTTGAAGATATAAGAAAAAAATAGCAGAACAAGAAACGAAGAACACAGACGTTCTTCGAAGCCGGCTACATCCGGCAACGACACAAAAAAAACTTTTTCAGCAAACTTATTGTAATTACATATAATGATAAAGAATAGCAAAAATACTTGAATAAGGAAAATGACTCTTTGAAATCGTTTATTCTGTTCCTCTTGCCTTTTTAGTTGATGTTTTAAGCATGAATAAATAGTTCATGTATTGACATTCTTTCCAATTCAACTGTAAACTCATTTTCGATGAACTTTATGTTCGCGTAATAATAGCGAGCTTTCTAACGCACTATAAACTGAACAAGATGTGAAATAAATGTAGTCAGAGCGCCGAGAGCAGGTCGGGCCGTGACGGAAGTGGAACTGGGCTATCTAATATTTTAGCTTCATGCGAAGAATATCACTTTCTTAGTAATTTTTTTCATGAAGTACATTCTCTGTTTATTATCTTTTAAAGTGTGTTCTCAATGTTCATAACAATAATGTTCTTAGTGCTATGCATACGTTGCAAATGCAGATGGAAACTGTTACAATCTGTTTATCAACGGCAAGATTAATGTGCGCAATATTCAACAAAATATGCTATTTATACCGTCGGTTAGTTCGTTTCTGTGTTTTCGTCTGCCAGGTTTCTAACTTCAAAAGTTATCACAGAATGAAGATAATGGGAGCATTTCTTGATTTTCGTCTAATGAAAGAAAGGCGGATATGGTGAAGATTACGTGGGTTTGTACACGGAATTTAATGATAGCATCTCAATTCTTTGCATGTACTTATAAGATGCGACGGCAACTGGAGCAACGATGGCGTACAGTGCATGGAATGCAGCAGAGTAGAAAGAGACCGAAGGGGAAGGTGAATATCGCCAGGAAGATAAGGCACATCAGGCAGCACATGTCCGTCTCTTTCATCACAATTCCGCCCTGCAACATTACTTCACATGGTCCGTTCGGTGTGTTTCTCTAACCCGCACTGCATGCAAAACAAAGTGATATCCAATGCAAGGTAGTGATACAAAGCTATGTTTGTCTGCATCCTCTCTTCCATCGACTTCTCTTCCCCCAACACCCTGATCTAGTTGAAGAATGGCAAGGAGGAAGGAGTTAATTTTTACTTACTTTGAAACTTTTTGAACAAATGAAAAAACCTCATTTGTGGAATTGGTAGCCATTATCAAGATTGTTTGATAGTATCGCGATTAGCTTCTCAATCTCGTTTTCTCTCTCTCTCGCTCTCGAAGAAACACTAACACAAGAACACAGCACCCCTACGGGTGACACATTCACGACGATTGCTGCAGTGGCGGGCGGCTGCGGGAGTTGTGTAGGATAGACAGGCTCGGGGTGAGGATATGCCCCATAATTGGTTGGATAACCGGGTGCTGCCCGGGGAGGAGCGGGCGGGTTCTTTGGATACGCAGGATTGGAGGCTGGCTGCGCATGAGTCGCTGCTAAATAACATAAGTCGCACCTCAAAAATTTATTGCCGAGGACTTGTAATTTAATTTTTACTACTCCTGGTTGTATTCGGACAACTAAATTTTATACTGAAGAGAAGAACGGGAATGTTCGCATAGACATGCGATAATCGGATGAATGGCAGGAAACGAACCCACGACTTTTTTTCAGGCAATGCTTTTGCCGACTGAGATGCACATTATCTGGCCTATACAAGATATTTTACGAAAAAATCTTTTTTTAGCAGAAACTCAACAAAAAATTTCCAATCTTACTTCTTCTTCAACACTCAAGAACGAATGCGAGAGAGCTTTCAAGAGATCCGAAATGCGACCGATCAATTCAGATATTATCTTTCTTACAGATCGACCTGATTCAAACAGCAAATTGGGAACATGACATGGTACTAACCGGAGGGATATGCCATAGCTGCCTGATAGGAAGGGGGCGGCTCCATGAATGCGCCTACTGGGTTACCAGCAGGCGCTGCGGACAAGGGAGAGCTCATCGCCTCTGAGGATGAATTTTGCCTCAACAAAGTAAGTTCCACAATTTTTAACATCTATAATGAAGCTCATAGAATCAAGTTTAGATTTATTCTGCACATGCATTGCATTGCTTTCTTTTTTACGAGGCCGTATGTACTTACCATTTCTTCAAATTCTCAAAATGGGTAGGTACAGTACCGCCCAAAATGTTATAATATATAGGGTTATTGAAAATAACTTTTTTCAAAGATAAAATTCAAAGCTCAAATTTTCACAGAAGTTTTTTTGGGTGTCTGTACCGTACCGTACGTCGTTTTGAGTGATTTATTATTTATCTCCAGGAAATACACCGAAATTGGTATATCTTCCATTTTTCAGTTTTTCTCCATGATTTTTTTTAGTTGATTTTATTTTGTTTACCGAACTTCATTCATAAAAAATTTGTTTCAAGTCATGGTTCGAACTGTTGGACATCGAAATACAAGTAAAAGAATGCAAGAAGCTGTTGTTGCTGGGGCGAAACAGGGCCGGTCACAGAGCGAGCTCGCTCAGCAGTTCGGGGTAACTCAGAGCGCTATCTCCCATATCCTCCGGCGTTTTCGAACCCAGGTAAACGAATTTTCTACAACTGAATAACTTTGGATCACAAAAAAATTGCAGGGACGAGTCATCGTGAAGACAAGTTCGGGGAGACCCCGCGTAACTTCGAGGTACATGGACCGAAGCATCCTGCGCGCATCTCGCGAAGACCCGAAACGCACTGCTACAGACATTCAAGCTGTCATATCAACGCCCGCGACTCCTGCTCCTTCAATAACTACCATCAAACGCCGTTTGCAAGCCGCTGGACTGAATAGAAGGCGGCCTGCAAAGAAGCCTTTCATCAGCGAAAAAAATCGTAAAGTTCGAGTTCAGTGGGCTAAGGATCACCTCAGTTGGACACGCCGTGAGTGGTCTCAGATTGTTTGGAGCGATGAATCCAAGTTTAATATGTTCTGCAGTGAAAGTCTGAGGTGGGTAAGACGTCCAGCGGGCAAGCGTTTCCTGCCGCAATACCAGTCGCTCACAGTCAAACATGGCGGTGGTTCTGTGATGGTCTGGGGCTGTTTTTCCGCTAGCGGCATGGGTCCAATTAGACGTATTGTCGGAAATCTCGATCGTTACGGCTATGAGAACATAATGGAAAGCACTATGCGCCCTTGGGCCCTCTCCAAATTCGGCCGTGGGTTCACCTTTCAACAAGATAACGACCCGAAACATCGATCTCAGCACGTTCAGAACTGGTTTCGCCGTCGGCATGTGGATGTTTTGGACTGGCCGAGCCAGTCTCCCGATTTGAACATCATCGAAAATTTATGGGAACATTTGCAACGAAAATTGACGGGAAGAACATGCAGAAATGCTGATGAAAAGTTTAAGCAGCTAGAGGAGGAATGGAAGGCGATTTCGCAGGCAACCATTGACTCTTTGATTGATTCTATGCCTCGTAGATGTCAGGCAGTCATTGACTCGAAAGGATATGCCACCAAATACTAGAATATTTGTTTTATTACTTCGAAAAAACTGAACATCTCTATAAGCACTTTTTACTATTTCCATTTTTTTACGAATAAACCTAATAAAGCATTTTCCAAACTTGTTCTATTACTCGAAACATGTGAATTTGGCTTGTAAAAAATATCTGAAAATTTGATCTTTATTCGTTTTTTTTTTGAAAAAAGTTATGTTCAATAACCCTATATATTATAACATTTTGGGCGGTACTGTACGTACCAGAAAACTGTATTTCTAGAATAAGCAGTTAACCTAATCGGAGTAGGTTAAAAGTTATCTTTTCCTATTAAACTGTTTTCAGAAAAAAATTCTGCGTGTAGCTGCATAAGGCCTTGGAACTTGTTTGAATCTAATTTTTTTTGAGTTTTTGCAAAAAAGATTTTAGGCAAGGGCTCAAAATATATCGACTACATTTTTCAAGTTGAAGAGAGTGACACTTTCAAGTGGATACTAAATGGAAGTAACGTCGGGATGCTTTAAGAAACTTTATTTCACGTTTTACCCAGGGATATTATACGTCGTGCCAACTGAGTGTATGTACGTATCCGCCAATCAACCACAGAAAAAAAAATTAAAAACGCGAACTACAAAACCGAATATCAAAAGAAGAAGAAAATCTTACAAAACGGAGAAGCATCATCAAAGAATCACAGAAGAAAGGCTTGTATCACACAGAAAAGTATAAGAGAGTGTCTTCTTTAACATCATACTGTATGTAATTACGATAGGTCACACTCATGTCAGTGTTATAAAAAGGTATGAACCCTGCGCGAACATGTTTTTCCACTTTAACAAACGCAAAAAAAATTTTTCATGATAGTGTAGTCCGATGGTGTGAAAATCTAACGGAACGTTTGCGCGCACGTAAAAAGTTCAAATGACTTCAGCAAAAAAAAATTCAAAAGAATTTTTCCGAATTCTTTTAATTAGTCATGACAAAAAAGTCAATCGCGCGGACGTGCATACGAGCTTCAAACTCACTGTAGAAGGGTCTGGTTTTTTTATTTCATAGTTTAGTTGTTTCCAAAAAAATAGCACGTTTGAGCCGTAATATTTTTCATCAAGAAATAGGTCTATTTTGAGAACGCAGGCAACGACTTTTTGAAGAAAACAAGTGACACACCGAACTGAATATTGTTTTTTTTCAGTCCGAGTACTTTATTTTTCCATTTCGAATAACACTTCTCTTCTGGACATCTTAGAGAATGTATTTTACTTCAAAAAAGTGTAACGGAAACGTTATACATACATAATCTTCTTTTTATTGTTACTCCCATTCATTTCCTCTCTCCTTTTTTCACATGTTTCTTTCATATGTTAAATTTTACTCTTCAATGTGTTTTCCTCTAGGCAATAGTCGTTGCTATCTCTTCTGCTCCGGCTTCCAGTAACATTTTCCAGTAAGCTTCAGTAATTTTTTTACCTCTGGGCGACCTATCGACAAATCAAGACATTTTACCTATGCATGTACGCATCCGCCGCATAAGAGTGACATGTCACTATATTATCCCTGGTTTTAGAATTTCAGGGTGAGATTTTTTTAAATAAAAACTAGGAATTACAATTTTTCAGTGGTTCCTAGTAAATGTGCCCTTCATCTCCTCAATAGAGCTTGAATTCAAATCCAAAACATGGTTATGGATACGATGAATACTTGTAGTAGTGAATGCAGTTTCGCTCGAATTTTCATCCAACTTACTTCAATCGCTTTCAAGAAAGTATCATAGTAGTCTTTGATTACCATTTCAAAAAACCTTCTTTTTAACGTCGTATTTAATCGAAAATTCCAATGTGTGTTTGATAAATGGTTTCGGGTTTCATTTGTCTCGGATGAAATGAAAAGTTTTGAGAGAGAAAGACAAGAATATAACTTGGAAGTAGAGAACCAGGCAGCGAAAAATTCGTATGAAAGTCATCTATGAATGTAATGGAGTTGAACTAGCAAAAATTTAAGGAGCCATAGAGAGTCAAACTTAATATGTGGAAGTCACAAATGAAAAAAAGACTTCATGTTTAAACCATCCAACCGTCAGCTCGAAAAATATTACCTAATCAGAAAGTATAAATAAACAAAAAGTATTTTCTGTGTTAATGGTTTTAAATAGCTCGTGTGATGTTCGAGTTTTTCACATAAATGTCTCAGAAATTTTGTTGCAAAACTTGAACGTCAGGAGAGACTCATGAAAATCTTAAAAAACCCAACCATTTTTTTGAGAAAAAAATTTAAGTAATAGGCAAATGTTAAAAATTTGGTAAGTGGTTTGCTCTTACTGTGGTTAATATTCCAAAAAAAATAAAACAATTTTGCAACTGCTGAACATCGAACTAAAATTGGGTATTCTCATCTGCTATTCCAAGCAATCAACTTTACCAGAGTTGAATATTCTTTTGAAAAACTGAAAAACTTTCATTGCCAAAAGGTCTAGGTTGAAAACACAAAACTTCTCAATCGAAGCCGGTTAAAATATTGAGGCTTTTTGGGGCAATAGGGGAGAATAGCGGTCCCGTCGAATTCGTATTTTTTCGCATACACTTAAATCACAAAGTTAACATAAACAATTACTTTCACACAAAAATATTGAAACTGTACAATAAATCTTTCAGAAAAAAGTTTTCTAGATTGTCTCAAACGCTGTATAAGGTGGATGAACTGACGGCTCGGGATATGGCGGACGGGCGGGAGGCAGAGATGCCCCTGCACTCTCTGCTGTCTCTGTAGGAAACACTGAGTCATCTCTGCTCGAAGGCTTATCACTCATCGCTACTAGAAACTCTCACTTTTTATCCAGAAGCAATCAATAAGACAAACTCATGACTCCGAGTAAAGTTACAAAATGAATGATTAAAAGTAAGTGAGGCATGATCAATAGATTCGAGGGGGAAAAACGCGAGAAAACCGGCGCATGGCGTGCAGTTGTAGAGACAGAAAGCGAGAGAGAGAGAGATTGCGAAACAGGAGAGACCGTTCCCTACCGACCTTCTCTCTCTCTCTCTATCTACTTCTGTCATCCACAACCCACTAGCTATCTCTCCGTATACGATCAAAAACAAACACAGTGCACTACGATCCCTCTCCGCTGCTACATAGATATGTCCATAAGATGCGTCAATTGGTTGTAATAAAATTCCCTTGAGCACTATTAGTCTTGTAAGTGCACTTCCACACATGAAATTACATTTCAAAATGCAAAGGCCTCTCTCTAGTCTCTCATCTCTCTTCTGCTCTCAGTGAACTCATGCAATCAGCGATTAAATCGAGAAAATAAAGGTTTCAATAAACTCGAGCCACTTTTTCAACATATAATGCAAGGTATAATATTTAACCTTTTAATTGACCCAGTGTTGCTTCGGAACAACACTCAACAATAACAATAAACTTTATTTGGCTTTTAAGAAAAATTTTTAAAAGTAACAAAATAAAATCAGATGGTTCATGAAAGTAAACTTCGTATCGCGATCATAGATAATTAATTTCTAATAGAAGAAAATACACTTTTATGTCATTTACTGTTCTCATCTTTATAATAGGCGCACCGGATATTTTTGAGAAGATTCATTGCATTGTCTAAGAGTTACGTGAGGACTTATGTCCGCAGGATTCGAATAACTGATTGACAGTTGATAGTTTCACATTGTCATTTGACTGAATACAAAGCGCATAATAGCATTCTAAAGATTGGCCAATAAAGAGAGAGGAAAGATGTAATGGCAATGATTATGAGTAGAAAGTAGGGAAGAAACTCAACAAGGCTTCAACGCATTTAGAAGAACAATAAACGGCAAAACAACAAGAGAAACAACATGAGCCCCCTTTCCCCCTTGAGTTGAGCAAGCTATTCCAGTGCCCATACCTAACATTCAACACTCTTATTCAAACATTTGAGCATCTTGACAACAGAAACAAATTTTATAATCAGACAATATATTTAATTACAGACAACTCGTGAGGATTCGGCTAAGCTCTAATTTTTCCTTCGACTCTTCGACTCTATTCTATGAGTTGTGAATTGTAGTAAAGTTTCTCTATCCACTTCGTTCTAATCCATTCTCGGTGACCGCAGAAGTTAAACGATGCGCTGGAAAGCAGAAATTGATTGTTGGCGAAAGAAATTTACAGGAATCCTTCAGTCGCTCTCTCTCTCTCTCTCTTTCTCTATCTCTTTCTCTCTCTCTCTTTCTCTATCTCTCTTTCTCTCTCTCTATCTCTCTTTCTTTCTCTCTCTCTCTCTATCTCTCTCTCTCTTTCTCTATCTCTCTCTCTTTTTCTCTCTCTCTCTCTCTCTCTTTCTCTCTCCCTTTACCGGTGTGTCTCTCTCCCCCCTACCGAACTCATCCTAATAATCCGCTTTTTCATGCTATCCATTTGCAAAAGAACCTTTTCCAACTCATGTCTATGCACTTATAACACCCATTACCTTAGTACAAGAAAACATGCGTAATTGATTAAAAGAAAACATCATTAACCTGAATTGTCAACTCTAAGCCTCTGCTTACGAGATTTTCTAGTAAAGCTAGGTTAGCTGATGTTTTAGCAAAAATTTGCTAACAATACGTTCAACGAAACTACATATGTGCCATTCCCAGACGGAGTTCTTGATTCTGCTGGTGAATCAACTGAATAAGAGGCACCTCTTAGAGGAATCGCAAGCTGCGCCTCATCGGCGACGGCAACTGCATGTGCTTCTCCTCTGAATCTGTACTTGACAAGTAGAACCTTCGGCTCTCCCGGACAAGGGTCATAGAAACCCGGCAACTGACTCTGAAAGGATACGGGTTGAGATAGCTCCCTGTTCATTATCGATCGGGTTGAGATAGCTCCCTGTTCATTATCGATCGGGTTGAGATAGCTCCCTGTTCATTATCGATCGGGTTGAGATAGCTCCCTGTTCATTATCGATCGGGTTAAGATAGCTCCCTGTTCATTATCGATCGGGTTGAGATAGCTCCCTGTTCATTATCGATCGGGTTGAGATAGCTCCCTGTTCATTATCGATCGGGTTGAGATAGCTTCCTGTTCATTATCGATCGGGTTGAGATAGCTCCCTGTTCATTATCGATCAAAGGGTTGTGAGGCGAACTTTGACATAGTATATCCTGAGCTGGGAGTCGTTGACCATAGCTTGAAGGGCGATTGTCACATCCACAACTCTCCCCGCACCCATAAGGGGATATTCACGGGTGCCCGAAGCATCCGCAGCTCCATATCTGACAATTAATTCATTTTGCGTCATTTTAAAGAAACTGAGAAGGTGTTGTATGGGTCTAAGGCACAAGAGCAAAATATGTTGCATGGGTTATGAATTGTGCATTATATCTTTTCAGTAAGAGCATCGTCCGCAAGAAGAAACGTCATAAGTTCGGAAATTTTCATGTTTCTGCGAACGTTATCCTTTCTGTTAGTTTCCAAAATATATAGCTTGAACACAGCGAGGAGTAGTGAATACTCCAATTTACAAAGAGAGAGAGAAAGAGAGAGAGAGAGAGAAAGAGAGAGATGATACCAACTTGGCTTCAATGATGAGGAGGCCAAGTTTACTCTGCTCGTCGTTCCTGATCCTTTCTGCCGTTGGTCTCATGAGTGAAGCGATCCGTTCTGCCTCCTCTTGTTTCTCTAGATCCACCTTAACAGTCACTATTTGCTTATTCTCCTGATGAGAAAACCTGACTGCCAACCTCTTTCTCATGAGTTTTGTCCTCGAATAGATTCATAAACTTATCGATCCATGGCCTGCAAACGACCTTCGCCAGAGAAATCGCCACGAATGGCACTACTACTCCGAAAAGCGCCGCGCGAGATATCTAAAGTCAGACGACATCTTATCGTTGATCAAATTCGATTTGTTGCTTCATATTGTTTCCTTCATATCTATTTTATCACGATTCCCGAAAAGAATATTTACTCCACTACTTTTTTCGTGCTGATAAACTGTTCGTGATAAGCTAACCTCTTCTTTGTCGTCACAAAGCATAATGGACCATTCGAAAGAATGAGCACTGGACTTGCTTCTCAAACACAAACACTTTAGATAAGCGGTTTTGGTTACTCTTTTTTGCGTTAATCATTTTGGTAACTAAATAACATAATTAAAAATTGCATTTTAATCTATTTTAAAGAAAATAAAAGTATCTGTTTTTATTTATCAAATGTTTCGTTACAGGAAACAGAAAGTGGAACCTAGTTGAGAGGAAGAAAAGAACAGTTTTCAATAAAAATAACTTGAGCTTTGCAATGAGAGTGCATGATGGGAAGGCGAACGACAATGAGAAGCACACTCTCGTGAATCTAGAAACGAATATCATTTATAATATAATTAAAAACAAAAGGTTGGAAGACGAGACAGAGAGAGACAGAGAAATAAAGAGATATACAGATACAGAGAGAGACAGAGATAAACAAAGGACAGAGACAGAGAAATAAAGATATATACAGATACAGAGAGAGACAAAAATAAAGAGAGAGAAAGAGTAGGATGAAAATACATGGATGATTCAGCTGTGAGCGGATGGACCATCATCTTCTTGCAACGTCTTACCTCGTGAGTCTTCTCTCGGTGTGAATCGAAGGAGTGATGGAATAAGGAGAAATTGTAAGGGCCATTTCGGTGTGCGATTCATGATCTGCTTGTCGAGAGTAGTGAACTATCCGGAGATGAGGGTTTGCAACCGACAACTTTAAGCAATATAACTCTGAATCGACTGACTCTCAAAAAAAGCATATTATGGACTCAAGATTGACAGAAAACTGTTCTAAATAATATCAATGTCTGAGATTGTCATTTACTGTGAATATGAAAGACATAACAAGTCGGAAATATCGACAGTATGTATTGTATTGTATGATGAAGAGTAGTAACTAATAAAAGAACTGATTTGATATTGTGATGGTTGTTGTCGAAAACTGATGATGAAACACAAAGAAGCAAGAGCGTTTTGAATAAAGATTAACCGTGAAGTTGAACAAGGCCTTCGGTTGTGAGTTCAGCTCCAACAAGACAACATTTGTGGTGAGAGCTGATTGGATTGGAGACCAGGCGAATATAATCGACCCCTGCAGCCTCAACCGAAGTCGGGAAGAGTATACTTAAGAAGACAACAATCATTATCTTCTCTTCCCCACATTTCCATCATGGATACCTGCTAATTGGGCATTGATCCTCTCAAAATTTACTACACAAAGGACAAAACTGACGTTTTCCTATTTTCTTTCCAAAAATTCTTAGGCGTGAAAAGCTTTCATCAATGTTTCTTTTTAGGAAGATTATAAATCATACGGGTATTTCAGGTATAAGGTACTATGACAGATGTCTCCTCGTAAAAATACGCGAAGTGTACTGGGGGTGGGGGGATTCTTCCCCTCCTTTAGTGGGGGGGGGGGTTCTTCCCCTCCTTTAGTGGGAGGGGGATTCTTCCCCTCCTTTAGTGGGGGGATTCTTCCCCTCCTTTAGTGGGGGGGGGAGAGTCTTCCCTTCCTTTACTGGGAGTAACTCTTCCCCTGGTCGCGAAGGAGGTCACCTACTCGTGGTGCGACTGTGGACGATGCTGGAAGGCATCGGACCCAATGGACCTCCAAATATACTATCCCAAAGGAAAGAAACCCTTCAAAAGGGCCTACACGAGCATTGCTCGTACGCAGTCACAAGCCACTCTCTTTGTTTTTTCATTAGAGGATCAGGCGTTACCAGCCTCTCTGGTCCGAACTCTCTTACTTAGAGCTGGTATTGAATCCAACCCCGGTCCGCCAAGATGGCCGTGTCCCGTTTGCTCTAAAAGTGCTGCATCAAACAGTATAAGATGTGGTAGATGCTCCTCATGGGTACACCTTAAGTGCTCGAATCTGTCATCGTTCAATGAATGGTCCTCGAATTGGAGATGTCTCGATTGTAGTAGAACACCTGTCACGAGAACTAAGCCACTTATTTGCTGTGTCGTGCCTTTTTGAATGCGCTGTTGAAGAGACAAGATGGGTCCAAACGTTTCGCTTTATCAAAGCATCTTCAGCGAATATATATCAATTAAATAACAATGTTGAGCACATCAGCAGAGCACATACTGATGATATAAACGTTTCGCTTTATCAAAGCATCTTCAGCGAATATATATCAATTAAATAACAATGTTGAGCACATCAGCAGAGCACATACTGCTGATGTGCTCATGATTGTTATTTAGATGATATATATTCGCTGAAGATGCTTTGATAAAGCGAAACGTTCGGACCCATCTTGTCTCTTCAACAGCGCATTCAAAAAGGCACGACACAGCAAATAAGTGTATTGTCTTCTGGATACTCCTCCAATGCGTTTAACTCAGCACCAACTTTACATTGAGAACTAAGCCCTCAGAGAACCTAAAAATCCTTCAATGGAACGCGAATGGTTTAAGGGCTAGAGCGTATGAACTAGAGGGCCTCCTACACGAACTGAACATTCACATAGCTCTCATACAAGAGACCAAGATGGAAGGAGACGCTAGAGTTACTATCCCCGGCTACACCATGCTCAGAAAAGATCGTAACAATTCTGGCGGAGGTGTAGCCATACTAATAAGGGAAGACACTCAGTTCACTAACATAACCCTTCCCTCAATTTATAAGCCCTCCGAAACCATATACATAAATTTCCCCCACCAAACTAGGCAATTTCTCCATCACCAATGTATACATACCTCCCCGGTCCTCATGCTCACCCGGTTATAATACTAACTTTGAGCAACTATTAGACAGACAGGGCCCATGTATCATTGCGGGGGATTTCAACGCACACAACGCGCTCTGGAGTGAGGGAATCGAAGACAAAAGAGGAGACGATCTATGCGAAGCCATAGAAGAAAGAAACCTGGTCTGCCTTAACAACGCCCGCCAGCACACAAGAAAGGACGCTTCGTCGGACATAACACTCATCTCCTCCGACGTGTCAACAGAATGCAGATGGACACCGATCAACAGACTCAACTCCGACCACCTCCTCATCATCGTCGAAGTTGATCTTCAACCGTCTAACATATCGAATGAGAAGTGCTTCATGAACTACAACAAAGCAAACTGGAGCGGTTTCGAGATGGAGATAAACAAAAGAATAGTTGATTTTCCTTTCACAGGAAAAACCAATGAAATGCACGATTTCCTGGTACGAGTCATTCTTGCAGCGTCGAAGAACAACATCCCTAAAGGCAGAAAGCTCAACTACACTCCCAACCTGAGCGAAAAAGCGAAAGCCCTGATTAAACAAAGAGACTACATGAGGACCAATGATCCCCTGAATCCTGATCTCCCTATAATCATGGCCGAAATCACAACTCAAATTCGCAAGGATAAGCAAAAAGCCTGGGAGGAATACGTCAGTGGACTTCGACATAATGAACCAACCAATCGGCTATGGAAAACTATCAAAGCAATTGATGGTAGAGGACACAACCGATCTCACAATGTCATCATCCAAAACGGAAAAAAACTATCCTCCCTGGAAGCTGCAAACGCCTTTGCCAAAAACCTGGCCAAACAAGCCCCTAAAACATCGGACAAAACAAATCGACAGACAACTCGATGGATAAAAGGGTTTTCCAGAGAAGACATTCCCGTTTTTTTCGATTGATGACGTTGAAAAAGCTTGCAAAGCAACCAGAGGCTCGAAGGCAATCGACAGCGAAGGTATCTGTCCACTCATAATCAAAAACGCAGGAAGCTCATTCAAAAGATGCTTGGCTTTCCTCTACAACAGTACAATCCAATTCGGTATCATACCACATGCTTGGAAAACAGCCAGAGTTATTATGCTGCCAAAGATAGGAAAGGACCCGTCGACGATTAAAGGATATCGCCCAATCTCAATCTTATCTCCCATTGCCAAACTTTTCGAAAGAAGCCTACTCCCTTTCATCGCAGATGGAATCGAAATGGCCAAATGGCAACACGGATTTACAAAAGGCAAGTCCACAACATCAGCTCTCCTAGAAATAACTGGCCAGATCACAGAAGGTTTCAACCAAAAACCTCCCCCTAAGAGAACGATAATGGTTGCTTTGGACATGACCTCGGCGTACGATCTAGTCCACATACCGACACTTTGCAGAAAACTCGCAGAGACCAATATTCCTAGAGGCATCGTGAGATGGTTGTCTAACTATCTTCGGGGAAGATCCGTGAGTGTGACCTTCCAAAACAAGACTAGCAGCTTTTTCACGAGTCGGGCTGGCGTTCCACAAGGCGGTGTGCTGAGCCCCATTCTTTTCAATGCTTACCTAAACAATCTTCCAGTACCCACGGGAAACACCAACATTGTTGCATATGCGGACGACATCTCAATAATGTCATCGAGTGCAAAGATCAACGAATGCGAGGACAAAATGAATGAGTACCTCCCCATATTAGTTAATGAACTGGACAACCTAAAGATGCAGATCTCCAAAGAAAAATCTTCGGTCACCCTCTTCACAACATGCACAGCGGAATGTAACAAAAAGCCTGAAATGAAACTCAGTAACGATCTTCTCCCAATCACCAAAACACCTAAGATCTTGGGTGTGGTTTGAGACCAATTAGGAACCTTCCGACACCACGCAGAGGCCATCAGAACGAAGGCTACCAAACGTTTCAACATCATCAGAGCATTAGCAGGCAGAATATGGGGTCAGAATCTCACAACACTCATCGCGACATATACACCCCACTAGACTTACGCCGTTAGACCTATGGAATAGACCTGTCGATGTTGCAGATTTCATTGCCAAGTGAATGTTGTTTTCATTGCCAGTCTAAATAGTTGTTTGCTGTTCTTGCTGTTGTCTGTGTAGGTTTGATTGTTGAATAATATGGATGGAAGGATGGAAACAGCTTCAAAAACAAAGCCAGAGCCCGAAACCAAAAAAGGCGAAAAGAAAAGAGGCAAAAAAGTGAATGAGAGAGAGAAAGAGAGAGAAAGAGAGAAGTGAGTGAGTGTGACTGTGTGCTTGAGCTTTTACCGTGAGCTCGTGGACCCCCTTTCAACGTCAAAGGAACCGTACGGGCAACAATCATCATCATCAACTCTTCCCCTCCTTCGTACAAAAATATTTAATGTTTACAAAGGAAAGTTTTTCATCGGTCACCAGCACTGTTGAGAATTTTGAAAAAAGACCGATTTTTGAGCGGGGAAGCCTAGACTAATGAGAAACTGTTGCTTCTTTGAGCGGGGAAGCCTAGACTAATGAGAAACTGTTGCTTCTTTGAGCGGGGAAGCCTAGACTAATGAGAAACTGTTGCTTCTTTGAGCGGGGAAGCCTAGACTAATGAGAAACTGTTGCTTCTTTGAGCGGGGAAGCCTAGACTAATGAGAAACTGTTGCTTCTTTGAGCGGGGAAGCCTAGACTAATGAGAAACTGTTGCTTCTTTGAGCGGGGAAGCCTAGACTAATGAGAAACTGTTGCTTCTTTGCCCTTCCCTTCTGGAACGTTTCGGTTGTTCTTGTAACTTTTCACTTTAAAAAGGATATTTAAAAATCTGAGAATACCGCATAGCAGGTTGTCTACTGAGATTGAGCGATTTCTCTCAGTAATGACCTCTCATATCGCCGAATCTTTCTTTTTATTCTACATAATTCTTCAACTTTCTTTCAAAGATGAGCCTAACTGACTCAACGCCACAGCTGGAAGGACTTTTCCTTCGGAAGGAAGCCATTGCAGGGAGGGTTGTATGATTAAAGCAGAGCGCTGGTTGACGTTTCGGGAGGCTCTCATGGAGTAAGAGAGCGCATCTCCGTTCACTGACAACGAATTCTGGAAAAAGTAACGCTCCTTTCATTCTATTATTTATCTGAAAAAAGAGCCGATATCATACTGACTGGAATCCACAAACATGCAAGAGATTGCTTTTTCGAATGTTTCAACTTCTGTGGAGAAGAAATAAAACGTGAAATTTTTTCATGAATGAATACTGAATATATAAATTCTTATGATGAATTTTCGAACCTCAAGATGACAAAGGGCGGTGTTTGTCTTCCAGGAAGCAGTCACAGACCCCTGACCCTTGCCGTTATTTGTCCAAACTTTGCCCGACAAACCCAGTCGGTCATTGCTAGCGAAAGAACAGTCAACAGCTTGAGAGAGACTCATTCCAAGAAGTTGAGGAGCATATCTGGAGAGAGCAGCTCATCAGAACCGGAATCATGAGCGAATCCACATTCGAATAGTCAAATCTCAAACCTGTATTCTGGATCCTTCGCGAACAGACCGGCCAAAGATGTTCTAACAACAAATGAGCTCTGAAACATTGATTGGCACAGTCTGAGGCACAAGCATTTGACTCGTTTTCTCGAAGACTAGAAAAAAACAGGCAAGTCCCACCTGTGGATGCAATCTGGTTAGCATCAACTCGTGCTCTTTCAGTCTCTTCAGGAACTCGTACTCCTTGCGGATGTTTTCCGGGTTGACTGATCTGCTCACCAACTGCCAGCCGTGAGTGTCTAGGCCTGCCACTCCCAGGGCATCGTAGATGGCGCGCTGCTTGGGGTCCATCAGAGCTGCAACGGAGGACTGCAGGGTCGGCATGAATTTGCATGCATCCTTGCAAGCTATATTTTTTCATGGCTCTAAAGTAAATTGATACAAAAAAGACCTCTCTCACTAACTGAATCTATTTATTTGCGTAAGATATTCCATGTTCGAACGATTTCCCGAATGATTGTTTCAGAGTCTTTATAACAAGACTTGCAGAACTCTTGATCGCGATTTTGTTCCGTAAACTTTCGAATGGAAAATACAACAAACAAAAATCCGAGGATAAAGTTTAAAGGAATCTTCGGAGTTTACTTACCCTGTTAACTAAACCGTTTTTCACTTGTTTGTTTTTTATCGCTTTAACCTGAATGTCTACCTTAAACTATGTTTTTGTATGCAAACTCCGTCTCACCAAGAACCCGATTAAAAACGCGATAGTGAGAATTGTTAAAGGAGAATTATAATTCTCGTGAGTGAGTCATTCGAGGGAACGACTGCATCAGATAGACCACTTAGACTTTTCGAGAAAACGCAATCGGCCCAGTCACTTCTGAGAAGAAAAGTGGGCACAATTTAACTTGGGGACTCCGCTTTACTTGGGGAGGCTCTTTTCGGTGCGTTCAAAAAATGTTTTTTTTTAATTTAAATTTTCTCATGCGGTCTCGTTCGCCTAAGCCGTACAGACAGCCTCGTTAGCGTAAACTTTTTCCTAAGCCTAAGCGTTTTTTAATAAAAAATTATCTTTCAAAAAGTTGTTTAAACCCCCCCCCCCCCAAGTTAGAAAGAACCTAAAAGTGTTACTGCTGAGAAAAGAAGTTTTTGAGAAGAGTTCAATTCTTAATTACTTTTGAGAATAAGATGATGCTGGGAATTTATATGCTCGCAGTTTTTTTAAAAGTTCAAGATCACCTTAGAAATGAACATCCATATGTAAGTTGAAGGAAACTAACTCTCGTAAGCCCTTTTCAACTGGACGAATATGTGCTCGGCTTCTCTCTTGTTGACCTCGTCTGTGTGTCGATCTGGATGAAAGATGAGGACTCGCCTTCTGTACGCTTTGATCAAGTCATCTTCGGTAGCCTATACAAAGTTCGTGAACTCAACCTTTCTCTTTTGAATATTAACAATTCAGAAAGCAAAGTCACAAACATTTTTCGGGACATTTAGAATAGAGTAGAAGTCGATATCTTCCTCTTCGTTGCCTAACAAGTCTTGATCGTCATCACCACACATGGAACTCGACTCGGAGAACGACATCTGAACAGGATTTTTTTTTTGAAGTTCAGGAGAAAGCAGAAGATTTTAATAATCATAAACAACGACAAACAATTACACATTAATTATAATTGTGGCCGACCGTACTCAATTTGCCTTTCTGCAAATTGAAGTAGTAAAGGTATCATTTCTGGAACTAAAATTTCTGTGTGCTCCAATTTACTTCTTTGATTGAGAGAGGATCTCCAAATGAAATGCTACTACGAGCTGCTAGAACTCGATCGAGATTGCGAAGCGGATGAGATTAAGAAGTCCTATCGGAAACTAGCTCTCAAGTGGCATCCAGACAAGAATCCTGATAAAGTGAGTGTCTAAACAAAAAAACTTGGCTAGCACATCTCTTATTTATTGTTCCTTTAGGTGGAAGAAGCCACGAAGTATTTCTCACTGCTGCAGCAAGCATATGAAACTCTGAGTGATGTTCAAGAGCGTTCTTGGTATGACAGACATCGAGAACAAATTCTCAGAGGAGGTTTACTTGTCTTACAATATTTTTAATTTCAAGAGTAATTTTTCTTGAGTAATTTTTTTACTTCGCTCAGGTACGTGCTCAAGTTTTTAGTAATAGTACTTGACATAGATCATGTGTGTGAATTTGATGTCTTCACAAACTCTTCCAGGATTCGATGGAGACTACTTAGATGACAGTTTGGATCTCATCCAATACCACTGCAAGTGCTGGCAAGGATTTGGGGATGATGAAAAGGTTAAAACTCAATCGCTTTGTTGGAAGTTTAACGCAATTCGTTTACAGGGCTTCTTTGCTGTTTATCGAGACGTTTTCAACAAGTTGACTGCTGAAGACCGAGATTTCCACGAGGATGAGGGAGAGGCTAATTACCCATCTTTTGGAAATTCTAAGAGTGATCCCCAAGAGGTGATTATTTGGTCTTCATTTTTTTTAATAAGGAAATTAAACGCTCAACCAATGCTTTGATGGTTTTTTTCCGAATGAGCATTAGTGTTTTCAGGTCGTCTCTGAATTCTACGGGTTTTGGTCAACTTTCTATACAGTGAGATCTTTCACTTGGTTGGACAAGTACGATATTCGTCAGGTTTGTGTCGTCTTCTTATCAGTTTTTAAACCTGTGCAAGATATCTCAGCTTTTAAGCTAATGGTTGAATAGTTGAGGCACCCAGTAGAGATACGGCGAGAGCAATGGAAAGAGAAAACAGCAAGTTGAGAGAAGCAGGCAAGAAAGAGAGGAATCAGCAAATCAGAGTTTGTTTTAGCTTTATTCCTTTTTCGATTTTCTTGATTCGGCAGCTATGTAGTGAAATTTTTTTGAATATGTTCAATCCAATTAAGTTAGGAAGTTGAAAAATTCAAAAAAAAATTTTCTTCGATTTTTTTCCATTTTGCTATGTGTAAACTTTGATGCATCACCTGAAAGAAAGGAAAAAAAAAAGAGAGAGAGAGAGAGAGAGAGAGAGAAAAGACTACGAGTATGGAGAGATTTGAAAGAGATCCAATCGATATGCAAGAGGTAGAAATGAGCTCCAGATCGTCAGATGCAACATGGATGAGTCTGGCACGAATTCGTTGCAGGATCTTGTGAACTATATCAGGAAGAAAGACCCTCGAGTGGATGCTTACCGCCTACTTTTGGAGAAGAAGAAAGAGGAAGGCAAGAGGAGGACTGAGGAAATGATAAGGCAGAGGAAGATACAAAATATAGTGTTAGATTTCAAATTCCATATCATTTCAAGAAAAGCTGGTAAATCATGAAGATTTTTTATCAAGATCAAAAATTCAAAATTAGTCGGTAACTGAATATTTCGACTTATTCCATGTAAATATTGTTGTATTCTTATGCGTAGAGTTTAATTTTAAGACTATTATTCGTAACATTTTTTTCCCTTAAATTTTCCGAGTTTTGAATCGCTTTTGATGTCATACTTTCTTTTCAGAAATGCGGGAGAACACAAGGAATCTGAAGAAGTGAGAGAAGCACACAAAGCCGCTCTAAGAGAGATCGAGCAGCAATGGGGAGGAGAGGGCAGTGAAGATGATACTGTGGGTGAGGAGGAGGAATTCGACGACAGAATTCAAGTCCCGTACTGTATCGTCTGCGAAAAGAGCTTCAAGACTCAGTCAGCTTCAAATTGAATATTAAAATTCACCAGACGGAGTAAGCTTCGACGCTGATCTTTTTGAAGTTGATCAAATGATAAAACAGTCTTTTAAGGGCGACCAAAGAGAATCACGAGAGATCAAAGGTACACAAGAAAATGCTGGCGGAACTAAAAGCGCATATGAAGTAAGTTGAAGCTTTTATTGGAACATTCTTTGATGATGGAAGTGAATGATTTTAGAGAGGAAGATGCAGAAGTGCTTGTCGATGAGGAGGTGGAGGAGGTCCTCGGGGAGGTCATCTGTGTAGAGGGAGCAGAGAAAGGCCAGAGGAAGAGCAAGAAACAGAAGAAGAAAGAAGCTCAGAGGAGAAGAATGCACATTGAAGACCAGGAGTTAGATACAGTATACTCTTCCAATTTAACAGTCTTCCAACAATAAAATGATAAAGCAGGATATCAAAACTGTTTCAATGCAGTTCAGTTTGTGATAATAAGTTTGCTTTCTAGTCAATGGTGATCAATGTATCTCGAATTCTTATTGAATTTGAAGCCATTTTAATTGTATTACTCAAAGATATTCTTGGAAACTTCTTTCTATTATATAGCACTCTTCTCGTTAATCCTTTTTATTACTCGTCCTCCAAGTTTTCCTGTCAAGAGCCATTTCGTTGCAGAGAAGAAGAAGAAGAGATAGACAACTTAAGAGAGGGAGTGAGTCAGTTGAAAGTAGAAGGAGAATCCGCTAATGCTAACAGCAACTCACCGTCAGTCGTCGAAGCAGAGCTACTCAAAGAAAAAAAGAAAAATAAAGGTTAATTCCAAGAAAAATATGGCCTTAATTTCGGAAATAAGGAGATAAATGTCTGCCAAATGTGCATTTTGTTTAATTATTTTCAAACGTTTTTTTGTTGCAGAAGGCTCTCATGTGAGCTCTGCTGAAGGAAACGCTAACCACATAGAGAAGACTGTATCTCAAGGGGTTACGGTACCGAAACCGGCTACATGTGACAAGTTGGTTCTTGACGCTGTTTGAATTGATATCAAGAGGCGGTGTTGATTGAATTATCAACTGAAAGGCCTCTCCGAACAGTAGTTTCAGACGCAAGTTTTTTATTGAGGTGCGGGGAATTTTTCGAAAGTCGTTCGCGACTTTTCTCTCACCTCAAGGAGAGTGGCCATGCAACTCCCCTTCCAGTCGCGGGAAGTTCGAAAAAAAGTAATCTGAGAAAGAAGGCGAAGAAATGATAGATTGGGGACATTTGCCTCCTTTTTTAACCAACTCTTGTATGTTTTTGAAACTGTTCAACTGATTTATTAGGTTTCCAGGTTTCCAAAGCCTCTCTATTTTGAAGTTCTTTACATAATTGATGAAAGCATGTTGAGTCCGTTGTTAAGTTTACGGGTTATCAAGTAAATTTACGTTTTATCCAATTCTGATTAGGTTTTGAAGGATAATAATAAGATTTTTGTTGATAAAGCTTTGAATATTCTAAAAGAGCTCAATAAATGCTCATCGATAAATCGGTTGAATAGTTATTGTGCATTTTTCAGAGTCATTTCTTCAAATGGGAAAAAACCTAACTTGACAACTGCTTACGCATAAGTTTTTTTCAAAAACTGTTCTCATAACAACTTTATAATGTTTATTGTGCAAAAAATCCTTCTCAAGTTGAGTTTTTCATTTGCATAGCATGTTTTTAGTAGTGTTTTCGGTAAAAGGTAGAAGTAACTTCGGCTGGTAAAAGCATGTTTTTGAGTCCGTTTATCTGGCTCTTGGAAGAAGTGAATTTGAAATCCTGCTTTTTCTGAAAGATTGTAAACATTCACAATCATCTTAAATTGCTCCTCTGCAGAGTTTTTTGAGTTAAAAAGAAAGAATACTGCCTCGGAGGAGCAAGTGTGTCCAGAGACGGAAGATTTTCGTAATACATCCCACAAAAAAAAACCGTCCGGGTTGAATTTGTTCAATCGAATTCGAAGCCTCGCAATATTTTATTGTACAAAATGAAAACTTATTTTCATTATTAATCAACAAGCTTAAAGTAACATTACTAATTACAAGGGGAGAGAAAATCAGCAAACATCCTTTCATCCATTCATAATATAGCTCGAACAGTTTCATTTGATACCCCGCTTCTCACATGAAACTAATAGTTCGAATTTGACACGTTTAAATAAATTTAAGTATTTTTTATAATGAAAAAAACTGGTTTTGGCAGAAGAAAGAGCCTTCTGAAGATTAATTCCGCTTTTGCCAAACGCTTGATTGAACGGGAGAATATCAATTGACTTATTAAATTCATCTGGTGCCGGATGTCGAATCGACTTCACTTCGCTGACTTTCCTTTGTGCTGCGATAGGGGCTGCGCTCCCCGCAAGTAGATATTCGCAAAAGTTTCCCGCAACTGAATTAATTCGATCGATATACATATCCACGGGCATACAACAGTCTTTTATTGATGCTAATTTAGCGCTTATTTTCTGATAGGCAACCTTCCTAATTTTGCAAGGTAATTCTTTTTTCTTAACCTAAACAACTTAGTAATTTTGTTCGGCTGATCTTTTACTCTTCTAATAACGAGAATTTCTCTTAGAATTTCTCTCCCTTTCCAGACTTTCAATAAACAATACTTGTTTTACTCCTTGCAAAAATGTGTGGAACTCTTTTATATTGTTGAGACATCTCCGTCCTCAACGTTCAAAAAGGCTTTTCTATTCCTACAGAAAAAAGTATGAAATTTGACACATATACATTTTAAAAGTATTACATTTATACTTATGAAGTATAAATATTCATACTTTCTTACTGTAAGTATGAATAGTAATAAACCATAAGTACGAATAGTCATACTTTCAAATGTACATATGTCATTTTCCATACTCATTTTTTGTGTGTACTTCAAGATAAAAATTTTTTTTAATTTTGTCCGAGTAAATCCAACGTGTTTTGGTATATAAACAAACAACAACCCCCTGATATTAAAATAAAATCTTTGTTTTCTTGCATTAAAAAATCATAGAAAGAATACCTCTTTGAGGGAGACGACTCCAACAAGTCTGCCCCTGTCAGTGACATAGGCGTGGTTAAGGCCCAGCAGCGAGAAGAGCGTGTGCACCTAAACAGATCTACTCTGATGATTCATTGTGAGAGCGTACCAGTTATTGTCACCTTGTAGAGAGAAGTCCCTTTCACGAGCTGGAAAGGCGCTGGATCAATGGCGATATCGTTCAGGTTAAGCTGTGAAGACAGCGCGACTGAGCGCTCTATCAATGTTTGCTGCAACAACATGTTGAAACATGGATCCTTAATTGCGTAGAAAAAGGGGGAGTAACCGCGTGAATCTCCAATGGTGTTTCGGTTTGCCGTGACAGCAAAGGCGCAAGAACATTTCCTGCAATATTCATTCCGATAAATTGTTCAGTAGATTAAGACATTGCTGCACGAATCTACGAAGAAAGGAGAGCGAGAGCAAGAAGATAGAGCGATAAAGAGAGAAAGAAAAAAAGAAAGTTAAAGAGCGATAGAGGGAAAAAGTTCACTTTGAACGTTGGTGTTTTCATGTAGGGGTGAGTGAGCGAGAAGAGTGTTCCCGGATATGTTTCTGTCGGTCAAGAAAGCAGCCGAAGTTGAGTTCAGCCCTGACTGTGAATGTCTGTAACAAACATCTCAATACATCTTCCACCCGCAGCAACACTTCGTAAGCCCAACTTTGTATCGGAAATTCCAATTATTGGTTAGTATTTGACTTACAATTGGAGAGAGGGTGGGTGTCGATGCTACAAAGGCTTCGTGACCCTTTATCACATTAATGTCAACAGTTTGTGAGGGTTGGAATGTATCCCAATATATAAATGAAAATGTAATCATCTATGTAGTTCGTCTAGTTTTCGTAAAATTATTTGAAATACGCACTGCTTTGCACGAACTTGTTTTACTTTTAACGCCCTTATTATTTAGTTTTTGAAAGTGACGTGAAAAAGAATAATTTTTGTGGAAATGATTGGAATAAGCGAACCTTCGAAATCCTGGAATGGTGGAAAATATTTCGGAGGCGGTCTTACCCCGCCTCTTGTCTGGTTGCAGAGAAGGATCGGGTCCGAGTTTGGAGAGGAGAACATAGGTGAGGTACTTCCGACTGACGGATCCCAGCAGACACATTGAAGCTAAAAAGCCACGAGCCCTACCACAGACTTAGTATTAATGGCTTTCTTTTTCTAATTGGAATCTTGAAAATAAAAGCCTTAGATTGATTACGGTTGATCGTAGGAATGTTTTTTTTTAAGTTTCATATTTTGTATCATTACTTTACGACGTTTTCCATACCTTACTGAGAAAGTTCATATTTTGAAAATTTTATTTGTAAAGCTCCCTGATTTTTCACTTTTTTAAAGAAGAAATGGAAAAAGTGTAAAATCATGAAGCGTTCCATATTAATGGACGGGGATAAGTTTATACAAAACTTGATGAAGCTTATAATATTTAAAAGATAATCAGAGGTAATCTCACTGTGATCTGTCACAAAAGGATAAGATCGCAGATACGGAGTGGATACGATGATGTCTCTGAGTTCTCTGAAGGTCGTGCTTCTGGTGATGAAGACAATGTCACGCACCATCACCTTCTCCACCTTCAGCGTGTGCACACTCAAGCAAACTCCATCGCATTTGGAGCCTACCCCCCCCCCCACACAAAAATCTACTGGTTCAACGGCCTAATGGAGTCCTGTCATTTTTTAACAAAAAAAGTTCACAGAATATCTCAGCCAATTTCCCTGTTGTTAATTCATTCTCGAAAAGACCGCCTCATGAGCAATGTTAGAGCCAAAAAAAAACACCGTTGTTGCATACCTAATTCGAGAAGGTGGCAGGTCCGTCAAGTACGGAAGCTTCTTAAGCAGCACAATACTCTCGTAGATGGAGGGCTGCAAGAAACTGCAGATGGCGTTGGCGATCATCAGCGCAATCTTCAAATAAGACTGAGTTCATCAAGTACAGTAATTTGAATTAATAGATCGATGAAAGGAGTAGAAAGCGGAACCAACAAGAACTGGAAGGAGGGCGCATAGTTGGCCGGTTGTTTCGCAGACAATTACCGCGATGGAAAGCGAGTGGGTGACAGCGCCAGTGAATGCGGCCGCACCTGCAACTCAATAAGCCTGCTTCTTTACTTTTACAATAACGCAAAACTTAGTCGGACTATGCCAGAAAAGGACTACCAGTTACTAAAAAAAGTCTATGAGCAGCCTTAAAAGAGAGCAGAAAAGCAGAAAATGAGCTCACAGGTATCGAAATAATTTCGAAATTTTTCCCTTCTCATTTCTTTTTCAAATTTAATTATGTTCTGATTTATGAAGATATATTTCCACTCACCTACAACCGCATAAAGACCGGGATAGATTTGTGGGTTCTCAGGACCTCGTATGCCGTCCGGGAACCACATGGAAAGCATCTGTAAAGACGAGTTTTTTCTTTGAATTAGCTCAATGTGCTTGAGAAGATCTGAGTATAGAAATGGAAGAAACTACTAACTTCTCCCATGATTCGACCTCCACAGGCTCCAACCACGAAGCATGGCACGAAGATTCCAGAAGGTATCGACAGTGTCACACAGTGCGGAACCAGCATAAACTGTGAAAATACAAATAAGCTCAAGTTTTACTAATCTCTGAATTCGTTATGGTCATTATCGCCACTGAGAAGGATTCTCAGATCGAAAAGGATTCCTTCATTTTGAAAATTAGTTTTTTTTTGTTCTCTTTTTTCTAGGTTTCATCGATGTTTCAGTGAAGAAAATCCAGAGAAAGAACCTAAATAAGCGTAAAATTATTCATCTAAGATTAGCTCTGCTGCTAATTTTTGTAGTACGAAAGCTTGGATACAAAAAAATCTGGCTTAATCTTGGTGGATGTCGAAAATTGTTCAAGAAACTACAAAAATACATGATATTCTTGGCCCTTTCTCCTATCTCATCGAATTCGCTGACCAACTTTATAAAATATACTCCTATAAACCTTGTTGTTTCCATGACACAATACAAAAAAAAATGATCCCATCGCATCACAAAGTAAATACTACATAAGAATCAACTTAAAGTTGAGAAGCATAGGACATATCACAGTTATGTTAACAAAAGTGATGCCGCACGTTTAATCTATCTATACCTCGCCTCGAGAAAGAGATCATGAATTCATATCAAAAATCATCGACCATGGTCCTGAAAGTCCTGAATTTTTTCAGAATTTTCCATTTTTGAAATTCGGTTTACGTTTAGTAGTTTTCAATAAGGGAACGTTCATTGAGTTTTAATACTGTTTTTTTAATTCCTGAATTGGTTTGAACTAAATTTGTCCCCCTTTTTTGTCAACTAAAAGCAAATATTGTAAAGACCATTTTCGGAAAATTTACTCAAAAACGACCCGAATGATTTTTTTTCTCATCAGAACCTGAGCAAAAATTCTTCTTAAAGAAAATAAATCGAGGGTAACGTTTGAAAACAAACATAACTGAAAGAAAAAATCTAAGAAGCATGAGAGAAAACGTTATAAAAATATTATGAAAAAACAATACAATTAATAAACCTTTGAAGTCTATTTTATTGAATTTTCCATGTTCAATCATGGTTAAGCATGAGTCTTAGATCACAAGAGGCGGAAAAAAACTTTGCTTTTATGAACTATAAGACAGTATTGTGATGGAGAGTTCTATGACACTTTTCAACAATCTTTAAATCGAAAACATAAGAAAAAATTCACTGCCTTATGAATTAATCGCCGGTTTTTCATGAGAAATTAAGCTCGATTCTTCTGTGTTAATTACACTGAGAAAAGCTAAAGTTTATTTTGCGAGCAACGAGCTAGGTAAAACATAGATTGAACGTGCGGCTGATAGTTCGCAATTTCGCTCTTGTGAACTGACATAGACTAGTAAATAAGCAGTGAGAGTGAAGAGAGGATGGATGGATCCATCGCCCCCAGTCCAGTGTTGGATCAACAGAGGCGAGCAACCGATCTTTGTCTGATTCGCCATCGAAAACGTGCAATTCGCGACGAAGTCAGCCAGCGTTTCACGAAACGTCAACTGAATAAGAAACAGAGAGAGAAAGCGAGAGAGCGAGACAGAGAGATAGATAGAGAGAGAGAGAGAGAGAGAGAGAGAGAGAGAGAGAGAGAGAAAGAGGTAGAGAGGGAAACAGAGTTGTTTTTATTATAAAGAACTGCTAAAAGGACAGCAATCAAAGAAGGAGCAGAAAAGACAGTTATGGTAACTAATTTAAAAAAAGATTTTCACACACATTTTAAATTACCAGCTTCTCAGTTTAAGATTCAAAATAAGTGTTGCGAGGATCACAAGATCATTACTATTATCCGTACCTTACCAGCGATGAAACGACCGAGACCTCCTGGGTATGTTATTACCCCGACGATAACCGCAAAGATCATGGTATAGGTGATTGGGCTGCAAAAAAGGCATCTTCAAATCAAAAAGTTTTTTTTTTGGAAATTCGTTTGATACATTATAGTGCATACAAACGATGAAGATACTCAAGCTTCAAAAAACCGCGTATATGTTGCCTTTAACTTTTTATTCTTTTACTAAACCTTTCTTAATTGTTCACCGGTCAAACTGCTATCTTTTTGTGATATTTGTTCTTCTGGAATTCTTTTACACATACGATTGTTACATGACTTACTAGTCATGTAGCAATCGTATGTGAGAGAAAAAGCTTCACTATACATGTCTTAGTGAATGAAGCGTTTTTGATTCGAAGCGACTGCTATCAAAGTTATTGATCAGGAGCTCTCACTGGAATACTAGTGAATGAGATATTTTCTCGATAAAAGTATCATAAGTACCTTTTTGAATAGAAATGTTTGAGAAATCTGTTTTTCTGTTGCATCAGGACGATTGCTTTGTGAAGAGCGATGAAAAGTGCACCGGACAGGCCGCATATTATTCTGAAGACGCAGGCTAAGTATAACACAAATTAAAAAAATTATCTTTTATAGTTTTTCTTGTGTTTTTTTACTCCAGTTTTTTCATAAGCCGATACTGTAGACAAAATAGTATGTAGACTAATGAAAACGCAAGCAAAAAGCTGCTTCAGAAGCAGTTTATGTACAGAATAGCCCATGTATTCGACAACGCGTTTACAAAAGGTGTATCTCAGTGCAAAAGTGAGCACATTTATTAGCACACATTGATAAAAACATTGGGTAAAAAATCATTCGATTCGGTCTCCTTTGGCACGAACGACAGCCCGGAGTTGGTTTTGAAACGCTTCGATCACTGGACGAAGGTACTTGCGTCGATCTTCGACCACTCCTCCTGCAGGGATTTTTTTAAAGACTCCAGATTCAGGTGGGGAAGAGCATTGACTTTGCTCTCAAGGTGGGACCACACAGAATAGTCCAGCGGATTGAGGCCGAACGATGAGGAGGGCCATTCTGCGCTCGAGATGAAGTCGGGTTCCAATAGGTTTCCTGTGTCCCAATAGGTTTGTGAGCAGGCGCAGAATCTTGCTGGAAGACATAAGAGGAGTTTTGCCGGTGGCGGACACTTTGGCCCAAACCATGACTTGTGCAGGATGGGAAGATCTATGAACGGTTCTACCGGCTTCATTAGCTGCCTGTGAGTCCCGAGCAAGCACTCGCGCATTTTGAGGGTTGTAGACCTTTTACACAGTGAACACCTTCTCATCCGAGAAGACTGTCCTAAGGTGAGAATTGTCGCGCGTCCTGAGGATAAGGGTGCTACACCTTTTGATACTTTCCTCTTTGTTCTTAAGAGTTAGGGTGGCAGCCTGGGGGGTGAGCCTCAAATCCTCTTTGACGATTCTTTCAAGAGTCGTTGCGTGATAAGTTTATAATGAAGGCCATTTTTTTCATGCTATGCCTAGCATTTCGACCGAGTCGCTTCCTCACGGCCTCAATCTTGTTAGGTGTATACGAGGACCGCCCCTTCGGAGAAAGTCAACAAGTGTACCAATATGTTCAAATCGTTTGATTGTTTTCCAGACAAGATTGCGAGAGACGTTGAGATCCTTAGCGATGCGCGTATTTGATCGACCAAGTTTGTGCAAGTCCACAATGACAGAGTGTGCCTCATGAGCGGCCACCATTCTTTTGAGAATCGATCAAATGATATGAAATTTCAACCATGTAATAAAAACACTTGGGAGAAGAAAATATGTAAAACTGGAGCTGAGCGTGCACTATAAACTGAATTATAAACGCCGAAAGATTGGTTTGCGAATACATGAGCCATCCTGTAGAATATATAATTTGTATCACTTGTATCACTATGCTGCATTTTAACTTGAAGAAGGATGAAAACTATTGACTTCTTACTAACTAGCTATTAGTTTTTTCTGTGCGATATTTCAATCAATTTTCATCTTATCCAGGCGTCACTGCCTCTAAAATGTGAAACTCAGAATTTGAAGACTTCTCGCTAGTTGTGAAAAAAGCTAACCCAAGAAGTATGAAGAGGGGAATTTCTTCGATTAGAAACACTTCGTTAGGAAAATTAGTTTGATAATAGGCTGTAATCGTTCCAGCTGAAATTAAACCTTTTGTTTCCCTCAGACGTTCCGGTCACTTCAGAGAAATAATTTCTGATCCTCACTTGAAACGAGCTATGAAGCGTATTTCGAAATTATTCTTAAAAAAGTTTCCATACTATTCATTAACATCAAAATCAATTTAAGAGCAAAAAGCATTGCAGTTGCACATAAAAAATAAACGAAAGTTTTCTCTCTTGAAGTTAGGAAAGTCTTGATTATCGCAGCTGTAAATAAATAATTTGCTTATGTGATTTGATAGTGCATATATAGTGGCTTTGAAACTAAATAATCTATCTTTTATCGTTTCAAGTCTCTACATATTTATTCGAAAATGACTCGTTTAGTATACGAAACATTGTTTTATTTTGTTCAATGGGTACTGCGCTTTCCGTAAGGGCTGAATGGAACGGATGCTCTCCGTAGGGGACAAATGGAACGGATGCTCTCCGTAGGGGCTGAATGGAACGGATGCTCTCCGCAGGGGATGAATGGAACGGATGCTCTCCGTAGGGGCTGAATGAAACGGATGCTCTCCGTAGGGGATAAATGGAACGGATGCTCTCCGTAAAGGCTGAATGGAACGGATACTCTCCGTAGGGGCTGAATGGAACGGATGCTCTCCGTAGGAGCTGAATGGAACGGATGCTCTCCGTAGGAGCTGAATGGAACGGATGCTCTCCGTAGGACACGAATGGAACGGATGCTCTCCGTAGGGGCTGAATGGAACGGATGCTCTCCGTAGGGGCTGAATGAAACGGATGCTTTCCGTAGGGGATAAATGGAACGGATGCTCTCCGTAAAGGCTGAATGGAACGGATGCTCTCCGTAGGGGCTGAATGAAACGGATGCTTTCCGTAGGGGATAAATGGAACGGATGCTCTCCGTAAAGTCTGAATGGAACGGATACTCTCCGTAGGGGCTGAATGGAACGGATGCTCTCCGTAGGGGATGAATGGAACGGATGCTCTCCGTAGGGGCTGAATGAAACGGATGCTCTCCGTAGGGGATACATGGAACGGATGCTCTCCGTAAAGGCTGAATGGAATGGATACTCTCCGTAGGGGCTGAATGGAACGTATGCTCTCCGTAGGAGCTGAATGGAACGGATGCTCTCCGTAGGACACGAATGGAACGGATGCTCTCCATAGGGGCTGAATGGAACGGATGCTCTCCGTAGGGGATGAATGGAACGGATGCTCTCCGTAGGAGCTGAATGGAACGGATGCTCTCCGTAGGACACGAATGGAACGGATGCTCTCCGTAGGGGCTGAATGGAACGGATGCTCTCCGTAGGGGCTGAATGAAACGGATGCTTTCCGTAGGGGATAAATGGAACGGATGCTCTCCGTAAAGGCTGAATGGAACGGATGCTCTCCGTAGGGGCTGAATGAAACGGATGCTTTCCGTAGGGGATAAATGGAACGGATGCTCTCCGTAAAGGCTGAATGGAACGGATACTCTCCGTAGGGGCTGAATGGAACGGATGCTCTCCGTAGGGGATGAATGGAACGGATGCTCTCCGTAGGGGCTGAATGAAACGGATGCTCTCCGTAGGGGATAAATGGAACGGATGCTCTCCGTAAAGGCTGAATGGAACGGATACTCTCCGTAGGGGCTGAATGGAACGGATGCTCTCCGTAGGAGCTGAATGGAACGGATGCTCTCCGTAGGACACGAATGGAACGGATGCTCTCCGTAGGGGCTGAATGGAACGGATGCTCTCCGTAGGGGATGAATGGAACGGATGCTCTCCGTAGGGGCTGACTGAAACGGATGCTTCCCGTAGGGGATAAATGGAACGGATGCTCTCCGTAAAGGCTGAATGGAACGGATACTCTCCGTAGGGGCTGAATGGAACGGATGCTCTCCGTAGGAGCTGAATGGAACGGATGCTCTCCGTAGGAGCTGAATGGAACGGTTGCTCTCCGTAGGACACGAATGGAACGGATGCTCTCCGTAAAGGCTGAATGGAACGGATGCTCTCCGTAGGGGCTGAATGAAACGGATGCTTTCCGTAGGGGATAAATGGAACGGATGCTCTCCGTAAAGTCTGAATGGAACGGATACTCTCCGTAGGGGCTGAATGGAACGGATGCTCTCCGTAGGGGATGAATGGAACGGATGCTCTCCGTAGGGGCTGAATGAAACGGATGCTCTCCGTAGGGGATACATGGAACGGATGCTCTCCGTAAAGGCTGAATGGAACGGATACTCTCCGTAGGGGCTGAATGGAACGGATGCTCTCCGTAGGAGCTGAATGGAACGGATGCTCTCCGTAGGAGCTGAATGGAACGGTTGCTCTCCGTAGGACACGAATGGAACGGATGCTCTCCGTAAAGGCTGAATGGAACGGATGCTCTCCGTAGGGGCTGAATGAAACGGATGCTTTCCGTAGGGGATAAATGGAACGGATGCTCTCCGTAAAGTCTGAATGGAACGGATACTCTCCGTAGGGGCTGAATGGAACGGATGCTCTCCGTAGGGGATGAATGGAACGGATGCTCTCCGTAGGGGCTGAATGAAACGGATGCTCTCCGTAGGGGATACATGGAACGGATGCTCTCCGTAAAGGCTGAATGGAATGGATACTCTCCGTAGGGGCTGAATGGAACGTATGCTCTCCGTAGGAGCTGAATGGAACGGATGCTCTCCGTAGGACACGAATGGAACGGATGCTCTCCATAGGGGCTGAATGGAACGGATGCTCTCCGTAGGGGATGAATGGAACGGATGCTCTCCGTAGGAGCTGAATGGAACGGATGCTCTCCGTAGGACACGAATGGAACGGATGCTCTCCGTAGGGGCTGAATGGAACGGATGCTCTCCGTAGGAGCTGAATGAAACGGATGCTTTCCGTAGGGGATAAATGGAACGGATGCTCTCCGTAAAGGCTGAATGGAACGGATGCTCTCCGTAGGGGCTGAATGAAACGGATGCTTTCCGTAGGGGATAAATGGAACGGATGCTCTCCGTAAAGGCTGAATGGAACGGATACTCTCCGTAGGGGCTGAATGGAACGGATGCTCTCCGTAGGGATGAATGGAACGGATGCTCTCCGTAGGGGCTGAATGAAACGGATGCTCTCCGTAGGGGATAAATGGAACGGATGCTCTCCGTAAAGGCTGAATGGAACGGATACTCTCCGTAGGGGCTGAATGGAACGGATGCTCTCCGTAGGAGCTGAATGGAACGGATGCTCTCCGTAGGACACGAATGGAACGGATGCTCTCCGTAGGGGCTGAATGGAACGGATGCTCTCCGTAGGGGATGAATGGAACGGATGCTCTCCGTAGGGGCTGACTGAAACGGATGCTTCCCGTAGGGGATAAATGGAACGGATGCTCTCCGTAAAGGCTGAATGGAACGGATACTCTCCGTAGGGGCTGAATGGAACGGATGCTCTCCGTAGGAGCTGAATGGAACGGATGCTCTCCGTAGGAGCTGAATGGAACGGTTGCTCTCCGTAGGACACGAATGGAACGGATGCTCTCCGTAAAGGCTGAATGGAACGGATGCTCTCCGTAGGGGATAAATGGAACGGATGCTCTCCGTAGGACACGAATGGAACGGATGCTCTCCGTAAAGGCTGAATGGAACGGATACTCTCCGTAGGGGCTGAATGGAACGGATGCTCTCCGTAGGGGCTGAATGGAACGGATGCTCTCCGTAGGAGATGAATGGAACGGATGCTCTCCGTAGGGGCTGAATGAAACGGATGCTTTCCGTAGGGGATAAATGGAACGGATGCTCTCCGTAAAGGCTGAATGGAACGGATACTCTCCGTAGGGGCTGAATGGAACGGATGCTCGCCGTACGGGCTTAATATAACGGATACTCTCCGTAGGGGCTGAATGGAACGGATGCTCTCCGTAGGGGCTGAATAGAACGGATGCTCTCCATAGGGGATGAATAAAACTGATGCTCTCCGTAGGGGATGAATGGAACGGATGCTCTCCGTAGGGGCTGAATATAACGAATGCTCTCCGTAGGGGCTGAATGGAACGGATGCTCTCCATAGGGGCTGAATGGAACGGATGCTCTCCGTAGGAAATGAATGGAACTTATGCTCTCCGTAGGGGCTCAATAAAACGGATGCTCTCCGTAGGGGCTGAATGGAACGGATGCCCAAGGTTTTTGTCTTCATTTTTCTCTTCTTTCCTTCCTCCACCCCTTCATACAGTTTTTTGATTAGTGCGGTTAATTATTTTCAAACACAATTCACCCTAAAATGCGCTAAAATGCGAATACCCTAAATCGCGAAAAAATCAAAGGAGAGGGAATTCATTCTTCCGTTGATTTCTGCTAGCGTAAGCAATACACTGATGTATCGTTAGAAATTAATAGTTGTACTGACCGATATGAGGAGGAACGATGGCTGCCATTGCGAATCTGAAGACGAGAGCTGAGCAGGTTGTCGCGAAGAAGGACCGCCAGTAGTTCTTCACCGCAAAATACTTCGACGTCGACTCGATGCCGTACAAAACAGCTTCAAGCGAACAACAATAACAGAAAACAATAAAAATCTCAACAATTGAAAACTTTTAAGTCTTTTCTGATGTTTATGCACAAGATTTATTAATTCAAGGTTAAATTTTGACTCTAAGCACTGTTCTAGATTTTCACAGAGGTTAGCAACAGAACACAAACTTTTTTTTAATGACGCCTTTTTTAAATAATAAATCGAAAGTCGCAAAAGATAGGTATTAATTTAAAAGAAAAATATTTCATACTGATAACCTCAACAAAGTTTTTAGTTAAGTGATATCCATAGGCTTCCGGAAAGAAAGGAGAAGAACCTCCTGCTGGAGCAGAGAAAGTGCAAGCGATGCCAACGGCGCAGCCAGAAGAGAGCATCTCTATCTCCCTGCCTTCGTTGGAGAAGAACTCGTTGTATCTGCACGCCGTCGTCGCTTTAGTCAGCAGAGATGCTACGATCGCGCCCATGTGCACGAAAGGCCCCTTCAATTATAAATTAATTATTGAAAAGTTTTCAGTGTAAAAAAACTTGTAAACTTCACAGACCAAGAGAGAGAGGGAGAGAGAGAGAAAGAGAGAGAGAGAGAGAGAGAGAGAGAGAGAGAGAGAGAGAGAGAAAGAAAGGAAGAGACAGAAAGAGAGAGAAAAACAGAGAGAACGAGAGAGACAAGAGAGAATAAATTTTATCTTTTATACTCTTCGTTATCATCAATTACGTAAGTCATCCTTGTGTGTTGGTAAAAACTAGAAGCTCTTTTGAAACTGGGTTCAACCGTAAATTCTTATTTCTTGAAAAAATCTATTGACTTGAGAGAAACATGCTCTAGCTGAAATGAACTAATCGGGCACTTCTTTCCCCACGGGTAGTCCACCGCCAAGTGTCAACACAATTCCAACGGTTTTCGCCACAAGTGTACGCAAAGAAAGGTAGTTTTTGAGGACGAATCCACTGATGATCACCTTCACTTCTGGTATTCCAGATCCTGCAATCACTTTCAATTGATATCTTGTCACTTTCTTCGTAATTTACAACAAAAAAAACAAGTTTTTTATTTAGGAGAATCCTTATTAAAAGCGGTTAAGCGTAAAGTTACGGTGTGTTCAGCAAAAAAAAATTACATTACTCACCCACCGCTTCAGCAGAAACAAGCCTGCAAAAGAGGGAAGCGGTGGAAACGCAAAAAGAGATGTGAAGTATCCAATAGGCGAATCCTCGGTAGACCGAAATAGAGTGCGCAGTTTCGAAGAACTGCAGGCGAACTGAAAGCAACTGGCGATAATCGACTTATCTTCTACAGGTTCTCGCTGTCGCATTTATCTTTAAGTGGAGTGGAGAAAATTTGTAATTCTCAAACTGCATGTCTTACTGTAGGAAGGCATGCAAATACATATATAATACAAATAAAAGAGTTAGTTGTGTCAATATACTATTATAAAACAAAGGTATTTACATTTAAAAAAATGAATTATTGCTTAAATAAAAGTCAGCAAAGGCTGATTCAAAACAGTTTAAAGGTAGTTTTGTCTGTTAAGGATTAAATATGATCGGGCTATCGCCTTTTTCATATCCAATAACTTTTCAAAATGCTAATCAGATGAAAAATGTAATGACAATGCAGTAGATATTCGACGCAGACATCGGCTCCAATGGATAGTATTGCCGTTATAATACCGAGAAGGGCAGACAAGAACCAGTCCTCCACGAGGAAGTGGACCACATTCTGGTATTGGCCTGTTGGAGGAAAAGTTTTACAGCTAAAACCCATTGCTTAGTGAACTACTAATTAATCATCTAGTCTCAATTTTTTCAACAACAGAGGAATAAGATAGCATGTTTTTTTAATATAGCTGTTTTTTTAACGGAAAACACGATTGCTCAAATCTTCCTATTCGACATTGTCCGTTTGTATGCTACTTTTCATTACGTAAAATCTCTGTAAATGTAATTTGAAAAACAATTTAGCTCTTGAAAGGTTTTTATTAGCTTTTTTCCCTGTCTAGAATTCGAGTAAGCTTGACTTGTTATTCAACTTCCTCAACAAAATTAATATAGTTTAAAATTTGCTTCTGAAAAGACAGAACCACTCACCCGAGCACAGAGGCGAAAAAAAAAAAGGAAATAAAGTTTCTTCCTCGGAGCTATCAGATAAATTCTAAACAATTGTGCGAAAAGAACTATATTCAAAAACTTTTTAATGGAAATCTTAGATTAACGCAATAAGTTAGGATGAAACAAAACTTACATCCTTCTCAGATCCTTCTCACTATCACATTATCTAATCGTAAGATGTTAGCTAGCAATGAGGTCTTTGAAAATTCTTTTGCATTTGCGGATGTGGCTTTGCAATTTATATTCACCTTAATCTAATTTAATGTTCTGTTCAAGCAAAAATGGGGAGGTCCTCAAAGAGAGGGAGAACGCCATGTCATAAAGTTTTTACTCAACAACATTTTTCAAAAGCCAGAAATGTTTTATCGCTACACGATTTCTATAAAAATTGTATCATTTATCAGAGTGATATTTCAAAAAAAACCGAACTTATGTTTCTAAGTTCCAAATCGAACTCATTGTTTCTCAGTTCAAAATAATTTAAATATGTACTAATTGTTTTTTTCAGTACGACTCACGATGAATGAATTGTGTCATGCTTTCTCTTGGCTGCTGTCGCGTGAAACTCCAAGGGATCCGCGCGTCTTCGTGGTCGCTCTCTTCTGACTCCTCCTTCCCTTCATCATCATCCCCATCGTCTTTGGAAAGGACGAAGTTCTTCACCCCCAAGTCACCAGGATCTTCTTCTTCTTCTTCGCGTCTGTAGTGGCCTAATTATTTTTCAAATGAGAACTTTTGATTAACCACTCAATTTGAACTAGCAAAGTCTTATTTTGCTATGACTCACGAAAAATGACAAAAAAAGTTGAATTAGGAAATTTTTTATTGAAGTTTTTGAATTTTTTTTGTGAGAAAGACATCAATTTTCTGAAAGACATCGTACATTAGTGTAAGATTGACTCATTTTTTTTAAAAGATAAATTAAATTGCAATAAAAAACTTAAAACAAAAAAGTTTTTGTATTATTTCAATTGGTAAGCTCCAATGGCTCTCTGGAAGCTGGCGAGAACCTAATGTCCAGTTAATTTTGTTCGAACGAAATTTCGAGAAAAAGATAGTCAATGTATCGCTGAGAGTGTACCTCTTTTCGTTCTACTACAGGGAAAAGCGTAAGAAAAGTTTTTGTTTTTATTTTCTCCGTTTTTCCGTATGTCTTGAAAGTAATGTAATTCTTGATCAAACCACCGCACGGAAAAAAGCTAGTCACCGGGGGGACTCGAACCCATGCAACCATCTCTCCTCTATCCGGGAGCGAGCGTGTTAACACGTGGGTTCGAGTCCCCCCGGTGACTAGCTTTTTTCCGTGCGGTGGTTTGATCAATTTGTCTTCTCTACCAGGCGTCACTGCCTTAAAACTGTGTAACTGAGCATTTGAAGATTTAATGTAATTCTTCAATGTTTCTTCGAGTTGCAATTATCCACTCAGTGCAGCTACAAGGCTCTTTCTAAATCTTCTGTCTCTTCTTCATTTTCTATTTCCTTCCTTTGTGGTCTCTTCTATTTCTCTCACTCTTTTTATCTCTCATCTTTTTGTTCTCTGTTAGCCCATCACCTTTCTTACTCATCTTTCTTTCCTACAATCTTCTTTATCTATATCCTTGTAACTCCCTCAATGGCTCTCTTTTTCTCTCTCTCTATTTCTCTCTCTCTCTCTCTCTCTCTCTCTCTCTCTCTCTCTCTCTCTCTCTCTCTCTCTCTCTCCCTCTCGCTCTAAACACTTTCTTTTCCCTTTTCCTCTTTTCCTCCCTCTTTTCAATTATTTTTCCTTCCTCGGCGCTGTCTATCCCCAATTTAAAAATTTCTCAGGTACCAAAAAAAAGAGATGGTGTAAAATTGCTAAGAACGGAATGAAGTTCAGTACGAATATAGAACGACAAAAAGTTTATGAACTTCCGTTTGTAGAGCATAGTGGAAAAGACGCATGATATGGGTATCACTACATTTTTATTTATGAAAATGTAAGTATTGAATACGATGAAAGTTCAAGCAGGGAAAAAGAGACTATGAATAAGACGGAAATAACTCGAGATATGAACATAGCATCGACGCTACTGCGCAAAGAATGGAAAGTCAGTAAAGAGACGAATCATGTGTCGAGAACTACTGAATTTCATCGCAGTTCCTAATCACTTACTGTTCCTATGGTCTATTCCTATGAACTTACGACGTTTACATCGAACTCAAAAGCTTCATGACTTTGATTGACCCTTCAAGAAAAGAACTGGGCAACAAAATGATAAATTACCGCATTATTTTTTTATTAACAGTTTTCCAACTTTGAAAACACTAATTATGTACTAACCATTCTGACGAACAAAAATTAGCCACAGTTGCAGTTTTAATCTTATCTAAAAACACATCTCAGCACATTGATTTTATTCGAGTGATATCGAAGGACAAATGCAATGTGAACCTTCAACTTATTGGTGAACGGGTTTTCTTGGAGAATTATGATCATAGAAAATACCGTACTCAATAGACGCGTTCTTTTCCTGATGCACATCTTGTGTCGGCGACATTTCGACTTCTGCCGCCGAGGCGTCGGGGGTCTTCCAGGGAATCAGGTGAGAAAACTGCTGGAGAGTGGCGAGATAGAAAGTTTGAGAGGAGTATCTAATCGTTGTTTTTGTTCATCTTTTCTTGGTTATATATAGAGTCGAAAGAAATGGAACGGAGAGGAGTTAAACGTATGTTTTATTGAAAGATTTGCCTGCGCAGAAGCGAAAGGCTCGGCGAGAAAGAGTTAGAGAACAAGTTGAAGAAAGTTGTATTGTAGCATAGTGATAACTGGGAAAGTAAGTGTTTAACAGCTAACCAGACAGCATCCACTTAGGCTCAGTCTCAGCATCCATTAAGTACGCGGTTTTAGTCAAGTCAAACATATTTTCTATTGAAGAAAATATAATTTTTTATGAAAATTCGTCGGGACAACGATAAGTTTAACCTTTATTTCCGTTAGGTAAAGAAGAATTACGTATTGACAAACTATATTTTTTCTCGTCAAATACCAAGTACTGTTTTGTGGTTTCTACACTAGGGTTAAGTTATGACATTGAAAAAAAAATACTATATGGGTGCACCGAGCTCATATTTGTCCCCATCGCCGAAGGCAAGACCTTCATTCTGATACTACCCTTGAATTGAATAACTGAGCGTTTGATGGATTCTAATCTAGTTCTTCCACAACTTCTTCCATCACTTCAAACTCTGATGAAAACATTGTATTATATGTATATAACTAAATTGAAGATTAGAGCAAAATTCCACAAAGCTCAGATACCCAAGGCGATCATCGACTACCTGTATTCATCTTGGATTGGGCTCAATCGTATACGGTTCAGTAGCTTCTGTCCGCAGGGTAGTTTAGTCATTTGTATACATTGGTAAATGACGGAGTGACAAGTCACTTGCCAGTCTTTACTTGTTTTTTTCTTCCAACCCTCCCATTTTTAATTCTATTTGTAGAGCCCGAGATACTTAGAGAATGGTTTGAACAAAACTTTTGACAATTTTCCTAACTCAGCAAGGAACCGGCGTTAAAATTTTCTCTTCCATGCGCTTATTCCAGGTTACGCAGTGCCTTGAGATAAGATCCAGAACGAAACTTATAGAATCAGGGGCTTCTCTCTGGGTGTTTTCTTGTTTATACGAAGTATAGAAGAGTATACTACCATCTCAGCCTTGACTCTCGGATCCGACAAGCTCCGAGAGTCAAGGCTGATATCGTACGGGCACGTGATGAAATCAAGTCCCTATTCCATTTCTCAATCTTCTTAGAATCTCGAAGTAGAGGGCAAAAGACCCAGAGGCTGACCCAAAACTAGGTGGCGAGACTGCATCGAAGTAGACATCGTGACGGCCGAGCTGAAGACTGAAGACGCAGCTGATCGGATGAAATAGCGTGGTGCGATAAAAAATTTTTTTAAAAAGCTATAAATATAAAGCGGAACCTGCCTTGCGGCGGAATAAATGCTAGGAAGAAAAAGAAGGAGTATAGGAGAAATGAGCTGCGTACAAGACCTATTAACCCTGTCAACCCTTTTGCTATTTGTTCAAGAGGATTCGTCCAGTTCGGGGTCCATCATGGGAACCCAGCACAAAGTTCATCTCCCAGCACAATACAACATCGGACACAAATGAGGACCGCATAGGTGAGGTTGTGGAATCAGCCGCTTCTCTCTATGAGAACCAGTGTAGATGGTATGTTTCTTTTCCCTACAAATCCTATCGGTAAATTTGAGTAGTACAATCGTGACTTTAAGACGGCAATTGACAAAAGAAGGTGAGGTTATTACAATTTTCAGGCAGTTGAAGGGTGCGGGTGGATGTATATTGCACCACCCACATAACACATATTGGTCTCGTTTCCCCTTTACCTAAGCCTAAGCGAAAAAAACAATGAAAAAATACCTGAAAGCTTAAGCCAGAGCAAAAAACAGTGAAAAACTGGAAGTGTGCAGTTTACATCCAACCTCGCCTTCTTTCGTCATTTGCCTGAAAAATTGCCGGGAAATTTTAACCTCGCCTTATTTTTTCTATTGCCCTTCGATACGTCAAGAAGACATTTTTCAAATGGCTCTTCGAACATAAGTTCATTTTCATTTCCACAGTGTTCCACACCGGTAGCAGTCTATTCTCTACGTTCTTCTCTCGATTTAAAGAATTGTAATTCTCTTACCACGTTCTATTTTTACATTCGTTTTACAAATGTGTTTGTTCTGTTTTCACTGAAGTTCTCACATCATGAAAACTGAACAAACAACAAAAATCGGTTTCCTAACGAGATGAAAGTGCTACACCTCTAAAACATTATTTTTCTATGCTGTGTATGCCACAAAAAGCGTTCCGTTATAACAAACCCTTTTTTGTTTTATTTTTGTTCTATTCGAAACATTTTATGCATTATAGATAAGATGTCAAATCCTACATCTCTCTGCCTGCCTGGAAAGAAGACTTCCGAGCATGTCTCCTTCCCGGAGATGACCGGAGAAGACCCAACCCGGGACGGGAAGACTCATTCTTCCTCTCAGTCGAAGGCCATTGTAACTCTGCCACCCCCGCCCTCTGGGACCATCAAAGACGAAGTTGAGCTTCTCAGGGAGAATCTGAAGAATAGAACAGGCGAAAACATTCAATCTCAGGCCAAGTGAATAGAAACTTCTTGCTCTCTATTTGACCCGATTAATGATCTGTCAAGGTAAAACATGAATAAATTGATTTCTTTATTTGTTTCTATGAGCAGAAAAATATTATTTTTGTAGTTATATATTATACATTGTGCGGTGAAAGTACGGAATCACGAATTTAAAGGTTAATATTACTCTAAACATAAAAAAAGAAATTTTTCAAAGAAAAAATTTCAAGATAAATTTCAACATAAAAAAAATTTCAACAAGATAGGAGCAAAAGTAGGGTAAACAATCCTTATTTGTCTCGAATACGGTCTTCAGACGCTTGGGTATGACTCCGCGACGGTTGTTGTTGTTGTTGTTGTTGCCGGTTGTAGCCGTCATCGAAGAGCGAGGCCCACGTGATATGTTTCTTTTCGCTTCGTCTTTCTTTATGTATAAATCGTCAATTTTTAAATAGACATCTCCTAGAAGTTTGCCACTTTTCGTGGTTTTCCCATAAGTCGGTGAGTGATAGTGTCGTGGGGTCGCCAATGCAGTTGAACAGGTGTGCGACGTCATGAGGTGTGGATAAGCAGGTTGGGCAGACGTCTGGGATGGACTCGTCGATACGGTGTAGATACGAGTTTGTGAATTTGCTGAATCCGTATCGAAGCTGGGAGATCGTACATCTTTTGCTGCGGGGAAGGTCATTTTCTTCCACGTTGATGTCGGGCGGGGGTCTACCTCCGAGAATGGAGGCACCTTTCATTGATTGGAGTTCGCTGGGTTCCGCGACGGTTAGATGGTAGTCATTGTACATCTTGTCTCACGATCTATGTATTAAGGAAACTTGTAAACTTTTACAGTCCGGCATAATTGGCTGGCTGTTCCGTTCATCACTACTATTTTGTTCATCACTACTATCAGGCACTGTAGTGTAATGTGAGTAGTTCGGCGAGAGTTCGGATTCGCTGTGAACGATTTTTCCAACACTTTTTTAACCACATTTTTATTTTTACATAAAAAAGTTTTTTCATTAAAAAAGGCTTAGGCTTAGGAGAAAGTTTAAGCTAACGAGGCCGTACGGCTTAGGAGAAAGTTCAAGCTAACGAGGCCGTACGGCTTAGGCGAACGAGACCGCATTAGAAAATTTATCATGTTATTCATTTTTGTCAATTCAATCACTTTAATTAAGCCATGCCGTTTTTTTAGGCCAGCCGATTATGCCGGACTGCGAAATTTCACAAGTATTAAGGACATACCTGAGTGAGTCTAAATTCGAGCGAGTTGTCGAGCAAGCTTTCTTTTCCAGTTCTGCACTAATAAAATAAACAAAAGGATTCAGAACCGAACTGTAGGGCGGATACTTTCAAGGTCGACATGAAGTCATGAACACTGTTTTGAACCCACTCCTGGGTAGTCTTCGCCTTGTGAGCTGGGGCTGAATCCTTTTTAAAAATCCAATTTGTGTTTTCGTAGTATATCTTGGCGAAACAGTCTACCTCCTTCTCTATGATCATCTTTCTTTAATAATTGGCACTATTTCTGACGACGGGCTCGACAAAAACAAACTTGTCCTTCCCAGTTGCACGTAACATCGCTCAACACATCACCGACTAAGGTTGTCCGAGCCGATTGACGATCAGACCACCTTGAAAGCCGTTTAAGTGTCTGAAGCGAATATACGGTCATTCTGACCGTTAGCGGCTTATTTTATAGTGAAGAGCTTCTCATCCGTGAGTCCTGAAATGGTCGTCCCTGTGTGTCATACCACAAGCGTCTGAAGAATTTATTCAAGGCAAAAGAGGATCGTATCCCACACTTTCTATTTTATCTCGTTCAAAAGATATTAAAGAAAACTCGTGCTTAAAAAATGGTTTGTTTTGTTTCGCACCCAAAACAGTATGGAAAATGACACATATACATTTAAAATCACTATTCCTACTAATAAAGAATACATTTATGAATATATGTGTATATAAGTATGAATAGTAACAAATTATAAGTATGAATAGTCATACTTTCAAATGTATATGTCATTTACCAAACTTATGTTTCTGTGTGCGATCGAGATTAAAGTTTCAATCCGTGATTTCGTATTTACGCCGCAATGCATAAAAATAATGCAACTTCATAGTATGTGTTTTAAGAGCTTCAATGATGAACTTATGTACAGGGGCCATTGTGAACTCGAATTGATGTCAGTAAAATCAGTTTTGAACCGTGCTTTTTAAAAGAGAGCAGAATCATGTTTGAACATTCTTTAGTGGGATTGAAGTAAGAGTGATGTGACTTTCGTTTTTTCTTTTGGCGATAATAAGATACGTCCGTTTCGACCGCAAGCCCAGTGAATACGAGAGGACTAGGGCCATCGGCACACACATCTGTGAGGGTTGAGAAGTTTGCTGGATTGACAGAACCAGTCTCAAAACCTGTTCTTAAGTCTCGAATATTCACATTAAAATTTTGAGGTTAGTTAGCATCCTCGACGGTCAAGAGCTTCTCTTCAGAGAAGACATTTTGCATGTACATGAATTCCATGACTTATCCGTGCAATCAGTGCTCGGCATCTTTTGAATCGCTCCTCCTTGTTTTCCGAAGATGAGAAAAAAGTTTTTTTTAACGAAAAGATGTTATCAGAGGTTCTCTTAACAACTCTCACAACAGAATCGACAGAAATCTCACGCTCTCGTTCTATCTTTCCCAGGCTTCATCTCAATTTTCGGAAGACTTTCTTCTGGATACTATCATCGGTGATCTGAGAAGTGCGTATCGGATGAAAAAGTAAAAATTTGTCACGGTAAGCAACTATACCAAGCTCGTTGTGTGGTTTGATCGTGTTCCACTCGCGCTATCAGCATAATATGATTTTTTCCACACGTGTTATGAAAACCGCCATCTTGCGGGAACTTGAAGGATCAGCCTGATTTTGTGCACATGTTATACCGAAATACTGAAAAATAATAATTTAAACTTTTTTTTACAAAATATTAATTTTTTGATTCACAATACACGTTTAAACAAAAACGCATTGGCATTCTCATGGTACACCCTGTTGTTATCAAATAACGATTAGACCATTATTATTATTCCCATGCAAAACTATCATTCCGCGTGTATGATTAGTGAATGACTTCGTCAAAACAAGAAAGATATGAAAATCACAAACTCTCAAGCGTCATGTCCTCGAACATTCTTCATTCCAGAGGACAATGTTTCCGCTTCACTATTGCTTTTCAAAACATTTGTTTTTGTTTCGAGTTTTTTTCTTCTCATTTTTTTCTTATCAATATTTTTTTTCGCTTTTCTATCTCGAACGTCTTTCCATTATATTTCCCATGACTGAAATAATTATAATAATTAGAGCGAGCAGTGGAAAGGAGACCTTAGTCTGGTGGTCTCTCTTTTCTGTTAGAGGGCCATCAGTTCTATTATCTTATGTTAATTGAGGAGACCCCAGATCAAAAGTACTTCGTTACTGTTGACAAAACCCCAGTCAATGGTAACCAAATAAATAATTTCTCTTGTTTTTATTCTGACATAAGTTGATACTGTAGAAAAACCTTCTGGTTTACATACATGGTTAAATGGCAAAGCATCAACAAAAAACATTTATTAAACAATAACAACTTAACTTCGACTTAAGTGAGACAGTATTATGAAATTAAAAATACACAAGTCAATCATTATACATGCTGACAGTTCATTCTAATGATAGCACCGATTAGTTTCAATCAATAAATGATGTAATTGGATCGTCAAGAACCAAGGAGCATTATGCGAAGCCATAACATACAATAACTTAGGATTGAGAGCAATTAATGACACATCTGAAGGTTTTTTTAAAGTGAGTAGGTTGAGGTAGATAAGCAAAATTTTTAGCCCAAGATTCTCCAATAAGTGGAAAAATTAATATACCGTTTTTTCTTCCTAAAATGATGCAGAACAAAAAGAAGATGATCCTAGATCGAAACCGGAGGTAAACCCAGATAATTACCCAAAGGTATCCTCAACTAATTTGCCTTAAAATAGCGTCTAATTGGAGAACAAAATGAAATGCGAAAGACATCATCTAAAATAGACGAAACGAGACTTATTACATAGCTATAGCTCCTTATTATCTATACACAGTAGTTTAACAGATTGAGGTTAATATTATACACAATTAGTTGCTATATTCGTGCTAATGAAACTTTCAACTTTTAGGGAATTAGCCTGGAATGTAAGGTTGAACTATTGAACGATATCGGAGCAGAGATCTTTCATAGTTGAATCGTCCACATTTGCCTTAAAGAGCTGATCGGTATCAATCATGTCCAGGGATGAGTCGATCCTTTGCGATTCCGACTCCTGTAAAGCGCTTTCAACTAGAAAATGGACTTTTCTGTTGATATTTATACCTGACTTTGTTGTACGGGCCTTAAAATGTGCATTTTCATGTGTGCGTGTGTAGCTCAGTGGGGAGAGCATTCGCCCGGAACGCGAAAGGTCACGGGTTCGGTTCACGTCACACCACACGATTTTTGCACAAGTTTATATGAACAATCCGCTCCTCTGCTCGGTATAAAAATCCGTTGCTTGAGATCAACGAGGAGTAGGGAATACTCTTATTTACAGTGTGTGTTGAGAGTTTAGCTTCCTCTTAGTTTAGCTTCATTTGAAGTCACTTGGGGTTCAAAACTCCAAATGCAGGGTTTCAGCGGCATTTTGAGCTCAGTGATTAAATTATGGCCAGGTATGCCAAGCGACGGGTTCGGCTGCAACTTCCCGCCCCAAAGTTTTGTCAGAATGGCCAATTTTTGTTTTATGAACGACGAAATGATAACCTTTCTATCGCGAGAGGGCATGAGCTTCTCCAAAGCTTCTCTCTCTCGCTCCTTGTAGAATTCTTCGAATTCTCTTGCTGCATCCGTCACGACAGCATCTTTTGCATGTACAGTACGGCCGTTCTACAATTAGAGAGGGTCAGTCTGAGTTTACTCTTCGAATCATATGTATTACATTTACTATCCATTCCTTTATGCGTTACTCTTATTTATGTGATTATCTTTTTCTTGAATGTATTCTTCCTCTACTAAGCTATTCCTATTTCACTCTCTAAACAACTTTTTTCAATCTCATTTTCAAATAACTATCAGAAACACCTCCTTTGTGATTTTTGGAACTTATTCACTTTAGTGCCCCCCCCCCTCCAGAGGTCCAATTGGGTCATTTTCTTGACACGGTCTCGTTCGCCTAAGCCGTACGGCCTCGTTACCGTAAACTTTTTACTAAGCCTAAGCGTTTTTTAATGTAAAATAGTTTTTTTTCAATGTTAAAAAACTTTTTAATGTAAAAATAACTTTTTGTAAATGTAAGTAAGTCAGAAGTATGACCCATGGAACCTCTGGGAGGGGAGGCCACTAAAGTGAAGAAGTGCCTGATTTTTAATACCCTTTCAAGCAAACTAAACAAAAAACTTCTACCTGGATGAGAAGCGCGAAGTCAGCAGCAAAATCCCCCAATGTACCGTACTGCATTCCATGCACTTTCCTTCTCATTGTATCTAAATCCATGGGTTCCTTCACGATATTAAAGTACTTCGCGTGGTTTCTGGTATTGATCGCCTTGCGGAAGGGCCACGATAAGTGATGGTCCTCGAGAGATCCCACCAGCCATGAGAGTATCGAGTAGTTGGCGGATGAGAGTCGAATGGAGTGCGCGGCTGAAGAAGGCGGCTCCTGCGAGGAGGATGCCTCTTGGCAGGGAGGGCAGATGTAGGAAGCCGCCGTTTCTGCTTCCCTAGACCTCATTCATTATACAATCGAGAACGGGTTGCTCTAACACATATTCGAAATGCCTATGTGTCATTTCGACGAGTGCAGCATGAATCAATCACAGAACTAATTCTTCTGTACTTCAACTGTGGCTCATGCTTCAGTTCATATGAGTTTTTAGAAAGCAGATAAATATCCTCAGCTACTGAATGCTTCTCCTTCCCTCTCAAAGCTAATAACGCACTCCTCTGATTCAAATATGGGGTATTTTAACACAATATTTCATTGCTACTAATTCATCCTCTCCCTAAAGCTGACACTGCTTAAAGCCCGCTTGAAGATATATTTCGCAAGGTTTCAGACATGGAAAAAAATGAAGGAGCTCACTGTTGGGTGATTCCAACGCAGCTCGGATGGTACCATCCTTCACAGTCATCACAGCCCACATAAAATCTGCAATTTTTTTCATTTAAGCTTTACTCACCCTCTTTCATCAAACGAGTCACTAAAAAAGAAATTTTAAAAAAAATGATATTCGGTATGATTGCTTGGATACCAAAATGCTTGGATACCAAATGATAAACGAATTATAATATGAACTTGGTATCATCGTAGACGGTTCGGCAGACGCAGTAGAGGAGGCTCTTCTCCTCTTTGCATTCTTTGCACTTCCAGCTACCCGATCGGTCGACTCTCTTGGCCTTCTTCTCGGTTAAACCGACGCATTTCGGATGGAAAAGACGAGAACAGACCGTGCAGTTCAAGAGCGTTCTGATGAGAGAGCATTTTCAGTTCAAGATCATCTTTTTTTTTAATTCCAATTAACATTCGTAAAATATTGTTTTCCCGGCTACTAATTATTCTTTGTTCTAATGAAATCTACAGTTTCCCGATAGTTTATATAATGATGATTCAAAGTCGAACAGCCATCTTCAATGAGTAACCGGTTAAAATTGATCTCCGTGCCACAACAAGACGCCTTCGGGGCATCTAGGCTTGGTGTGCCTTCTTCCTTCTTCTCCATCTGCAAAACATTCTGAGTACCCAATCGAGGTCAACGTTGACTGAAAATATAATTATCTCACGTTCAATCTTTCTATGTTCACTCTCTGCTATCCTTTCTAAAAGACAACATGACTTTGCTCAAATCAACCTGAAAGACACTAATCGATATCCCTAGCTGACCTTGCTCCTCTTGGCCGGCGGAGCTCCTGTGCGTGAGGAGCTCTCGGAGTCACTCGCTCGCTTCCGATGCACTCGCTCCGCTATCGAGAGTGAGTCCTCAGCTGGCTCTTCTTTCTTCACTTCTGACAAGTCTCCTGGAATTCTTATTCATACATTTTTAAGAAAATTTTAAACTTCGTGGTCTAAAACTGAAAAAAAACTAAAACAAAAAAAGGCGAGCCAATCTGTACTAGGTCGGTTGAGAGATAATTCAGATAACCTTGCGGCTGAAGCTGTGAGGGAGATCCGAGTGAGATAGCAGCTGGATCGTTGGGGAACAGTCTTTCAAGACCAACCGACGAGAGCTTCTGAGGACTGGGCTCGAGTCGAGATACTGAAAAAAATCACTTATTCTCAAGATCTTCCAAAGGACATCACTTCTATTCAAGAGTTTGCAAAGGGTATGAAGATGTGACGTACACTAATCGGATAATATACGACGTATGGAGATGAGGAGATTCAAGAAGCGGTAGAGCCTAGTAAGAGTGTGTCTCTCGCACCTGGAAAGGTGTTGAGATGTTCTTCTTCTTGAGATGCCTCGTCATCCAGAATTCCATCCTTTTCTCGCTCCTCGTCAAACTTGAGAAGCGTCTCCTTCTGATCAAGTAGGTATGCAAACTGCTTCCAGTCCTCTTCTTCACTCTCGAAATGCGGCAGCAGAACAGATCCTTCCAACGTGTTGTCTTCGTCCAGGGAAAGTGTTGATACGGTAGATAACCCACAAGATGTTGCCTTCGAGTCATTGTTTTCATATGGTGGTGACACTGGCGGATAATCCATCCCAGTTGAGAGAATCAGCGTGGAAGATGAGCGATTAGGACTCACTGGACTTGAAAGAGATTTAGACGATGGGGGTCCAATGGAAAACATCGATGGCGTAGTAGCATTGTTTTCCATGTCACTATTGTCTAGTTCGATGCATGAATGAGCTTTGGGAATGGATGCCAGGGCGAGTGCTTCAGGACATGAGTCGAGTAAGTAGGAGAAGGCCTGCCAGTCCTGGTCTTCAGTCGTGAAAAGAGGCACATTAATGTCCTCCGAAAGGTTTGAAATGGAATTGACGGATGCAAATGAAGCAAGACTCCTTGATCTCACACCCATATTTCCAATGAAAGAAAGATTCGATTCCACAACTGGCACGGAACTATGAACTGCTGGGCTAGGCGAAACGTATGGGTGAACAAACTTCGAGCTCGTTAGTCTAGTCCAGCCTGCTTATATACCACTTTGAAATCACGAGATTCGACCCTTCTAGTACATTCTAGGGCAGCGTTGTTTGCTGCTGCTATTTTGCCTATCTCTCACTGCCTGTAAGACCCGCGATCCCACACTCTCACTCCCCTCGCAGTCTAGAGACTCTCCGATTCAAACACTATTTATTGTTTACGCGAGCTGCGCGCGCCTCAAGGAGAGAACAGTGGGACACGACAAAAGCCTTTCCTCTTACCAAAGAACATTCAAGAAGAAGAAAGACTGTCTTTTGGAGAATTAGAGAAGTTAGGTAGTACAGAGACTTAAATTGAAGAGAACGCTGACTAGCGAAGCGAATCAGGTTTGAACGGTGGAGTATTAAAGAAAGCATAGAATAGAGTAATAGAGTGTGCTTCTCTGCTATATTACAAGAGACACGGAAAAGAGGGGAAAAGCACTAGGATATCAGAGAGTACATGGGGTGAAAAGACTGAAATAGCTTTGGGAAATTAGAGTAGCCATGAGTCACCAGTCTCAGTGATCTACAAACTAGAACATTTAGATAACATGTTTGAGATGAGATCGCCTCAGGACACATTGCTACAACTGTTGTTTTTTATTTGCAGAAGATGATAGAGAATTGTTTCACCTTTAATGAAAATGTTGGTCTGAACTGTATGCAAAGAGAGATCATATGGTAATAATAAGGTTTCTGAAGAACATTGGCGTGAAGGTAAGAGAATGTCCGAATTGCAAACTTGCTTAAACTTTCTCTCGATAATTCGGCAGACTCCGCCTGGATCGACAACCTACTCAACACTCCGCCTGGATCGACAACCTACTCAACACTTCGCCTGGATCGACAACCTACTCAACACTCCGCTTGGATCGACAACCTACTCAACACTCCGCCTGGATCGACAACCTAATCAACACTACGCCTGGATCGACAACCTACTCAAAACTCCGCCTGGATCGACAACCTACTCAACACTCCGCCTGGATCGACAACCTACTCAACACTCCGCCTGGATCGACAACCTACTCAACACTCCGCCTGGATCGACAACCTACTCAACACTCCGCCTGGATCGACAACCTACTCAACACTCCGCCTGGATCGACAACCTACTCAACACTCCGCCTGGATCGACAACCTACTCAACACTTCGCCTGGATCGACAACCTACTCAACACTCCGCCTGGATCGACAACCTACTCAACACTCCGCCTGGATCGACAACCTACTCAACACTCCGCCTGGATCGACAACCTACTCAACACTCCGCCTGGATCGACAACCTACTCAACACTCCGCCTGGATCGACAACCTACTCAACACTCCGCCTGGATCGACAACCTACTCAACACTCCGCCTGGATCGACAACCTACTCAACACTCCGCCTGGATCGACAACCTACTCAACACTCCGCCTGGATCGACAACCTACTCAACACTCCGCCTGGATCGACAACCTACTCAACACTCCGCAAACTGCTTCGAGCCTACTTGTAACAGATGAATATAAAGCGCAACCTCGACAAATCGAGTTATTGCCTGAGGACGCGGGTGTGTTGAACTCAAAAAGGAGATAACCTCTTGAGAAATGCTTGGAAAAAATACTGCTCTGCGAGTGAGTCTTCACAATTTTGATCTCTTATATCGCCTAATCTTTCAAGCTATAATTTTTTCCACCTAAAACACGCTTATCATCATTCTGAGACCATCACCACTCGAAGAACGGTAGTTTTTTTTTCTTCAAAAAATGGCCTATGGTGTGCTATGATTGAACTAGACTGCTAACAAATCATTCTTATTCCTTTTGACTTCAGAGCGGTCGCCACAAATCAAACCTCGATGTTCTCATCCACATATAGAGTTATCCTATACAAATGAAAGAAAGCAGCAAAGACTGACGTCTGGTAGGCCTGCCTCGACTCCTCTTCCAAGGAGCCGCCAGTCCGATCTCCCGCTCCGCTTGTCCTTCAAGGGCGGCTCTCCTCTTGTTTACCTCTCTTTTAACCCACTCGATGCGCTCCGCCAGCATGGAATCGTTCTGTCTGGCCAGCAGCCGAGGATTCCTACCAAACCGTGTTTTTACTTCTGAATCAACTCATTCTCGAAGATCTTCAAGGCAACGTCTTGCTTCAACTAAAACTCAACCTGGGAATTTTTTGATTGAGAAAAGCTTAGGCAGCAAGATTCGGATGACAAGGCTCGAGTGAGCAAGTCCATACAACTATTATTTGTCTGTTTGGACAGCACATCTTGGCGAGGATTTTTGAATAAATAGTTTATCCCTGTGAGTAACGAACATTTTAGGGACAAAATTAGGGTTGTGAAGGCGTGGAGCCCCTGCAGCTTTATTTAGACTCTCACGCTCTTTCGTCCATCCGAGAAAGCGATCCCATCTGCATACTTGCTCCATCATCGCCCCCATCATCTGAAAAGTGCTACTCTATTTACTTATTTACGCAAGGAATGTAGTTGATGTTTGCATTTTTAATCAAGACATTTCTTCTTGTTATAATCCTTAATAGAACAATAAAATATCGGTGACTCTTCAATGTAGCGCTGGAAACCGTTTTAAACACGTTTATTTACTTACGAAAGACTCGGAGAGAAAAAGCATAGAAAGATTTAGAGAGAGTAGAAAGTGAGATAGGCATCGAAAAATATACATACAAATATAAGAAAGGCGACTGATTCTGGATAAAATGACAACCTGACAAAATTTTTCGTATAACTTACAATTGCAACTGAACCAACTCTTTTGATCTCGCTTCTGTCCTCGTCGTCTTTGCTGCATGGGGCGAGATTGGGTGTTGGCTCCTCCCTCACCCAATAGTCAGTCTTGTTCCATCTGCTCAGCTCGGCTGCCTTCGCTTCCACTATCCTCGCAAAGTCCTCAGCGTCGGCAGGCCTTGCAGCCTCGACATCTCGGTCCGTTCCACGATGAGCGAGCCCTGCTTTGTTCGCTTCAACAACAACTTCATCAAAATAGAGCGGGTATACTTGGAGATGTTGCTCAAAACTTCTGCAACTAAATCTAAATCGTAGGTCCAAGGCTGAGACGAAAAAGGAAGAAGATAGATGAGTGCTTAATGGATATCTCATGAGCTTTCCTGTTCCATTCTAGGAAGGAGGGTCCAGCTATAAACTAAATTAATCCACGGGACTGTGATTTCAGAAGAAGACATGGTGTTATGGCCATAATGTTGACCTGGATTCTTCTTTATGTTCTCCTCGATGCGCATGATCTCTTCTTCCCTCGCGATGGCCTCTGTGATGGCTCGCTCTTCATCTTCGTTCTGCTCAAAGTCGAACCGGAGAGACCGATTAGGTCGCCTCAACAACCGCCAGTTCTTGCATGCTCAACTTTTATGGGAGAGCGAACCGTGAGGTATCGTAGATGCCTCTCTTCTGGCAGAACTCCTTGTAGGAAGTCACTCTGCGTGTCTGCTGTCTCAGCTGAGAATTCCCGAGTGCTCTCTCTCTCTCCACCTTCAAGATGATATCTTAAACTTCCCTAGCTGTTTCATCCAAGTAGATTCGCTCGCCTTCGACTCATTTTTTTTGGTTGTGATTACTTCTCAACTTCACAAAACGTTGTAAGAACGCTTTAAATTTGATTCGTCATTCTTTAGTTTGCCGATAACTATCGATACGAAGCTACTGTGTTTTCGGCTATAAACATTTTTCTCTCCGCCGAAGTGAAGAAGCGGCAGTAGTTAGTGACATTTCACTGCTTTGAACAAGAGAATGTAACGTGAGACAATTAGGCCTCTGCATCCATTTTTCTTCTTTATTCTGCTCAATTTACCGTGTGAGACGACTTAAGACTGCAGGTTTTATGTTTGATACATTTATTGATCAGTGCGAACTGAAGGAAATTGTTTATGAACAGTAACAAAGCATTTGAACACTTAGAAGAAAATGAGACGATTCAATTTTTTTCCAATTTGCCATTGAAAATTATTATTGTAATTAATAAAGCTTTCTCAGAACGGCAAATTATCTATTCCTCCACGAATATGAAAGATATCTTGACAAAAATAAGAATTTATCTCAAATACAATCAACAACATAAAAGTGAAACCCTATCTATCAAATACGCGTCGGATGTTCTCAAAGAACTGAGAATGTCAAGAAAAAACATCAAACGTTTAGAAAAATGCAAAGTAAAGCTTTCACCCAAGAATACAACCTTTCATCTTTTAAAAGTAAATAACTGAGTGAATCATGTAACAATTCCGGGTAGTTCTTGGAAAAGTTCGGAGAACGAGAGAGAGAGAGAAAACCTACACAAGAATGCGTCTCACACGGCAAATCACGCAGCAGAACAAGGAAGTACCGGGAGAAGGGGAAGATGAGACAGACACAACAAATACAATCTCAGAACGACAAACCCTGGAATACTCTCAATTACGGTAAAAGCTTACTACCAAGGTAGTTATGACTATCAACATGGTGAGTTAGAGAGGGGAGAGATAACGACTGAGATAGAGTGAAGGCTCTGCCTTGGTACGCACATCATTACATACTAGGAGTACCCATGTTTTTGGTGAGAAGGGTGACTTGCCTCCCTTTCTACCTGCAATTTTTCAATCTCTTATTGCCATTACTACCAATTCCAACATGAGAATGCAGTTTGGAGACTATCTGAAAGAAGAGTCAAAGATCATTTCTGACTAACTGAAGATACTCGCTGAACCCCTGATTGTATCGATCGTGGTCCGTATCTGAAATAAATTGAATTCTCCAAGAGAGAATTTTCGAAACAATTCAACGATTCGGAACCAGTCAATTCGGAATTTCATTTACGAACATTGTAACAACAAAAAGGTTCATGTATGTATTTAAATTTTCGCATCAAAAAGCGTAGCTCCATCCTGCGCACACTATTGACTCATCCTGCGCACACTATTGACTCTGACGGATAAGTTGGTATATTCCAAGTGTTCTCAGACACTTTTTAACATGAGAAATAAAATCAAAAACTTTCTTTCCTTTTTCATTCGCAACGAAAGCACATATTAAGTATTATTACTGGTCCCGCCCCTGAATCCATTCTAATCATCTTTCAGCTCCCTTTCTCTTCCTGAGCCGCACCCTTGTTGCGGAGTGTCCTGGCCACTGCCGTCGTTGTAGTAGTTGCCGTATGATTCCGTTCTTATCTGGGTCGTTCCACTGGCCGCCTTTTCTGCGGCCATTCGACGCATGAAGGGATCCTCCGGCTGTAGTCCCTGGCTCGCTACAGTAATAGAGGAAGTTCCGATTGGTCGAAGCGATGAAGGCTGTAAAAAAGCACACTTACATCACTATATATTTACCCTCACCTTAAAAAAGCACATTTTTATGCTCAATGGCGGAATATCATACCACAATATTACATTCAACAGCAGAGTGTTCTTGTTCCTTTGTATCCGATAGAAATGTAACCCCATGTCTCAAGTCACAACAGAAACTCGCAAAAAAAGTTCCAACTTCTCAGTTAGCCCAAGACTTTCATGAAACCCTGCGTCAATTGGTATAGTCTGTGTGCAGTCTATTATTATTAGGCTGTCCCGAAAGTTTTGTAAGTTTTCTAGAATTTTTTCATTTTGATTTGAAAAAAACATCGAATAACCGAGTGGTCCCTGGAAGGTTCGAGAATGTTCTAGAACCTTCTCTGAGGAGGGTATAAATATCCCCTGCTTTGCGAAAGGCATCCAGTAATGGAAGATTCAACTCGACCTCAAATTCGACTCTTGCTTTACTATGAGTGGGCAAGCCACGCCTCTGCAGCCCGGAAAATCACGGATGTATTTATTCGGCGAAGAAACCGTGAAAGAGTGGACGGCCCGTCGCTGGTTCACCCGCTTTGGGCAAGGAAAACTGGATCTCGAAGATGAAGACAGGGAAGGCCGTCCACCGGCAGTGGAAGATGATGCTCTACGAGCAGCTGTGCAAGAGGAACCAGAAGCGACCACGCGCAGTTTGGAGAAGAAGCTGGGCTGTGGCCACACAACAATCAAACGCCACCTCGACTACCGTAAGGTACTGTCAAGATGGATTCCACATGTTTTGACCGACGCTCAGAAGGGAACCCGCCTGAACATCTGCCAATCGCTACTCTCTCGGTCGAATCGGAATGACCTTTTGCAAAATATTGTGACTGGAGACGAATCCTCTACCACAACAATACTCGCCATGCCGTCTGGCTCACCCCTGGCGAAAATCCGCCAATCCAATCCAAACACGACTACCATCAGAGGAAGATTCTCCTGTGCTGCTTTTGGGATGCGCAAGGCAAGCTCTACTAAGACCTCATCCAGCAAGGCAACACTGTTCCAGCTTCCGTATACATGAGTCAACTGGGTGCCCTGGCCCAAGCAGTTCGAGAGAAGCGCAGGAGAAGGGCAAAAGTCATCCTCCTGCACGACAACGCCAGACCACATGTGGCCAAGTCCAACTAGCAGAAGCTGGAGCTGGCATGTGAAACCCTTCCTCATCCACCCTGCTCTTCTGACCTCGCACCCTCCAGCTATCATCTTTCCCGCCCTCTGAAGGCTGCCCCTAAAGACAAAAAGTTCGCGAACTTTGAAGAACTCAAAAGGGCATTGGACGACTTCTTTGATTCGCGCCCAGTGGAATTCTGGAGGAAAGGAATCGAAACCCCTCCTATTCCATGGATGAATGCTGTGACTAATAATGGTGATTATATTGTTCACTGAGCTTATTAATGAATAAAGATAAAACGTTCAGAAAAAAACACTGAAAACTATACAAAACTTTCGGGACAGCTTAATATGTAAGGGGTTGGGTCTTCTCTCCCTGCTCTCTGTTATTCCCTCCCTACATCTCGAAAGCAGTACCCTGAGGGTCTTCTCTCCCTGCTCTATGTTATTCCGTCCCTACACCTCGAAAGCAGTACCCTGAGGGTCTTCTCTCCCTGCTCTCTGTTATTCCCTCCCTACATCTCGAAAGCAGTACCCTGAGGGTGTTCTCTCCCTGCTCTATGTTATTCCGTCCCTACACCTCGAAAGCAGTACCCTGAGGGTCTTCTCTCCCTGCTCTCTGTTATTCCCTCCCTACATCTCGAAAGCAGTACCCTGAGGGTCTTCTCTCCCTGCTCTCTGTTATTCCCTCCCTACATCTCGAAAGCAGTACCCTGAGGGTCTTCTCTCCCTGCTCTATGTTATTCCGTCCCTACATCTCGAAAGCAGTACCCTGAGGGTCTTCTTTCCATGCTCTCTGTTATTCCCTCCCTACATCTCGAAAGCAGTACCCTGAGGGTCTTCTCTCCCTGCTCTCTGTTATTCCCTCCCTACATCTCGAAAGCAGTACCCTGAGGGTCTTCTCTCCCTGCTCTATGTTATTCCGTCCCTACATCTCGAAAGCAGTACCCTGAGGGTCTTCTCTCCCTGCTCTATGTTATTCCCTCCTTACATCTCGAAAGCAGTACCCTGAGGGTCTTCTCTCCCTGCTCTCTGTTATTCCCTCCCTACATCTCGAACGCAGTACCCTGAGGGTCTTCTCTCCCTGCTCTCTGTTATTCCCTCCCTACATCTCGAAAGCAGTACACTGAGGGTCTTCTCTCCCTGCTCTCTGTTATTCCCTCCTTACATTTCGAAAGCAGTACCCTGAGGGTCTTCTCTCCCTGCTCTCTGTTATTCCCTCCCTACATCTCGAAAGCAGTACCCTGAGGGTCTTCTATCCCTGCTCTCTGTTATTCCCTCCCTACATCTCGAAAGCAGTACCCTGACTGTCTCCTCTCCCTGCTCTCTGTTATTCCCTCCCTACATCTCGAAAGCAGTACCCTGAGGGTCTTCTCTCCCTGCTCTCTGTTATTCCCTCCCTACATCTCGAAAGCAGTACCCTGAGGGTCTTCTCTCCCTGCTCTATGTTATTCCGTCCCTACACCTCGAAAGCAGTACCCTGAGGGTCTTCTCTCCCTGCTCTCTGTTATTCCCTCCCTACATCTCGAACGCAGTACCCTGAGGGTCTCCTCTCCCTGCTCTCTGTTATTCCCTCCCTACATCTCGAAAGCAGTACCCTGAGGGTCTTCTCTCCCTGCTCTCTGTTATTCCCTCCCTACATCTCGAAAGCAGTACCCTGAGGGTCTTCTCTCCCTGCTCTATGTTATTCCGTCCCTACACCTCGAAAGCAGTACCCTGAGGGTCTTCTCTCCCTGCTCTCTGTTATTCCCTCCCTACATCTCGAAAGCAGTACCCTGAGGGTGTTCTCTCCCTGCTCTATGTTATTCCGTCCCTACACCTCGAAAGCAGTACCCTGAGGGTCTTCTCTCCCTGCTCTCTGTTATTCCCTCCCTACATCTCAAACGCAGTACCCTGAGGGTGTTCTCTCCCTGCTCCATGTTATTCCGTCTCTACTTCTCGAAAGCAGTACCCTGAGGGTCTTCTCTCCCTGCTCTCTGTTATTCCCTCCCTACATCTCGAAAGCAGTACCCTGAGGGTCTTCTTTCCCTGCTCTCTGTTATTCCCTCCCTACATCTCGAAAGCAGTACCCTGAGGGTCTTCTCTCCCTGCTCTCTGTTATTCCCTCCCTACATCTCGAAAGCAGTACCCTGAGGGTCTTCTCTCCCTGCTCTATGTTATTCCGTCCCTACATCTCGAAAGCAGTACCCTGAGGGTCTTCTTTCCCTGCTCTCTGTTATTCCCTCCCTACATCTCGAAAGCAGTACCCTGAGGGTCTTCTCTCCCTGCTCTCTGTTATTCCCTCCCTACATCTCGAAAGCAGTACCCTGAGGGTCTTCTCTCCCTGCTCTATGTTATTCCGTCCCTACATCTCAAAAGCAGTACCCTGAGGGTCTTCTCTCCCTGCTCTATGTTATTCCCTCCCTACATCTCGAAAGCAGTACCCTGAGGGTCTTCTCTCCCTGCTCTATGTTATTCCCTCCTTACATCTCGAAAGCAGTACCCTGAGGGTCTTCTCTCCCTGCTCTCTGTTATTCCCTCCCTACATCTCGAACGCAGTACCCTAAGGGTCTTCTCTCCCTGCTCTCTGTTATTCCCTCCCTACATCTCGAAAGCAGTACACTGAGGGTCTTCTCTCCCTGCTCTCTGTTATTCCCTCCTTACATTTCGAAAGCAGTACCCTGAGGGTCTTCTCTCCCTGCTCTCTGTTATTCCCTCCCTACATCTCGAACGCAGTACCCTGAGGGTCTTCTATCCCTGCTCTCTGTTATTCCCTCCCTACATCTCGAAAGCAGTACCCTGAGGATCTTCTCTCCCTGCTCTCTGTTATTCCCTCCCTAAATCTCGAAAGCAGTACCCTGAGGGTCTTCTCTCCATGCTCTCTGTTATTCCCTCTCTACATCTCGAAAGCAGTACCCTGAAGGTCTTCTCTCCCTGCTCTCTGTTATTCCCTCCCTACATCTCGAAAGCAGTACCCTGAGGGTCTTCTCTCCCTGCTCTGTTATTCCCTCCCTACATCTCGAAAGCAGTACCCTGAGGGTCTTCTCTCCCTGCTCTCTGTTATTCCCTCCCTACATCTCGAAAGCAGTACCCTGAGGGTCTTCTCTCCCTGCTCTCTGTTATTCCCTCCCTACATCTCGAAAGCAGTACCCTGAGGGTCTTCTCTCCCTGCTCTCTGTTATTCCCTCCCTACATCTCGAAAGCAGTACCCTGAGGGTCTTCTCTCCCTGCTCTCTGTTATTCCCTCCCTACATCTCGAAAGCAGTACCCTGAGGGTCTTCTCTCCCTGCTCTCTGTTATCCCCTCCCTACATCTCGAAAGCAGTACCCTGAGGGTCTTCTCTCCATGCTCTCTGTTATTCCCTCCCTACATCTCGAAAGCAGTACCCTGAGGGTCTTCTCTCCCTGCTCTCTGTTATCCCCTCCCTACATCTCGAAAGCAGTACCCTGACGGTCTTCTCTCCCTGCTCTCTGTTATCCCCTCCCTACATCTCGAAAGCAGTACCCTGAGGGTCTTCTCTCCCTGCTCTCTGTTATCCCCTCCCTACATCTCGAAAGCAGTACCCTGAGGGTCTTCTCTCCCTGCTCTCTGTTATCCCCTCCCTACATCTCGAAAGCAGTACCCTGAGGGTCTTCTCTCCCTGCTCTCTGTTATCCCCTCCCTACATCTCGAAAGCAGTACCCTGAGGGTCTTCTCTCCCTGCTCTCTGTTATTCCCTCCCTACATCTCGAAAGCAGTACCCTGAGGGTCTTCTCTCCCTGCTCTCTGTTATCCCCTCCCTACATCTCGAAAGCAGTACCCTGAGGGTCTTCTCTCCCTGCTCTCTGTTATTCCCTCCCTACATCTCGAAAGCAGTACCCTGAGGGTCTTCTCTCCCTGCTCTCTGTTATCCCCTCCCTACATCTCGAAAGCAGTACCCTGAGGGTCTTCTCTCCCTGCTCTCTGTTATCCCCTCCCTACATCTCGAAAGCAGTACCCTGAGGGTCTTCTCTCCCTGCTCTCTGTTATCCCCTCCCTACATCTCGAAAGCAGTACCCTGAGGGTCTTCTCTCCCTGCTCTCTGTTATTCCCTCCCTACATCTCGAAAGCAGTACCCTGAGGGTCTTCTCTCCCTGCTCTCTGTTATCCCCTCCCTACATCTCGAAAGCAGTACCCTGAGGGTCTTCTCTCCCTGCTCTCTGTTATCCCCTCCCTACATCTCGAAAGCAGTACCCTGAGGGTCTTCTCTCCCTGCTCTCTGTTATCCCCTCCCTACATCTCGAAAGCAGTACCCTGAGGGTCTTCTCTCCCTGCTCTCTGTTATTCCCTCCCTACATCTCGAAAGCAGTACCCTGAGGGTCTTCTCTCCCTGCTCTCTGTTATCCCCTCCCTACATCTCGAAAGCAGTACCCTGAGGGTCTTCTCTCCCTGCTCTCTGTTATCCCCTCACTACATCTCGAAAGCAGTACCCTGAGGGTCTTCTCTCCCTGCTCTCTGTTATCCCCTCCCTACATCTCGAAAGCAGTACCCTGAGGGTCTTCTCTCCCTGCTCTCTGTTATTCCCTCCCTACATCTCGAAAGCAGTACCCTGAGGGTCTTCTCTCCCTGCTCTCTGTTATTCCCTCCCTACATCTCGAAAGCAGTACCCTGAGGGTCTTCTCTCCCTGCTCTCTGTTATCCCCTCTCTACATCTCGAAAGCAGTACCCTGAGGGTCTTCTCTCCCTGCTCTCTGTTATCCCCTCCCTACATCTCGAAAGCAGTACCCTGAGGGTCTTCTCTCCCTGCTCTCTGTTATTCCCTCCCTACATCTCGAAAGCAGTACCCTGAGGGTCTTCTCTCCCTGCTCTCTGTTATTCCCTCCCTACATCTCGAAAGCAGTACCCTGAGGGTCTTCTCTCCCTGCTCTATGTTATTCCGTCCCTACACCTCGAAAGCAGTACCCTGAGGGTCTTCTCTCCCTGCTCTCTGTTATTCCCTCCCTACATCTCGAAAGCAGTACCCTGAGGGTGTTCTCTCCCTGCTCTATGTTATTCCGTCCCTACACCTCGAAAGCAGTACCCTGAGGGTCTTCTCTCCCTGCTCTCTGTTATTCCCTCCCTACATCTCGAACGCAGTACCCTGAGGGTGTTCTCTCCCTGCTCCATGTTATTCCGTCTCTACTTCTCGAAAGCAGTACCCTGAGGGTCTTCTCTCCCTGCTCTCTGTTATTCCCTCCCTACATCTCGAAAGCAGTACCCTGAGGGTCTTCTTTCCCTGCTCTCTGTTATTCCCTCCCTACATCTCGAAAGCAGTACCCTGAGGGTCTTCTCTCCCTGCTCTCTGTTATTCCCTCCCTACATCTCGAAAGCAGTACCCTGAGGGTCTTCTCTCCCTGCTCTATGTTATTCCGTCCCTACATCTCGAAAGCAGTACCCTGAGGGTCTTCTTTCCCTGCTCTCTGTTATTCCCTCCCTACATCTCGAAAGCAGTACCCTGAGGGTCTTCTCTCCCTGCTCTCTGTTATTCCCTCCCTACATCTCGAAAGCAGTACCCTGAGGGTCTTCTCTCCCTGCTCTATGTTATTCCGTCCCTACATCTCAAAAGCAGTACCCTGAGGGTCTTCTCTCCCTGCTCTATGTTATTCCCTCCCTACATCTCGAAAGCAGTACCCTGAGGGTCTTCTCTCCCTGCTCTATGTTATTCCCTCCTTACATCTCGAAAGCAGTACCCTGAGGGTCTTCTCTCCCTGCTCTCTGTTATTCCCTCCCTACATCTCGAACGCAGTACCCTGAGGGTCTTCTCTCCCTGCTCTCTGTTATTCCCTCCCTACATCTCGAAAGCAGTACACTGAGGGTCTTCTCTCCCTGCTCTCTGTTATTCCCTCCTTACATTTCGAAAGCAGTACCCTGAGGGTCTTCTCTCCCTGCTCTCTGTTATTCCCTCCCTACATCTCGAACGCAGTACCCTGAGGGTCTTCTATCCCTGCTCTCTGTTATTCCCTCCCTACATCTCGAAAGCAGTACCCTGAGGATCTTCTCTCCCTGCTCTCTGTTATTCCCTCCCTAAATCTCGAAAGCAGTACCCTGAGGGTCTTCTCTCCATGCTCTCTGTTATTCCCTCTCTACATCTCGAAAGCAGTACCCTGAAGGTCTTCTCTCCCTGCTCTCTGTTATTCCCTCCCTACATCTCGAAAGCAGTACCCTGAGGGTCTTCTCTCCCTGCTCTGTTATTCCCTCCCTACATCTCGAAAGCAGTACCCTGAGGGTCTTCTCTCCCTGCTCTCTGTTATTCCCTCCCTACATCTCGAAAGCAGTACCCTGAGGGTCTTCTCTCCCTGCTCTCTGTTATTCCCTCCCTACATCTCGAAAGCAGTACCCTGAGGGTCTTCTCTCCCTGCTCTCTGTTATTCCCTTCCTACATCTCGAAAGCAGTACCCTGAGGGTCTTCTCTCCCTGCTCTCTGTTATTCCCTCCCTACATCTCGAAAGCAGTACCCTGAGGGTCTTCTCTCCCTGCTCTCTGTTATCCCCTCCCTACATCTCGAAAGCAGTACCCTGAGGGTCTTCTCTCCATGCTCTCTGTTATTCCCTCCCTACATCTCGAAAGCAGTACCCTGAGGGTCTTCTCTCCCTGCTCTCTGTTATCCCCTCCCTACATCTCGAAAGCAGTACCCTGACGGTCTTCTCTCCCTGCTCTCTGTTATCCCCTCCCTACATCTCGAAAGCAGTACCCTGAGGGTCTTCTCTCCCTGCTCTCTGTTATCCCCTCCCTACATCTCGAAAGCAGTACCCTGAGGGTCTTCTCTCCCTGCTCTCTGTTATCCCCTCCCTACATCTCGAAAGCAGTACCCTGAGGGTCTTCTCTCCCTGCTCTCTGTTATCCCCTCCCTACATCTCGAAAGCAGTACCCTGAGGGTCTTCTCTCCCTGCTCTCTGTTATTCCCTCCCTACATCTCGAAAGCAGTACCCTGAGGGTCTTCTCTCCCTGCTCTCTGTTATCCCCTCCCTACATCTCGAAAGCAGTACCCTGAGGGTCTTCTCTCCCTGCTCTCTGTTATTCCCTCCCTACATCTCGAAAGCAGTACCCTGAGGGTCTTCTCTCCCTGCTCTCTGTTATCCCCTCCCTACATCTCGAAAGCAGTACCCTGAGGGTCTTCTCTCCCTGCTCTCTGTTATCCCCTCCCTACATCTCGAAAGCAGTACCCTGAGGGTCTTCTCTCCCTGCTCTCTGTTATCCCCTCCCTACATCTCGAAAGCAGTACCCTGAGGGTCTTCTCTCCCTGCTCTCTGTTATTCCCTCCCTACATCTCGAAAGCAGTACCCTGAGGGTCTTCTCTCCCTGCTCTCTGTTATCCCCTCCCTACATCTCGAAAGCAGTACCCTGAGGGTCTTCTCTCCCTGCTCTCTGTTATCCCCTCCCTACATCTCGAAAGCAGTACCCTGAGGGTCTTCTCTCCCTGCTCTCTGTTATCCCCTCCCTACATCTCGAAAGCAGTACCCTGAGGGTCTTCTCTCCCTGCTCTCTGTTATTCCCTCCCTACATCTCGAAAGCAGTACCCTGAGGGTCTTCTCTCCCTGCTCTCTGTTATCCCCTCCCTACATCTCGAAAGCAGTACCCTGAGGGTCTTCTCTCCCTGCTCTCTGTTATTCCCTCCCTACATCTCGAAAGCAGTACCCTGAGGGTCTTCTCTCCCTGCTCTCTGTTATCCCCTCCCTACATCTCGAAAGCAGTACCCTGAGGGTCTTCTCTCCCTGCTCTCTGTTATCCCCTCCCTACATCTCGAAAGCAGTACCCTGAGGGTCTTCTCTCCCTGCTCTCTGTTATCCCCTCCCTACATCTCGAAAGCAGTACCCTGAGGGTCTTCTCTCCCTGCTCTCTGTTATTCCCTCCCTACATCTCGAAAGCAGTACCCTGAGGGTCTTCTCTCCCTGCTCTCTGTTATCCCCTCCCTACATCTCGAAAGCAGTACCCTGAGGGTCTTCTCTCCCTGCTCTCTGTTATCCCCTCCCTACATCTCGAAAGCAGTACCCTGAGGGTCTTCTCTCCCTGCTCTCTGTTATCCCCTCCCTACATCTCGAAAGCAGTACGCTGAGGGTCTTCTCTCCCTGCTCTCTGTTATCCCCTCCCTACATCTCGAAAGCAGTACCCTGAGGGTCTTCTCTCCCTGCTCTCTGTTATCCCCTCCCTACATCTCGAAAGCAGTACCCTGAGGGTCTTCTCTCCCTGCTCTCTGTTATCCCCTCCCTACATCTCGAAAGCAGTACCCTGAGGGTCTTCTCTCCCTGCTCTCTGTTATCCCCTCCCTACATCTCGAAAGCAGTACCCTGAGGGTCTTCTCTCCCTGCTCTCTGTTATTCCCTCCCTACATCTCGAAAGCAGTACCCTGAGGGTCTTCTCTCCCTGCTCTCTGTTATCCCCTCCCTACATCTCGAAAGCAGTACCCTGAGGGTCTTCTCTCCCTGCTCTCTGTTATCCCCTCCCTACATCTCGAAAGCAGTACCCTGAGGGTCTTCTCTCCCTGCTCTCTGTTATCCCCTCCCTACATCTCGAAAGCAGTACCCTGAGGGTCTTCTCTCCCTGCTCTCTGTTATCCCCTCCCTACATCTCGAAAGCAGTACCCTGAGGGTCTTCTCTCCCTGCTCTCTGTTATTCCCTCCCTACATCTCGAAAGCAGTACCCTGAGGGTCTTCTCTCCCTGCTCTCTGTTATCCCCTCCCTACATCTCGAAAGCAGTACCCTGAGGGTCTTCTCTCCCTGCTCTCTGTTATCCCCTCCCTACATCTCGAAAGCAGTACCCTGAGGGTCTTCTCTCCCTGCTCTCTGTTATCCCCTCCCTACATCTCGAAAGCAGTACCCTGAGGGTCTTCTCTCCCTGCTCTCTGTTATCCCCTCCCTACATCTCGAAAGCAGTACCCTGAGGGTCTTCTCTCCCTGCTCTCTGTTATTCCCTCCCTACATCTCGAAAGCAGTACCCTGAGGGTCTTCTCTCCCTGCTCTCTGTTATCCCCTCCCTACATCTCGAAAGCAGTACACTGAGGGTCTTCTCTCCCTGCTCTCTGTTATCCCCTCCCTACATCTCGAAAGCAGTACCCTGAGGGTCTTCTCTCCCTGCTCTCTGTTATCCCCTCCCTACATCTCGAAAGCAGTACCCTGAGGGTCTTCTCTCCCTGCTCTCTGTTATCCCCTCCCTACATCTCGAAAGCAGTACCCTGAGGGTCTTCTCTCCCTGCTCTCTGTTATTCCCTCCCTACATCTCGAAAGCAGTACCCTGATGGTCTTCTCTCCCTGCTCTCTGTTATTCCCTCCCTACATCTCGAAAGCAGTACCCTGAGGGTCTTCTCTCCCTGCTCTCTGTTATCCCCTCTCTACATCTCGAAAGCAGTACCCTGAGGGTCTTCTCTCCCTGCTCTCTGTTATCCCCTCCCTACATCTCGAAAGCAGTACCCTGAGGGTCTTCTCTCCCTGCTCTCTGCTATCCCCTCCCTACATCTCGAAAGCAGTACCCTGAGGGTCTTCTCTCCCTGCTCTCTGTTATCCCCTCTCTACATCTCGAAAGCAGTACCCTGAGGGTCTTCTCTCCCTGCTCTCTGTTATCCCCTCCCTACATCTCGAAAGCAGTACCCTGAGGGTCTTCTCTCCCTGCTCTCTGTTATCCCCTCCCTACATCTCGAAAGCAGTACCCTGAGGGTCTTCTCTCCCTGCTCTCTGTTATTCCCTCCCTACATCTCGAAAGCAGTACCCTGAGGGTCTTCTCTCCCTGCTCTCTGTTATTCCCTCCCTACATCTCGAAAGCAGTACCCTGAGGGTCTTCTCTCCCTGCTCTCTGTTATCCCCTCTCTACATCTCGAAAGCAGTACCCTGAGGGTCTTCTCTCCCTGCTCTCTGTTATCCCCTCTCTACATCTCGAAAGCAGTACCCTGAGGGTCTTCTCTCCCTGCTCTCTGTTATCCCCTCACTACATCTCGAAAGCAGTACCCTGAGGGTCTTCTCTCCCTGCTCTCTGTTATCCCCTCCCTACATCTCGAAAGCAGTACCCTGAGGGTCTTCTCTCCCTGCTCTCTGTTATTCCCTCCCTACATCTCGAAAGCAGTACCCTGAGGGTCTTCTCTCCCTGCTCTCTGTTATTCCCTCCCTACATCTCGAAAGCAGTACCCTGAGGGTCTTCTCTCCCTGCTCTCTGTTATCCCCTCTCTACATCTCGAAAGCAGTACCCTGAGGGTCTTCTCTCCCTGCTCTCTGTTATCCCCTCCCTACATCTCGAAAGCAGTACCCTGAGGGTCTTCTCTCCCTGCTCTCTGTTATTCCCTCCCTACATCTCGAAAGCAGTACCCTGAGGGTCTTCTCTCCCTGCTCTCTGTTATTCCCTCCCTACATCTCGAAAGCAGTACCCTGAGGGTCTTCTCTCCCTGCTCTCTGTTATCCCCTCTCTACATCTCGAAAGCAGTACCCTGAGGTTCTTCTCTCCCTGCTCTCTTTTATCCCCTCCCTACATCTCGAAAGCAGTACCCTGAGGGTCTTCTCTCCCTGCTCTCTGTTATTCCCTCCCTACATCTCGAAAGCAGTACCCTGAGGGTCTTCTCTCCCTGCTCTCTGTTATCCCCTCCCTACATCTCGAAAGCAGTACCCTGAGGGTCTTCTCTCCCTGCTCTCTGTTATTCCCTCCCTACATCTCGAAAGCAGTACCCTGAGGGTCTTCTCTCCCTGCTCTCTGTTATCCCCTCCCTACATCTCGAAAGCAGTACCCTGAGGGTCTTCTCTCCCTGCTCTCTGTTATCCCCTCCCTACATCTCGAAAGCAGTACCCTGAGGGTCTTCTCTCCCTGCTCTCTGTTATCCCCTCCCTACATCTCGAAAGCAGTACCCTGAGGGTCTTCTCTCCCTGCTCTCTGTTATCCCCTCCCTACATCTCGAAAGCAGTACCCTGAGGGTCTTCTCTCCCTGCTCTCTGTTATCCCCTCCCTACATCTCGAAAGCAGTACCCTGAGGGTCTTCTCTCCCTGCTCTCTGTTATCCCCTCCCTACATCTCGAAAGCAGTACCCTGAGGGTCTTCTCTCCCTGCTCTCTGTTATCCCCTCCCTACATCTCGAAAGCAGTACCCTGAGGGTCTTCTCTCCCTGCTCTCTGTTATCCCCTCCCTACATCTCGAAAGCAGTACCCTGAGGGTCTTCTCTCCCTGCTCTCTGTTATCCCCTCCCTACATCTCGAAAGCAGTACCCTGAGGGTCTTCTCTCCCTGCTCTCTGTTATCCCCTCCCTACATCTCGAAAGCAGTACCCTGAGGGTCTTCTCTCCCTGCTCTCTGTTATCCCCTCCCTACATCTCGAAAGCAGTACCCTGAGGGTCTTCTCTCCCTGCTCTCTGTTATCCCCTCCCTACATCTCGAAAGCAGTACCCTGAGGGTCTTCTCTCCATGCTCTCTGTTATCCCCTCCCTACATCTCGAAAGCAGTACCCTGAGGGTCTTCTCTCCCTGCTCTCTGTTATCCCCTCTCTACATCTCGAAAGCAGTACCCTGAGGGTCTTCTCTCCCTGCTCTCTGTTATCCCCTCTCTACATCTCGAAAGCAGTACCCTGAGGGTCTTCTCTCCCTGCTCTCTGTTATCCCCTCACTACATCTCGAAAGCAGTACCCTGAGGGTCTTCTCTCCCTGCTCTCTGTTATCCCCTCCCTACATCTCGAAAGCAGTACCCTGAGGGTCTTCTCTCCCTGCTCTCTGTTATTCCCTCCCTACATCTCGAAAGCAGTACCCTGAGGGTCTTCTCTCCCTGCTCTCTGTTATTCCCTCCCTACATCTCGAAAGCAGTACCCTGAGGGTCTTCTCTCCCTGCTCTCTGTTATCCCCTCTCTACATCTCGAAAGCAGTACCCTGAGGGTCTTCTCTCCCTGCTCTCTGTTATCCCCTCCCTACATCTCGAAAGCAGTACCCTGAGGGTCTTCTCTCCCTGCTCTCTGTTATTCCCTCCCTACATCTCGAAAGCAGTACCCTGAGGGTCTTCTCTCCCTGCTCTCTGTTATTCCCTCCCTACATCTCGAAAGCAGTACCCTGAGGGTCTTCTCTCCCTGCTCTCTGTTATCCCCTCTCTACATCTCGAAAGCAGTACCCTGAGGTTCTTCTCTCCCTGCTCTCTTTTATCCCCTCCCTACATCTCGAAAGCAGTACCCTGAGGGTCTTCTCTCCCTGCTCTCTGTTATTCCCTCCCTACATCTCGAAAGCAGTACCCTGAGGGTCTTCTCTCCCTGCTCTCTGTTATCCCCTCCCTACATCTCGAAAGCAGTACCCTGAGGGTCTTCTCTCCCTGCTCTCTGTTATTCCCTCCCTACATCTCGAAAGCAGTACCCTGAGGGTCTTCTCTCCCTGCTCTCTGTTATCCCCTCCCTACATCTCGAAAGCAGTACCCTGAGGGTCTTCTCTCCCTGCTCTCTGTTATCCCCTCCCTACATCTCGAAAGCAGTACCCTGAGGGTCTTCTCTCCCTGCTCTCTGTTATCCCCTCCCTACATCTCGAAAGCAGTACCCTGAGGGTCTTCTCTCCCTGCTCTCTGTTATCCCCTCCCTACATCTCGAAAGCAGTACCCTGAGGGTCTTCTCTCCCTGCTCTCTGTTATCCCCTCCCTACATCTCGAAAGCAGTACCCTGAGGGTCTTCTCTCCCTGCTCTCTGTTATCCCCTCCCTACATCTCGAAAGCAGTACCCTGAGGGTCTTCTCTCCCTGCTCTCTGTTATCCCCTCCCTACATCTCGAAAGCAGTACCCTGAGGGTCTTCTCTCCCTGCTCTCTGTTATCCCCTCCCTACATCTCGAAAGCAGTACCCTGAGGGTCTTCTCTCCCTGCTCTCTGTTATCCCCTCCCTACATCTCGAAAGCAGTACCCTGAGGGTCTTCTCTCCCTGCTCTCTGTTATCCCCTCCCTACATCTCGAAAGCAGTACCCTGAGGGTCTTCTCTCCCTGCTCTCTGTTATCCCCTCCCTACATCTCGAAAGCAGTACCCTGAGGGTCTTCTCTCCCTGCTCTCTGTTATCCCCTCCCTACATCTCGAAAGCAGTACCCTGAGGGTCTTCTCTCCATGCTCTCTGTTATCCCCTCCCTACATCTCGAAAGCAGTACCCTGAGGGTCTTCTCTCCCTGCTCTCTGTTATCCCCTCCCTACATCTCGAAAGCAGTACCCTGAGGGTCTTCTCTCCCTGCTCTCTGTTATCCCCTCCCTACATCTCGAAAGCAGTACCCTGAGGACGCGAGTTCCTTGCGGTGGCCCTCCTCTCCTGATCCTTCCTTCCTCTGTGTTCGCTGTGTATCTTAAATGAGATCATTGAGTTGCTTTCTCAAGCACTTGCAACCCAAGACGCTTGTGCTGGTGGGAGTCCAACCTTGCATCGTCATATCCCGGCGGCAATGCTCTTAGCAGCTGCGTACTTCCATCCGGCCGCCGGATCACCAGCATCCTCGTCGCTGATTGCGAGTGTGGCCCTCTTAAAGCTCCAGAAACAACGGGACGATACTGAAAGATCCAGAGTTTACACAACTATTGCAACTCGCTTCTGATTGCAAAGAATATACAATCACTATTGAAAATCATTTGAAATCTAAGCATGACAAACCTAGAAACTAAACATTTGGAGCCGATGAGATTTACCCGTATTGAATGTGGTCATCTGGTCAGAGCCGATGAGATTTACCCGTATTGAATGTGGTCATCTGGTCTGAGCCGAGGAAATTTACCCTTATTGAATGTGGTCATCCGGTCAGCCCAATGAAGGACTTTGAAAGAGGTAACACTATACTGGACAAATATCAAGAGCACATCAATGTATATAACAAGGTTTGGTTTCATTACTCACGATGACGGATCTGAGATCAAAAACACCAAAAGCGATTCTCACCTGATGGGAGCTACCAGAAGCCTCGTGGGATTGAGTGACATCATAGTCTTCTCTGCCACGCGCAACGACCATCCTCGTGGCACCTCCTCTACCACCAGCGCCGATTCTATGCGCGTCTGCGTCCTGAAAAGCAGATGTTTGTATGAAAACATCTAGAGAAAAAATGAGTAAAAGATTAGAAAAGGATTTTATTCACATGAATACACTCAGCACACAAATCCTAACACTTGCTTTGTTTTGACTTTGATTAGAGCTTTTCATCCTTTTAGGCTGAAATCATCCCCCAAGGTAAACATGGTATATTTAAAATTTCTGCCCGAAAAACGTAACGATTCATTTACCTGCCGCGAATAAATACACAATTTTCCTGTCCTGGATCGATTGTTACGGGCTCAGAGACAGAAAGACATCCGATCTTACCTGGCCATAGACCACCTGGGGGACCTTTCCTCCTCCCCAGATGGCACCGGAAGAGAACTCCCTGCCGGCGGCAGTTCTTCTGTAGGAGTAGTCGACTCCCTCCACTGCCCCCATCTCCAACCTCGACCTCTTCACTTGCACTACTGGTGAGGAGACAGCTGCTGCCGGACGAACTGCTCCTGCAATGTAATCATCTCATTCCTAATCTTGTCGACTGCATTTGGAGTGGATTAATCAAATGATAAATGAACGAGAGGAGTGAGGAAAAGAACTAGGGAGAAGAGGAGGAGCATGGAACCTAAGGAGGGCAGCTCAGGGTTACAGAAGAGGGGTAAAAAAAAACGTTCCTCAAAGGAGAGTTTCTGTCCTTTCAGATCATAAATGCTCCCGAGTAGAATCCGAAAGTTTCAAGTTTATAAATACATGATTCTCTCTGCAGGGCTTGATAAATTTAATTTTGTTTTAAATGAATAATGCTGCGGTTTAGCCTAAGTGAACAGAAAAACAATAGACATCATAATCCGAAACCAGGAAAATATAATATTTGAAATACGCGCTTAATACTGGTGAGGGAACGAACCTCCTCTAGAATTTAAAGGAGCTGCGTTGTGGTTGCCCTGCATGGATGGGCCCGCCCCCCTGGCCTCTCTCTCCTTCAACTCTCTCGCCTTCTGGGCTGCAATTGCCATGGCTCGCTTCTTCTCTCGTCGAGTCTGCAAATTGAGAAAATGAACCGCGTCATGATTCAAACTACGCCAACTTTACTATCTTTCAGATATTAAAGTACATATGTTCTGCAAAAAAAAACTTCTTTGCTCTACAAATGATTCCGTGCTTGTAGCTCAGATGTTAGGAAACTTCAAGGCAATCAATAAATGAGGCCCTGCTTCCGAAGGGGGAAGCTCACCTCCCAGTAAGCTCTAATCTCCCATAGCTTGAGGTCCACTCCGTCCACCCAGTCTGTTCTTGTATTCGCAAACGCACGGTTTTCTTCCCTCTGGCGAATGGACTTTCTCTTCCTCAGACCTGATAAAAAGAATGGGTTTTAACGCACTTTTCTGGATTGTAAACGGATAGTATGAATCTTTCTTCATAGGGAAAAGGTAAATAAGGAGTGCATACTTCCGGCTCTTCCATGCAGTTCGGCAGTCTCTTCATCGTCCTGATCATATGAAACCGAAGTGTGCAGCTCAATATCAGGGTCTCCGTCGATGAGAATCACCTCAACTTCTCTTCTTTCAGCCACAGAAATTGTGCATTTTCGTAGAATGCTTATCAAAGAATCCTCATCAACAACTCAACAGAACGGAACGATAATAAGAAGACGATGAGAACAAAGGTCCATATTGTTCACCTTGAGACTGATTTGATATCTCTCGTAGAGTCCATCTGGAGGCATCTCGTGATGGCCGATCACTGTTCTTTGCTCGTCTCGGTCCGTATGGTGAACAATCACCTTTGGATTCTGCAAGCGAACAAACAACAAACTAATTTACGGCAAACAGTACCCAATCACACTTCAAACCTTCACATTATCGATCTAAAATCAAAACAACTCGAGCATCTCAAAATGTTACGGAAAAATGTCTCCAACAGCAGAACTGATGAACTAACGATAAAAATTGTGTGTTCGATTACATATACCCGAATGTTAACCATCATCAACAAGGAAGACATGGAAAGACAGGTGTTTGATCTTCTTAAGCAAAACCATCTCTTGAAACCCAATGAAAAAATCAAACGTACATTAGAGTCGTCAGGGGTGAGTTCTCCCCACCGAATGCACGACCACAGAACGCGCAGCTGCAGAGCCAAACCATGCAGTGAATGCACTCGAGCCGTATTAAATCTTAATCAAGAAGTCTGATTAATTTATCTACCCACAAATTTTTGAACAACTAGACCTCGTTTCTTGATCTCAATTATATATTTCCTTTGCATTGCATCCATCTTTTTAACTTTTTAGTTCTATATATTTAAACCGGAGCTCGAATTACAGGGGGAAAAAACAAGAAAACCACGGACCTTGACTAGATTTTTTTAAAACTTGTTCAATAAACAAACTTAAGCAAAGAAATCGGCATAAAAACTTCGATCAAAGCGAATTATTTTCTTCAATGCAGTGTTCAAAAAGAGAATATATCTGAAAGAAACCTCCAGCAGTGATCGAACAAAGGCCTGGCGCATGGGTAATTCCAGATCGTATAGTTGGACTTAGAAGTTCGACTGAATCCCGGAACGTATGTGTACGCGAGACCGCCTTGTCTAGACATCTTTTTCAGGTATCTGCAAACAGAATCTTGTCAGAATTACTAGCTGAAACAACACGGCGATACTACATACAGATGAAAACTGAATCACTTTGATAGACCTCGTCATGGGTGAAGGAGTAAATATCGAAGGAGTAAAACTGAATCACTTTGATAGACCTCGTCATGGGTGAAGGGGTAAATATCGAAGGAGTAAAACTGAATCACTTTGATAGACCTCGTCATGGGTGAAGGGGTAAATATCGACAATTGAAGAAAACGCTGTCGAATCATTCGCTCATCAACAGCAACCGCTTTTTAGATGGCAATGTCTCTTGTCTAATTTAAATCAGGGACTCAGGAAGACCAGACCAGCTTTGTTGGCGCGATTGGTAAACTGCCAACTGGCAAAAAATTATCTAGCGCGACCGACCTTCTCCCTCACTCTAAATGAATGTATCAGAGTTTTCACAGCTAAAATTAAAGGGAAAAAACTTCATTCTTCTAGAAAAATATAACGTTTTATTAGCCATAACTCAGAATCAACCGGTTTCGTAAAGTTAAAAATAAAAACTTCTAACCTATTATAGCGATCGACCTATTAAAAAATCAAGACATATTTTACCTATGGTTGGCGCATACATGTTCATCCAAAATTCTCTTCTCCTTCCGTTCCAAATTACCTTTTTGAACTTATCTTTCCATTCTTTTTAGCCTTTACTTATACTTTTTTTTCCCGATTCCGCTCGATGCGAACCAACATCGCTTAGATGGGTCTCATTCAACTCCTCATCCCACTAACCTCTCTTGCAATCGAAGTATCGAGAACTTTCCGGACTTGGTGCGGAACGGCAATGGTTGGGGCATCGGGTACGGTATCATCTTCCCCAGTTCTTTTCTTCTCAACTCTTCCCTATCTGCTAATCGACGAATTTCCGATGCTTTATTGGCTGCAAAACAATTGAAATCTGAAACATGAGTTGTTATATTGAAGAATTGAAGAAAAAAAGTTCTGAAAGAAAGGGACTTTGTGAATTTAGAGTCAATAATAATATTGAAATAACTTGTTTAAAAGAAAGAACCTCTACTTCGGGCAATTCTGCATACGACAGAATAGCAAGGAAGTTTTCCGTCTTGGCAAGAAGGGGAATAGCAGTCTCCAGGAGTTTCCTCCTCCTCTTTCTGCTTCTTTCTCTCCGCTACTCTGTCCATAAGCAATGTCAATCGGGAGGACTTCTTTTCCCACTTCCCGTCACTCTTGTTCCTGACAGGCGGTGCCTCTACGTGGATTGTCCGGTTGGCACTGAGCCAGAGCCAACCGCCGAGCGCCTCTCTGGCATTCACTCTGTACTGCTCGTCCTTCATCCTCCAGATGTTGTGCTTGGGCCCTCCGGAGAGTTTGGTGTACTTTACCCAGACGAGCGACTCATCCTCTGCGTCCGCGGTGAGCAACTCCCGCTCGAGCTTCTTCTTCCTCAGCTCCTCCTTTGTCCTCTCCTCTCGCTGCTCCGCCGTCTGGCGGATAAAGTGTGTTGAACCGAGCGAGTTCCACCACTGCGGAACGAATAGCGTCTTCCTCATGCCACATTCCAGATACAGCAGGCAATCCCTGAGAGCATCCACTCCTTTCGCTTCTCCCAGCTTCTGAAATACAACTAAAGGTCATTCTATCTATTCACACTTCTTGCATGAAAGAAGAACAAAAGTGAAAGAGAGAAGCGGGTAAATGAGAAACATACCAGAGTGAATTCCTTCTCGAGGGCTGGCCACTGCCTGTGCATCAGTGCTATGGGAATCCTCCTGGCCATTCTTCCGATAATCCATTCGATGTACTTCGCAGCTAGGATCTCACTTCCGTACAAATCTTTGCCTTTCGCCAGACTCCACTCAAAATGAGCTTCGTCTGTTAGGGAGAATCGACCTGAAACATTTCACGAGCTTAGTTCCTGAACTTGGAATGACGCCTCATCCATTATTTAAACTAACCCTAGTTCAAATGGGCGGGATCGAACCCAGCTATCTCTTGTCTAACCAGCGCGCGTTACCATTAAACCACGGTGACACATTGCTATTCCTTGCGATAGTGCTATATGAAAAACTCAACTGCCATTTGAAGATCTAGCCTAGCCTTAAACTATTCAAGTATAAACAGGAGTCCTTGACGAGAATGAAGATGAGATCGTACCAGCCATGTACTTCTTTTTGTCTCTCTCCTTGCCGCGGACCGCTGCCGGCTTGGCCAAATCGGAGAGGGAGAAGTGGTTCTTGTACTCCTTGAAGCCCTTATCAGTGAAGCCGGTGCGGAAAGCCATTCTCATGTCGTCCTCTCCGGCGGATTCCTTCTCCATCTTGTGCTGGAGTACCTCCTCCTGCTCCACTCCTCCACTCCAGAAGGTGTTCGTCAGGCTGCCATGGGCGATTCCCATCATTCGCTCCACTCGCCTCGCGATCTCTTCATTCTCGTCGTCCACAACAACCAACTGCAATCAGTAAAGAGCTGAAAAGCCAAGTTTAACAAACTGCTCGAGGGCTTTTCATTTTTTAATCCAAAGAAACTGTAGTTGTTTTCATGGGAGCAACCTCAGGCTACAATCCCTTCTCTCAAAACAATTATTTTTGTCACCACGCGCTTCTGCTCAGTAATAGACTTTTTAAAAAATCCGGATGATCTTTTTGCAAAAAAAAGTTCTGAAAGCTATTTCTAATAGAGCATGATTTACAAAAAAGCCAGTAACTTTCTACTAAAAAAACCTTGATATTAAGTTTGGCAAAAAGAGTTGACATCAAAACAAAAGTTTGTATCTTTACATCGAATGATAATTTCCATCAAATGAGTCTAGATAGATTTTTCTCGATATCTTGCTTAAGCATTCATCGTAAATTTCACCACACCTCTTCCTTTATGTTGTTCTCTTGAAAGTCATCCTTGAAAAGCAGCGCTCTCGCATGACACTCTGCGACGATGTCAGAGATGCGGTTCACTGCAGTGGAATCCATGATTTATTGTATGAAATTGCTTGAAAAAAGAGAGGGAAAAGAGAGAGGTTTGATTGGACGTACGGTTGTCGATGTGTAGATAGGCGTGCTCAACCTGCTCCCCTTGCAGTCTCTGCACCATGGATTCTCTCCGCTCGTTCGTGACTTCCATTGTCACCGACATCTGCTCCACAATCACTGGCAGCTCCCGTTTCATTACCCTACAATCAGGGGTCTCATGGATATGTTGTTGTTGTAGATTGCCCGCCGTAGGTCTCCGGCTGGGTAGACGAGGTCTTCTTTGACATGGCTCAGAAAACAATAACCTTACTTACATCATTTATCTAATTACATTATTTCTCTTTCTCTCTCGGGGTTTATTTATTTATTTATTTATTTTTTCTTTTCTTTCTTTTTTTCCCCTTTTTTTTGAGAGAGAAAGGAATCACTGGTATAAGAACTTAACAACAGACGTCGGGCTATTCCACAAATCTATACTTCTTAAAAGTGTGTGGTCACAGCGACACGAGAATAAATGACTAGTTGTATGTGGCTCTTCTAAACATTTTGGGCAAAGAGGTGATTGGGCAGCTCCTATTCTGTGTAGGTAGCTGTTAAGGGAACTTGCATAGCCACTACGTAGTTGCGATAATGTTATTTGTTGTTCCCTGGGAAGTTGATTCGTTGATTTATGGATTCTGGGAGGTTTCTTACCTAGAACTGGGTTAGGGGAGCAAGATCTAATGAAATTTCTAACAGTCTCAGTATGTATTCTTTTAAGTGCGGCTTTCTGATCACTGTCTACTAGCATAATTTCTAAGTCCTTGGCATGTTTACGAATAGTTCTAGGTGGTTTGGGTTCCATGCATCGACGATGGGAGGGGTGGTTTGGGAGGAGTCTTGCTCTTGCAACGAATTGCTTGGTAAGCATCGTGTTGTGCTCCTTTATGGGTAACATTTCGCTTTCTAGAGCTAAGTGCTCTGTGCCGGCCATTGCTAGGTTTCCTGTTGCTATCCGAATTGCTCTATTTTGGTTTGCCTGTAGTTTTTTCCAGTTCGTCTCGGCCAATTGAGGGGAGTAAATTGGTGCGGCGTAGTTGAGAACGGATCTGGTCATTGTTTTGTAGGTTGCAAGAAGGGTGTTTTTCTGTTGGCCCCATGTTCTTCCTCCGAGGGCACGTAGTATATTCAGTCTTTTGGCCGTTCTCTGTTTAAGGTATTCTGCATGTTGTCGGAAGGTGCCGAGTTGGTCTAAGACGACACCGAGTATTTTGGGTGTTTTAGTTGTCGGCAAAAGGGTTCCGTGGATTTCTACCTTGGGTTCTTTTTTACATTCGCCTGTATGGGTTGTGAAAAGAGTGACCGTAGTCTTTTCCTTGGATATGATCATTTTACGTTGTTCCAATTCTTCTACGAGTTTCGGTAGGAAGTGGTTGATCTGATCTTCACAGGTTTCAATACAGGGGCTTGAGGAGAGAATTGATATGTCGTCGGCGTAGGCTGTCATCTGCGTGTTTCCTGTGGGTTGCGGGAGGTTGTTTATGTAGAGATTGAATAAGAGGGGGCTGAGCACTGCTCCTTGTGGAACACCAGATCTGCATGTGAGACGTCGACTGCTTTTTCCTTGGAAATCTACCTTGATTGTACGGCCTCTTAGGTAGCTGGACATCCATCGGACGATGGCTCTTGGCATATTCGTTTCAGTGAGTTTCTTGCAGAGAAGGGATATGTTCACTAAGTCATATGCTGCAGTGAGGTCAAGGGCGACCATGAGAGTGCGGTCCGGGGGTGGTTTCCGATTGAAGCCGTTTGTTATTTTCCCGGTTATTTCCAGGAGTGCGGTAGTAGTCGAGTGCTCTTTGCGGAATCCATGTTGCCAGTCAGCGATTTGAAAGCCTTCCGCCAGGAATGGTAATAAGACCCGTTCGAATGTTTTGGCTATAGGTGATAGTATTGATATTGGTCTATAGCCGTTCAGGTTGCTGGAGTCCTTTCCTGGTTTAGGTAACATTATCACTCTTGCATCTTTCCATCTGGACGGGATAATACCTGTTTGCAGCGTGTTATTGAAGAGGATGCAGAGACATTTTCTGAAGTTTTCACCGGCCATTTTGAGTAGTAGAGGGCAGATGCCTTCACTGTCTGGGCATTTGGAACCTTTGGTTTTCTTGATTGCTTCTTCGATCTGTGCCAGGGAAATTTGGGGAGCGTCTGTCCGTTTGAGGCCTTTAATTAGTCGTGTTGTGCTTCTTGCTGATTTGTCGACCTCTTTAGGGGCTTGTTTAGCTAATTTTCTGGCAAAAGCGTTTGAGGCAGATGTTGGGCATAGACTTTTCCCGTCGTGAATGATGGTCAAGTGCGTCGGTTTTATTGATTTGCCGTCGATAGCCTTTATCGTTTTCCAGAGTTTGTTGCCCGGTTCGTTGTGGCTAATTTCAGATATGTACTTTTATGGATGGAACACATACCCTTTGGTGGGATAACCATTCTTCTGCGCAGAATAGCATCACTCCCGAGCGAATAAGAGACCTTCTTGATATGTACACTGAAGAACTGTGACAGACCTTAGAAGAGGAATGAACGACGGAGAAATCTTAGCCCTTTTTGAAGAGAAGGGACTTCCCAGAAAAGGGATTCCCAGTATCTTACCAAACTTAAATTAATAAATAAAGCTTCGGATGTGCTTTGGCCAAATGAATGCTCGAGGAATGAATGTTTGGGGGGACTAATAGAGTAACTCACGAGCATAGAACTTTCTCCAGTCGTTCGTCATCTAGTCGAGTCAGCAGCTCGTGCAGTTGAGGCGCTGTCGAGTAGTAATAAACCTCCTCGCCTTTCTCGTCTTGTCTGCAGATATATTCCGGTTTAAAATTGCATTCAGAAGGCTAAGTTTATGAAACGAACCTTCTGGTGACCAAAGTTGTGAAATTTTTTCCGGTCTACTATTAAACTTTTATCTCTGTTTAAGAAAAAACAAACCAAAAGGAAACAAACTAAAATTTAGCTGACTTATCCCCGAGTCCCCCCAGGGAACATCGTCAGGGGTCGCCCTGTCAACCACTCGAGAAAAAAAGATTTTCAGCACATCCTGGACAGCTATGTATAAAACCAAGTTTCTTCAAATTATTTTATCAGAACTAGGAACAATCATAAAAAAATTGAAATAATCTGTCACGAAAGTGAGCTCTCAATTGGATTCCAATTTTAACAAACCCTATTCACTACCTTTTTTTGCAATAAATTATTCAATGAAATTGAGCTTTCTCGGGAAAAAATAATTTCATGAGTCTCATAAATAGTTTCGATCATCCCAGATAATATTGCGATCGAATATGCCAATGAGTGGATAAGTATCTATCAACCATAGTAATCTTCGCTTTGCTCTCTTACTTCAAACTTTTGAGTGATTTGAAAGAAAAAGTTGATAAATTTCCAAGTTATCATGTAAAACTGCTCGATTTTGATTATGAACCCACTCTCTTTTTTTCTCGAATTATATTTTTCCGTAGTCAGTGCTGATACGCAAACTCAAATTTTAAAACTACTCATATCAGTTTTGTGAGACACAAAGATACGTTTTTTGTTTTGTGAAATACGTTTTGTTTTTACAGTTTTGTGAGATGTGAATGTGACTGACACAAATATCCTCCTGGCGACGAACCAATAGTAGCGGCCATGTCTGTCCCTACCGATGGGAGCCATCCTGAGGGGCTGCTTCGAGTGGACCTGATCGATTGGAAGGCAGTCCGCCACTCCCTTCTTTCGGTGCACCTTCAACATTTCTCTGAATATCAAATGCTCAGTTACAGTCATCAAAATCCACGCAACCACATTGCTTATATTGATTTCAATCCTCAATTTGAGAAGTAAGAAGTCAAGTTTTTTGTCTTTCACACGCGCTCCGAGCAGAGATTTGCTTTGCTTTCTTCGCTCAACCATAAACATCTTGACCATACTGGTTTTTCAGTAATAAGTCACACGTTATGGACTGTTTTTTATCACTATATGTCAACGAACTTTTACGGTTGGGAATAGCCTGAGAAGAGGCTTCGCGTATGAAGAAGACGCTAACCTCGCAGACAGGGCACAGCCAGTCTCCCGGGACATCATTCAGCTGCGCGCATTCGATATGATATGCCGCCTCGCAGTTATCGCATTGCAACAAGCCGCCAGTTTTGTTGCAGCTGCGACACTTGTCCTCACTCTTGAAAAAGATTCAACTCGTGTTAAGAATGGTAGACCCGACCCGCTCTAAAAGGCTTATTATGATTAAGTGACTCACCAGAATCTTCCCATCATTTTTGACAATCTTCTTGAACTCTTGCGACTGCAGGAACTTTTCGCACAACCAGTAGATCACCGGGAGTCTCTCCTCGGCTCCCACAAATGGATAATTTGTTTGTGTCAGAATTGAGAGAACTTCTTCGGGGACTCTAGTGTGGTCCGCGTACGCATACCTTCGAAGAACCTAAGACAAGAAAAATGAGTTCTCTGAAGAGAGAGAGAAAATGAGAAAGAGAAACAAACCTCTGCGTATGTCATTGGTTCGAGAAGTTGAATGAGAATATTGAAAGAGTTATTTGTGTCCGTAGCCGCATAGCAGACGTTTTCCTCCTCATCGTCTCTGTAACTCGAAGGTTTTTATAAAATAGGAACCCTGAAATGCTGACCTCGACTCCTCCCTTCCCCTCGGCTTCGAATGAGAAGAAAGTAACCTCATTGCACATTTCAAGAGTGAAATGTGAAGCTCCGCTAGAAGTGGACTATGCTCCGGAACCGTCAAAGCAGCACAAAAGTCCTCTAGTAGAAAAGGAGAAAGGTACAAACTCCGGTAGAAGCTGCGGCACATTTCGTATACCTCAAAACAACACTTTTTTGAAAGTTTTCAAGTTCAGAAGAAAAATTTCCTTCAAAGAAGGCATCAGCGAAGTCAATTAAAAGTCTTTCTAAAAACATAATTTGGAAAGAATTGTACGTTTGAGCGCTCAAAAATAACTTTTTCTGTGAAATTTTCAACTTTAGTCAATCATTGGGTTGAAAAAAAGAAATATGAAAAAGGAACCTCGAGAGCTTGCATCAACAAGTGCGATTGAATGACGAGATCTTGACTGGAGGAAGGAAGTTCCAGAAGAGGAATCTCCGTCGGGTGCAACTCCACCCAGGGACATAAACAGTCATCAGAGACCTGAACAACTTATTAAATTCGTGAGACCATATATTCTAATTTTTTTCTTAAAACCTTCCGCGAAATCTGAATTTTGAGGGAAAAAATTCCGAAAAACATTAAATCCAACAAACAAGGTATTTAACAAAAAAAGCTCCACAAAAGCATCGCTGAAAACGCTTGACTGAAAAGTAAGTATAACGGAGAAATTGTGAATGAAGAAAAAACAAACTTCTTCTTCGGTCTTGATGACATTGCAAGAATCGAAGTCGATATCCTCTTCGAGGTCATCGAAGTCTAATTTCAACTGCTCTGAAATTTCAGTTTGCCACTCATTTTGAAGGTTACAAACTTTCAAAGTTCAATACTCTATAAAATAATTTTTTAGTAACCTTTGGCTTCCAAATCCTCTTCCTCCTCATCTGATAAAAAATCGACTCCATAATCTTCCTCTTCCACTTCCCAAGGTTTGAGAGACCTAGTAATTTGAGAAAAAGTATGAAGAACATTTAGTTTTGGTGTACTTCACAAAATTATCATAAAAAAATATTATTTTAAAAAATAGTCGTACCCTTTCCGTCGCGAGTTATTGGCTGGTTTTCGTCCTGTTCCACCTCTTCTACCTCCCCTTTTTCGTCCTCGAGGTGATACAGCGGCTCCACCGCCTCGGTTACTGTTTTTCCCTCTTTTAGCTCCCATTCAATGTTCTACTTAATCATACAATTTCAAATTTCAAATTAGCGCGCAATCATAAAACGCTTTTTGTGAATCACACGCAAGCAAACGAGGGGATTTTTCAGAAGATTTTTAACAGCTCCGAATTGTATATGCACGATAGTGAATCAACAAAGAGACGCTACTGATGTTGGGCTGTGCTGGCCTGAAATGACGCGGGCTCTTGGAAATTCTTGCCCTGTTCGTCTGCTTCTCTCAGCCCTCCACACTCTATTTGCTATGCAGTGATCGATACGCAGATAGCTCTTCATTTGAATCGTAACTTCAGAACAGTCCAAATTCAGTCATGTTACAGATTTGATAACATATTTCGAATGACCGAGCTATTCATTTCTGTAAGCTTGACCATACGGAGACTATCAGAAGCTTTAAAAATTTACGGTAACACTGAAAAGAGAAACTTAGCAAACAAAGTGAATTTGACTTTTCTGCAATTTACTTTCCGTTCGAGACTTTTCAAGCGGTAAATGATGCAAGTTTGAAACAATTTTTATATCATGATTGCTCTACCACAAGCTTTTTAAGGTTTTTTAGAGCTTTACAAAGCTTATTCTTTGAAAAAAAAAGTGCAGGAACGTTACATATATTAGTTTTCGCATTTAATAGCTTTGTATAGCACAAAATGTTGCTGAGTTGAAAAAATGATTAAGATAGACGTCGCGAGGGAGAGTAGACAAGTCCACACACGGGTGGAGTCTGCTATCACCAGTACGATCCAACTTCCAGTGAAAAATACAGAAAGAAACATCTGAGAAAAACTTTATTTCTTACATGCATGTGAAAACTTTATTTTTTTACGTGCAAGTCATTTTGTTCATTTATCGGTTTCGATTTTCTGGAATGAGGTGGCCGCACTTTACTTCCGGGGGGAAGGGAGGGGCGCACTTTACAAACTTCGGGAGTCATGTATTTTCCGCTGTATTTTTAGTGACTTAGGTTTACTCTAAGGTTGCACTCACAAGTCCGTACGGCTTAGGAACGAGGTCGTAAAAAAACATATTTCTGCTCCAATGAGTTGTACCCCTCAAAATTTTTATGAGTGACAACAAATTGGGTAAGGAGATTATCTCTCCAACTCGAGCATCTAATGTTCTCGGCTATGTATTTTGCAATCTAGATATAATCTCTGATTGCTCTCCATCTCATACCATCTCTACCAGTTACGACAAATCCGTTTCTTTCAATATTTCTAACAGTGTACACGCTCCTCAACCTTCCCCCTAATCCCGTCGTCCTCTGGAAAACTTCTCCCTGGGAAGTCATCAACCGTATTATCCACTCGGTTGATTGGACCATAGCTTTTTTTCCTTTGACATAAACCATTGTGTTCTTCATCTCGGGAATTTCATTCGTTCTGTTATTGATGAGTTGTCCCTCATGTCAAAATCAAGCTACCACATCTCAAATACCCTGGAAAAACTATAAAAATCTACAGTTTTCTGCAGAGATGCAAGAAGCGCTTTCCTCAATCTGTTTCAACTTTTCGAGTCTGTAGAAAACTTCATTACAAGTTACGAAAATTCGAATGTAAACGAGAAGATTCTCTTATTTTGCCTTGAAATTACAAGATGTTTTTTTCCGTGCAATAGCGAATAGGATTAAGCCCTCGAACAGTATCGCTTCTCTTATTATTGATTATAAGCCGATATCATCTTCCAGTGACATAGCGAATGCCTTTCTGTCTTTTTTTTCGTCCGTCGTGATTGCATATCATCTTTCCGGCCCCCTTCCAATTCCCTCAATATCTCCTTTGCTCGAATACATACCTGTCGTTTCCCCTCAGAATGTAAGTAGTATTGTTGCTCGGATGAGCCCTAAATGCAATAATTCACCCGATTCCATTCCTAATGTATCTGTAAAAAATGAAAACACTCTCTTTCTGTCCCTTTATCCATCATTTTTTTCCAATTGCTCTGCACAAGGCTACTATCCTTCTTCAAGGAAAGCAGAAATAGTTAGACCCATTCATAAGAAAGGAAAGAGAACGGATATTGCAAATTTCCGTCCTATCACACTAGGGAGTTTTTTTTCTAAAATATTTGAGAAACACATTTTCAACTTCTTTTACAGTCACCTTGAAAGTCAAAATATTCTTCATCAGAATCAATTGGGATTCAATGGTAAGAGATCTACAGTTCATGCTCACTCTGTATATCTTTCTCTTCTCTCCAAGAAATTCTTTTTCGATATTTGCTACAATGACTTTTCGAAGGCATTTGACACGGTTGATCATATATTTTTGTTCCATAAACTGGAATGTTCTGGTGTGTGTTCATCCCTCCTCTCGCTTATGCAATCTTTTTAGTATGATAGGTCTTTCCGTGAACAGGTTGATGACTGTTTCTCTCACCTATGAGGGTCGGAGTTCCTAAAGGTAGTTGTTTAGGTGCCCTATTTTTCTCATTGTTTATATACGACCTGGTTGACTCTCTACCTCCCTCAATCCACTGTTTTATGTATGCTGACGATGTCAATTTATTCTCTGATTCCCCAGCTCTACTCCCCTAGACAAAATTTACAAAAACGACAAAACCTGGTCCTTGATCATCTCTATTGGTGAATGTTCAATAGTTCACTGCGGGTCCAGGATTTCGTTAACTACATTTCATGTTGGACCTGAATGTCTAAATTTACAAAAACAACAAAACATAGTCAACAAAAACAACAAAATCTGGTCCTCCGTTCAGTCTGTTAAAGACCTAGGGATTCATTTCGATTGTTCCTTTTTCTTCAGTCTTCGTATTACCCAAACTGTTTTGAAGGTTAACAAAGCTATGAATGTAATTCTACGCTCCTTCAAAGCAAATTCTATGTATTATTGTTATTGTAGAGTAGGATACAAAAGAATTTCAGCATAAATTATGAATTCACTGTTTCTACGCTATTCACAGAAAAATATGTTAGTTCTTAGTCGCGCGTGCAAGGCTTATATTCTCCCCCTTCTTTAATACGGTGGCAAACTATGGTGTCCATTGGCCATAGGTCATATTAGCGAACTTGAGCGAGTTCAAAGAACTTTCACTATACGTTTATTCGCCAGAGTCGGTCTTCCCGTTACGAATTACCTTTCTAGGTTGCAAGCTCTTTCACTTGCAAGTTGCAACGCTAGAGTGCCGCCGTACATTCTCGATCTTTATTTTGTACATAAGATTGTTCAAGGCAACACAGTCCTAGAATATCAGCACCTACTCAAAATATCACCAACCCAAAACTTTAATGCTCTTCGAACTTCCGTTTCTTTCAATATTTTCAGTGAACATAGCACTTGTGTTACTCATTACATCAATGTATAGAACTCTTTGCCTTCTGCCCATGTTGAGGGATCTTCATCCTCAGTGTATAGAAAAGCCATTATACATCGCTTGTAAACTTTCTTCCTTTTTTTCTTTTTTACATCTTTATTCCGCATCGGCGTAAACCATCCATGTACTACAGGTTGCACCAAAAGTCCAGGTGGATAGTATTTTTTCTATAAAAACTTAACCGATTGAGCAAATCAAACAAATTTTTTATCAAAATTTTTTTCTTAAATATTTTGATATATAACTGCGTTTTCAAATTTCAAACAGCCCTCCTTTCTCCATGACACAGGCGCGGAGTCGCTTGTGGAAGGCACCCACCCTGGTGGACAGGTAAGCGACGTCAAGATCATCCCCCGCCTTCTGTAGGGCGCGCTTCAGACTCTCCAAATTCTTGTGTGGGGAAGCGCAGACCTTGCTCTCAAGGACCGACCACACATAGAAGTCCAGGGGATTCAAATCAGGTGAGTACGGAGGCCATTCGGCGGAGGTGATCATGGAGAGGAAATTGGTCTTGCACCACTTTAGCCTTGTGGACGGGCGCAGAGTCCTGTTGGAACATCCATTTGCGTCCCGCAAAGTGAGCCTGGCTCCAGGGAAGTACTTCCTACATGAGAATGTCGTTCAGGTAGTTATTGACATTCATTTTGACTCCCTGCTGGACGAAAACGAGTGGAGTCTCGCTAGTCGTGCAAATCCCGGCCCAGACCATGAGATTAGTGGGATGGCCCTTTCTCGGAAGTAGCGGCCACTCTTTTTGGCATCGTTGACCGATTTCGACCAAATCCTATCGTTCTGGTGGTTGAAGGACTGCTCAATATTAAACAAATTCTCATCATTGAAGAGAATATCCAAACAGTCCACCGGGTTGAATCGCTTTGACATTTCACGACATCTCCGAAGACGAATCGCCTTCATCTGGTCCGTACATACGTGAGTCTTCTGCAGCTTGGTGGGGCGAATTCCCATGAGAGATTTGACGATCCTACGAACACAACTATTCGAGATATTCAGCTCCTTTGCGACTTTTCTGAGACTCTGCTTCGGGTTATATCGAATCTTGTCTCGGATGCTTCTCACGTTGAACGAAGGGGTAGAGGTCACTGGTTTGCCACTCCTGGGACGGTCATTCGTCGTGCCAAGTTTCACGAAAGTGACGTATTGTGTTTTCAATGGTCCTGTGAGAGAATCCAGTGGTTCTGGCGATGTGCTTTTGAGTGTGCCCGCACTGGTTCAAGCGCAGAATGTAGCCTCGGTCCATATCAGGGAGCATTACCGGAAAACGAAAAGAGTTATCATTCTGATTTTTTAGGGTTTGTTAGCAACCTAATGAATAAGATACAAGCAAAAAATCACACTACCGCTACACCAAACAAAAAAGATACAAAGTGAAAAAGTCGTCCACCTGGAATTTTGGTGCACCCTATATATAACTATATGTGCAGGAATAAAGATTAATTGATAAGTCAAGTAATCGGTATCACGACATTTCACACCACGACATTTCACACCACGACATTTCACACCACGACATTTCACACCACGACATTTCGCACTAATACAACTTACACCGTAAATTTCACAATCGAAACATTACATTAATTTTTTCATTGGAGTTCGGGCCTAGGCTCAGGTAAAGTTAACGCTAACGAGGCCGTACGGCTTGCTTAGTACGAGACCGTATACAATGACCAGCCACATCATTGAAGCTTTGTAAAAAAAAAATTTCGAAATCCGGGTTCGAAATTTCTGTCAATCGCCGAAAAGTGTGCTTTCAAAAAGCGTGTGGACGTCAGCAATGAAATATTTTTGTACTTTATAAGCGATCACATGACTTTGTTATCGTAAGCGATGAGATTACGGTTTCATTCATGAGCCTCACGGTCTCGTTAGCGTAAACTTCACCTAAGCCTAGGCGGAAATTTTTTAAAAAAAATACTTAAAAGAAAAAAGTTCAAAATATGTCATCAGTAACGTCCACACGCCTTCTGAAAGCACACTTTTCGTCAATTACCGAAATTTCGCGGTGCGAAATTCCGTGATGCGAGAAGTCTTCGAACCCAAATTATCTCTATTCGAACCGATGTACAGGGCGCGTCTAAAGTATGGAACGAAAGTTTGACAAAAAATAATTTGAGGTAGAATGGTTAAAATAATATGCGGTTTGCTTTATTAAGAGCTCGGGAAAATGTTTCATTGTGAATCAAATTTTCACGTTGATCGGTTGTTTCTACGAGTTATGGTGGCTGCCCATCGCATGCATACTGCAATCATCGATCTTCATCTCCGAACAAGGTCCATTTCAGACATCGCAAAAACGGTCAAAATTAACCACTCGGTCGTTTCGAAAACCGTGGCTCATTTTAAAGAGACAGGAGATATTTTGGATCGTCATAGAAGTGGACGACCAAAGACGGCTACCACCACAGTCTTTGTAAAACGAGTGCGAAGCGGAATCGCCCGTGATGCGAAGAGGAGCATGCGGAAAATGGCGAAAGAGCTCAATATCTCAGAAAAATCCGTCAGAAGAGTTGTTCATAACAAGCTGAAACTTTCTTCTTACCGAGAAAAAAAGCAGCTCTCCTAACTGAACAAAACAAGCTTGCCACAAAAGTCTTTTGTCGCGTCTCGCAACTGACTCGCTTCCTCAGTTCAACTTCTCTGATGAGAAATTATTCAAAGTAGAAGAGGAGTTCAACCCCCAAAACAAACGCGTTCTTGCTCACACTTCTCTAAAGGCTGATAAAAAAGGCAGATGCATCGAAAGAACTCAACACCCTGCTCAGGTTATGGTGTGGGGAGCAATTTGCTCTTCAGGCAAGAGTCCCTTGTTCTTCGTTGAAGAAAACGTCAAAGTGAATCGACATCTGTACACGGAGAAATGTATTGAATCCCTGGGCAGATGCTCATTTCAAGGGAGAGAAGTTTGTCTTCCTGCAAGACGGAGCTCCTTCTCAGACTGCCAAGTGCACTCAAGATTGGTGCGCAGCAAACCTCCCGGCCTTTTTGACAAAGTCCGAATGGCCCGCTTCCTCTCACGACCTGAACCCGCTGGATTACTCTGTTTGGGGATATTTACAGTCCAAGGTCTGCGCTACAAATCCTAAAAATTTGAATGTTTTCGAGGCCCGCCTGACCACAGAATGGAACAATCTTCCTGATGAATATCTGCGAGACACGGTCCAGCTATTCGAGCATCGTCTCAGGCATGTTGTAAGAGAAAGAGGAGGCCGAATCGAATACTTTTTTTATAATTGTTACTAAACCTTTATGCAATAAATATTTTCATACTAAAGACTTAATTTGCTTGTTTTCTTCTAAAAACAAATGGTTAATAACCACCGTTCCATAATGTAGTAGCCGTCGCTCATTTCCTTTCAATTTATTTTCTCGGCTCAGGCAAAGTTTAGATTAACGAGTTCGTATGGCTTAGAAACGAAACCAATTGGTAAATTTTTCAAAATATTAAATTTTTACACTTCAATTCCCAAATCTGTCGGATTGAAATGAAAAGTCCGCTGAAGTTAGCCGCAGCCTTCATTTTCCCTGGTAAAGCACACACCCATATGAATTGGTGGCCTATGTGAACTAGACTAAAAAGTTCGAAAAATTTAATTCATGCCGTCGCTGAATTTTTCTGCTCAGTACAATTTGACTATCAGCTTGTGAAGGATCATAATCAGTATATTTCATTATAAACGTTCGAAGTCTCATTCTTCTTAACAACGCATCAACGCGGCAAGACACAGATCCAAGTCAAACGTTAATCTCTTCTCTCATGTTCATATAATCTCTGTCGTTGTCAAGCACTCTTAAGTCTCTTTTGAAAGGCATTTTCTGAATTTCTGAATCTCCGGCTCTTATTGCGACCTAGGTGCGGTCGATTTTAGACATTTGTGACAATGCCTAAAAACAACAGCAAAAAACTTGCACACACGTTGTTTAACAAGGTGTCGTCCCTGAGCCATACGGCCTTGCTAGGGTAACCTTGTTTAACAAGGTGTCGTCCCTGAGCCATACGGCCTTGCTAGGGTAACCTTTGCATTAGTCTAACTAAGCCAACGTTAGTGAATAAATTGTTAGGCTAACTTGTACAAAGGTTTGTAAACGATGGTATTACGGTAAATACAAAAATTGGAGAATACGAGAGAGGGGATAAAGAGAGGATAGCAGACAAGCGAGTTGATCATAACTTTTTATCGCTGATACCATACTTGTGAGAAGTTCCTAGTTTTCAAAAAAAAAAAGAAGGCTTTTTTCTCGAGTAATCATAAAATTGAATAAAATAATTGTCATGTCCTGTTTTGGATTTTCATTGACTTCATCCACTTCTGTACATTAATATTGATGTTCTGTATATTAAGATTCTCAAGGAAGTTATCACTGAATAAGCCAGGTGCGGTAGCAGAAGATGAGAGGAGTTGCGACAAATGGCGACAAAAGAGAGTAGAATCATGATTTGCCAGACGGTGCAGACGACCAGATAGACTAGCAGTGTCATCCTGATAAGCATGTCAATTGTCATTGAACTGGCCAGATAGACTAGCAGTGTCATCCTGATAAGCATGTCGATTGTCATTTAACTGGCTATTCGTCATCCTTACCTTCATCAATATTTTCTCTCAATTGAAAAAAACCGGTTCAGCTCATTACTCAACCAGTAATTCCTCAATTCAAGCCTTATACGAACGGTACCTGTGGTTTCTTTTTTCAAGGTAAAGAAATGAAAAGCTAATTTAGAAAAAAGTTTTGTTCGAAAGAGAAAAAAAATTCAATAAAACTTTTCTTCGAAAATCGTTTGAATGCGATTGTTTCTGCATTCAAATATTCACAAATTTTTTATTATTTGTGAAAAGCGAGTAATAATAAATAATATATCTACATTTTTCAATGCAAAAATGTGGGGATAAGAATAGAATTAGGAAAAAATTCACGAAAAAAAACCAAAAGATCCAATTCTTTCAATGGTAATATACGATAAAACCCGTTTTATCAAGATAAGCATTCATTGTGATCTCAAGATTTATACAACATGAACTCGTAATAAAGCCTCAGAAATCATTCCAACATCGATATAAAAATGGTCTATTTAAGATTGGAAAGAATTTTTCCTTTCTTCAGCTGTGTTTTAAATGATGTCAGTGAATTAGCATTGATCAACTCACAAGGTAATCTCCTAAACCATCTACAGATTCTAAGTCCATAAGAATTGTGTCTTAATGTATTCCGTGTCCATTCCTAAAAAGTCCATGCGTATTAGTTCTTGTCGGAGTTGTTTCTTTAAAAAAATGTTATTTTCGATGATGGAATGTCCGTGATATATCTTATACCCCATAATCAAATCGGAGAAATCTTTTCTTTCTGCGATAGGGATGAGACCAAGGCGCGCGAGGCGGTCGCGCGCGACGCGCGAGTATGTGGGAAGGGATTGCGGATAGCTGGGATCAGGAAAACATCTGTAATATTCAATACGAGTGAATTTCATCAATACTTTCTCAATATCTTTACAATCTTTAGCGTAGTATGAATTCCAGACATTGGACGCATAATCTAAATGGGGCATAACGTATGTTTTAAAATATTTTACAAGAATTCCGGGGTCATTAACAGAGATTGTGCGTAGAAAGGAGTACATAGCTCTTGTTGCCTTTCTTACACGATCTACGATATTGACATGTCTGCGGAGGGAAGGGACAATTTTGTATGCCCAGGTCACGTAACTGGGAGAATGATTTGATAGAGAGGCTATCAATAGAGTAGGAGAAAAAAGCGCGTGCACGGATGTGAAGATGCAGAGATTTACTCGGCGAGAGAGACAATTGATTCTTCCTGCACCAAACTGATAATGCATCTATAGCTACATAATTGTAATTCAGGAGTCCGTTCCCCATACGAATCCTAATTATAAGAGATATAAATCTTCAAGTCATCCGCATAGGCTTGGCAACGAATATTGGGAAAATCTTGAAGGATACAATTGATGTCGGAATAATATATGGTAAACAAAAGGGGCTCTAAAACAGAACCCTGGGGAAACCCCGAGATAGCTAATCGTGGATCTGAGATTACACTTCCCATGCGAACAGAGAAAGTTCTTATCTTCAGAAAACGATTTAGTGGATCGGTAATTCGGTAGTGATGGCATTTATTGCTGACTTGATAATTGAAGTAAATCGTGTATAAAGATCATCAACACAGGTAAAGTTATCAAACCCTGCTTCCCAATCCACAGAATTGAAATGTTTTTTAAGTGCACAATAGTCGGTTCTCGAATAGTCCGGCACTTGAATGACTTGAGGTGAGGCTGTAGTTGAAGTAAGACAACAGGTTATACCTAGATGATCAGAACTAGGGAATGCCGGAATGAGTCTACAATCTGTGAGCAACGACGGTAAGGAAGTAAGTAACCAATCAATACAACGGTCACGACGGGTTGGCTCGCAGAAGAAGGGTGTCATGTCAAAAAGAGAAACTGTTTCTAATAGTATCCGGTCAGGTATCGATCGAGGAGGGGAGAGAGAGTCACATTTAAAATCGTCAGTGATGACTACGGGGTAATGAGTGGATGTGAGAGTATCGGACCGAATGTCACAAAAAAGTCTCGTCTGATCGTTATTGTAATTCGGAGGTCTGTGACACACTATAATACGTACATAACCATTGGAGCAGAGCGAATCTACATGAATAATTTCAGAAGGACTTGACTGATTAGATTTTAAGAAGGTGAAATGGTCACGTAATACAATCGCAACCCCGCCACCACGGGAACTACGGTCACAGCGAACAATAAAGTATGGAAGAGAACCAGGAACTTCCGAATCAGAAATACGAGAATTGAGCCAAGTTTCGGATAAGGTTACTATATCTGGTTGTTCCTTTTCTAAATAAAAACGAAATGACACCAACTTATTACGAAGAGAACGAATATTAAAATAGGTTAAGTTCAATTGGATGATTGGAAATGAGAGAAGACGAGGACATCCCATCAGTTTAAAGGAGACTTGAACGGAGACTGGCCAGATGCGTTCTTCCGTAAACGGCTGACGGACGTTGGTTGGCTGCCGTGAATCGTGGTGAGGAAAGAGGAATTGCGTTGGGACTCGTCTCTGCGTTCCGGACCTGCGTTTGGCGTCAGCATAGGCTCGTGACATGATTTGGTTATGGTAGATCACAACATGTTTGCCTTGTGCGACAAGTCAGCGTTTTTCCTGGCGAAGAAGCCTCCCGTTGTTCTCTGGTAAGACTAGGACGGACGAAGATACCTTTGAGATGGGCCGAGCTCCTTAGTGAAGCACATCGAGAGAGAAACTATTTCTGAAGAAACTTTCCTGGAAACACCACTTTGAGTATTCTGGCATTAGAACCTGAAGGAGAATTCATACGTCGTGCGCCCATCCGGAAATGGACTATTCCTGCAACCGATAGATCACAAACATCCATAAGTCCTTCGACAAGTTTGACATCATGAAGCAGCTGCTCTGACGGAAGAGATGATTGATTTGGGTACTCGATCACAACTGATCGCAAACGCTTATCTTCTTCGACAGCTTTAGTAAAAATCTGGAAAGGAGGAGCTGGAAAAGAAGACTGAAGAGTGCCGAGAACTTCCACGCAGTTGTTAAGGAGGTGGAGAACATGAGGCGGAAGTGTAGGAGTTGAAGTCTCTACTTGTATGAAGGTGTTGAGGGCATTCAAGAGAGTAGAAGATGGCGAGAACTTAATGGTAGGAGAAGGAAGAGAAGGCGATTCGTTAACACGAGGACGCTTGACGCTCAGCTTCTGGGTTTTAGAAGAAGAGGCCTCAATGAGATGTCAGAGGAGGCTATCGGCCTGCCACTCAGTAAGTGATCAGAGCGAGGGAATGATCAGAGCGAGTGAAAGATCAGAGCGAGGGAAGGATCAGAGCGAGGGAATGATCAGAGCGAGGGAATGAACAGAGCGAGAGAATGATCAGAGCGTGGGAATGATCAGAGCGAGGGAATGATCAGAGCGAGGGAATGGTCAGAGCGAGGGAATGGTCAGAGCGAGGGAATGATCAGAGCGAGAGAATGATCAGAGCGTGGGAATGATCAGAGCGAGGGAATGATCAGAGCGAGGAAATGGTCAGAGCGAGGGAATGATCGGAGCAAAGGAATGGTCAGAGCGAGGGAATGATCAGAGCGAGGGAATGGTCAGAGCGAGGGAATGATCGGAGCAAAGGAATGGTCAGAGCGAGGGAATGATCAGAGCGAGGAAATGATCAGAGCGAGGAAATGATCAGAGCGTGGGAATGATCAGAGCGAGGGAATGATCAGAGCGAGGGAATGATCAGAGCGTGGGAATGATCAGAGCGAGGGAATGATCAGAGCGAGGGAATGGTCAGAGCGAGGGAATGATTAGAGCGAGGGAATGATCAGAGCGAGGGAATGATCATAGCGAGGGAATGATCAGAGCGAGGAAATGATCAGAGCGAGGGAATGGTCAGAGCGAGGGAATAATCAGAGCGAGGGAATGGTCAGAGCGAGGGAATGATCAGAGCGAGGGAATGATCAGAGCGAGGGAATGGTCAGAGCGAGGGAATGGTCAGAGCGAGGGAATAATCAGAGCGAGGGAATGATCAGAGCGAGGGAATGATCATAGCGAGGGAATGATCAGAGCGAGGGAATGATCAGAGCGAGGGAATGGTCAGAGCGAGGGAATAATCAGAGCGAGGAAATGATCAGAGCGAGGGAATGATCATAGCGAGGGAATGATCAGAGCGAGGGAATGATCAGAGCGAGGGAATGATCAGAGCGAGGGAATGATCAGATCGAGGGAATGGTCAGAGCGAGGGAATGATCAGAGCGAGGGAATGGTCAGAGCGAGGGAATGATCAGAGCGAAGGAATGATCAGAGCGAGGGAATGGTCAGAGCGAGGGAATGGTCAGAGCGAGGGAATAATCAGAGCGAGGGAATGATCAGAGCGAGGGAATGATCAGAGCGAGGGAATGGTCAGAGCGAGGGAATGATCAGAGCGAGGGAATGGTCACAGCGAGGGAATGATCAGAGCGAGGGAATGATCAGAGCGAGGGAATAATCAGAGCGAGGGAATGATCAGAGCGAGGGAATGGTCAGAGCGAAGGAATTATCAGCGCGAGGGAATGGTCAGAGCGAGGAAATGATCAGAGCGAGGAAATGATCAGAGCGTGGGAATGATCAGAGTGAGGGAATGATCAGAGCGAGGGAATGATCAGAGCGAGGGAATGATCAGAGCGTGGGAATGATCAGAGCGAGGGAATGGTCAGAGCGAGGGAATGATCAGAGCGAGGGAATGGTCAGAGCGAGGGAATGATCAGAGCGAGGGAATGATCAGAGCGAGGGAATAATCAGAGCGAGGGAATGATCAGAGCGAGGGAATGGTCAGAGCGAGGGAATGATCAGAGCGAGGGAATGGTCAGAGCGAGGGAATGATCAGAGCGAGGGAATGATCAGAGCGAGGGAATGGTCAGAGCGAGGGAATGATCAGAGCGAGGGAATGGTCAGAGCGAGGGAATGATCAGAGCGAGGGAATGATCAGAGCGAGGGAATAATCAGAGCGAGGGAATGATCAGAGCGAGGGAATGGTCAGAGCGAGGGAATGATCAGAGCGAGGGAATGGTCAGAGCGAGGGAATGATCAGAGCGAGGGAATGATCAGAGCGAGGGAATGGTCAGAGCGAGGGAATAATCAGAGCGAGGGAATGATCAGAGCGAGGGAATGATCAGAGCGAGGGAATGGTCAGAGCGAGGGAATGATCAGAGCGAGGGAATAATCAGAGCGAGGGAATGATCAGAGCGAGGGAATGGTCAGAGCGAGGGAATGATCAGCGCGAGGGAATGGTCAGAGCGAGGGAATGATCAGAGCGAGGGAATGATCAGAGCGAGGGAATGGTCAGAGCGAGGGAATGATGAGAGCGAGGGAATGATCATAGCGCGGGAATGATCAGAGCGAGGGAATGATCAGAGCGAGGGAATAATCAGAGCGAGGAATGATCAGAGCGAGGGAATGATCAGAGCGAGGGAATGGTCAGAGCGAGGGAATGATCAGAGCGAGGGAATGATCAGAGCGAGGGAATGGTCAGAGCGAAGGAATAATCAGAGCGAGGGAATGATCAGAGCGAGGGATGATCAGAGCGAGGGAATGGTCAGAGCGAGGGAATGATCAGAGCGAGGGAATGGTCAGAACGAGGGAATGATCAGAGCAAGGGAATGATCAGAGCGAGGGAATGATCAGAGCGAGGGAATGGTCAGAACGAGGGAATGATCAGAGGAGGGAATGGTCAGAACGAGGGAATGATCAGAGCAAGGGAATGATCAGAGCGAGGGAATGATCAGAGCGAGGGAATGGTCAGAACGAGGGAATGATCAGAGCGAGGGAATGATTATATGCAGATTGAATTTCATTATTCCAAGGACAAAAGTTCGTGAAAGCATAGTAATACACAGTTTGAATCTTCATGAACTTTCTTCCCAGTGGCGGTTTCGAAGGGGTTGGGTGGGTCACGATCGGGCTTGCTTGAAAAAAATCGAAATTTTTTTCGACTTATTTGGGAAAATGTCGAAAAACCCGGGAAAAATCGAAAAGTGTGCAACCGTGGTCGCGATTACTACTTTAATAATGTTTTATTCTTAATAATATGAAGAATAACTTAGTCTCAAAGAAGTGGCTTTGGCAATACTGTCTCCTTGTCCAGACAAATCGAATGTTTCTTGAAATCAACACTACTTTGAATATTGATGACTTTGAAGAGTAACGAGTTCCATACGGATATTTGGCGAGAGACACATGCAAACATCCCCTAACATAATGAAGGGTCCTCAACAGAATATTCGAATATAGGACACCCATAGATTTAGAAGGCTGATGTTTGAAGAAGGTAATTTGAAGGACTTTAAAGAGATGTTGACATTAGCGAAACCTTTTCTGCTTTTTTCTTTCACATGTTCGGATTAGAAAAAAATGGATCGTTCATAATAGCACCGAGATCTTTCGCAATGCTGCCTACTCCCATAGGTTTATTATCGATATAGTACATAGACATTACAAGGATTATGCACCAAGATGTGGAACATCACATTTTGAAATGGATAGAGACAAAGTACACGCAGAACACCTATCTGTGATGCGGTTTGGGGTAATTTGTATAACAGTACAGGACGAAGAAACATGTCACATAATTTTAATATCATCAGCGATAGAGAAAAGAGTCGGGAATCTAATGTTTTACCGATTTAATGTGTAAAAGAAACATCATTAGACCTAATGAATTTTGCTGAATGTCAAAAAAATCGGATTATATTCTGCATAATCGATGAAAACTGTTTGGGTGCGGCCTCTGAGATAACTTATTTGATTGATGAAGAGATTCAACTCGGTGTAAAAGAAGCTTCGGCGGAATCATATGCTTCATTGATTTCGAAGAAGATGATGTCAATAGGAATAGATTGCGGTGATGAATTTACCATAAACGCGTGTGATTCCACTCACAGCGAGAACGTCACAGCGAGAACGGCGTATAATTTTACACTAAGCTGCGTGACTTAATCTCCCGTAACGATTCTACAATGAGACTGAACGGGAAGTAAGGCTATTATTCAATGATGTGCCCAACCGTTTTATCAGAGCGAAGCGACATTTTTTCAACATAATGTTGAGAATGGAATCAGGATATGCGTTACATTCTTGTTCGAGAGAAAAGAGAAATTTTAAACTATTTCTTATGTAATGTAATCTTGACAAATGGTGAAGAAGCGCTCGTGGCTGCACGGGTTGTTGCTGTTTCAGTATTTGAGCTGTGAAATGTTGGTACCTACCCGAGAGCTTCACCGATGCTAATTATATCAATCACTAAAGCATTTACACACCTGACTTCTTCGTGGATGATAGAGTGGGAATCTCTCATGAGAACAACAACGATTTCTGCAGCCAAGCTAGAAGCGAGCATGAACTGGAAGGAGAGCAGACACGACAGGATTCCCTTGTGCTTCTCCGCTGTGGCCATTTCCTGGCAGCCAGTCCCCTGTGAAGTGGCTGCCGCTGCTATTTTTATTTCTCTCTCACTTCAAAGTATCTCAACCAATGTAAACAATGTGATCGGGAAGAGAAACACATCAAATTCACACGGTCAAGCTTGTGAGTTTTAAAAGCTTTTGGCACACTTCCAACCTAAAAATTGGAAAGAAGTCAGGTTTTTGAAAATCTACCGTATTTTTATTTTCTTTGGTAAAATTTTTCACTTTACACTTAAAACAGTGGTAATGTTTTATAGTATTTTCTAGTACAATATTTAATCATACATTCGTTTATATTTAATCATACATTCGTTTTCTCTGCAAACATTTTAATTTCAATCTGGGAATTCGGCGAAAGGTGAAGTTTTGATAATTCTACCTCACATTTGTTTTTTAGAAGCTTTTTGTTTTCAAATTATAACTTGAATATAGACCAGTAATTAAGAATTCTACCTATATTTTTATTTCCGGTTAAATATTACTTTGGCTTCCCATCACTTTTAGTCCCCCAAGTGATAAAATAGCCTCCACCACAGGCAACGGGTGGCTAAAGTCCACAACCGGCAATCTTTTACATAAGCCCCACACCGAGGAAGATTTCTGAACGAAAAAAAATACTAAAAAAGCCCCCCGCAGAATTTTATTTTAACAACACACTCTCTAAAATCCAATCAAATTTAAAAGTCTGAGCTATCATTTGATAGAAAACCAACATTCTTAAAGAAGTACAATTCAATCACAAATTTAGAAAAAAGGTCCATTGAAACATATAATAACCCAATATAACGCCCGCGAGCTTAAAAAAGTGGGGGCTAAAGTATCGCAGAACTTTCCTAGTGCATTTCGTCTCGTGCAGGGGGCTAAAGTAAGATTTACCCTTGTTTTCTACCATATGAGAATTCTACCATAGAGAATTCTACCATATTCGATTTCAAATTTGAACTTTGCGGAACACCATGTTTTCTAGCCTTCAACCGTACATTCTTTTGCTCTTCAGATACTATTAGTTTTCATTGGAAACTTGGCAAGAGTACAGGTTTTTAGAAGTCTACCGTACACTGGCTTTTTTAGCAAAAACTTTTCATTTCAACTTGAAACCTGACAAGAGCCATAAGTTAAATTTCACTTGCCCCCCCCCCCCTAGTACTTTCAGTCTCCCCAGTGATACAATAGCCCCCCCCGGCAGAAATTTTTTTTGTGAGGGCGAAAGTAATATATGTCTATAAATTTGAGAAGTGGGGGGGAGAAAGTAATATATTTTACGATAGCTAACCACGACAGAAAATTGGTGACTAAAGTGCACACCCGGCAATCTTATAACCCCCGGCCGAGCACGATTTCGGAACAAAAAAGTTTGTACTGCAAAAAACCCCCGCAGGAAAATCCAATCAATTTTAATATTTTTGCTTAAGCCTAAGCAATTATCACATAGGAAAATCAGCTTTGGGAAAAAAGTACTATTCAATCACAAATCAAGGAATAAAGTAGTACATGGAAGCTTAAAACAACCCAGTATATCAGAGATGAAGCATCCATAACGACCAAATTAGGAAGTGGGGGGCTAAAGTTTAACGGAACTTCCGCAGTGCATTTTGTCCCGTGTGGGAAAATAAAGTGAAATTTAACCAAGCCATGCTTTGAAAATTCTACAGAACACTTATTTTCTTCACATGGTTTTTTCTTGTTTCCAACTAAAACTTGATAATAGGCCAGGTTTTCGAGCATTTCATGTATTTCAATTCCAGTTCCTCTGTAAAGCTCTCGACATGATTTTTCACACGCCACATATCGTGCAAATTTGCTTCCGAGATTTCTAGTACCTAGGTGTAACAAAACGAATTATTTTTTAATAACAATTTTCTTCATTTCAAACTTTCAGATTGTCGTCATTAATTCATGCTGGCGTCTAGAAAATAACAAAACGATGAATCGATTAAAAAGCCCTCAAAGTTTCCTCATCATGCTAAAAGCTTCACTGAAGTGTATCACATAAAAATTGAGGACTAAAAAACGGCTTTTTAGCCAGAATTTTGCGTTTGTGAATGAATTCAGTTGTTTTATTAATTTATTTCAGTTGTTTTTTTATTAAAAAGATCAGTTGTTTCATTAATTTAGTTTATTCAAACCTTCATTACAACTTTACCAGAACAGTTCTTGAATCATGATGAAAAATAGAATCACAATTGACTATCAGCTTCCACAACGTCTCATCACGATTGAAAGTGAAAACCCGCTATCTCAAAATTTATTCAATTTCTGCTTAAGTGAGAATTCAACCCGTCGACCTACAGATAATACATTCATATTCTTCAGAGCTATGTGGTAAGTTTATTTTTCAAAAAGAAAATCAGTTTTAGAATTCATAAAATCTAGTGTCTTCAAACGATTTGATTATTTGGAGTCTAGACTGTGAAAAATGCAGTGAACCGCTAATCCTCGAGCCGAGAAGACAATAAAATTCAAGTTCTTGTAAGCAAAACACCAAACGTTCCACTATCACAATCAGATCAAGTGTATGTTATCTACATCGTGGGAGCCTGGAGAGTTCGAAGTTCTACGAACATAGCTGTAAGGACAAGGACCTGCAATTATTGCTCGATTGTTATCTTGAAAGGAAAAGGTTCATTTATGTTTTAAACTGAAAAATTAATGAGGAAAACAAGCAAAAACAGTATTTTTTAAAGTGATACTCTAGAACGGCGTCCATATCAATTATATTGAACCTGGAAGGGAAGTAAAGTAGAAACGCCGATAATCCAATTGAAGTCCTGCGAGTTGGGGGCCAAAAGAAGTTCCAGCAGATTCTTCCCGATAGCAGCGCAAACTCCGATCTGTTCATCCTTGTCGCTATTTATGTGAGGAACTTTCATCAACAGTTATTCACTTTTCCACTATTCCGGAATCAACTGATAGCGACGTAAAAATTTAACCTTTTTAGCCCGAAAACAGTTTGATCGAAACCTTATCATTTTGCACGATGTCGAAAATAAATACGTTTGTAACTACCAACAATAAAGATTTTCTAGGTTGATCGAATCTTGATTACGTCAATGAAACATGAGTTCAATTTTTAGGGGCTGATCTTGTAACTGCGTTTCGATAATTTTATTTTTAACCTTTCTCTTGAGAAGTTCAAAGCGAAAGAGTAATGATAATAAATGAGCTTCTGAGCATAAATAAGCTGATAATAAATGAGCTTCTAAACGAATGATAATAAATGAGCTTCTAAACGAAAGGTTCTGAGCAGATATTGCAAAACTGCTAGGTCTTCCACGCTATGTTGGGAAATAATGTTTGATTTTCCTTCAGCACCTAAAATACTTCCATATTAAATTCAGATTTTAAGGACGGAATCGTTTTGAGAAGCTCTGTTTGAGTACAATATCAAGACTAATTGATTGTCTAGAATCAGAAGAAAAGATTTGTAGAATCAACATCGTTTGTCAACTTCCTTAATGTAGTCCTTGAGTAATTGATTAACAGAGATGAGAGAAAATCGGAGATCAAAACATTTGATAGACAGCATTTACCTCAATTCTTTATGATTTCGAGACCTGAAGAAGTCATTTGAAATTACTCGGTGAAAGTTTCAAGAAAGTTTTTAGTAAATACCAGGAAAATGAAGTGAAGAAGTAGAAGAGACTTCTGTTTGTGGTTGGAGAGAGAGAAGAGCGCCCCGATAGAGGAGAGGACCACGCCGAGGGACAGGCCGCAGTATATGAACCACTCCCATCTGCAACTCTACTTCTAAAGACTTCTGTTTGTGGTTGGAGAGAGAGAAGAGCGTCCCGATAGAGGAGAGGACCACGCCGAGGGACAGGCCGCAGTATATGAACCATTCCCATCTGCAACTCTATTTCTAAAGACTTCTGTTTGTGGTTGGAGAGAGAGACGAGCGCCCCGATAGAGGAGAGGACCACGCCGAGGGACAGGCCGCAGTATATGAACCATTCCGATCTGCAACTCTACTTCTAAAGACTTCTGTTAGTGGTTGGAGAGAGAGAAGAGCGCCCCGATAGAGGAGAGGACCACGCCGAGGGACAGGCCGCAGTATATGAACCATTCCCATCTACAACTCTACTTCTAAAGACTTATGTTTGTGGTTGGAGAGAGAGAAGAGCGCCCCGATAGAGGAGAGGACCACGCCGAGGGACAGGCCGCAGTATATGAACCATTCCCATCTGCAACTCTATTTCTAAAGACTTATGTTTGTGGTTGGAGAGAGAGAAGAGCGCCCCGATAGAGGAGAGGACCACACCGAGGGACAGGCCGCAGTATATGAACCATTCCCATCTGCAACTCTACTTCTAAAGACTTCTGTTTGTGGTTGGAGAGAGAGAAGAGCGCCCCGATAGAAAATAGGACCACGCCGAGGGACAGGCCGTAGTATATGAACCATTCCCATCTGCAACTCTACTTCTAAAGACTTCTGTTTGTGGTTGGAGAGAGAGAAGAGCGCCCCGATAGAGGAGAGGACCACGCCGAGGGACAGGCCGCAGTATATGAACCATTCCGATCTGCAACTCTACTTCTAAAGACTTCTGTTTGTGGTTGGAGAGAGAAAAGAGCGCCCCGATAGAGGAGAGGGCCACGCCGAGGGACAGGCCGCAGTATATGAACCATTCCCATCTGCAACTCTACTTCTAAACTCCAATCATAATCACCTCTAAAAGTAATTCACATGTTTAAATAATTTCTTGACAACTGTGAACTTATTTTTTAATGAAATTCGAATTTGCGTAACAGTGCAACCCTTATATGTATTGTAAAACTATAAAAAACCAAACAAGATGTAAAAGCAAAGAGCGCAGACAGTCACACCGGTGAGAGTGGAAGTAAAACCGGTATTTTTCTTCCAATTTTTCATTCATAGTGATCGTTGTTTGGGAATATTGGTTTTCAAGTCACTTAAGAGCGAATACTTATGTGAACGCAAAGGTATCTTATAATGTCTTTTTAGCGTTATGAACCGCAATTTTCTAGTAATTTATATGTTTAAATTGAGTTCTTCCATCAGTGAACCTTCACCGGCTCTGGCGAGAAAACTTTTTTGTAAAATTTCTTTAGACGTGTTCTAAAACGCTGATAAGACCGACTGAGAGGAGGACCAGAGCTCGCATCCTTACTCTCTGAGCATAAGAATGTAAGTTTTATACGCTCGGAGTATTACCGGAATAGAAGAGGTTTTGAAAAGAAGGCCTGATTACTCTTATTCACATATCCACCTAGTTCACACGATACAAAGAAGATGTGTAGATTTAGTACTCTGATTGAATTCTGATGTTCATCGAAGTTAATTCTACTGACTTCTCCATTGAGCCCCACGTAAAGGAAGTACTCCAGAGAATAATTATTAAAATACATTTACACCTTAGACTATCGAGTGCACTTTTTGAGCTATATTGAGAGGTTTTAAATTGAAAATTTTCATTGAAAATTTTCTTCGTTTGAATTTCGATATAGATGTCTCCTTCAAGGCTTCTATAACAACGCTTGTTTTTCGAAGGTTTTGTTTCTAGTCTCAGAACTAATCAGGCTTCTGAACTGACACGGGGAAGCGGCGATGAGAGTAGACAGAGAAGGACTGGAACTGAGCAGAGATTATGGCGAGAGAAGCGACGAAGAGAGCGCCAGCCAGAACGACCTCTAGCAGAAGAAAGCAGGAAGTCATAGAGGAGCTCCTCGATCTACTCATCACATCAGCTCCCTCAATCAATATATATTTTCTCCTTTCTTTCAGCTACACTTAAACACTGAACGCGAGCAAGACTTCGATTAGATGTTTGTTTGTCGATTAGACGAAGTCAAAAGGAAAAGTTTGGATTGGCTCCCCAGTCATCTACATATTCTAAAGCAGGAAAAGCGTGGAAACTCGAGAGAATCTGGAGCAATGAAACACACTGAAGTGTATCTCATAGCTAGAGAGATTTTAAAGTGCTCAAATATCGAACTCAAAACAGAAATATTTCTCAAAAACAAAATTATCAGAAAAAAGATTTTGAAAAAGAAATAGACATAAAGATTCACATGCACAGCTCTGTATATATGACACATACAAATTCTTATTTGAATGGCTTATATGTACAGTGAGCGCTACGAATCAAATATCTCGAGGTAATGTTTTCAAAGAATGTAAAAACCGTTCAGACGTTACGCCTTCAAGGTTTTCAAATTTCCAATTTTCGCTAGAAGTCGAGTTTCAATATTCTGGTATGAAATGAACAGAAAGGAAACAGAAAATCGCCTACTCTGTTACATTGCGAGCAAAAATCAATTAAATATTTTCGTGATTCTGGGTTTTTTCATTGATCAAATACTTAATTTTTTCTTCAAAAAACCTTGCGTACACATAATGTGAAGCATCTTATTAATTGCATGTTCTAACTTTTCATATTTTAAATCTTGTTATAATTCAAATAAATGTACACGGAACACCATATGAATCTATTCGTGTAAGTGACACACAACATATTCATCTGAGTGCGTTTTTCGCGGAAGAGGTTGATTTGGAATGGAACTGCTTGATTTATTCAGTCTTGTCCGCTTTCTCACTCTCAGCTCTGCTCTCATTCCTGCACACGGGAAACACTCTGTTGTATTAAACGGGTAAGAAATGACAATCGGAAGATACATTCCACATGAATATGGAAAACTACACTCTTTTTTCCAAACAGTTCGGCAACATAACAGGATCTAGCGAAAACTAATCGGAAATAAAACACAAATTGGGTGCACTTCGAATTGGGAAATGTCACGATAGTTAGCCGAAAAAGACAATGGAAGGAGTGATACATAGTTAAACAGAGACAAAATCGAGAGCTTCACAAAAAAATACTACATGGAAATTGCTGGGAGAAATACCGAGGATGCATCTGCTGGGAAAAACACTCAGAGGGAAACTGCTGATGAAAACACTAAGAATGCAAGTGCAGAAAGAAAAACTGAGAGTAGAACTGCTGGGAGACAAGAACTGCTAGAAGGGAATAAAATATTGAAAAAAAGAGAAACTAGAAATGTAAATGATGATAAAAACGAGAGATGGAATTACTGGGAAAGTTACCATTGACAAAATGATAGTAACTTCTTCTTCACTAGTTTTCTTACAAACGTTATAATCATTTTAGAATTCTAAACATATGCATTTGTGCATAGTATGTGAAGCTACTGGAACATCAAGAAAACTGAATGAAAGAACTCATTAGAAACTCTAAAAAAGAGATTAAACTCATTAGAATCTCTAAAAAAGAGATTAAGATTAAAGCGAAAGGGAACAAAACACAGCAAACGAACAAGTGAGATACAATCAATCAATAAGTGAGTGAGATACAATCAATCTTGAGCTTTCCACAGTTGATAGGATACAGACAAAATTGTTTCACATATCGGCGGATAATATTAAGAGACAAACTTCTGAGTAGAAATAACGCCAGGGAAAGAAGCAAAAAATTCTGAAACAAATACAAAGTTTGTAAAAGTAAGACGCATGCAAACACACAGAGAAGACGAAACTTACCTGACACAATTTATTCAAGATGCATCACAAAAAATTGATGAGGCAGGAAAACATCCCAGAATTTATTCAAGATGCATGACAAAAAATTGATGAGGCAGGAAAACATCCCAGAATTTGTTCAAGATGCATCACAAAAAATTGATGAGGCAGGAAAACATCCCAGAATTTATTCAAGATGCATGACAAAAAATTGATGAGGCAGGAAAACATCCCAGAATTTATTCAAGATGCATGACAAAAAATTGATGAGGCAGGAAAACATCCCGAAAAATTCAACAAAGAACAAGACAAAACAGATTTTAAAAGGCTGAGACTGCGCGACTATTGCAATGATAAAGTGAAGAGAGCAAACGGGACATGCGAAATGAGAAGAGACATCAGGCATCATGCAGTTAGTGTATAATACTAATTGCATCCTGCGACTTCCTAATATTTTTCTCTTTGCTCATAGAATGTATGTATAAACAAAACGAAAAAAATTGTTAATACTACTGCCAATGGTGTGAAAGACTGACTGAATTGTTTTAATATTGGCTTCAAGAACAACACCTTTTTCTGCATTCTCTATCATCTCTACAAATGTCTCCTTTTTTATTAGTTTTTTTCATCCCCTATCCTCGATAAAAAATTTGTATTTTTCTAATCTTTTCACATTATTCTAGCCTGTCTCTTGTTCTCTTTTACTTTTTTTTCTAATTCATTTTTAACATCGCATAGGCCCTCGCTGTTAAAAAAAATTATATTCCATTTTTTTATCTCTATTTCATTTCTTGCTGTCACCGTCTTTTAAAAATAAAAAACCTATCGCGCTTCTTTTCGACCATTTGTGAAAACAGTTTTTAAATAACAAACAACTAATGTTACTAGATTTCCCCATAATGTTATTTTTCTGGACTCTGTTGTCTCATCATATGAATTATTTTCGTTGTTATTAGAGAAATTTTTTGAAGCTTGTTCTGTAGAACTAAAAAAGAAAATCTTTTTTACTAGAAATCAAAGGTATGAACTGCTTTCTTCACATGTTTACATGCTAATAACCATGAAACGTAAACATGAAAAAGAAAAGAGGAAATAGAGAGGGAGAGAGAAATACAGAAAAGAGAGATCACATAGGAACGAGGAGAGAAAACTGTAATAGTATACGAAAAAGAGAAAGAGAGAGGGAAAGAGTTGGAGGGAGGAAATAGAGAGGGAGAGAGAAATACAGAAAAGAGAGATCACATAGGAACGAGGAGAGAAAGCTGTAATAGTATACGAAAAAGAGAAAGAGAGAGGGAAAGAGTTGGAGGGAGGAAATAGAGAGGGAGAGAGAAATACAGAAAAGAGAGATCACATAGGAACTAGGAGAGAAAGCTGTAATAGTATACGAAAAAGAGAAAGAGAGAGGGAAAGAGTTGGAGGGAGGAAATAGAGAGGGAGAGAGAAATACAGAAAAGAGAGATCACATAGGAACGAGGAGAGAAAGCTGTAATAGTATACGAAAAAGAGAAAGAGAGAGGGAAAGAGTTGGAGGGAGGAAATAGAGAGGGAGAGAGAAATACCGAAAAGAGAGATCACATAGGAACGAGGAGAGAAAGCTGTAATAGTGTACGAAAAAGAGAAAGAGAGAGGGAAAGAGTTGGAGGAAGGAAATAGAGAGGGAGAGAGAAATACAGAAAAGATAGATCACATAGGAACGAGGAGAGAAAGCTGTAATAGTGTACGAAAAAGAGAAAGAGAGAGGGAAAGAGTTGGAGGGAGGAAATAGAGAGGGAGAGAGAATTACAGAAAAGAGAGATCACATAGGAACGAGGAGAGAAAGCTGTAATAGTAAACGAAAAAGAGAAAGAGAGAGGGAAAGAGTTGGAGGGAGGAAATAGAGAGGGAGAGAGAAATACAGAAAAGAGAGATCACATAGGAACGAGGAGAGAAAGCTGTAATAGTATACGAAAAAGAGAAAGAGAGAGGGAAAGAGTTGGAGGGAGGAAATAGAGAGGGAGAGAGAAATACAGAAAAGAGAGATCACATAGGAACGAGGAGAGAAAGCTGTAATAGTATACGAAAAAGAGAAAGAGAGAGGGAAAGAGTTGGAGGGAGGAAATAGAGAGGGAGAGAGAAATACAGAAAAGAGAGATCACATAGGAACGAGGAGAGAAAGCTGTAATAGTGTACGAAAAAGAGAAAGAAAGAGGGAAAGAGTTGGAGAGATCTTTGATAAAAAAGCAAAAGCGAAAGAACTGCCTTTTTTTCTCACCGCGAGCCATTTTTGAAGTGAAACTCGGTGAGGATGAGAAGAAGGAAAACTGAACGAGTTAAGCGACATGCATAATCTTTGGAAGACAAGACGCTCGATAAATATTCGCTTTTTATAGTAACAAATGACGCTGACCGAATAAGATGCGCGGGTCAAGTGTAATGAAAAGGAGTTGGTTGAGAGAGGGTATAGAACATGTAGAAAGATCAGCACAGGACTTGCTGGAGCAATATAAGTAGAGAAAACACGGGAAAACAGAAAGAGAAAGGAACGTTAAAAAGAGCCACGATTAATTTAAAAACAATTTCTACCAAACAATTTTTTTAAATGAAATATTTGATGAAATATTGATTTTTGATGAAATATTGATATTGATTTAAATGAAATATTGAAATTTAAAAAAAAAAGTATTTGATGCATTTTTTTAATTCTTCAAATACAGAAGACGCAACAGAATTTTTATCTAATTACACGAACAAAGTTTACGTTTCAAAATTGGCGGTTTACAAAGCCTTATCCTCGAATTTCCTAGTTTAAAAGAGCGAAAAATTTTTTTAAAATTTCTCTAAGATTAAGATTTGAAAGCCTACGCTGTGAAGAACAACTTCATATTGATTTTTTATATACTCAATTCTTGATCCTACATACAACCATGTTCTACGTTCATAAGCTCACCGCTGTAATTTATTTAGCAATTCATTTCTGTCTGCTCTATTTGATAGCTGAACATCTATGCAATTCCTGCTTACTTGATCCGCTCTTCCGTTACTTACTGCTATGTAGGTGTTTCTTCTGTTCTTTCTTTCTTTCTTTCTTTCTTTCTCTCTCTCTCTCTCTCTCTCTCTCTCTCTCTCTCTTTCTCTTTCTCTATCTCTCTCAATACCTCCCATTCTTTTCATTATCTCTATTCTTATTCTCACTTCTTGCTTGCTTTTAATCCGTCCCATTCGTTATCTTTCTCTCTTTACCTCTTTGGAATCCGATTCTCATAACCTTCTCTTTGTTCCTTTTTTTCATTTAATACATCTTTTTTCTTTCTTTTCTCTCTCTCTCCGTCTCTATCTCTATTTTTAACTCTCTTCCAATCTCTCTTTCTTCGTCTCTTTCTTTATCGCTTTCTCCACAACTGATTTTTTTAGTCGTATTTTCTGCTAGAATCTATCCTTTCTATTCTGTACCCGCATCGCCTTCCAAGCTATCATTACAATAATGAAGCGCTCGCAGAAGATATAAATCTATAGAATGATACTATGAAGTCAGAAGGCAGAGAAGTAAGAGTGAGAGTGAAATAAAGAAGAGAAAGCGATAGAGAGAGAGTGTAAAGAAGTAAGAGTGAGAGTGAAATAAAGAAGAGAAAGCGATAGAGAGAGAGTGTAAAGAAGTAAGAGTGAGAGTGAAATAAAGAAGAGAAAGCGATAGAGAGAGAGTGTAAAGAAGTAAGAGTGAGAGTGAAATAAAGAAGAGAAAGCGATAGAGAGAGAGTGTAAAGAAGTAAGAGTGAGAGTGAAATAAAGAAGAGAAAGCGATAGAGAGTGTAAAGAAGTAAGAGTGAGAGTGAAATAAAGAAGAGAAAGCGATAGAGAGAGAGTGTAAAGAGAGAGTGTGTGACATGTAAAATAATGAAAAAGAGGAGAAAATTATAGAATAAGTTTAAGGGAAAGAAAAGTGAGAGAGAAAAGAATTAAGAGAGAGAGAGAGTGATATAAAAATGAATAAAAAACAACTTTGAGAGGAGGGTGGGATATCATTCACGAAAACCCCTGAGAGAGAAAAACGACTTATTGAAAATTGGACGCCAAACTACAAACTTGAAAACTTAAAAAAAGAAACCACAATGCAGACTCCAAATTAGAACAGACTTTGAGGGCCAAATGAATATGGAAACGAAAATTAACTGAGTTTGGGATTGTGGAGATAGCTCAGAAGAACTAACCATAGCAGGCTGTTGAAGAGACTCAGAGAAAAAGATAGAGAGGAAGCAAAAAAGGAAACGGAGGCCTATAAAACACTGAGAGAGAGTCAGATGAAAAAGGACGAAATTGAGAAGACCAAATCTCAATTTATGGGATTCACTTTTGCTTGTGCACATTTCTGGAAGACCTTTTTATCCAGAAGGCTCCAGAAGACTCCAGAAGGCTACTACATTATTTCCTCTATCTTTTTTCATGTCAAATTCTTGCCTTTACTCTTTAACATTCTCTTCCTTTTTAGTTTTGCCTTTTTCTCATACCAATTCATTCTAATTCTCTTACCGAAAGTTACAGCAAACAGCAGAGAAAGAAATTCTAAAAAAACTTCTTTTTTTTAAATTAGCGGAAGATTGAGGCGGAAGATCCGAAAAGTTCTAGGGAAAGAATTACTCTCAGGAATATGATATAAGGCAGAAAAAGTTCAAATCTGGTCTTCTGCTGAGAAGGGTGTCTTCGACTGAGTATTGTTGAATCTATTCGTGTCTTCGACTGAGTATTGTTGAATCTATTCGTGTCTTCGACTGAGTATTGTTGAATCTATTCGTGTCTTCGACTGAGTATTGTTGAATCTATTCGTGTCTTCGACTGAGTATTGTTGAATCTATTCGTGTCTTCGACTGAGTATTGTTGAATCTATTCGTTACAGAAAACTCGGATTAGCGTCCCATATGTTTTAATCTCCCTTTTCCCGTAAACAGACTCTATTTTGAACAACTACGAAGACTATCAGAGAATAAATTTATAGAACAAAATTTGCATTTCTGAAAAGAGAGAACTTTTCTGGGCGAAGCACTTCATCAAAATGAGTAATGCAGCAGCTATTGCCTTCGGAGCAGCAAATATTGTTTCCTGAATATTCTATTTAGTTGAGGCTTCATTTTTTATCGGCATTTCAGACATTCCTAAATTTTGAACGCTTTTCCAAGTATATCAGTCATGAAAAAGAACAACAAAAAAAACAACAACAACAACAACAACAAAAAAAACATCATATTACATTTTCTACCATTTTCTTTTTTTTTTGGCTAGCAAATAAATTTTTTCTCAGTCGCCTGGTTACCTGCTTTTTTTCCAAATTCTCACTATCTTTACCATAAAATGTTCTCACTGACTCGCTATCTGCTTCTCTCTCTAGATTTCTCTCCCTTTTTCTATATGTCTCTTCTTATTCATCTGTAACTTTAGTTTATTTATTCCAAAATCATATTTTCATCCTGAATCTTTTTTTACGTCCAAAAAAATTTGGTTTCCGTCTGCTCAACAGAAGTTATTTTTTCATTTTAGAAAAAGAAAAAAAGAGACTATTGTTCAACACAGCCGAAAAATAAGAAATTGTGTGGAGAAGAAACCTGCCACTAGAGGCAAACGGGGATCATGGCAAATTCCATATTGAAGAGAAGGATTTTATCAACTGGAAACACGAGAGAAGCAGAAAAAGGAATTGAGAGAAGAGGGAAACTGAAGATGGAGTGAGGGAGAAGGTTCAACAGAGGCAAGATGAAAACTAGACTCAGGGAAGACAGGAATACAACAGGGCATTTTGAGATGAATTCGAAAAAGGGAAAATAAGGTTTGAGTGCAAAAAAGAGGCAAGGGTGAACGGAATTATAGAAGAGAGGTGAAAAACTGTAACTTAGTGAGAAAAAAGAAGGTTTGAGTAGAATATCATGATACAAAAACATAAATAGGAGGAAAGAGGTACTTAAAATTTGGAATAATATGCAATGAATTATATGAATTTAAAGAATGAGACAAAAAAGGGTAGAAATTTGAAAATGAATAGAAGAGAGAAAAAATAAGGGCGTGAGAATGGGGAGTGAATAGAAAACTGATATTTGAAATCCATCGAAACCAGATGACTAAACAAGTCATAAAGAACGATCATTTTCAGTCTTTCTGTTTCAGCAAACATCAACTGTAGAGTTAAAAAAAGAGATTCCTCAAAAGAAACCTGAGTAAAAACACGATGATGGCGAAGAAGTTACAAAAACAAATAGAAAAATAAAGAGAAAGAGAGGTAAAGAGTTAGAGAAAGGGGAGAGAATAAAGAGAAATGAAAAGAAGAGATAGAGAGAGTTATAGAGAGAAAAGAGAAGAAATACATAAAGAGAGACATAAAAAGAATGCCAGCGTAGATAATTCTTATCATAAAAAAACCGTCAAGTCCTCAATCGTATTTTTGAATTTTTTTGTTGAATTTTTACTTTACCAACTCGTTGTTCTATTTTTGATGAGTTTCGAGGAGGAAGAGAAATGGGATTAGCAGATAGAATGAGAGTAAGAAGCTTGATCTGCTCCTTCAAAATAGCATATGATACAATGGGGAGAGATAAGGGATAAGTACAGGGATGAGCACAGGGATGAGCACAGGGATACGTGCGCGCTGCAACAAACAGAACGCGCAGAGGAGAGAGGGACTCTCTCTCTCTCCGCGGATGATGAACTGAGTGAGAGTGTCTCAGAGAAGGGCGGGAAAAGGAAAGAAAGAGAGTGAGAAAACAGTGGAAACACAAGAGGCAGCTAAGCGAAACTCGAGGAAAACGGCATAGGTACGCGAAAAACAAGCGTTTATTAACTAACAGTACAAAGCAGTAAGAAAAGCATTATAGAATACTTTCATCTGAGAAGAACTCTCCCCATCTGAGCTGCGGCTGATCGAGGAGTGACTGGTGCAGAGTGAATGAAGCTGCCTTCCCCGCCCTTCCCCTCTCCCAGATCCCCTCTGGACGACGATGATGACCGTTCTGGGTTCGATTTCGACGAGGAACCTCAGTCTCACGTGAAGACCGAGAGAATCAGAGTCAAGGTTCGCTCTAATTTTATCACAACACACAGTCCTCATAAAAAAGTAATTTATAAAACATGATATCGTAATGAACAACGATTGGGAGTTGAAAGAGCAGCAGAATATTTCTATTCGCTCTCAAGAGATACCTCGTTTTGATAGAGGTATCTGTTCAATTAGTGAATCGAAACCACAACCCTTCATCAATTCAATTAACGATATAATTACTCTGCCTAAGAGCTATAAGCCACTTTGAGTTATCTTCACAAGTATAACCTTTCAACCTTATGCTGGAAAAACTCCCTGGTGAGGGTGTTCAATCTATTGTCGGAAGTTTTCCCCCGAATGTCGGGAGCTTCTTTCTTAACTCTCGGAAGAGCTTCACCAACTGATCATTTTGATGGTTGAAAGTCACTCCTCAGTTCCCGAGATTATATTAGTCTTCCAGAGAGTTCTATTCTTCTTTCAGTTGTCCTCTTCTACCTGACTTCTGTTCTCTTATGAATGAGAGTATAGCAATCTTTAGGAACCCTTTTCTTAACTATGAAAAAATAATAGTTCTCGATGTTCAGAATATTTCTCTTTTAAGACGGGGAATTTAAAAGGGGCCTTACCTGTACTATAGAATAAGCCCTGTTTTTACCCAGGGAATATGACTTTGACTCACTAAACAAGGAACTCATTGATATCCTCATGGGAATCCTTTCGAGAACTCTTTCTTTTATGATGTCTGTCTAATTCTTACACATATCGAAACCTAATACTTTGAGTGTGAGCTACCGAGATGAACAGAGAGAAAGAGAGCAGCGTGGATAAAGGTTAAAGAAGAAGAGTTTAAGGAAACCAAAAAAATTAGAGGAAGTGTGTAGCAAAACATAGAAGAACAAGATATGTAGGCCGAATTAGAGAAGCGCAAAGGCTATTCTGAGCGTTTTAGTTTGTATCAAAATATACCAAATTGTTGGTGATAATCTTTATTCCCTCAACATACGTAAAGCTGAAAAAGAAAATATTCATTAAAATCCAAAAGTTGTACTTTATTCTTGAAACCTCTCAATTTTCCTTGTAGGAAGTAGATTTCGTAATCACTGAAGTAGGGAGAATTTTTTCAAACGGTTGTAACTTGCAGAGTCCCCTAGGGCGATTCCGGAGAGCCATCCCAACGATGCCGATGTGCATGGCCGTGCTTTGTTGCATACTCAACTTCATCATTCCCGGTTTAGGTTGGCAGTTTGAGTGGGGTTTTTTGAAAAGAGGAACTGATGAATCTTCAAATTTTAAGTTGTACAGTTTCAAGGCAGTGACGCCTGGTCTTGTCATTTGTCATTTGTACTGGTGAATCTTTACAATTTCTCGTTTTGACGGTAGCCTATTCTTCATTGGCTTCTTCCGCTTGATGCTTGAATTCAATTAAACATAACGGGACAGAATCACCGGAAAGTCCGACTAAAACAGTTTTTTCTGCGAAGTTTTTCTATTTCCGCATACCTTGATATGGCTTTATTTATTTAAAGTTGTTTCTTCAAATTACTTTTTGAACAGTTTTTTTTTCTAATTCTCTTAACATCTCTCTGTCTCTTTCGTTCTCTCTCATCCAGTCTCTCTTGTTCTTTATCTCTTTTCGCCCTTTCTCTTTTGTTCTCACTCTCTCTCCCAGTCCCTTTTGTACTTCTCTCTCCCTCTCTCTCCGTTTCCCTGCTGTTCTCTCTCTCTCTATATATATATATGTATGTATATACATATATCTCCTCTCTGTTTCTCTCTCTCCCAGTCTTTCTTTTTCTCTCTTTTTTAGCGAGTCTTTTGTACTTCCTCTTTCTCTCTCTCTGTCTCCGTTTCCCTGTTGTTTTCTCTCCTCTCTGTCTCTCTTGTTCTCTCTCATAATCTTTACCACTCCCTCTAATACATAGTCTGCATTTCCTTTTGTTAGAATCGTGCAAATTTTCCGGTTCCAGTTACCAATTGACTTTCTCACATGAGCTCACTGAAGTTCTTCATTTAGAATTCAGTTCCGAATTTTGACTTTCGTGTCATATACTCTTGTGAAAAAAATGTTTTAATAAATGTTTTAATAGATTACGAGTAATGAGAGCATTGGAGTGGAATATCGTCAGAGAATTGCAGATTAGTAACGTGTTAAGCTGTGAAATATTCTAGCAGTTCATTCTAGAAGTACTCTAAACGTGAGAAAATGGTCAAGTTTTAAAAGAAAATAATGAATGTGCAAGAAGCTTTGACAAGTGAGAGCGAGAGTTGTTTTGAAGTACAGAAGTTTTTGTTTAAAGATAGAGATGTTTTTAGAGATGTTTTCTTTATTATACATTCGTTTTCCAAATTAGTATCAATATCTAGTTAAAAATTAGGTTCAATTGAACTTTAGCTGAGTATTACAAAAGCCCCTGCTTTCAAGGGAGAAGTTAAATATGCTAATATCCAATAAACCTTTTTTTAAAGCGATCTTTTCATTTAAGAATTTACTTTCAACCAATTTGAAATGTAATTATGCCAACAAAAAAAAACTTCAGAGAAATTCAACGAGTGAAAACATAAAATAACCCTGTGTATGGTGATGCATCATTCCATCAAAACGGAGTTCAGCTGGTTGAGAGTTCTTTTACTATACATAGAATATTTTCAATGCAAAAGTGGGGGAGGTGGTTCCTTAAGTACAAGTTAACAGAAATTTTAACCTAATCTGATTGGAATTAGGCAATTTCTAAGAGACATCGAAAATTTTATGCAATATCTTTTTTCGTTCTTTCTGATACATATTTGTAGTCTAAATGCTCTCTAGCGTAGTTTTTGATTGGGTATTCTAGCCCTGTTCTACCTCCAGGGTATATTCTCCGTTCTACTCCTAATCGAAAAACCAGACTTTTGAATACTCCGTAAAGAGAAAAAAACGAAAATGCTTCTTGATTCAGTTGAAAAAGAAACGTCCAAGTGGCTTAGCATTCATAAGCGAAAAGCACGGGAAATCTTATGTGAGTAAACTGTTCCCCTGCGAAATCTTGTCAAAACATCGCCTCAAGGAAAACCGTATCTTAGGTCTGAAGTTTCCAATACGAGCACCTAGAATAACTTCCTTTGTTCAGTTAAATTCACTTTGGATCATGGACTGCTAATAACCAAAAAAATTAATGGGCGAATTAGAAAAATTGTGAATAAACTAGTCCTACTGAAGTCAAAAACTTTTTTGCGGTTTAAATGATTTTTTTAAACGAAGTTTGGTGTTTGAAGGTACAATGTTGTGCTGCTGTTCTTTCTGCTGCGCTGATGGTAATCGAGGGAAGAAGTTTCATGATTGCTGCCTGAATTTCGCTGCAGGTTTTGTAGTCGGAAATAGATCCTATAAAAGCATTACTAGAGCTGCTTTATTCCACTAAATTAGATTTCAGATCTTTAGTTTCTCTTTTTTGATGAAAATTTTTCGACTCAAATATTAATAGTTTATCAAATTGAGTGATGAGCATTGATTAACAAGTGCTGTTTTTTATTATGCAACTATCGATTGGAGGTGTTCTGCAACTGTTGACCTGCCCTTTTCTCCTTGGCATATTCTGGTCATTCCAGTGGGGAATCCTCTTTATTTCTATGGTTGGTAACTCTTATCTGATTTATTCTCTATTTTTCTCACGTTTCTGTGAAACAACGTATCAAAATTCGTTTTGTTGACGAGATCGTACAAGGGAGCGAGAGGTTGGGAACATGTAATTTTTTTTAGATCAACTGCTTACAGGCAAGTATTAATTTATTCATTTTTTGTTCTTGTTGTAGATCGTGAAAAAGATGCGACGGATAATTGTCACCGAAGTGAAATCATTCTTTACAGACAATGCAATAGTGGTAAAATACATTTATTAATATGAGTGATAAACAGCTGACTCTATTCCGACCTCGGCCGGCGCGAGACAACTCTAAAAGAATAGGAGTGATAAAAACAATGCACGTAAACAAGAATGAAGAACAATTTCCAGAATGTATGTTAAAATCTGATGCGTATTGAGAGCAAGTAGAACTTCACATTGTTATGGTGGTCATTGAATGAATCAAAAAGTGATCTCAACTTGAGCCGTGTGTATGATTGCTACTTGTATATTCATTGGTAATAGAATAGAGAAAAAGACGACTGCGTTTTTGTTTTGAGTAAAGATTAATCAAAGTCTTTTTGCGGAGAAAACTGTGTCTTTACTGTAAAAATTGAAGCAGTTTCAGGCGACTCAATGGTACAGACCGGTAGAGAAGAGATTGCACCCAGTTGATTGCCTTCCATGCAGCTCTTTCTGATTAACTACCGCTTCTTTCTAAAATACATCGACCAATGGTTTATAAACGCTCAAGTACTCAATAGAGTATTTTTAAGAAATTTTTGCATTGGTCTCTTGCCTTTTGAATGTTCTTTCATGAATATTTCATGTGTGACTGTCGAAATTTAACCTTTTTCGTTAGTCTTGAACATTAACTTGTTAAAAAACCAGTTTTAGTGAATTGAGGGAAATTTTAAGTTGGTTTTCCCTGACTCGGAAGGTTAATTATGGAAAAAAATTGTTCAGTGGTTTTTTTCTCCAAATTAACTGAATCCATATTGATAACGATTGAATACTTAGGTTGAAAAAATTCAATCTGAATTGCATTTTCTGCGTTTTTCTTCATTTTTACAGTATATTAGGTTGAATTCTGTGATGTTTTTTGTTGTTGACTGAATGAACAACTAATTCAAATATTAACAGAATAATTATGAAACGAATTGTAATGATACCTACCGTACGCTGAATTGAAAGGCGAACCTTTGGTGAAAGTCTTTTAATGAATTACGGGATTTAGAATGAGTAAACGAGTGGAATGTTGATAGAAAAAGCAAGTGCTCGAATTACATTTAAAAATCCTTTTCAATCATTCTGGTCATAAATCTTCGTTCTTGTATGTTTTATAGACCCACTAAGAAATAATTATAGAAAATGACACATATACATTTGAAAGTATGACTATTTATACTTATGAAGTATAACACTCATTTCATATTATAAGTCTGAATAGTAATAAATTATAAGTATGATTATTCATACTTTCAAATGTATATGTGTCATTTTCCATACTTATTTTTTGTGTCTATGTGCACTATTTTTATTGTTTTTTCAATAAAACTTAGTGTAGCCTTGAATGATACTTTTTACTAGTGTTTAATGATTTGTTTTATAATACGTGTAGCATATATGAAACTCTTGTCCCTCTACCTGGCAAATATTAACCTGTTAAATTTGCATTGTATAGCGTTTATGTTGAAATATTTGCTTTCTCCATACTAGTAGTAGTTACAGGGTGCGGCACAATTATGGCAAAGACAAGTTTAGATCGAAAACGGCCAACTTAAAAACATATTTTATATGTGTCAAATACATTTGCTGAATCTACATGGGTTTTTAGATCTCTATCAAAAATTTCGTTATTATTGCTTCTCTCCTTGATAGATTGTCTGCCAGTAAATTATCGCCATGCACGGTCAGAAATCCCGTTCAATGAACATAGCGTGAACGCTTGGAATGACGACGTCAGTTGTTTACCAAACTTTTTAACGATTCGAAGAAACCAAGAGTTTCAAGGACTGCGCTCTTCCTGGAAGACCACAAATGTCGTCAAAAAGGGGATAAAACGAAACCCAAAGAGAAGCTTGCGAAAATTGGGGAGAACCTAGGCGTATCAGAGAGATCAATATATCGAATTGTTCATAATAAGCTTAGGTACATATAAATCTTAACGGAGTCGCAAGTGTGCGATGCTTAAGGACAAAAATAGAGAAGCAAGAAAAAGAGAGCTTGTATTTTGTTGTCACGGGCCCACAAACTGTTGCCCAAAATGAGACTTTCTCACAATTCATTAGTATTCCCATGATATATCATGGGTTTACTAATCATTAGAATTCGAATAATACACCTCGTTGTAATTATTGTGTAACTAATAAGAAAGTTCTTTAGTAATGTGAAATTTTTTCTCTTTCAAAGGAATGATTATCTTTAGTATAATTAAAGGTTCTATTTTCACTTGTTAGTATGTTAAATCCGAGTTTAGCTTCATACTGAACCTCGCACGTACTTTATTCGTTCGTTTTTCCCAATTCCGCAGGTTTTCTTCTCATCTCATATTTTAGAAGCCTTCTCTTCTTTGTTGATATCAACATGCATTATGAATAAAAAAGGGCATCTATTCTGTTGTTTTGTAGTAAGAGAAGGCTGAATATTGTTTCAGCTTAAGAGAGTTCAAGAGAAGAAGGATTGCAAATAAAAACTCACTTTAAGTATGAGAAGAAATGAGATACATATGTATAAGTGTAAGAGATAAATGAAAGGGCAAAAGAAGAAGAGATGAAAAATAGTCATTTCTAGGAAGAGAGAGAATGAGTCCTGAAAGGGAGGTTCCAAGAATGGCGTCCTCACCCGGTCACTTTCGAGCTCCTCGCAAATGTCATTCTTGCTGCTACTGCTGGCGGCATTTTCGTGCGTTCCCGTGCAGCTCACTCTGAAGTCCCGAGTCAAGGCTGTCAAGCAGCTAAGATATCTTCCCCCTAACTCCTCCGACATCTGGTACAACTCTCTCTGTCTACAGGGCGTTTACTCTAGAGATCCTTACTACGACTGCAACGGTGCTCAATTCGTTTCTTCTAATGGATAGTCAGTTCTTTTCATCAACTCATCCGTAATCTTGCTAAATAGCTGGTAATTCTTAATTAACAAATGAATATTGAAATATAATTTGCAATTGCTATATTTCTACATTAACGGTCTTTGAAGTCAGTTGCGACCATTGTTTTCAAAAGAAAATCAGGCATTTCCTTTCCTCACCTTAAAAAGTTAATTTCTCATCATCTGAGTTGCTCGAACCCTTATTTGATATCCTACCTTTGTTTCAACAAAAATGCATTAAAACATTTTGTCTTTCTCCGAAACGAATTTAGACCAGGGGTTAAATACAGCCGCCCAATTTGGGTTTACATGTATCCGCCGCTCAAAATTTGGAGGAAAAAATAAGAGGGGATGAAGGAAAAGGGTAAGAAAAGAAAGGGAGTTTTTGTCAATAGTGTGTCTACATGTATCCGCCGACGGGACCGATCCGGTCACTATTTAACCCCTGATTTAGACGGAGCTGTTGATATTGTTAAGCTTGCAACCGTGCAGTCGACACTCTCATTGCTACACATCCAGAGAGCCTAGTGACTGGTGCATTCTACACCGCCCCTTCATTTGGACGTCAGTTCATTCCATACATATTTCTCGGGTAATCCATTCGAATTTTAATTGACAAAAGTGAGAATTTTATACTTTGAAAATTGTACCACTAGACAGAATTATTTTTTGAGGTCAAAATTTTGTTTGAAGTGTTAATGGAGGTATTTATAAAAATCCATGTCAAGAACGTACATTCGATGCATCGTAAACCTGTGACCCAGGCAATAAAACGTGATGTCGTTGAGTTGTGATTAAGTGTCAAAGCTCGAGCATTTCCATGCTTTAAAATGTTTTGAGACGAGAGCAATTTGGAATCATCAGCCCAACAGAGCTCCAAAGTGTCCTACTCTTGTCAGAAGAGGTTTCGAATGTAGAAGAGAAGAATTTAGAGAAAAAAGCGCTCTTGAACAAAAGCTCAAGACGTGAAACCGTAAGAAAAGGTAACATAATCTGAGTTGAAGGAATAATATAGACTTAAGTTAGCACGGCTACCTGTAAGTAATCCAATTACAAAAACTGAACTTTCTCTGGAGAAAGACAAAAGAGCTTTTACAGAAACTGGGGGTGCCATTGCGACCGCAAATTGGGGAGTTGCCTCATTGAGAGATACAACACGCAGACGCGTCAACTCCAGTGGACATACTGTACTCCCAACAACGAGTTTTACTGCACATCTCATTTATTGTCTTGAATTTTAAGGTAAAGAAGCCAATTAAGTTCTGTCTGCTTTGATTGTATTGAAAAAATTTCTGTTAAAATAAAGTGATTACATAAAATAAGCGTACATTCAAAAATTTTATCTTAATTTTCGAGTGCTGCTGATGTGAAATTGTCTTTGATGACAGCCCGGTTGGCTCTCTTCGACGATTACCCAAGAGTTTGGATGATAATGCGCCATTCGAGAAGGGAAATATCATTGCCTCAAAGCGATCATGAGACCGCCTTTTGCAATTCCTATATTTTCATATTTGATCTGTCGCAGCCTCAGTCTTATCATGGACTTTTTTCAAGAATATAGTGGATTTGATCACTTCAAAGCATTGAAAAAAGTAAATTTACCAGACAAAAAGTAGGATTTTTACTCTTAAACTGTATAATCATTTTCTTGAAAAATGGACTTCTTTGGTGAAAAAAATCAGAAATTCTTTCTCGTCTCCTTTATCGGAAAAAAAGCACACTTTATACATATTTCAATGTAACATGTAACAAATAATTCAATGAAAAATGCAGCACATTTGGAACATATGAACTGAAGTATACAAGGGTATACTAAGGTAAGAACTTAAAGCAATGACTGAGTCGATGAGAAAAGTCTACCGAAAGAATGATATTGTGGAAATTTATTCTTATTTCAGTTACTAGTAATATATGAGGGATTTCGATGGGAATGACAAAATCTACCAGAAAAATTTCCATATCATGTTGAATGACAATACACAATTCATGGCATTAGCAGAAATATTTATAAAGAACTAATTAAGCAAAAGACATCTTAGAACATTCTTGATTAGGTCCTAGACAGAACTTCGAAGGTATCTTGACTTGCTTTCTAGACGGAACATATAAGGCAACTTAGTACTGGCTTTATCAGGTAAAGACAAACCTTCAAAGGCATCTTAAACGGAAAACATTAATTTTATCCTCTAGAGCGGTCTGTCGAAAACAATGCAAACAATGAGTGAGGCTCTATTGCGTGTGTTAGTAAGAGGTTGTGTTTTGTGGATAGTTGTCAGAGGCGGATCCCTTTCTCGGGTCTCTGTCTACACTTGAGCGGGGCTCGTCTACATTGCATGCCTTCCATCAGGAATGTTTTCTCCATTAATTAGGATCTTGGAAAAGGAACCATTGCAAGAACTTTGTATACTGCTTCATTTTTTGAGAATTTTTTCTTGATGAAAACTCAAAATCGTATACCTCAAACGCTTGTTTTCTTAGTTTTTTGATAGCATCACGGCTCACTAGCAAAAAAGGGAAGAAAATATAAATGTTGAACAGAAAAGCATTATCTTGCGTTTGACTATACAAGCGGTTGAAATACTTTGTACATATGTTTGCAAATTTGTATTTCAATTATTTATATGCCCTGCACATTTTGCATGTATTGCAGAGAAAACATTTTTCATGTAACTAGGCAATAATCTAATCTACCAAATCAGATTATTTTTTACACTAGAGGAACGAATTAAAAAAATTGTATTGTACCCATATACATATGTATATGTATAGCCAACGAACCGGGGAAAAAACAACATTTTCTCATGCAAGTTTTTTTGCTTTTTTGTGGGGTAGAAGAACGTTGTTCTTGACTTTGTAAATATTGGCGATCTCGACGTATCGAGAGCTTCCATCGGAGAAGTGAACGAGGAGGACCTCCGGGGAAAGACTGCGTCGAAAATAGGCCGGGTACATCTTCTGGTCGTTCTGCCACAGAACGACCACCTGCAATGCAGCGAGAACGTTTGCTCCATTCATTGCCGCACGTGTATTTCAGCTCAGATACACAGTTGAGGGGCAGAGATCCCACGCTGAGGTTAAATTTCTATGCGCAAACCTATGCGCTCACCAAAAAATCTTGCAACATGAATTTTCTGTTTTTATGGCATTCTCTATTTTTCATTGCACGCTGTTGAGCTATACACAAAGTCGGCGGTTCCTTCATGATTAGTCTCTATACGCCTCTTTGGCGGGTAATCTATAACAAGAAGTTCATGAGGATATGAGGATGTGCTCACTCTCGCCCCTGGGACGTGTCTGCTTCCTCCACAACGATCCTCGCACTCGCACTGCACGATGTCGGAAAGCGTGCAGTCTTCGCTCGTCGTCCCATCGTAGAAGTCCAAGATGCAGGGAGTGACTGCGGTCTCCGACTCCTCTCCCATGCGTCCTTTCTCCTCCTGTCGCGTCCGGTTATTCATCACGATTACCTCTTCTCCAACCGCGAACCGCTCCGCAGCTGCAAATCTTACTAGTTAAAAAAAAAGCTAATCAACAATTAAAAAACTATGAAATAATAATGGGGGAAATATTATACATCTACCAAATAATGTTGACACGTCCACCAAATATAGGTGACACGTCGATTTTTCCTTTCTGTTTTTTCTTTCTTTTTCCTTGTATTTCATTTTTGTTTATTCTTTCTTCCAATCTTTTTCGGCACTATTTCACTTGAGGGAGGGAGCGCGCTTTACTTGAGGGAGGTCAGATTACTTTTTACAAATTTTTTCGCTTAGGATAAGCTAAAGTTTTTCTGAAGAGGCCGTATAAAACAATTGGCCACAATATTTAGGTTTGAACGGGTCTATTTAAGTAAATTTCCTTAGTTGTTTTTAGCTATTTTTCATTGCTTAGGCAAAGGTTAAGCCAACGAGGCCATTCGGCTTAGGAACGAGACCGCATGAAGAAATTTCTCACATTTGTAGTTTTTTTTTGCCGATTTTGACCGACCTAATTTGTCGAAAAAACAGGGAAAATGATATATTGTACTCAAGACAGTGGTAAGAACACACTAAAAAAAGCCTCTCAAGTAAAGCGCAGTGCCATCAAGTTGAATTGGACCGAGAAAAAAAATTGGAAGAAAGAAAAAGCAACAAAAAAGAAAGAAAAAACTGAGAGAGAAAAATATTTGGTGGAAGTGTCACCTATACTTGATGGACTTGTTTGGTGGAAGTGTCACCTATACTTGATGGACTTGTTTGGTGGAAGTGTTCACATCATTTGGTCGACTTGTCTGGTAAGCCTTCCACATTTATTTGGTAGACGTCTATCAAAGAATATAATACTGTATTACATACATCAGTGCTGAGTTTGAAAACCAATCAAAAAATCTTCTAAATACATAGATAAGACTGCAAGTAGCTTATGCTTGTTTCCCTATGAACTCTTCCACCTTCTTCGTGAAGATTGCAGTACAGCGTAGCTACAGTGGGGAAGTCGCGCAGCTCGAGGCGCATTCCCGCGATGAGAGCACACGTCGCGTGCGCCAACGTCGGCTCCCATTGCGCGTTTCTCGTGGCACCTCTGTAGCTAATTAGATTCATGCGTTAATATCAGAAGTAAATTGGACTACAAAACCAGACCACAAAACCTATTATCCGTTCCAATGGTTCTCGCATTATCAGAATAATAACGCATTATCAGAATATCACCTCAGTTTTTTCTTGCAAAAGATATCAACCATGTTTACGCTTCAAATGTAGGTAAAATTTAGTCAACTTTTGGATAATGTTGATTAAAATGATAATTATGTTTGTTGTAACATGATGTATCGCTTCCATTCTTGTGGATGTATTAGTTATACCAAAAGAGTACATGAAAAAATGAATGAATATGAATAAGAAGTTAAAGACAAGACTAGAGCTATAACTGACCCTTCATCTCCGCCTGCGCCTTCTCCTTTTTCAAAACAACTCACACACCGCAGTAGGCCCTCTTTGTTCGTCTTCAACATATAAACTTCAAACATAATTTTATCCTCAAGATTTAACTATTGATGAGAATCACTGGAACGCGTCGTTTTAACGATAAGTTTCTCATACAACTTTCAACAACTCGAGCCATTTCCTCTTTTCTTCTTTTCATCTTAATGATATGTATAAACTAAAGGAAATTTATTTCTGAGTGACATAGCCGGAAACTGCATCACAAATGAATAAACACCCTATTAACTCCTACAAAAACCGTAAAAACCATGTTTTAAAACATACCTCACAAACAACGCACTGGAACTTGGAACTTTCGTATTCATCTTCCATTACTTCCAAGTACTCACGCCGTAGAAAACTTCTACAAAAGCAAATAGTTGGATGAGAAGCGAGAACGGGGAAGAAAGTTGAGAACAAGGGAATATAAGTTGAAATAAAATGCTAACCCGATTTCGGGGTCTGATCCTGCGTGCTTTGGCGCGGACAGAGTTCGCGCTTCCGCCCGATTCGATGGCGATGGAAAGTAGCTCCGTCTACCAAACAAGCAAACTTTTCCTAGCTCTTCCATTCATTAGTTTTTAAGTTAACCAAACTAAATATTTTCACTTTTTATAAATGCCACCTTCTTGTAATTTTCCGTTTTACGCAAAGTCAATATGAAAAACTGACAACGATTTGAATTTTTTTTTAAAATTGCAAAAGCCGAACGAGAGTCGAAATCATCTTAACGAGTGGATGTAATAAATTCAATTAAAAGGAAAGTTTCAGACTGCTGAGAGCTTGGTTAATTACAGTACCTATTGAGGATTGCACATCCAACATGGACGAAGGAAGGGTCTCTGCCAGCACGTCCCTTGATCAGAGCTCCGCCTCGCAACTCACACAAGTGACAAGCAGCAGAGCGGATTCGCATGTCACAAGACTGTCGGCATCTCATGCAAAGCCATGATTTGATCTCCTCTTAAATGGAACCATTTCATTCTTTTCAACCAAACCTTCACAGTACAATCTCTGGGCAGTTGAACTTCATTGATTAGTAAATTTCCATAATAAATGAAAAATGTTGTCTGAAGCAAACAAATCAGGTAGTAAAAAATTGTTTTTTTCTTCTTATATATAGTTATGAATTATGAGCTCTGAATGGACCAACAGTCATTCTTGAAAAAAACTGCTCAGAGGACTTTATGAGAAAAAAAGGCTATACGAGTCTTTGAGTATTATGTACAGATAAATATAATAATACCTGACATAACTGTAGCCCTTTCCAGCCAGTATGTTTCTCTAACCCGCACTGTGTATGAAATCTATGCACTATTCAAAAAACGTTAGTGATACAAACGCTCTGTTCGTCTGCATCCTCTCTTTTCCTCTCTCGATACCTGTCATTCCCTCATGATTAGAGATCTTGACATATGTACATACATATATATATGCGGGTAGGAAAAAACACCCTGTTTTCAGATCTTCCAACTTTTTTAGAACGACAAGTGTTTTTTCTTTGAGATGTTTCTGATACAGCAAATGAGATTGAGAACATTTTCAATAATTGATACACATTCTCACCTTTTCCTTGAGGAATGTCGATGTTACAGTAGCATGACGGATGAACGGCCACTTGACAATTTGCGCACTGCACCAGGTCATCCTCCTCTTCCGAAGGATGTGTGTCAGTGGAAGAGGAGGGGCCTGGCTGTTTGCTGAAGCAGTAGTTGCGCAGCAACCGCTTCGATCTGCAATCAAGCTCGTCATAATTGTTATGAAGAAAATAAAGAAAATTTTCGAAAAGTTTGAGCTAAAATTGAGTGAAATTTTAACCTGTGGATTTGAATCTTGCAATCGATCATAATTTGTGATTTTCCTTTTAATGTTTCTTTATGCGACGTAGAGAGTTAGTCTTACAACCGAGTTTCGTCATGTGACGACAGGAAACATTTGTTGTGTAATTACTAAATGCCAGAAAATTTCTGGATACGATATGAGTGCTTCAGAGAAGAGATGACATCTTCTAACAGAGAGAAGATAACCTTGAGGGGAGTGTCTTAGTAGAGTAGGCCAAGTGCTTGTTTTGGAAGTATTGGCAGACGGAACAGTGGGGGAAGTGTAGGGCGGCCTTCTTGTTGTATTCTTTCTCCGCGTACAAATCCAACGTTTGGTGCGACCAGAGACCGGAGTTTTCTTGAGACAACTCACTTATCTCATATTCAGCTGACATATATCGAAAGAAATGTACGCAAGTTAATTTTTTTACTCTAAAAAATTAAAATTCATGTAAAAGTAGGCACCTAAAACGTATGAATAAAACTGTCGTAATGAATGAGGGTGTAATTGCATTTTTTTTTTGTAAAAACAAAATCATGAAACAAACCGAAAAGTTTTCTCGCTCTTTTGGCAATCGTAGCCATCTCTTCCCTTGCTTTTGATTCATCTAAAATTCAGTGATTTTTGTTACAAAAATCACATGTTAATCATCACAGATGATGATGTCATCATGTAAGGCCAGCTTTCTTTGCCAAGCCTCGTCTTCAAGGCCAGCTTTCTTTGCCAAGCCTCGTCTTCAAGGCCAGCTTTCTTTGCCAAGCCTCGTCTTCAAGGCCAGCTTTCTTTGCCAAGCCTCGTCTTCAAGGCCAGCTTTCTTTGCCAAGCCTCGTCTTCATTCCAGAAAAGTTTTTCAACCCGAAAAATTATGAATGCATGAGCATGATAGATGTTATCTTCCTTTAACTTTTGAAGAATCTCTTCCTCAAAACACATGCGCTAACCTTCGCAATAATTCGGCTCTGATAATCGCTTCCGGGATTTCTTGCCTGAAAGTACGAAATGAAACTGATTCAAGTTTTTCTTTTATAGCTTGCTAACTACAAATTCATTTTGTTTCCGAGATAAAAGAAAAAGAGACAGTTTAATTCAAACATATTAACCTTATCGTGCCATCATAACATATTTACTTTGTAGATAAAAAAGACCTGCAAATTGACGGATGGACATCTTATTCGGTGCGTACCAGTAGTCTCGCCACCTACAAAAACGTTCCTTTAGTTTGGCATACGATGATGGTTGTTATCTTCCTCTTCCTCCCGCTAAAGATGCTTCATTTCCTAACCCTGATAACCCACTTTAACCTTAACTGAAAAATGCTGAATGAGCTCTTGCTTCGAGACTCCTTTCTTATAAACTTCTGCAATCAACTCCCATCTTAGAATTTTTATTATTTATAGACGATCCTTGCCTAATCGCCCTTTTGCGGTTAAACACATCAATTTTATTATTCTGCTTATTCTCTGAGAACAAAAGAGAGAAAGCAGCAACTTCGTAAACTGTGCTGGGCGGAACTTCTCCATGAATATGTTCATGTTAATCTGGACGGAGTCAGGCCGGCAGTTGCAAAGCATCGCATTCTTCCCGAAGTCAATCCATCTTGGTGATGCGAAATTCGTCGACTCCGCGATGTTGTAACCCGTGTTGAATCCCATGTGAAAACCCTGCAAACCATATAATTATAACTGGATGATCTGAACAATGTGCATGTATGCCTGCTCACTTTTCCCCATGCTTCGATGAACGGGACTCAAACCCTGCTCACTTTTCCCCATGCTTCGATGAACGGGACTCAAACCCTGCTCACTTTTCCCCATGCTTCGATGAACGGGACTCAAACCCTGCTCACTTTTCCCCATGCTTCGATGAACGGGACTCAAACCCTGCTCACTTTTCCCCATGCTTCGATGAACGGGACTCAAACCCTGCTCACTTTTCCCCATGCTTCGATGAACGGGACTCAAACCCTGCTCACTTTTCCCCATGCTTCGATGAACCTTCGATGAACGGGACTCAAACCCTGCTCACTTTTCGCCATGCTTCGATGAACGGGACTCAAACCCTGCTCACTTTTCGCCATCCTTCGATGAACGGGACTCAAACCCTGCTCACTTTTCCCCATGCTTCGATGAACGGGACTCAAACCCACGCACTTTTTTATGCCATGCTAAAGCCTTAACTGCTTTAATACCTCTGCATATTCTATAAAGCTTCTCAGAGAGTCCATAGTGAAAGAGTAGATACCCAAGGAAATGTTATGATGAACTCATTCTTCTTCTGCACCATCGTCCCGAATGGAATATTGTGAGCAGCGAGCGTTGATGGCGCGATGATGAAGTTTTTGTGTCGATGGAAGGCGTCACATCGTCTCCTCTCCTCTGGGAAACTCTGCGAGAGAAGCCTCTCCAGTCGATCTCCTGACTCTGAGGACACCGCGTACCAGTGCTGCAATCATATTTTATCTTCTGCCGAACAATCTTCCATCTCTTCTTCAAACACATATACAGTAGTTCCTAACCAAAATCCCTCTGTACCCTCTACTCAATTATTTCTAAACCAATCATATCACACATTCATAGTCACCATTTAGCACCACTGTAAAGTATTTTCAAAAACGACCGTTCTTAGAGCTGGGAAGTCCAAAATGAAGAGAAGCTCTCTCTTCTCCGCGCTCAACTTCAGCTTGCTCTTTATACTTTCTCACTTTTCAAGTCTCAAATTTGTTACAATTGCAAGTGATTTTTCTTGAGTAATCTCTTCATAGGTCACGTGAAAAATAGGTAAAAATAGGCTGAAACCTTGCGAGTGCTACCATTATTTTCTCCTTCTCTTTTCCTTCTTCACAATCTCTCATCTTCTTCTAGTTCTCTCAATAGACTAGGAGAAATTAAATAGGCTAACCTTGGGTGCTCCTTCGTGAAGATAGTTAATGGAGTAGAGATCCATGTCTTCAACGTGCCACGGAAACATAGTCTTGTACATACCGAAGTAGAGATATACAGTGTTCACTCCATGGATTCGCGCCTCAAAACAACACTCATTTAACTCATCTTTTTCACTATTCTTTTCATGTAGCAATTAATTAACATCAATACAATAGAATACTACATTTAAGCATGGCCATACATGATTCTTGATAATAAAATAATAATAACAATGATAAAAATAATAATAATAATAAATTCTAAATAATTTCGATTACTAGTGCTGATTGGTTTTTACTGTATAAAAATTTAGCGCCAATGAACAATGAGAATTTTTTAAAACATGGAAAAATATAAGAATGAAGAACGTCCTTAGATATCAGACGACAGAGACAAACCGATGGCTTGATTTCATCCAGAATTGTATTGAGCTTGGCCGGGTTGAGAGAGGTCACTCCTTCGTCGTAGAGGCTTCCCTCCACGTCTGCACCATAGATGGGGCTCCCTTCCAGAACGTTCGACCAGAAAGTACTGCAACACAAAGTATTACTGTAGATTATACTGCAATCATCACATATGGCTTATTCAATTATCTAATGTCGATGCTTTTAAAACAGAATAATTGCGGGAGTTTGTTAATCACCTGTCCGTCTCTTCATGGCTATTTCCAGGATTGCGATTACGGTACTTGGCTGAATTGGCAAGAGTTCGGAACTCGCGGACGGTCATCTCCTTCCGGTAGACACTGACATCTTTGACGTAGCAGCCGTCGGACCGCCGCTCTATCGTCTCTTCAACTGCACTGAAACTCATTATCGTTCAGTCTTTCTACATTCTTTTCACTGTCAATTCTACAAGATTGAATATTTTCGATGCCAGCCAAGAACTTTAAGAATGAAGTTCAAAAGTACACAAGGACATTGAAATACAATAATAGCTTTGGTTATTATTAAACATACTGCAACTACAAAGAATAAACTATAAAAAAACTTATTATGGCTTGCAGTCATAATATTTCCTACTCAATAAGATTTTTTCGACAGCTGCTTATAACATTGTATCGTTCAATAGCCTACAGTTCCCATGTATCATATTCCCTTCATCTCAAATTTTCAACATATACCAAATGTACTACTCTAAAAACCCTTTAAAGGTTCATTCTGATCCAATCTCTGATCAATTCTGGTTTCGGCTAACTACTTCTTAATGATGAAGTCGTCGATGTTCTTCATGCTCTTCTTAGATGGACGTGGACTCCAACCCGCAGGTGGAACAATCTGAGACATACGAATTCACTCTGTGTATTTGAACACTATGGTGGTGAAATCTACATAAAAGTGTAAAATTCAAATCGCCTAATAGCGTTTGACTAAAACATGCGAAGCAGGAGTCGATGATATGCCTTTCACTCTATATATTATTCAACTGATGGTTTTTGTGCACAGAAAAATTAATGAAAGAATCACCTTGCATATTCCACTTTCCAGATGTGCTCCAGTTTTCTCGATCAACTGAATGAGTCTGGGAAAGTTGGAAATTTGCTGGTGACTTGGCTCGAAGACATACACCGAAGCAGTTCCGATGCCTTCATAGCGATAGTAGGAGATATTTTCCTGAATATAACCGCTTCTTTGTTTCTAATTTAAAAATCTAAACTCAAGAAAAGTGAACGATATTCATTTTTTACGATAACAACAAAAAGCTAAATTTTTTCTACAGCAATCTTCTTGCTATTAAACAAGTAAGTTCATATAATTTTGAGTTTTGTTTTTGAAGTTTCTGAAAATATCAGAGCAGATCAGTTTGTACTTTTAGGCTGCGAATTTTTGCGTGACACACCGGTCAACAATGAAAAAAATTGCTTATTATTGAACTCCCGAGTTTACCGCAAATATTTCATCTACGGGTGTAGCATTTTGCTGCGTTGTAACCGAAACATTCAAGAACTTTCGTAAGTCTCACTACTTAGCCAGAGGTGTCTCCAATACAACCAAGTAAGTCTCACTACTTAGCCAGAGGTGTCTCTAATACAACCAAGTAAGTCTCACTACTTAGCCAGAGATGTCTCTAATACAACCAAGTAAGTCTCACTACTTAGCCAGAGGTGTCTCTAATACAACCAAGTAAGTCTCACTACTTAGCCAGAGATGTCTCTAATACAACCAAGTAAGTCTCACTACTTAGCCAGAGGTGTCTCTAATACAACCAAGTAAGTCTCACTACTTAGCCAGAGGTGTCTCTAATACAACCAAGTAAGTCTCACTACTTAGCCAGAGGTGTCTCTGATACAACCAAGTAAGTCTCACTACTTAGCCAGAGGTGTCTCTAATACAACCAAGTAAGTCTCACTACTTAGCCAGAGATGTCTCTAATACAACCAAGTAAGTCTCACTACTTAGCCAGAGGTGTCTCTAATACAACCAAGTAAATCTCACTACTTAGCCAGAGGTGTCTCTAATACAATAAAGTAAGTCTCACTACTTAGCCAGAGATGTCTCTAATACAACCAAGTAAGTCTCACTACTTAGCCAGAGGTGTCTCTAATACAATCAAGTAAGTCTCACTACTTAGCCAGAGATGTCTCTAATACAACCAAGTAAGTCTCACTACTTAGCCAGAGATGTCTCTAATACAACCAAGTAAGTCTCACTACTTAGCCAGATATGTCACTAATACAGCCAGAGAATAAAAATTTTTCTCTCTAACCATCTACATTCTTTAGTACATTTCTACGTCAAACAGTTCAAGTACAATAATATTCAATATACAGAAGACATACAAAACAATATCTAATGTAGAGAAGACATACAAAAAACACACATTCTTAGCAGAGAGATATGTCGCTTTAAAGAAAGAGGCTAAAAAGGCTATTGAAGTCGAGAACTTAAAAAGAGAGACTCTCATCAATAAACAAAAACATTTTTTAAAGAATAAATCAGCGTTTTTTTTTAATTATAGTAGAAGTCAATTATAGAATGAAGCAAAAAAAACAACAATAAATTTGTACATTCTAAATTTTTCTTAAAGAAAACCTTTTATTTGTAAAGTTTATTGCTCTTTAAAGTTTTTTTCTAAAGCTAAGACTCGGGTACGGACATAACTAGTATCGGCTTTGTACTGATACGTTCAAAGTTTAATTAGAGTAATCTTGAAAACCGGTTTGATTCGAAACCATACTATGGTTTCGAATACAAAAGCAGTGATTGATCCATTCGAAAAAAAAGAACATGATCTGCCGGAGAAATAACATGATAATTAGCATTATTATAATCCCAAAATGAGTTATAAAAAAGTTCATGAAAATAAGTCAAGGAAAAAATTTGAAGTGACAAACTTGCTAGTGAGAACCAGTGTGCATATTCCACTTCTAAACTTGTTTTCCTTTAACTAAATTATTCTGAGCAAGCCCATAATTGCAATAGTACACTAACTACTTTATTAAGAACGCAACCCATCCGATGATTTATTTCATTGAAGAAGATGATATATACTCACCGAATACATAAACATTTGATAGAGTGAGGAATAGTCCAGGTTCGAATGAATAATTGAAACATACCCACACTTTTGAAATCTTCTATACTAAATGTAAGAAAGGAAGGCCATTACAGAAGCACACCGTGCACACTGTACACCGTACAAATGCACGCTGTATAATTACAAATGCACGCTGAGGCGCGGGAAAGATAGAAAGAGTGTTTGAGTTAAGAATTTTCCCGCGCCTCAGCGTGCATTTGTAATTATACAGTGTGCAGCGTGCATTTGTACGGTGTACAGTGCGCACAGTGTGCTTCTGTAATAGCCGAAAGGAATAGAAAATAGTGAAAGTCAAAGTAAATGAAATATCCTAGTATTTTAAGGTCATCATGGATTTCCCTCTTTCCATCCCCAGTGAATGAAAAATGAAACGTTTATTTTGAAAACTAGCAATGGACAATGAAAACGAGAGTCTTGCAATAATTATTCATTCCGTCGTGAAATGTAATTTCCAATCAAACAAAAAGAGTAGAGTTATTCGGACACATGACCCAAAGTGACCAACCTCAATTTGAATAAATCATGAAACGTAAAACATTTGTTTCAAGAAAGCCTGACATCTTCTCCGCCTGAAATTTCTACAGGGCAGTGGGTTTTCGGCCTGGTAATCCTCCTCCTGCCTTCCTTCTTCACGCACTCCTTGGTTTTCGACCTCGCAGCTCCGTTGGAGTGCCGCTTTTTGTGAGCCTTCGCTGCGAGTGCAGCCTCTTCAGTCGAACACATCCCTTGTGTCAGTCTTCCAAGCGATTAGGGACACTTCTGGTAGTAAAAGCACCTTTTTAAGAAGTCTTCTGCTCGTGTCAAGGTGAACTTTCATTCGCGAAATTCAAAGATATCAGACAAAGAAAAGATCAAAGAGCTCTTTACATCCGCTTTCTAGCCTTCAGAAATTTGCGTTCATTGTTGTTGTTAAGATCCGATTTTGGATATTAATCGTATTGCTCATTCATTATCTTCCACTAATTGGTTATATTGTACTTTGGCCCTCCCTCGGATGGAAATTCACTGAAAAAGTTATATACTTTGAGTCACACAAAACCCGATTGTTAAATGAAGTTTCATCCCGATTCACTGCTTTTGTGATCCCGTCGAATTTTTCGTTGTATGTTTTCCAGTAATTAATTTTTCTATGGAACGATTGCTTTTGCAAACAAATAAAAAATTGAATTTAATTGAGATTCCGAGTGTGTGGATACAATACAATTCTGCGTGAGGGGGCGGAGCTTTTGTAACAGTTAATATCTTTTCTCGAAAATTGTGATAAGTGAAGTGGCAAAGAAAAGGATCATCCGGTGTGGTTTTCAGACGTTCCGTTTCTTGTTAAAATTTGAAATTTCCTTTTTATTTGACTTTGCAACTGTATATATTTCACTTTCAACGCCTCAACATTTTTATGTGGAGGTCCTTCTTGATACAGATAAAGATGAAGTGGATAAGGTGGACTAAAAGATAAAGTAAAACTTGATCGGATTTTTCATATTACATATATTTATTTACAATAATCTATGGTTTTCTACTCTCTCTATTTGTGATTTTGCCGATTCATGGAGTCGTAAAACCTTTTTATTGAAACTATTCATTTACACTTGCATCCAGAGAAGCTTTTCCATCATTCGGCTTCTTACTGTTTTTCTCAATAAACTATCTCCATCTTCGCATCTATTTTGTGATTATATGCAAACTAGGGAACAATGTAATGCTGTCATACTGTCACGTGGGTACAAAATGTCGTAATACGCACTATTGGAGGCTTCTTCAAGGAATGGCAACTCTACTCTAGTTTCTAAGATTATTCTTTCTCAACATAAGATGCATATAGCGCCTTCTCCTGCGTTTTTCCGAAATGCCTGATCGGCCAAATCAATCACAACCATGGATAAACACCAAATGCAGTTTATTCATGGTTGAGAACGGTTTCACAAAGTTGATTATTATTACTACAAGCCGGAAGTATGTAATAATAACGCTAGCGAGGTTGGAGAGATAGCGAATCAGTCAAAAAGAAGCACGCAAACAGGGGTTAATAGTAACCGGATAGGTCCTGTCCGCGGATACATGTACACACACTATTGAGAAAAAACGCCGTTTTTTCTTACCCTTTTTCTTCATCCCCTCTTCTTTTTTCCCCCAACTCTGAGCGGTGGATACATGTAAACCCAAATTGGGCGGCTCCATTTAACCCCTGCACGCAAAAGTCATACGGAACTGTTCGCCCACTGCTGCCCTATACCCATTACTGCCTCCTTGCAACGAGGATTAAATGCTTACCGTACCGGCTATGTTGGCGCATACATGTTCACGCCGAGAATGATCTACATACTCTTCTTCTTCTGTTCTATTTTACCTTTCCTCTACTTCTCTTTTCACTCTTTTGAACTCTCCCCATTCCTTTTTCAACTCTATCGGATCGTACAAACATGTCTTAGACCGGTCTCATTTAACGCCTGTTTCATTTAAGTTACTCTTCATTTATAGTGGTCTAAAAATGTCTGATATTCTATGTTTAGCCACTGACATGATAAAAACATGTATCATATGCTACCCAAGAATTCTTGCTTAAATTTTATTTTAGCCCCACAGCACTTTTAGCCCCCTCGGTGATACAATAGCCTCCCATACAACTGAAAAAAATTTTGTGGGGGCGAAAGTAAAATATATGAATTTGAGAAGTGGGGGAAAAAGTATAATGTCAATATTTTACGGAACTTCTTCACTTTAGTCACCCCCCTACCAAAGGTTCAATTGGGTCAGATGGAGTGGCATTTTTTTGATACGGTCTCGTTAGCCTAAGCCGTACAGCCTCGTTAAGGTAAACTTTTTCCAGCCTAAGCGTTTTTTAATGTAAAAATTATTTCTTTGATGTAAAAATTTTTTAATGTAAAAATAATTTTTTGTAAATGTAATTAAGTCAAAAGTAAGACCCATGGAACTTCTGGGAGGGGGGGGTGACTAAAGTGAAGAAGTGCTGATTTTACAATAGCCTTCCACCACAGGAAATGGCTGGCTAAAGTCCATACCGGGCAGTATTTTACATCAGCCCCTTACCGAGCACGACTTCTGAAGAAAAAGCCTGTACTACAAAAGCTTCCGCACAATTTTGCTTCAACAACAAACTCTCTAAAATCAAATCAATTTTAATATTTTTTACTAAGCCATTTCATATAAAAATTAACATTCGTAAAAAAAAAGTAGAATTCAATCACAAATTGAGAAAAAAAGTGGACCATGGAAACATACAACAACCCAATTTATGGTGATACAGCATCCTATAACGCCCGGAATTAAGAGGGATGGCTAAAGTATCATAGAACTTTACCAGTACATTTTTCTTATAAAAACTTTCTTATAAAAACTTCAGCTTGTTTCACAGAGCCTTTTCCATACTACTGGACCGACAAAGAAGTTCATTTGCAGTGTATACGTCAAGCAGTGGCATTGTTGACTCAACATTTACTCAAAAACTCATCCCAATCAAGTTCGATTAAACCGGTGCACTAAATACTACTCATCAATGGTTTTTACATAATGAATATCAGACTTTTTTCAACACGCCAGTTTTTCTCCGTTTGGAAACAAACATCTAGAAAGAAGTGCAAGCATTATGAAGCTTTTTGATATTGATTAATTGTCCTAGACTTAATCTCTTCTTTTTCCGAGTTTGAACCTTAGTTAAATCTCTTATTCTCTCATTAGCACCACCACAGCTGATCTCAAATTTTCCGAATCAGAAAGTGAAAAGGGAACGCTTAAATTTCATTTCTTTTACGAGTTCATTCCAAATAGGAAGGTAATCATCCTATTTATCAATCTCTAATAAAGCCGTGATCGTAACCTTGTAAATTGCAACAAACATGTATCGCTGTGTACAGCGTAGGCCTCTCCACCACTTTGTATGTGGAACAAAAACGAATTCAATCAACTGCTTTATTATGTTTAGCATATATATTTAGTTCTCTCCATGTGACAACTAAATTTTTCTGAGATGTGACTCGCCTTGGCGGGTAATTCGAACTAGATAAAGAGGGAGGAAGACGGAGGGTTGTGATGGAGACGGCTGAGAAGAGAGAATGGGGAAAGCGTGTAGGCTGCCACATCGATCGCGCGGGGCGAATGCTATAGTGCTCGCCTTGCTTTCTCTTCATTTCTACCCTAATCGCGCTCTCTCTCACACTCATGCCAGCCTGCGTCTCTCGCCCACCCACGCTGTTTTGTGTTCTGTTTGCTGGCCCAGTCGCGTAGTCTCTGCCACCTTCTCTTCTGTTCCACCCAATGTCTCCCCTCTTCAGCAATCGCTCTAGCCGTCTTCTGCAATCGCACTGTGCCTTGTTCACAAGCGATCGCTCCTCCCTTTCTTCTCCCCAGCCTTCCCTCAGCGCTCGCTTCCTCCCATTGCTTCCCTTCCCTTCACTCGCTTATATGTGCTCCCCTTCAGTCTTCGATACACTTCCCTTTTCTTCATGTGTACATTCGAATTTTTTGTACTAGAAATAGTAGTTTTATAAGATTGTTTCTGCAGTTCTCGAACACATCAGTTATGGCAAAGGGAGCAGTCAAGAAAACGATTGGCAAGAAGGGCAAGGACCCAAATGCGCCTAAGAGAGCCATGTCCGCCTTCTTCTTTTGGATGCAGGTTTGCTCTTATTTAAATAAAATTCATAATTCAACTACCGACTCGGTACCAGGGGTTAAATAGTCATGACAGATGTTCTGTCGGCGGGCATCTGCTTTCCAAGTCATAAGGGGGGACCCTTATGTGAAAAAAAAGATAAGGGGGACCCTTATGTGAGAAAAAAATTTACGCCCTAAGGGGGGGGGACCCTTATGTGAAAAAATTTTCTGCCTTCGGCGGGCCTCTGTGTTTCCAAATCATAATAGGGGGACCCTTATGTGAAAAAATTTTACGCCTTCGGCGGGCCTCTGTCCCTTTTTCTTTCACTCTAAAAATCCCCTGCTCGGTACTATTGAGCCACAGTTATAACATACTTAATTCAGGAGAACCGCGACCGTCTGAAGAAGCCAGGAATGGGAGTGGCTGACGTTGCCAAGGCTGCTGGAGTGGAATGGGGCAAACTCACTGACAAGTCGAAATGGGAAAAGAAAGCCGAAACGGACAAGCATCGCTACGAGACTGAGATCGCTGCTTATCGAGCACGAAAATGAGGCAATCGCAATTACGTTCTATTTATCTACGCAGTTTTCGTTCCTGATGTACAGTAACCTCTTATCCCGCTATCTCTTACCTCATTACAGTATTTAACAAACCCTTTCTGCGGTACAACTTCCTTAAATGAATAATGAAACACCTTCAAATAACTAGATTCATTCCTTTGTCTTATTTCCTTGGCATCATGTTCATTGATTTTTCTATAATTTTGAAAAGATGAACTTTGAGATTGCTGAGAATTGTATATAAAAACTGCAGCTGACGATGGAATAAAGGATGAATCGAGACCTCAACATTGAAATACTCAAATATTTGAAGTTTTTCAAGTAAATCAGAACCAAATATCATCAGTTTTTGGTGGGAGAGATTCCATCAGAGAGAACCAAGTATAAGATTCCATGAAAAGAAGACTGAATATGATTTTTCGCGCTCATTCACTTCCTCAAATTGCTGCCTGTTTCCTTGTAATGAGAAACTCGCGGCTGAGTGCAACTCTTCATCTCCAGCATTGTAGAGATGGGAAAAGCGCGACTGCAGAGTCTCTGTTTGCCTACGTCTCTACTTTCCTTTTCCGGTCCCTGAGTTCCCCTCACCGTCTCCTTTCTCCCACAGTTCTTTCACTCTCGTTGGTCTCTCCCTGTCTGTCAAACCTCACCACGACCACTAAACTGCCAACCCAGTCAGTAAAAGGGGATTCTTTCATTATCGCCTTTCAGAACTACTATCAAAGACATTCGGTATCAAGATTCAATTCTCAACAGCATGAAAACAAGTTTAGTAACAACAAAAAAGTCAACAATGAGTAACGAGACAAGTTTAGTGACATTAATGTACATTTAAGGTAAGCTTACTTAAATTTAATCTTTAAAAAAAGTGTCCTCTCACTTTTTCACCAACTCTTTGGCTGCGAAGTCATATAAACTCGCATTAATTCCCTTCAGCTTGAGATTCTCTTGCTGCAATCGCTTGATATGTTCCTTGAGTGCATGTACTTCTTTCTCATCTTCGACACCTTTGCCCGCCAATGGCGGCGACTCTTCTCTTCCTCTCTCTCTCCTGGCAGAGGAGCCTTCCTCTGCTTGTGCTCTCCCCAACACCTCAGCCCAGAAATCCTGTCAATCAAAACCGAACATTAGCCAGCCATTCTCTTTTCATTCAAAACCGTCCTCTGTACCACCAGCTAACCTCCGAATCAAGTTCTTTTCTGTTGAAAAGCACCAGCTCCTCTGCCTTTTCCACCTTGGAACTCAGATTGAAGCTCGGCCGAATAATGCTTTTATTCAGATGAGCGGTGAGAGACTTCCAGGTCGGGATGAAGAGCAGTCTGGATATTGCACCCGGCATTTTACCTTCCTCAACATGGCAGCTTAATTTGAACTCTTAGAGACACGAAACGACTAACCTTCAGAACTTGTCTGCTATATCCTTCCCAGATGATGTATTTCCCTGAGACATCGCCAGAGGCAACCAAACTCGCATCGCCATTTATGGAGAGAGAGCTTATCTACAAAATGAGAATAAATCCACTTCTCTCTGTTGATGAGAGTAGAATTTCGCGTTACTGGAACCTCATACAAACCTTATCTTATGATTGCATTTTCGCATTGCGAACATGCATAAGAAGACAGAAAGTGCACTCAGATAATCCTTAAAATGAAGGCAGAAAAGCAAGTAAGGGAGAAATGCGTCATTAGAGAACCTCAACTTCATGGCCGAGAAGCAATCCCTGAGAGTGTTTGGGATTAGTGGTGGAGACAGATAGCTGTTCCAACTCCGTCTTTCTTCCGGAGTGGAGTGGAATCACCGCAATGGCTCCCTTGTCAGTTCCCAACCACAGCCGCGACTCGTTGGGACAGACAACGCAGTTCGTCAACGGCCGATCACACAGAATCTCAAAGAACTTTCTTCACAAATAACAGAGACATAAGAGTATGCAATATCGCTTTTGGATGATGATAATGGCCTTTGAACCTCATGGTGAGTTTAAAGCCTCCTCTTAGCTACGTCACGACTCGTAGATAAAAAAAATCTCTCAACGAGAAATCCTAATTTGGTAGAATGACTTCTTGAGAATTTTTTCAACATTAACCGAACAAATAGAGTTCCAGAAAAAATCATACCGAAAATGGGTACACGAATGTTGAATAGACCTTAAAATGGGAATTATATCAAGTGCATATGTAGCTCAGTGGTTAAGAGCATCGCCCCGAAAGCGAAGGTCGCGGGTTCGGTTCCCGTCAAACCACACGATTTTTGCCTCAGTTTCTGTGAACGAAAAGAGAGAGATAGGTATAGAGAAAAATAATGGAGAGACAATGGAATGAAGATGAAGAGAGAAAGAGAGTTTATAACCTTGAGAAGGCAAACATCGAGTGCGACGGAGTGAATGGCGGCAGTCTGATCCGAAGAGCAAGAGAAGACGCGCAGAGAACGAGAGGAAGAGAGAGACAGACCAGAGACAGAGAGATCGTGACTTCGCCACCTTCGGAGATGGCCCTGCTCAATGGTGGAGGCTTCCTCTGATATGAGACTGCAACAAGACTGATATCAGACCATAGCTCACCAACCTGTGAAGTCGCCCGCCTAGTCTCCTAGGTAAATATTTTGTTTTAAATCAACTCAAGTTACTTGAAAGCGGCTCTCTCAGCTTCTCTGTGATGCTTACAAAATGCTCAATAAAGGCTAGGTTTGATCCCCACTTTAAGAAGTTTTTAAAAATTTATCAACATCCAAAAAATGAAGAAAATTTTCTTAATCAAGTTAAAATGAAGAAAATTTTAATTTGGTTGACCCCAGAATGTTTCTCTGAACCGCACTGCGGGTAAAAAATTCTAGGCAATCCTTAAAAACCCCGAAAAACATTGAAATCTATGCGCTTTGGAAAAATTTTTTCTCGGATTTTTCGTAAGGAAAGTCTAAATCATCGGAAAATTGAATGTTGAACTCTGAAATTTTAAAAATTTAGGCGTTTGAAAAAAATTTGTGTGGGTGCTAAGAAACACCCTGTTGACCCCTCTCCCGTTCTTTCGGGTCGCCCGGTCGCCCAACCGAAAAATTTCTTTTGAGCACATCCCGGTGAGCTGTGTATATATGATATACATATATACAGTATATATGTATATACAGACTCATATATGATATATATACAGTATATATGTATATACAGTACACTTCAATATAACACTCTCAACTAATAAACTCTCTACTTCTTCACTACTAACTTTCTTCAGTAATGTTGATAACTTACCATCTTTTGTCAAGGAAGGGATGTTAAATTCTAGGTTACACAGTTTAAATGCAGTGACACCTGGTTAAGATGACAATTGATTGAACTATCGCACATAAAAATGCCCGTCCACCGGGCGGGGTCGAACCCAGCCATCTCGTCTTAAACCGGGAGCACGCGTTACCTTTACACCACGGAGACACATTGCTATTCGTGTTATACGAAAGGCTCTTATGTTTATGCCTCAAGTCATAATGAACTGATTGTATTTTTTCAGAGTATACTGTTATTTAGTGTAAGTCTCATCGTATTCTGAGTAGAATTCTACCATGGTAAAATAAGCAGTGATCTACTTTACCCGATTTTTTCCCAGAAGCAGATTCACTCACTCGGACACCACGAAAACGACGATTTCTCCGTCTGCAGACGCAGTCACGAGAAGAGAGTCATCGTCTGCGAGGGCGATATTTGTGATGCTCTGATAGTGTACCTCCCGCACGCCCAGCAGAGCACCGCTGACTGTCTGGAATGCAATAGTTGCTGCAAAATGCATCGAAAACAGCTGCATGGGAAGTGAATCTTCATTTACCATCCAGACAAAGATGCGCTTGTCGATGGCTGCAAAGAGAAGTGAGCCGTCTGAATTGACGAGGAAGTCCCGCACGATGCCTCCCACAACTGCCCGGGTGTGAAATCTCTCTTGGTTATTGACTCCTAGAAGGTGGAAAAAAGGCCGCTCGAGGCAGGAGAACACCAAGTGTTCTCCCTTGCAACCTGCAATTATTCTGGTTATCCAGTTACCTTTCGCTAGATTACTTGACCAGATTGCGAATCGGTTCTGGAAACTTTTATCAGCAGCACTGAACGCGCAAACTTTGAGCTCTTCATAAATATTTTTTCTCTTCTGAATTCCATCTTTGAATTCCTTCTTTGTCATCGAATTCCAGAACATCAGCCCATACTCCCCTATACTTTGTATTGGCGACTCGAGGCGCCAGTTAGATAGCCTCTTGCCCTTCTCCGGTTAACGAATGGGTCTCGCGAAGAGGATCGCTGACTGCGGTGCGAATGTAGACGGAAAACAATCTCCGGACTCCTCACCAAACTATCTTAAAAGACTCCCCTCGACATGGACAAACAACAACATTTTTGTCATTGCACACTTTCTCGTTTCACTCGATCCACATGTAAACTAAGTAACAAACTTCTTCGATTATCACTTTATACGTTGAAAAATTAAAATTTTCAGCGAATTACCCGAATTTCTACTAGATAGGGAAATTTGATACGAGATAATCAAATCAGGATGTTTCTTCCCACCCGCAGAAAGAAGGTGTTCATCAGAATGGCTGAACTTGAAGGAAAGGCAGGCCTTTCCTCCATGAGAGAGCGCGAGAGAGGAGGGGATGCAGACGATCAGACCATTTTTATCATTAGCTTTCTTAAACGACGCATAGATTTGCGCATATATTTTACATGCACTGCGGGTTAGAGAAACGCACTGGGGCAAATGAAACCTTGGGATTCAATTAAGACATCAAGGCTCTGGGAGAGCCAAAGGTTGTAACCTAATGGGTGGACTTGGCTGACTGCGTTGCCCTGAAACTCGTTCCCCTTGTGCGACCACATCGAAACTCCTGTTCGTGGGTCTATGACGAGTGTCGCGAAAGGATCTTTGCTTGCGCTCCCGACAAGAAGAGCCTGCAAACAGCCGATTGAGTCTTGCAACCCGCCAGATCTCATGTCCTCACTCACCTCCAACTGGGGAATGATGTCATCTTCTGACGGCATCTGGATGCTAAAATAATAAGTTATTTATTTTTGTGTCAACACTAAGTATACATAGAGATGAACTAGTCAATGTAGTGCTGCTTGCAGAAAAATTTAAGAAAACAAATATTCAAAAATTATTGTGTTGGTCACGGTTAGACGCGCACTAGAGCCATAGGTGGAAACATTTTTTTCAATTGTGTTTAACGAGCACATCGCCTAGTAGAACAAAAGCTTCCATTTTTATTCAGTAAAAACCATTCGGGCTGAGGTGAGGCTGATGAAACTTTCTATTTAGAAGTTAAAAAATATATTTTTATTTACAAATAGAAAAAAATCTGAAATTTCTTTTAGAGTTGTGAGAAAAGAATTGATAAGTCAATGACTTTTTAAAAAGGTGGTCAGTCGGCAGTTTACCCATGACTAGAACCACTTGGGTTTGTATGAGTTTCTAAATCTTAGTCTGAAGAGATAGGCGAGCTGAAAGGGTTTTTATAACAGTAAAAAAATCATGATTTTTTTTTAAAATTAACGTTTTTGTTTGTTTATTACATACGGCTGATTATGCTAATTGGCAAGAGTGTGTCTTTTTCATGAACAAACAACAGAGAAAAAATGAAGGCTAACGGATCGCTAGTAGAGCGTAGACATTGAATTCTGAATTCTCAGATAAGGATATCATTTGCAAGTTCCTTCGTAAAATTCTCATGAATTGATCAAACAAGCAACAAATAAGTAAAGAAGCCATTCAAGAATCTTGTAGAACAAAAAGCTTGAATTAGATATTCTAAAGCAGTACTATTATTTAAAAAATAGTTCTAACTAATGAGAAAAAATGGTTTACAGATAAATTCCGAAAGAATTTGCATACACTTACGGAAGAGCATAGCGAAGAAGAAGCTATAACTTGATTATAACCAACATTAATTGATTACTCTGCAGCCGCACTTTACTTCAAGAGAAAAGAGGTCGCTTTACTGCGGATTTTTTTGCTGTTTTTTGGCTTAGGTTTCTAAGATTGTGCTAACGAGGCTGTTGAGCTGACAGTTGCATGTTGCGACTTTTCCAACTGCAAGAACTATGAAAGATTTGAAATGAGATAAGATTCAATAACAAACACTTTCACTTACTCAGATTATCTTATCGAGAAGACTCTGGTTATTAACAGTCGTAACAACATATATAGAAAAAAAACGCACCTCATATGGGCAAAATTAAAATTTATCAGCGATAAGTTCCAATAAAAAACTTTCTTTTGTTTTCTCGAACATATACACTGTTTTTTTGTTTTGCGAAAACGGTACTGTTTGCGTTTATGGCCACCCCATCAGGGTTTTTTTAGTTGGTCCGAAACTCCTACAGACGATCGCCGGAGGCGAATTTTTTGTGTACAGACACTTGCCTTACAACTGGAAATTTTTTTCTTCTAAATTTCAATTTTATGAGATAAAAAGTTTTTGAAAAATTTTCACACTTATGAGATAAAAAAAATTTCACATTAGGGCCCCCCTTATGAGTTAAAAGACAGACAATCGCTGAAGGTATAAAACACACGCCCGCCGACAGGCGACCGGACATAACTAAATAACCCCTGCACCTCCTACCAGAGGTTCAATTGGATCAGCTGAGAAGAGCATTTTCTTGATACGGTCTCGTTAGCCAAAGCCGTACGGCCTCGTCAGCGTAAACTTTTTCCTAAGTCAAACATTTTTATGTAAAAAAAATTGTATGTAAAATTAATTTTTTAATGTAAAAAAAAATAATTTGTAAATGTAAATAAGTCAGACGTATGACCCATGGAACCTCTGGTAGTGAGAGGGCATAAACGCAAACAGTGTGTTTTAGAAAATACAACACTTTCAAAATTGTGAGAAAAAGTATAACGACGCTCACTTAAGCGATCAAATATTTCAACAGAGCGAGTAAGTTTTTTTACGCAGATGAATCACTTGATGCTGCCGAATCGGTTAATTATAACTACAATCCACGAATTCATATTATGACAGATATCTTAACACAAAAAAAGAGGAAAGAATTTTAGAAAACAAAACAATCTGAATACGTTTTTATAACAAAAGCAAAGTTTTAGTAGTGAAATTTGTTGCGGATTGCAATTGGAGAATGGACGGCACAAACTAAGACCATCACTTACGTCTCATAGAAATTTATCTCTAAAATATGTTTCAGGTTGTGGTAAGACCGTTGCGGAGACTTCGGCTAGTCAGTAGTTACTTTCAAGCTCCGCATAAATTTATCTACAGCTCCTCCAGACTTCATAAAGAGAATTATGAGAAGAAGATCGAAGATGAACTAAATAAGCTAAATGCTTCATTAAAAGATGAGGCGAAAGCTTCTCCTCACAAGGATGCGGAGCAGAAAAATTTCATCAATTTCAAGCAGAGAAACGAGGTTAATAGCTTTATGTGTTTTTCGACGCTTTGTGGTCGAAAACATCTCTTGTAAGTGGATGTCGACGGTTTTTAATACTGTAATCTGTTTTCTTTTGGAAAAACGTGTTGTCTCACTGTTTCAATTCTTTAAGTTAATCAGTTTCAAAAACAAAGCAGCAATGTTGTATCTAAAACCTATGTTCTTCAAATTTTTTGGCGATGTTTAAGAATTGTGGTCCCGCTCATTTTTGGTTTTTTTCAATCGAATAAAGTGCTTAAATTTTGGGGAAAGGAAAGGGGAGAGGGGGAGGGTGTTTACCTAAGCAGGAAAGGGAGTGGGGCCCTAAAGGGAGAAGGGGGAGGAAGAGGGACCTATCTAAGCAAGGGGGTAGGGGCCCTAGGGGGGGGGGAGGGGGAGGGGAAGGGGGGCCCTAAAGGGGGGAGGGGGGCCCTAAGGAGAAAGGGGTAAAGGGAGTTTTCATGAATAAAATATCTTCCTGAAAAAATTTTTTTTGAACAATTTTTTTTGTAAAAATAATGAAAAAAAATTTTTTCCGCACATGTTTTTAATGCTCAGTAGGTCATAAGAAGCCAATTAACACTTTATTCGATTGAAAAAACCAAAAATGAGCGGGACCACAATTCTTAACCTTCGCCAATTTTTTTGTGTGTTTTTCATCGTCACGATTTCCGGCTCTTATTCCCATATGGGGATGCCCAAGACGCAGACATTGGCGTGATGCTTTTTTACATTTTTTTTTTTTGATACAACCTTGTTAGCGTTAACTTTCACCAAGTTTAAGCGTTTTTAAATGTTGAAATTAATTTTTTTTTTGACGTAAACCTGTGTGCCTGTTGCTCAAAATGATCACCTATGGAAAAAAAATTGAAACCGTAGCATTCAAAGCCAATTTTTCGTATAATATGCTCATAAGGGAATAAGAGCCCAATTTCCAAATCAGCAGTGGAATGAGGCAATTGACAAAAATAAGTGAGGTTATTACCTTTTTCAGGAAACTTTCATGTGAATTGTACATTGCACCACACACTTAACATATATTTATATTGTTTCTGAGCAGTTGGGCCTTGTCAGCGTACCCTTTACCTAAGCCTAAGCGTGAAAACGGCTATTCTGCAGTTTATTCGGGCAAGAATAATTTTTTTCAAATTGATATTGATATTCTTTATCGCCAAAGGACAACTGGTTCAGGGTCATCGCTAACATGGTTGACAATGAGAAAATGAAAAAGTAGAAAATCTTCGGAAGAGGAATAAGCAACTGTGGCGTTGCACTGAAGAGTCTTGGTAGACCACTTACCGTTTCAACCTCGTACCGAAGAGATTCACGAAGTCTTGAGTCCCAAGAAGACAGAAGAGAAATCTCATAATTCAATGAAGTAGAGACGAGTAGAAGTCAGTGTGAAGAGGAAATGATAGACCCGACCATCTCCGGAGTTTGAAAAAGAAAAGAATTAATTAAAGAATTAAAGAAAGAATTAAAAGAATTAAAAAAGATTAAAAAAAGAAAGAATTAAAAAAGAAAAATTAACCCGCTCAAAAAAGTATCTCTCTCGACTCAGGCTGCTCTTTTAAAAAAGCTTTATGTTAAAATGAATTTTTTAAAAGACGTTTTTTTAAAAATATAAATTCTTTTTTATTCAAAGAAACTTCGTTGTTGATGTCTGGAATTGTCTCTAAACATACATTTATATGACTAAACAACATTCTGTCAATAAAAACCTGCATGTACAATTCTAAAAACAAAACAATTATAAGCAGAAGACAAATAATTTTAAATACGCGAGTAATATTGCATTATTTGGCAGTCAATTATCGCGTTTAGAGTTTTAGCATATCTTTTTATCATCCATACGCTTAGAAAAAACTCTAGACTTGTTATTTAATAATGCATAGGGCCCTCCTTCCCCCTCTAGGGCCCGCTCCCCTCCCCCCTTCATCCTCCCCTCTTGCTCAGGTAGGGCCCTCTTCCCCCCTTTCCCCCTAAGGGCCCCCCTTCCCACCCATCTTGGGTAACCCCCTCCCCTTCTCCATCTTTGAAGCTCTTTGTAAAAGGAATCTGAGTTGGAAGATACTTCAATTCAATTGAAACGCTTTATTCTCGATGCCATGAGACATGAAGCGCCATTTATTCGATGTTGAGAACGAGAATGTAGACTAGAGTGTCGATCATGGTTTGGACGGTTCCTTCAATTCGTCTTGGCTGAGAGTAATCGACTCACTTCTCACTCTTCATTTCTATCGCCCAAAATGAAGGATTTCGGTCTCTAGCGGGAATTGGACACCTAGAGGAAGAGACTAAGTTCACCGAAATCTGTAGAATTTATAGAAAGTACTGCTTGCCCGAAAAACTGCAGAAATACCAGCAAAAAAAAGTATAAAATACCTGAAAGCCTAAGCAAAAACAAGTTTAAAAAAAAACTCAAAGTTTCGAATATTTTTTTCAGTGTGTAGTGGAATTTACATAAAAGTTGACTGGTAATAACCTCACATTCTTTTGTCAATTGCCGTAGAATGTTGCCGATTCGTATGGACCCATGAAATCATAACTCAGCTGTTTACCATTGCTACAAGACGCATGCTGAATTATCTGCTCTGATGACTTTGAAGAAACTGAGAAGAGAGCGAAGCCATATCTTCACATGGAGAATGGCTGGAGTCACATTTGTCATCGCTGGTTCAATGCTCCTCGCTTTACTCTACATACGGAAAAAAGTCCGCTTTTTAAGATCATTCTTCACAAACTAAAATGTTTCCTTGATTCATACTTGCTACGTAAATATATATTACTCGTTGCTGATACAGCTGGCTATGGTTTGTTGGTAAAACTCGAGAAGTCATTAGAATCTGGTTAAAATGGTTCTTTTCTCTCTACGTTTATTATAAAATTGAAAATAGTTTCAATTTAGTTTCACAAAAATATTGGTATAACATTAAATCAGAACAGAAAAGTCTCTTTTCGCTGATGTTTACATCTAACTATCCTCTTCGAAGAGGTCAACTCTTGGTTCGAATCAAGCATTTCCTGAGTTCAGCGCCAAGCGGAAGCGGAGCTTCAGCGGAAGCTCACCGCTGGAAAGGCGCGGATTGGAGGAGAGTGGGAGTTAGTGAACACGGATGGGAAGCTAGAGGGATCCAAGGAATTGGCGGGCAACTGGCTACTACTCTACTTTGGATTCACTAACTGTCCTGATATTTGTCCGGATGAGATCGAGAAGATGGTCAAGGTCTCTATCAATTCTTCTAAAAACCGACAAGTGCAGTATTCTTTGCAAATTTTTATTATAAGCAGGGATATCATGTGTTGTTCCGAATGAGTGTATGTACGTATCCGCCACTCAACCCGAAAAAAATTAAACTCGAGATTTCCCTCTCGTTGATAGTCGTTCAGCTTCCAGTATCATTCTTTTTTAGTGACATTTTTTTCGACCTATCGAGAAATCGAGACATTTTACCTATGCATGTACGTATCCGCCGCATAGGAGTAGCAGGTCACTATATTATACCTGATTATTAGTCTGAAGCTTGTTTCTAGATTTTTATTTTATTGTAAATTAAATACAATTTTAAAGTATTTCAAAACTAATTTGAGCGCACATTTACAGGTTGTGGAAAAGCTGGATGAAGATACTAATCCTGCGATCAAAGTTCTGCCGATTTTCATCTCGGTCGATCCAGCGAGAGATACCGTCGAACGCGTGAAAGAGTACTGTAGAGAGTTCTCTCCGAGAATCAAAGGCTTCACCGGAAGCAAAGAACAAGTAATCCGCTTTTGAATACTTCTGTCTGATTAAGGTTTTTGAGGTCATACACAATAACTTCGATGCATAATACTTTATAAAATTCAATCAAACTTAAATTGGAGTTTTAGGTGAATGCGGTTGCAAAAACCTTCCGAGTTTACCATAGTGAGGGGCCGAAAACGACGGAAGATGATTATATTGTCGACCATACAGTAATCATGTACCTGATTGATCCCGAAGGGAAGTTCTGCGACTACTATGGTCAAAACAGAACAGCTGAGCAGATCGCCAATGTCATTCGAATCAAAGTGATCAAAGAGCAAAGCAAAACAAGAAGCGGCATTTTTACTTGATTCTCTCTACTGTGGGCTTTATTCTAAGTTTAGTTTTAATTTATAGCGGGTACATCATGATTTCTCTAGTTTTCATTTTGTTAACGTGTTAGTTGTTAGGTTTGTTGTGCTCTTAAAATACTGAATAAATTATCAATATTGAGGATGAATTGCTACATGAAAAGGTCTCTGAACTCCATCCGCGTATGGTGTATCTGTTTTTCGCTCCAGTTGCATATGTAAGCTTCTCCCGCTCTATTTCTTTTGAACTCTATCTTTATCCATTTCTAATCAATTTTACATATTTCTCTGTTGATCTTATACTCTCTCACAATATTTCTCTACTCAAAAGAGAAGGTTCGATTCCTGAGGATGTCGACTCAGAAGCAAACTGAGTTCGTTGTGCGAGTCCCCAAGTCAGTTCCGTTCTTATACCATCAACAAACTGAGTTCGTTGTGCGAGTCCCCAAGTCAGTTCCGTTCTTATACCATCAACAAACTGAGTTCGTTGTGCGAGTCCCCAAGTCAGTTCCGTTCTTATACCATCAGAAGCAAACTGAGTTCGTTGTGCGAGTCCCCAAGTCAGTTCCGTTCTTATACCATCAGAAGCAAACTGAGTTCGTTGTGCGAGTCCCCAAGTCAGTTCCGTTCTTATACCATCAGAAGCAAACTGAGTTCGTTGTGCGAGTCCCCAAGTCAGTTCCGTTCTTATACCATCAACAACAACAAAAAACAATTTGAAAAGAATTTTCTAATTTTTTGTGAAGAAGTTTAGTTTTAGTTATATAGCTTGCGAAAATGAGTTCAGGAAGTCGTTTAAGGGTATTATTAACTATTTATGGGTTTCTAGGCGTTCTGAGACGAAAAATAAAAAAGGGCTTATTCCGTCATGTCACAAGTCATGAAAAAATTAATTTGGAGGCCGAACGAGGCGAAGAAATATTCCGTGCTGAAGTTCAACGCCTCGCTGAAGATGGATCCTTCGAGGTGGGAGAAGGAGGGAGGGGTGACACTCGAAAGGGAAGAGAGCCGACTCACCATCAGTGGCCTCCCTGCTGTACAGGTTACGGCTTCATTCTGCTCCCTTTCAAGCATCCAGTTATGGGGCATTTAGTTTAGATGGGAAGGCCTTCTTACTCGTTTATTCTTCCTGTGTAGATATAAAATGATGCTTGAAGGACTTCGGGGAAGGAAGTGAGTACGGTAGATATAAAATGATGCTTGAAGGACTTCGGGGAAGGAAGTGAGTACGGTAGATATAAAATGATGCTTGAAGGACTTCGGGGAAGGAAGTGAGTACGGTAGATATAAAATGATGCTTGAAGGACTTCGGGGAAGGAAGTGAGTACGGTAGATATAAAATGATGCTTGAAGGACTTCGGTGAAGGAAGTGAGTACGGTAGATATAAAATGATGCTTGAAGGACTTCGGTGAAGGAAGTGAGTACGGTAGATATAAAATGATGCTTGAAGGACTTCGGTGAAGGAAGTGAGTACGGTAGATATAAAATGATGCTTGAAGGACTTCGGGGAAGGAAGTGAGTACGGTAGATATAAAATGATGCTTGAAGGACTTCGGGGAAGGAAGTGAGTACGGTAGATATAAAATGATGCTTGAAGGACTTCGGGGAAGGAAGTGAGTACGGTAGATATAAAATGATGCTTGAAGGACTTCGGTAAAGGAAGTGAGTACGGTAGATATAAAATGATGCTTGAAGGACTTCGGGGAAGGAAGTGAGTACGGTAGATATAAAATGATGCTTGAAGGACTTCGGTGAAGGAAGTGAGTACGGTAGATATAAAATGATGCTTGAAGGACTTCGGGGAAGGAAGTGAGTACGGTAGATATAAAATGATGCTTGAAGGACTTCGGGGAAGGAAGTGAGTACGGTAGATATAAAATGATGCTTGAAGGACTTCGGGGAAGGAAGTGAGTACGGTAGATATAAAATGATGCTTGAAGGACTTCGGGGAAGGAAGTGAGTACGGTAGATATAAAATGATGCTTGAAGGACTTCGGGGAAGGAAGTGAGTACGGTAGATATAAAATGATGCTTGAAGGACTTCGGTGAAGGAAGTGAGTACGGTAGATATAAAATGATGCTTGAAGGACTTCGGGGAAGGAAGTGAGTATGGTAGATATAAAATGATGCTTGAAGGACTTCGGGGAAGGAAGTGAGTACGGTAGATATAAAATGATGCTTGAAGGACTTCGGTGAAGGAAGTGAGTACGGTAGATATAAAATGATGCTTGAAGGACTTCGGTGAAGGAAGTGAGTACGGTAGATATAAAATGATGCTTGAAGGACTTCGGTGAAGGAAGTGAGTACGGTAGATATAAAATGATGCTTGAAGGACTTCGGGGAAGGAAGTGAGTACGGTAGATATAAAATGATGCTTGAAGGACTTCGGGGAAGGAAGTGAGTACGGTAGATATAAAATGATGCTTGAAGGACTTCGGGGAAGGAAGTGAGTACGGTAGATATAAAATGATGCTTGAAGGACTTCGGTAAAGGAAGTGAGTACGGTAGATATAAAATGATGCTTGAAGGACTTCGGGGAAGGAAGTGAGTACGGTAGATATAAAATGATGCTTGAAGGACTTCGGTGAAGGAAGTGAGTACGGTAGATATAAAATGATGCTTGAAGGACTTCGGGGAAGGAAGTGAGTACGGTAGATATAAAATGATGCTTGAAGGACTTCGGGGAAGGAAGTGAGTACGGTAGATATAAAATGATGCTTGAAGGACTTCGGGGAAGGAAGTGAGTACGGTAGATATAAAATGATGCTTGAAGGACTTCGGGGAAGGAAGTGAGTACGGTAGATATAAAATGATGCTTGAAGGACTTCGGGGAAGGAAGTGAGTACGGTAGATATAAAATGATGCTTGAAGGACTTCGGTGAAGGAAGTGAGTACGGTAGATATAAAATGATGCTTGAAGGACTTCGGGGAAGGAAGTGAGTATGGTAGATATAAAATGATGCTTGAAGGACTTCGGGGAAGGAAGTGAGTACGGTAGATATAAAATGATGCTTGAAGGACTTCGGGGAAGGAAGTGAGTACGGTAGATATAAAATGATGCTTGAAGGACTTCGGGGAAGGAAGTGAGTACGGTAGATATAAAATGATGCTTGAAGGACTTCGGGGAAGGAAGTGAGTACGGTAGATATAAAATGATGCTTGAAGGACTTCGGTGAAGGAAGTGAGTACGGTAGATATAAAATGATGCTTGAAGGACTTCGGTGAAGGAAGTGAGTACGGTAGATATAAAATGATGCTTGAAGGACTTCGGGGAAGGAAGTGAGTACGGTAGATATAAAATGATGCTTGAAGGACTTCGGTGAAGGAAGTGAGTACGGTAGATATAAAATGATGCTTGAAGGACTTCGGGGAAGGAAGTGAGTACGGTAGATATAAAATGATGCTTGAAGGACTTCGGGGAAGGAAGTGAGTACGGTAGATATAAAATGATGCTTGAAGGACTTCGGGGAAGGAAGTGAGTACGGTAGATATAAAATGATGCTTGAAGGACTTCGGTGAAGGAAGTGAGTACGGTAGATATAAAATGATGCTTGAAGGACTTCGGGGAAGGAAGTGAGTACGGTAGATATAAAATGATGCTTGAAGGACTTCGGGGAAGGAAGTGAGTACGGTAGATATAAAATGATGCTTGAAGGACTTCGGTGAAGGAAGTGAGTACGGTAGATATAAAATGATGCTTGAAGGACTTCGGGGAAGGAAGTGAGTACGGTAGATATAAAATGATGCTTGAAGGACTTCGGGGAAGGAAGTGAGTACGGTAGATATAACATGATGCTTGAAGGACTTCGGGGAAGGAAGTGAGTACGGTAGATATAAAATGATGCTTGAAGGACTTCGGGGAAGGAAGTGAGTACGGTAGATATAAAATGATGCTTGAAGGACTTCGGGGAAGGAAGTGAGTACGGTAGATATAAAATGATGCTTGAAGGACTTCGGTGAAGGAAGTGAGTACGGTAGATATAAAATGATGCTTGAAGGACTTCGGTGAAGGAAGTGAGTACGGTAGATATAAAATGATGCTTGAAGGACTTCGGTGAAGGAAGTGAGTACGGTAGATATAAAATGATGCTTGAAGGACTTCGGGGAAGGAAGTGAGTACGGTAGATATAAAATGATGCTTGAAGGACTTCGGGGAAGGAAGTGAGTACGGTAGATATAAAATGATGCTTGAAGGACTTCGGGTAAGGAAGTGAGTACGGTAGATATAAAATGATGCTTGAAGGACTTCGGGGAAGGAAGTGAGTACGGTAGATATAAAATGATGCTTGAAGGACTTCGGTGAAGGAAGTGAGTACGGTAGATATAAAATGATGCTTGAAGGACTTCGGGGAAGGAAGTGAGTACGGTAGATATAAAATGATGCTTGAAGGACTTCGGTGAAGGAAGTGAGTACGGTAGATATAAAATGATGCTTGAAGGACTTCGGGGAAGGAAGTGAGTACGGTAGATATAAAATGATGCTTGAAGGACTTCGGGGAAGGAAGTGAGTACGGTAGATATAAAATGATGCTTGAAGGACTTCGGGGAAGGAAGTGAGTACGGTAGATATAAAATGATGCTTGAAGGACTTCGGGGAAGGAAGTGAGTACGGTAGATATAAAATGATGCTTGAAGGACTTCGGTGAAGGAAGTGAGTACGGTAGATATAAAATGATGCTTGAAGGACTTCGGGGAAGGAAGTGAGTACGGTAGATATAAAATGATGCTTGAAGGACTTCGGTGAAGGAAGTGAGTACGGTAGATATAAAATGATGCTTGAAGGACTTCGGGGAAGGAAGTGAGTACGGTAGATATAAAATGATGCTTGAAGGACTTCGGGGAAGGAAGTGAGTACGGTAGATATAAAATGATGCTTGAAGGACTTCGGGGAAGGAAGTGAGTACGGTAGATATAAAATGATGCTTGAAGGACTTCGGTGAAGGAAGTGAGTACGGTAGATATAAAATGATGCTTGAAGGACTTCGGGGAAGGAAGTGAGTACGGTAGATATAAAATGATGCTTGAAGGACTTCGGGGAAGGAAGTGAGTACGGTAGATATAAAATGATGCTTGAAGGACTTCGGTGAAGGAAGTGAGTACGGTAGATATAAAATGATGCTTGAAGGACTTCGGGGAAGGAAGTGAGTACGGTAGATATAAAATGATGCTTGAAGGACTTCGGGGAAGGAAGTGAGTACGGTAGATATAACATGATGCTTGAAGGACTTCGGGGAAGGAAGTGAGTACGGTAGATATAAAATGATGCTTGAAGGACTTCGGGGAAGGAAGTGAGTACGGTAGATATAAAATGATGCTTGAAGGACTTCGGGGAAGGAAGTGAGTACGGTAGATATAAAATGATGCTTGAAGGACTTCGGTGAAGGAAGTGAGTACGGTAGATATAAAATGATGCTTGAAGGACTTCGGTGAAGGAAGTGAGTACGGTAGATATAAAATGATGCTTGAAGGACTTCGGTGAAGGAAGTGAGTACGGTAGATATAAAATGATGCTTGAAGGACTTCGGGGAAGGAAGTGAGTACGGTAGATATAAAATGATGCTTGAAGGACTTCGGGGAAGGAAGTGAGTACGGTAGATATAAAATGATGCTTGAAGGACTTCGGGTAAGGAAGTGAGTACGGTAGATATAAAATGATGCTTGAAGGACTTCGGGGAAGGAAGTGAGTACGGTAGATATAAAATGATGCTTGAAGGACTTCGGTGAAGGAAGTGAGTACGGTAGATATAAAATGATGCTTGAAGGACTTCGGGGAAGGAAGTGAGTACGGTAGATATAAAATGATGCTTGAAGGACTTCGGTGAAGGAAGTGAGTACGGTAGATATAAAATGATGCTTGAAGGACTTCGGGGAAGGAAGTGAGTACGGTAGATATAAAATGATGCTTGAAGGACTTCGGGGAAGGAAGTGAGTACGGTAGATATAAAATGATGCTTGAAGGACTTCGGGGAAGGAAGTGAGTACGGTAGATATAAAATGATGCTTGAAGGACTTCGGGGAAGGAAGTGAGTACGGTAGATATAAAATGATGCTTGAAGGACTTCGGGGAAGGAAGTGAGTACGGTAGATATAAAATGATGCTTGAAGGACTTCGGTGAAGGAAGTGAGTACGGTAGATATAAAATGATGCTTGAAGGACTTCGGGGAAGGAAGTGAGTACGGTAGATATAAAATGATGCTTGAAGGACTTCGGGGAAGGAAGTGAGTACGGTAGATATAAAATGATGCTTGAAGGACTTCGGGGAAGGAAGTGAGTACGGTAGATATAAAATGATGCTTGAAGGACTTCGGGGAAGGAAGTGAGTACGGTAGATATAAAATGATGCTTGAAGGACTTCGGTGAAGGAAGTGAGTACGGTAGATATAAAATGATGCTTGAAGGACTTCGGGGAAGGAAGTGAGTACGGTAGATATAAAATGATGCTTGAAGGACTTCGGGGAAGGAAGTGAGTACGGTAGATATAAAATGATGCTTGAAGGACTTCGGTGAAGGAAGTGAGTACGGTAGATATAAAATGATGCTTGAAGGACTTCGGTGAAGGAAGTGAGTACGGTAGATATAAAATGATGCTTGAAGGACTTCGGTGAAGGAAGTGAGTACGGTAGATATAAAATGATGCTTGAAGGACTTCGGTGAAGGAAGTGAGTACGGTAGATATAAAATGATGCTTGAAGGACTTCGGTGAAGGAAGTGAGTACGGTAGATATAAAATGATGCTTGAAGGACTTCGGTGAAGGAAGTGAGTACGGTAGATATAAAATGATGCTTGAAGGACTTCGGTGAAGGAAGTGAGTACGGTAGATATAAAATGATGCTTGAAGGACTTCGGTGAAGGAAGTGAGTACGGTAGATATAAAATGATGCTTGAAGGACTTCGGTGAAGGAAGTGAGTACGGTAGATATAAAATGATGCTTGAAGGACTTCAGTGAAGGAAGTGAGTACGGTAGATATAAAATGATGCTTGAAGGACTTCGGGGAAGGAAGTGAGTACGGTAGATATAAAATGATGCTTGAAGGACTTCGGTGAAGGAAGTGAGTACGGTAGATATAAAATGATGCTTGAAGGACTTCGGTGAAGGAAGTGAGTACGGTAGATATAAAATTATGCTTGAAGGACTTCGGTGAAGGAAGTGAGTACGGTAGATATAAAATGATGCTTGAAGGACTTCGGTGAAGGAAGTGAGTACGGTAGATATAAAATGATGCTTGAAGGACTTCGGTGAAGGAAGTGAGTACGGTAGATATAAAATTATGTTTGAAGGACTTCGGTGAAGGAAGTGAGTACGGTAGATATAAAATTATGCTTGAAGGACTTCGGTGAAGGAAGTGAGTACGGTAGATATAAAATGATGCTTGAAGGACTTCGGTGAAGGAATTGAGTACGGTAGATATAAAATGATGCTTGAAGGACTTCGGTGAAGGAAGTGAGTACGGTAGATATAAAATGATGCTTGAAGGACTTCGGTGAAGGAAGTGAGTACGGTAGATATAAAATGATGCTTGAAGGACTTCGGTGAAGGAAGTGAGTACGGTAGATATAAAATGATGCTCGAAGGACTTCGGTGAAGGAAGTGAGTACGGTATATATAAAATGATGCTTGAAGGACTTCGGTGAAGGAAGTGAGTACGGTATATATAAAATGATGCTTCAAGGACTTCGGTGAAGGAAGTGAGTACGGTAGATATAAAATGATGCTCGAAGGACTTCGGTGAAGGAAGTGAGTACGGTATATATAAAATTATGCTTGAAGGACTTCGGTGAAGGAAGTGAGTACGGTAGATATAAAATGATGCTTGAAGGACTTCGGTGAAGGAAGTGAGTACGGTAAAGCGGCGAGAGAAGAGGCAAGAAGAAAGCGGCTTGGCAGGCAGTCCAAAAACTACACAATAGACGACCAACCTTGGAAGATGACGGCAAGAGATTCGGAAGGGCGGATCAGGAAGATGCACTCCATAAGAGAAGGATCAGCTGGTTTCATTCCTTATTATCACATGCAGCTAGGAGGGAGCTCTTCCATTCAGCAAATAACTCAGATTTTTTATGGATTCAAATTATACTCGAGTTATGGTAGAAAAAAATGAAGTTTTTCTGCAGGTAAACACGCAGATTACTGGCTATTTCTCAAAGCGGCTGATGACAAGTTCAATGCGTACAAGGTGCTCTTATCACTTGAACAATCAAACCTTTTCTATTTCCCTCTCTTTGTGTTCTACTTTGGTCCATGTTTGCAATCAAATGTTTTTATGTAGTTTTCAAGTTAGCTGACTCTTAACAGAGATTTTACACTATGAGGATTCGAGAATAAACAGTCGCTGTGTTCTGATTCACAGGCTATAGATGGGCGGGTTTACAGGTAGAAGACTGGCACAATTTCATGCCTTCCATCGAGCACCGAACCCTCGACATTGACGAGGCCGAAGAGAGGTTCCTGCAGAGAAGCCGCGTGATGAACCAGTTCGCACTCAAGGCTCAGATTCAGGAGCAGCTGAAGCAGAAGGAGGAGGGAGACGAGACTGCGCAGAGGGGCAGGGGACTCGTCAGTCATTCTCTTATCTTCTTTTATTGCTTCGAAAGAGGAGAGTTTTCTTCGCTGCTTAGGGATTATTTGAGTAGAACCGAAGCAGTTTTTTTCTTCTCTTTATTTGTTTTTTTTTTGTTGAAAAAGTAATAACCAGCATTGATGTTGAAAGAAGAGCCATTTCACATTTCAACCGGTAAGTTTGAAATTTCGATAGAAAATAGATGTGTTTCCGAATGAAAATGCTAAAATTAGACTCAGAATTGAATAATTTTGTTGTTTGCAGAAAATCAAAGACGAAGCCAGTTCAGAAGATAGTGAGAGAGAGGAAGACGAAGGAGAGGAAAAGGAAAAAGAAGAAACCGCAAAGGGAAGAAAGAAAAAGAAAAGCAAAACAGTCAGAAAAGATAAGAAACAGCGAGTAGATAATGCCGACGAAGTCGCCAGTTAGTCACTTTTTCTGCCTTTTTTATGAAGGTTTTTTTCTTCGGTTTCTCCAGAATTTTCAGTAAAATTACATTTTGAGAAAGGTCATTTGAGAATGATCAGAACTCTTCGCGACCATTTGATATTCCTAAAAACAATTTGTACTCTACAATACCGGTGAGGTGCGCTGTGGAAGTCAACACAGCAAAGAAACATATCAACATCGAATAAAAAGTACGGTAGATCATTCGTGTCAGGATACGAGTCGGAAGACGGCGAGGACGAGGGCAGAGAATACGACTACATGTCTGACTCGGGGAGTGGCAGCGAGTTAGTCACTCTTTCTTTTTCTCTCCCCTTCTTCTTTGCCACCCTCCTCTCGGCACACACTCTTTCTGCAAGCGCGTCTCCCTTCTCAGTTTCTCCTTTCTTAGCTTGTCGTTCATGTAGATTAGTTCTGTCACTAAGATGAGTTGAGTCGCCGACCCGGAGAGATCTGAATTTTTGACTGAAATTTTTTTAATTTTTTCTCAGTTCAGATGAATTTCACATATGTCATGGCTCAGAATATTCGCAAATTAATGTTGAACCTTTTTCGAAAAGTTTTCACTGGCGAATCTTTTTCACTAATCGAAAAGCTAATGATTGGTTTTGTTTATTCATATTTCTGGATGTGTAAAAAGAAGTAACCGGAAGACGTCGTGGTCACTCTCAATGATTTGTGTGATTGTGCACTGGCCGATGTAACCCCAAGCAGAGCACATGAAGACATGAGCAGCCGCGATTGGGGACCCATGGGAGACGATGAGGACATTCCCCTTCGTAGACTTGAGGATGTGCGAGATCGTCTCTTTCACTCTCTCCAAGAAATCACCATCACTACTAATAATTATCTACTTTGAACAATCTTTTGAGAGTTTTCGAGACACCAAATATAATAACACGACATTCCGAACCCTGACAATTCGCAACCTAAATAATGCCGTGTAATTCTTCATCGAAAAGTTGAGTTGACGCTTACGAGGTCGTACGGCTTAGTTAGAGGCATGTTCCTGTATTCAGTAAAAATAACTGTTTTGTAAAGAAATACTGCGAATAGTCGCGGTGCAAAATGTCCAGGAACCCACAATATAGTCAACAGACTGGGAACGACTCGAGCTTTAAAATATAAAATGAAGCTGATGATGTAGTGAGTACATGATAGCAGCCTGTGTCCCCTCCAGATTCTGCAGGGAGTTCTTCAAAGATAGGCGTGTAAGACTCGTCCAGAAGCGGACACATCTTCCTGCAGGCAATCTATGTAATTAAAAACAAAAAAGAGCTAGTGAGAAGAAGTGAGATGTTTCCGGCTGAGTCAAAAAACTTATATGGGGAGCTATGGTCGTAGTGTTCACTTTCTGAAGTTTCAACATGGTCATCAACTAGAAGGTGCTTCCTACCGAACATCCTGTATGGGAGGCCGGCCAGGTGGATGAGCACATGCATTGAGTGACTCGGCAAGTCCTCCTTCGAGTTTGATCGTGAGACGAGTTGAATTGGAGGAGGCTTTCAAGATGGCGGTGGCAGTCTGGATAGTTCTCGTGAACGGCGAGCAGAAGACGCTATGGATATCCTCGCCTGTGAGTCGCGCACCGACCTCTTGCGCTTGAACGAGACCTCGTTCACTGGAATCGTGAATGTCTCGGAATACTTTGAGGACTGGCGAGACACAGAATCAAAAACTATCACCAATGATATTTATCAGTTTAAACGAATTGGTCCACAAAGATTCTTTTTTTATAATTCGTTTTATCTTCGAAACTTAGTTAGTGAATCAAGGTTTTTTAAAATATAATCGGCTAAGATCTCTCTAGCAATCAAAAAAGCATAGAAGCTTTGAATCGATATGATGGCGAGCCAAGTTAATGATTGTCCAACCTGAGTGGAGGATCATCCCACCGTCGGGCAGTTGCCCGCCAAGATGGATCGATGTTGTCTACTCTCTCGCCGTGTCTCACCATCCAGATTGTTCTTTTAGTGCGCATCTTTCAACAAAATCAATACGTATAACATGAGAACGAATTGAACAAGGTGAGCATAACAACGAAAAAGAAAATGAGCCCGGATTTGTATGAAAACAAACAAAGATTGTAAGTTGAATATTAAATATTGCGTCGCAAGAACAATATACGTGAAAAAGGTCAATAGAGTGTGAAAAATGTTATTAAGACGAAGGAAAAAAGCTAAGAAGTTCTCGCTACTTTTCACCGGATTTTAAGCAAGTAATTTCAGCATATGAGCGAAGCTTTTTTCTATGATGAGATAACATTGAAGATTAGAGACTTATAAATAATTCAATAAAAGTTCATGAAAAACAGTGTATTCAAGCGTTAAATCTCCATTGATCTTCACTTTATTTACGACTTAAACAAGCAAAAGGCTTTGATCCGCCAAGAAAATCACATTATTAGGCGTAGTTTTTATAATTGTTCAAGGTAATTCGAAGCAATAATACATTAGCCATACTAACAGAACTTCTTTCGTAACCACGCCCCTTTTTTTGGTAAATAGAAAATGAAATTGAGCTGGCCATTCCTTGATAAAGCACGTGTTCCAAGTCATTTCGCACCGTGACAACTAGCCCTCAAGTATATTTTTCCTACAGCTGTAATTATGTGGTAGGTTGCTCCTGCCACATAATTAGAGGTCTCGTACTGAGCCGTACGGCCACGTTACCGTGATCTTAAAGCCTCAACAAAGATTTCAAGAAAAATAACAAAGCAATATTACGATTGCAAGATTTGTTGTCACTGTAAAATGTTTCTTATATATACATGTGTACATTACCATTAACTGGTAATGTACACATGTATGTATATATACAGGGTGGTCCATAAATAGTGTTACAAATTGGAATTGTTATACCTTTTTTGAAAACAGAGAAAATCATCTCAAATTAACATATTTTATCAACAACATAAATGTCAACATTCACGCGAAAGTTCAGCTCAAACTATCGTCTTTTGCTCGAACTACAGCTCGAAGTCTCTTTGGGAACGCCTCTACCACTGTACGGAGGTATTCGACTCAGATGTTGTCCCATTCTGCCTGAAGGGCATTCTTCAGGGAATCAATATTTGAGTGGGAGCGAGAGTTGACCTTGGACTCCAAGTAGGCTCAAACGGAATAATCCAGCGGGTTCAGGTCGGGTGATGAGGCCGGCCATTTTGATGTTGTAATGAAGCCGGGAAAACTTTCCTTGCACCACGTTTGGACCTTTTTAGCTTTGTGGGCTGGTGCTGAGTCTTGTTGAAAGGTCCATGTCCTCTGATTGAAATGCGATTGAGACCATGGATGGAGCACGTCTTGCAGAACATGTTCAGGTAGTATTCCGTGTCGATCTTGACGCCTTTCTCGACAAAAACAAGCGGTGTTTTTCCTGTGGCGCAGACCATGACTTGAGTTGGATGTGCACTGCGTTGGACCGTTCTACCCTTGCTATCGGTTTGCTCTGCGTCCTTCGCAAGCACTCTGACGTTTTTTGAGTTGTGGACTTCTTCCACGGTGAACAGCTTTTCGTCAGAGGACACCATATTGAAATGTTCGCCTAGCTGCGTACGGCGAAGACGGTCGCGACATCTTTTGACTCTTCCCGACTTGTTGCGAGCCGACAGAAAAGCGGCCTTCCGTGTACGATACGACCTGAGTCCCAGCTCCTCCGTGACTATTCGTTTCAATGAAGTTCGGCTCATCGGGAGCTGCTGCGCCATCTGTCTGATGCTTCGTCGTGAATTTCGGTTGATCCGACTCCGAACGTTTTCGATGAGTGGTGTCGTGCGAACAATGCGAGGACGACCTCGCCTTGGACGGTCCAAAGATGTGCCAAGCTCCTCGAATCTTTTGATCGCTCGATACACTGTCATGCGAGGCAGGCGAAGCGTTTCAGCAATGCGAGTAGGAGCGTGGCCAAGAGTGTGTAGGCGAATGATCGCAATGCGCAAGCGATTCGACGCTGTCATTACCCTAAACATCGATGGAATCAATCGCAACTCACTTGACACGTACTAAAAAAAACGGGGGATCAGGAAAACGAGAAAAGTGACCGCTACGTGCGGTCACTTTCCCAGGAAATGTTTTCGAACATTTGTAACTTTATTTATGGACCACCCTGTATATAAGAAACTATGAAAAGTAGTATTATTACATGGTCACTTTTTTGTATCTCGCTCGTCGGCCTCGTCTGAATGGAGTCTAAGAACGACTGTTCATCACATTTGGGTCTGATTTGTTCGGAATTCAAGACTCAGTTCGGCCTAAGAATACGATTACAGTCTTCTGATTCAGCGAGGCTGCAAAAGTGTTGCTCAAAGTTAATCGAATTATCATCATTAGCTCTGCTTCAACAATCACGGTAAATAAGTCGATAGTTATCGTCGATTCTGCTCTAACTTCCAAAGTCGATAGTTTTTCATCTTGATTAGCTCATTTTCAAACATGGAGTAATTAGTTCATCACAGACAGCTCGGTTCCATTTTTTTTTTAATTCAATAGGGATTCTTTTCTTGAAATTCTCAGCTTCAGGTTCAAGATTCCGTTATTCATCTGGTACCATAATTTCTTCAACTAGAGAATCGATGGCGTTTCTCAGCTGTTGTAATTCGAGAAGGAATGGGTTGTTTTGCAACTGTAAAAACATTCACGTTTCATCGCTGGCAGCAAAACTTCGAATATGACGCTTATCAATTATAAAAAAGCTTCCAATCGAGTTATCGCCCTGCGCATCACAGCTGAACGCTCCGCAAAGGTTCTTGCTTGTATCAATGAACGCTGAAGTTTTCATACCGTTGTAGTTGTATACAACTTACTCACATTCACCAGCTTTCTCCATTCTCAGCCAGCTATGAAACTTCATCACCGTTTAAAAAAACCTTTTATTAGTCCACATAAAAAGCTTGTACAATATTAACAGCAGAATAAGTTCAGAAACGGTATTGAGAAAAATGCAAATACGGTGGCGTTCTCTCTGAAAAAGATTAAACTATTCACAAATGCTCTATACATATTTCACATGAAGAGTAAACAAACGATGAATTACCATGGAAAAGTTTTGTTGACCTCGAAAGAGCTCTCTTCTCAAGATATCTTTTATAAAGCGATTGTTAGTACGTCTAGAGCCTAAGGAAATGAGTGACTGGAAAGCTTATAAGACAAAATTCCGGTTATTGTCGCATACCCAATTCATAGCGGAAAGTCTCGCATTTCTATTGTCAGACAATTTTCGCCGGAAAGAGAACAGCCGGATTTTCTGATCTTCAACAGATGGATAGCTTTCTTTGTTTTATTTTCAAGTAAGAAAGAAGTAGACTTTGTTTCATGAAAGATAGGAGAAGAAAAAGTGTTGATAAGAAGAGAGGGAAAAAGACGAACGAGGTTAGAGAAAAGAAGGTAGACGGGGAATTCTCGTATGAACAGAGATCGCGTCACATTGACGTAATTCAATGTTTTATCACTGCTCACTTATTTGTCACGTAGGCTTTCCACTCTATCTCTCTCTCTCTCTTTCTATCTTTATCTCTCTCTATCTTTTCTCTCTCTCTTTCTATCTTAGGCTCTCTCTCTCTCTCTCTTTCTATCTCTATTTCTCTCTGTTTATGCCATTGATTCAAAAGCTCGAACTAAAATTTCATAAAAAGATTGGAATGAACCGTATGTAACATTTCCTGATTCCTAAGAAGTAAAGAGAGAGAAAAAGAGACGATCATGAAGAATGTAAATAAAAGAAGGAAATCCGCAATTCAGCAAATCGTTCATTACTCTTCCCTCTTCTAATTTCTTTCAATTCTATTTATTTTTTCTATGTATTTTCTCCATGTTTAATACTCTGTTTTTATTCTGTGAGTTCTCATATATTTCTGGTTCACTAGATCAGAGTCCGTAAAACAATGAATACTTCGAGTTCATTTCTGTATGCTTTTCATTTTCTGTTTTCTTTTCTTTTCTCTTTACCAAATACCGATATTTGAATTCTACGACAAAATGAACGGAGTATCGAAGAATAATGTGAAAATACTGAGTTTTTGGTTAAACCCGAGGGGAAGATGAATAATGATTGATGGTATTGATTGATGTTGTATCTTGTTGAGTCGTGATGACCAGCCGATGGAAGAGAAGGTGGAGAAGGCCCTGGTGGGGGTGGGCGATGAAGAGGGCATGAAGAAGATGATGGAGAGCGGTGAAGACAGCAGCGAAGAAGAGGAATTGGGTTGGTCAGCCTCCTCATCCTCAAGTATTTACATGAATGTCTCTCAAGCCACTGGCTTACTTAGAATTCGTCATCAAAGTATCAAATCTGGAGCAAACTATTTCAATCAGGCTAAAATATGAAGTACATGATTTTGAAGAGAAGAAGTTGCTGAACAAAAAAGACGATGAGGAACAGAAGAAGATGATGGATATCGAGATGAGAGGTCTGCTCATCCATTCAAATTCACAGTACAATCTACTTTCTTTTTAATTTTTGTTCGCTGTATTTTATATGAAGATTGACATAAAAATGCTGAAGACTCTGTTTGTGCAAAAAAAGAAGAAAATGAGATAAGTTGAGATTCCTCGGGAAGTGACTCAGAGGACTCTGACAAAGAGAAGATCGATTCCGTCGTGCTCATGCCAAAGAAAGAGAGCGGCGCGAGTTAGTCGCTTCATGAAGAAGGGACTATTAACTCTTATTAAACACAATTCTAACGATAATAGCAGCTTTGCTCTTCAAGAATGCAGAATAATCTGACATGAACAAGGAAATCCCTGCAAGAACTTCTCTTCCTCTTTGCGGAGGAGTATATCTTTCAGAGATTATACATAGAATTATGTCTTCAATTGCGTCACCCACAGACAACTTATAAAAGTGGTTATCAAGAGGAATTACGAGATGTACATATATGCAAGTGGAACTGACACCTTTCTCAAAATTGAAGGAACTTATCTCAATAATCGAGTGTTGCATTTTTTTCTCTCTAATATATGGGACTGTGACGGTTGAGGTTCTTCTTCCGCTGCCGGAAGCGAGAGTCGCGAGAAGAAGAGGCCCGCGACCGATTCACCCGCAGCTTCTAGTATGTATTGATTCATTAAATTACTTTTGATCTGCTCATCATTTGTATAATTCAGTCATTACTCGTAGAAAGTTGTCTGTAAGAGATAAAGCCCATTATGATCGTGCCAATATTATCAGAATTATGAGTGATTGTTGCAGATGCGAGTGAAGCGAAAAGGCCGAAGTTGGAAGAAGGACAGAAAGAGGAGTTGACTCAAGAATTAGTCTGCAGAATGCTAAGAACAAAGCCGCACACCACCAAGGTTTTCTTTCCGTTTCCTGACAAAGTTTACATGAGAGTTTTCTTGGTTACATCATATGTTTAGTTTTGGTACTCACTGATGAGCCACACCCAGAGAGAGCAGAAGTCCTCTCTGGGCACTCACTGATGAGCCCCACCCAAGACGACGTTTAAGCCGAAAAGTTAATACGAGAGAGCTTAAAAATTCGTAGTTTTTGAAGCTTTGCTCGAAGCATCGTTTTGTTTTGTTTTTGTTTGTTTAACGCATGTAATATTATCGTTGAAATGTATCGTATGTGTACTCTCATGGCCCTCACTGATGAGCTCCACCCAGAGAGCACAGAAGTCTGTCTGAGCGGGGGCGAAACAGACTTTTGTGATAAGCGTCGTCACAGTGATCGATAGTGATAGTGCTTGTATATTCTATCATTTCATTCTTTAACGTTCAACGTCATTAATCCCAGTAAAAATCTTGGAACTCTTGGTTACACAGTTCAAAAGCAGGTTTTTTAGTTGATCTTAAAATCCTAAAGATGCCCGTCGGAGGCGAAAATTTTTGTATACATACACTTGCCTCACAAAAATTTAAAGTTTTAATTTTATGAGATAAAAAGTTTTTTGAAAAATTTTCTCCCTTATGAGATATAAAATTTTTTCACATAAAGGCCCCCCCCAGTTAAGAGACAGACGCCCGCCAAAGGTCTAAAACAGACGCCCGCCGACAGGCGACTGGACATGACTAAATAACCTCTGTTCAAAAGCAGGGATCTCTGGTGTAAATGATATTCCATTCATTCATATATTCCTTTGCACATTTTAGAGGTACAACGGATAACTGTTGCAGTGGAGAGTCAGTAGGGAACAATGAGTGAGTTATGAGTCAATACATATGTAAATTCACCGTAGTTCTTTTTAAACTTCAAAACAATCATAACGAAGTGCGAGGTGAGCGTTCGAAGTTAAAATTCTAGTTAAATATTGTTTGATTACTATGTTAGCGTTAATTTCGAGAAAGGAACAATTGGCAAATTTAGAAGAGTATTTTTTTCCAATCGGGAAGAAGCTTGTATTGATGCAAGGGTAGAAGGAAGATAATTTCAAATGTCAATACCGCGAGAGAAACAGATATCATGCGATTCAGATATTTCAAGAGTAGTTATAAGAGAATGGAAGTTGATTTTAAAGATATACGTAAATGACTGTACGTTTGAATTGAATGCTTTTCAAATGTCATCGCAGTGCTCTATAGTGCTTCTATTTCTTCCTTTCTTCATGATTTCTTCTCTCTATGCATCTTTTTTCTGAATCATTCTTTTTTTCTCAACAGGAGCTGCTGACGAAGATCAAATCCCGCTGCAAATCGGACATGAGGAAGGAAGATGTCGTCACAAGACTAGCGGCCATTCTCAAGCAGATCGAACCTCATCAATTCAAGCAGAAGCAGGGGAAGAAGGAGGTCCTCTTCTTTTCTCTCGCCAATACCCTCTCTTAATCGTCTTCTCCTCTCTGGCGGATACTCGCTCTTGATGTCTCTCTCCCCTACTAAGTTATCTACGTGTACAAGAAACAAACTATCTTTTCTGCTTATTTCAAGATACAAAAATAAGTTCACTGTGAATAAAAATAGACATCCGAGTTATTGTTTTTGCCATTTAAAATGAATACAGTTTTGTCTTTGTTAATTTTTTGAATAATCTTTATTCATTATCGGCCTCTGTCTTAATTTAAAAATGCATTTTAGCGTGAGATATTTTGTTTGATTGTATTGTTCTCTTTTAAATCAAAAATATGCGATTTCGTTTTTGAATTTAGAATATAAGATCCCTTGCTTTTGTGATGCTTCTTTCTAGTTCCTAGCTTTTTACTGTCGGAAAGAAAGAAGAGCTTGTATTGAAGTGTGATAAGGTTTTGTTAGCTTCCCCACAGTCTGCCTAACGGGCTGAGACTTCTTCGGCAAACATCACGTGGTGTGTCACGATTTATTTACTTCGTGAGAATACAGACGTTCTACTTTATTATAAACCTTTACATGGAAGTTGACATTTCATCACCGGAATGAAAAGCAATAACAATTCGTTCGATTTGAAGAATGAGAGTGGGTTTTTCTGTACTGCTTCGTTGAAACACAAATATTTCTGATACATACAGGGTTCAGTTTTTGTTCATTTCATGAAACGAAATGAAGCAAGAAACTATTTAAGGCAAGATATAATATTTTTTTAAATACAAACGTTTTCTTTTAGTAATCAGTAAAACTAAACGAAGTTTTCAGTTCAACAACTTATCATTTAAAGTTTTCGACCGCTTAATCTCAATGTGAGAGGTTCTACAATTTCACCGCTGATTCTATTGGTAAAGAGAACAGTAAGGTCTGAAATGTTTCGGAGAGAGTAAGATATGGGAAGATTCCTTCACAACAATCTCTACACTTATTATGTTGAACGAAAAAATCTGAAAGGCGAGAAGAAGGGAGTATTTACATAGATTGATTGAATGATAAAACTCAACAAGTGGGATCATCTGCAATGTCTTTCGAGGAGGGTCGAGAGAGCTTGCTGCTGTTTTCTCAAGAAGAAGACTTAGGCAAGAACGCCATCTCTTCTGGAGTTTTCTCATGAGATCGAGAAGTAGTCTTCACCGTTATATCCGGTGCTTGGATTCCGTTGAGTATCCGCTGCAATTAGAAGAGATTGGAATCGCACCTGTTTGGTAGTGAAATGCGCCTGCTCAGTCATGGTATACTTATGAACCTCTTTGAGGGACAGATGAGTATCGGAAGTGAAGACGTAGTAGACGGCGTAGAGTGGAATGGAGAGCATGGAGCAGGAGGATAGGAAGAAGCCGAAGACGTTAGCCCAGACGGGATAATCCTCGCCGGATGAGTAATGGATCGGCTTGTAGTAGATGATGCAGAACCAGAAGAGCAACTGCAACACCGAATCGTATCTTTGAATCTGTTTTTTTTTAAAGCCGGAAAAAAAATTGTAACGGACGAAGCTAGTGAGGGGAGCGGTGTACTTCCAGAAGACTATCCAGATCTTGTTCAGTCGAACTCCCGTCATTTCTATCAATGCCGTCCGAATTTTCTCAGCACCTCAACAAGCTCATTCCATATTGACTTGTCTAACAGACGTTTCCACTTTCATGTAACTCACCGAATCCCCAAGACAGTCCGATCACTTCAAAGAAAACAACGAAGAGAAGAGCGTAGCCAGAGGCTCCGTATGCATCAACAAGTGCCAGCCAGTGAGCGCCCGCCTGCAAACATCTTCTCCACTTGATTGTATCATACAATTCGTGATGAGAAACCTTCTTCACATGCCCAAATCAGCCGGGAATCGAATAACTTTTTCTTCTACGAGAGTTAATAACAATAGTTACAAATAATTCAGTTTTATTCAGTATTTGAAATCTCTAATTGACTTCTATTCAATGTTGTGGAAGGCTATAAGGACATCGATCTTGAAGAATTTTTAACATATTAGATCTTCATATTTCTCTAGAAGATTTAAAACTTTGGTGAACGCTCACCGAATTTATATATAGGCGTAAAGGATTTCCGAGCGAAAACGGTAAGAACTGAAAAAAAACTAACATATGTAACCATAGGTATTCCCAGAATGAAAAAGCACAAGCAGGTCAGTCCAAGAGCAAGTTTTTTGTGCCGTCGCAGAATGGGGAAAGAGTCTTCGAGTGCCGTGAAGAGACCTTCGAGCATGCAAACCTGCAGGACACTTCTCTATGAATAACAAATAATTCTACTGCATTTTATCAAAAATTCTGTGTCCCCTGTTTACGTTTTTTTTAAATCTAAGACTATCAAACACTAGTCTCCATAAATGCTAAATAGTTATTAAAATAACTACGACAATTCATCATGAAGTAGGTGAAGATCACCTGACTGTCCAGTCCGAGAATGGTGATCATGAGAAAGAAAAGAAAAGCCCAGAGCTGCTTCAGAGGCAGTCGACTCGCCACTTCTGGGTAGGCGAGGAAAGCAAGGCCAACCCCTGAGTGAAAAATTTATAGATTGGTAAGGTTTTGTTGAAACTTTGTAATGTCAAATAATATCTTCATTCTTCTGTTTGGAATGGTTCGGACCCTCAATTCGCGTCAGGTACCTGGTTTGACGATCTCCGCAATGTCTTTGTTCGCTACGAAAGACATGTATCCCAGGATGGAAAATACTGCGAACCCAGCTAGAATAGAAGTCGAGCCGTTGATGAAACACATCGTGATCGCATCGCTTGAAACACTCGTTATCCGGAATCAACCAGAATATAACAACAAATGGGTTAAGAAATTGAGAAAAAGAACATCAAGTGAATTTTGATTTTCAAAAAGTTTTTAGTAGATCTTCCACTTGACTCATGAACAATTGATACTGACCGGAAGCAGTTGTGGTTGAACTTGTTATGCGAGCCAAGAGCAATCAAGGCTCCAAATCCCACACCATATGAGTAGAAGACCTGATAATAAGACAATTTCAGAAACTTTTCCCCATGCAAGAATATGCCCTGGTAAACCGATAAGTACCGAGCAACTTCCAATGAAAGTTCTAACCTGTGTTCCCGCATCTTTCCAAACTGTCGTATCCGCAAGCTTTGTGAGATTTGGAGTTAAGTAGAAAGAAATTCCAGTGTAAGCTCCTCAAACATCCACAGCTCAAAATGATAATCATAATGAAATCATGACCCATTCCTTGTTTTTTTGTTTATTGTACATCACTTCAACAGAACACGTCAGATAACGACTTTTTGCAGGAATAAGCTCACCCGAGGCGTATCGTACAATTTAACCCGACTTTTTCCTCAATGTTTGGGGTGCTCAAGTTTTCACTTTCCTAGTCCAACATATTGTCTCGAAGAATAAGCATTCCATGCTTATTATTATGAATGGAGGGAAGCCTGCTTCGCAGCAGGGATACAGGTACCAGCGACTGGTTGTACCAAGTTGGGTCTTTATCCTATCTCCGGGAGCACTATCTATCGCGAAGCGATAAAGAAAGCTAAATAGACGATATATTATATTCGGAGATAAATTGAAGCAGTTCAACCTGGAAGAGTGAGACCTCGGATCAGAAGAACAATCAGTAGAAAGTACGGGAAGAGAGCGCAGAAGTAGACAAACTAGACGATGCATGTAAATTTATAATCTTTCATTTCATGCTCCAAAAATTGTTTGAAAATGTTTTCAAGCGCAAAATATCCGGATTTCTAAACAATGAAATGGAACTAACGCTAATTTGAAATAGGTAAATATTGCTAATATGTTTTAATATTTTACATGTCTTTCAGCTTATGCAATATTCCAAATCGAATTGTATATTTATAACGATAACATGGCGAGACCTAGACAAGGATGATGCTTCGAGGACTATTAACATTCAATACCATCATATACATTCTGATACTATCACTACAGGGTGGCCCATAAATAGTATTGATAAATTGGAGTGTTTTGATTTATTACTCATTCATTTATTATTTATTACACATACAAAAATTTCGAGCATCACTTAAAATAGTTTTGGGTATTTCTGTAAGAGATGCCGAAGTCACTGTTTGATACTGATTGAGTGAGCGGACTTACTTTGATACTGATTGAGTGAGCGGACTTACTTTGATACTGATTGAGTGAGCGGACTTACTTTGATACTGATTGAGTGAGCGGACTTACTTTGATACTGATTGAGTGAGCGGACTTACTTTGATACTGATTGAGTGAGCGGACTTACTTTGATACTGATTGAGTGAGCGGACTTACTTTGATACTGATTGAGTGAGCGGACTTACTTTGATACTGATTGAGTGTGTGGACTTACTTTGATACTGATTGAGTGAGCGGACTTACTTTGATACTGATTGAGTGAGCGGACTTACTTTGATACTGATTGAGTGAGCGGACTTACTTTGATACTGATTGAGTGAGCGGACTTACTTTGATACTGATTGAGTGAGCGGACTTACTTTGATACTGATTGAGTGAGCGGACTTACTTTGATACTGATTGAGTGAGCGGACTTACTTTGATACTGATTGAGTGAGTGGACTTACTTTGATACTGATTGAGTGAGCGGACTTACTTTGATACTGATTGAGTGAGCGGACTTACTTTGATACTGATTGAGTGAGCGGACTTACTTTGATACTGATTGAGTGAGCGGACTTACTTTGATACTGATTGAGTGAGCGGACTTACTTTGATACTGATTGAGTGAGCGGACTTACTTTGATACTGATTGAGTGAGCGGACTTACTTTGATACTGATTGAGTGAGCGGACTTACTTTGATACTGATTGAGTGAGCGGACTTACTTTGATACTGATTGAGTGAGCGGACTTACTTTGATACTGATTGAGTGAGCGGACTTACTTTGATACTGATTGAGTGAGCGGACTTACTTTGATACTGATTGAGTGAGCGGACTTACTTTGATACTGATTGAGTGAGCGGACTTACTTTGATACTGATTGAGTGAGCGGACTTACTTTGATACTGATTGAGTGAGCGGACTTACTTTGATACTGATTGAGTGAGCGGACTTACTTTGATACTGATTGAGTGAGCGGACTTACTTTGATACTGATTGAGTGAGCGGACTTACTTTGATACTGATTGAGTGAGCGGACTTACTTTGATACTGATTGAGTGAGCGGACTTACTTGATACTGATTGAGTGAGCGGACTTACTTTGATACTGATTGAGTGAGCGGACTTACTTTGATACTGATTGAGTGAGCGGACTTACTTTGATACTGATTGAGTGAGCGGACTTACTTTGATACTGATTGAGTGAGCGGACTTACTTTGATACTGATTGAGTGAGCGGACTTACTTTGATACTGATTGAGTGAGCGGACTTACTTTGATACTGATTGAGTGAGCGGACTTACTTTGATACTGATTGAGTGAGCGGACTTACTTTGATACTGATTGAGTGAGCGGACTTACTTTGATACTGATTGAGTGAGCGGACTTACTTTGATACTGATTGAGTGAGCGGACTTACTTTGATACTGATTGAGTGAGCGGACTTACTTTGATACTGATTGAGTGAGCGGACTTACTTTGATACTGATTGAGTGAGCGGACTTACTTTGATACTGATTGAGTGAGCGGACTTACTTTGATACTGATTGAGTGAGCGGACTTACTTTGATACTGATTGAGTGAGCGGACTTACTTTGATACTGATTGAGTGAGCGGACTTACTTTGATACTGATTGAGTGAGCGGACTTACTTTGATACTGATTGAGTGAGCGGACTTACTTTGATACTGATTGAGTGAGCGGACTTACTTTGATACTGATTGAGTGAGCGGACTTACTTTGATACTGATTGAGTGAGCGGACTTACTTTGATACTGATTGAGTGAGCGGACTTACTTTGATACTGATTGAGTGAGCGGACTTACTTTGATACTGATTGAGTGAGCGGACTTACTTTGATACTGATTGAGTGAGCGGACTTACTTTGATACTGATTGAGTGAGCGGACTTACTTTGATACTGATTGAGTGAGCGGACTTACTTTGATACTGATTGAGTGAGCGGACTTACTTGATACTGATTGAGTGAGCGGACTTACTTTGATACTGATTGAGTGAGCGGACTTACTTTGATACTGATTGAGTGAGCGGACTTACTTTGATACTGATTGAGTGAGCGGACTTACTTTGATACTGATTGAGTGAGCGGACTTACTTTGATACTGATTGAGTGAGCGGACTTACTTTGATACTGATTGAGTGAGCGGACTTACTTTGATACTGATTGAGTGAGCGGACTTACTTTGATACTGATTGAGTGAGCGGACTTACTTTGATACTGATTGAGTGAGCGGACTTACTTTGATACTGATTGAGTGAGCGGACTTACTTTGATACTGATTGAGTGAGCGGACTTACTTTGATACTGATTGAGTGAGCGGACTTACTTTGATACTGATTGAGTGAGCGGACTTACTTTGATACTGATTGAGTGAGCGGACTTACTTTGATACTGATTGAGTGAGCGGACTTACTTTGATACTGATTGAGTGAGCGGACTTACTTTGATACTGGATTGAGTGAGCGGACTTACTTTGATACTGATTGAGTGAGCGGACTTACTTTGATACTGATTGAGTGAGCGGACTTACTTTGATACTGATTGAGTGAGCGGACTTACTTTGATACTGATTGAGTGAGCGGACTTACTTTGATACTGATTGAGTGAGCGGACTTACTTTGATACTGATTGAGTGAGCGGGACTTACTTTGATACTGATTGAGTGAGCGGACTTACTTTGATACTGATTGAGTGAGCGGACTTACTTTGATACTGATTGGTGAGCGGACTTACTTTGATACTGATTGAGTGAGCGGACTTACTTTGATACTGATTGAGTGAGCGGACTTACTTTGATACTGATTGAGTGAGCGGACTTACTTTGATACTGATTGAGTGAGCGGACTTACTTTGATACTGATTGAGTGAGCGGACTTACTTTGATACTGATTGAGTGAGCGGACTTACTTTGATACTGATTGAGTGAGCGGACTTACTTTGATACTGATTGAGTGAGCGGACTTACTTTGATACTGATTGAGTGAGCGGACTTACTTTGATACTGATTGAGTGAGCGGACTTACTTTGCTCGCCTGTGTGATTCCTTTCCAGAGTGCAAAGTAGACTATCAACCATGCAAGCAGCATCATTCCCAGCAATTCCCATTGGATTCCCCCAAAGTTATTGATGGAATCCGTTTGATACAAAACGCGTTTTCTGCAACAAACAAGCTTTTTCATAAACTCACCCATAAGATAATCCAAAAATTTTTAATCAATAATCGATTCTTTTTTTCAATTTTTTCCCCAAAAATTTCAAATTCTGATGTCAATCGAAAGATAATTTTTTGTCTTACCTCGTTTTGAATAAGAGGAAAAAAGGTGAAAAACACCACGAATTTCTTGACAAAAACCTCAATGTTTAGTGAAAAGAGTAATGAAATAGCGAACAAACTCCCAGAACTGCTCGACGGAAGTTTGGGTATCGAGTCCCTGTCTCGACAACTTCTTGATGAGACTAGCGAGTACGGTCGCGTTTTCTGTTCCAGAAACGCATACCTCCGTATTCCTGAGAGAATTTTCTTTTACAACAAATTCATTATGATCACCAATCGGAAGTGATTCAATAACTAACCACCAATTGTTGCAGGTTTCCCATGGAAAGGTTCGAGTGAAGGAGGCAAACATGTAGAACATTGCCCAAGCAACAATCACACAGAAGTAAGCGATGCACATGAACGCGATAACAACGTTACCGATCCCGACTCCTGAAGAAACTTCTCCCCACAGTAATCATATGAGAATGAGAGAAAGGTATTCGTCATTTCTCCCTTTGCTTTATTTTAATTAATGTCAATGTTATTCCATTCTAAAGTTTAGTTTACCAGAACTCAGTTCATATGTTGTTGTTTTTTTGTTGAAATTTTTTCAAATACCATAAAACTTTGAAAAAATAAAAATAAACTACTTCTGTGGTTCGAACTTTCTGTGGTTTCTGTGGTTTCTGTGGTTTCTGAGGCTGTGATTTCGAGCCTCAACCAAAAAAACATAAATATTAGTTATATTTCATTGAAAATACCACATTTAATATAATTTGATTCAATAACTTGCGTGATTTTCTGTAAAGGACTGTTTTGTTGGTCATGATTTGGAACCCTTTCTGAATTAAATTTTTCAGTTCTAAGATATTGGGCAGCTCCTAAGTTCTAAAGGTTAATAGAGAGGGTTATAGTTGGAAGAGGACCCCTGAAAAGTGGACACATCTGCCACATCTCCATGGCGCCCTTCTGCAAGAACTGCCCGATGGTGACCTCCATGAGGAAGATGGGCACGGCAGCCAAGATGAAGAAGCACGCGTACGCAACCAGGAACGAGCCTCAATTGCAACCATTCCCTTCATTGACCCCTCCAAACACTGGTTATTTCTGAACGATCGTCCGATCATCTTCTCTCACTTTGTTCCTCATAAATCGTTTACTTTTTCTCTCTTTTTCTCTCTCTCTCTCTCTCTCTCTCTCTCTCTCTCTCTCTCTCTCTCTCTCTAAGTCTCTCTTTTCTTCGATTGTCTCTCTTTATCTTTTTTTCTCTTTTTCTCACTTTCTTCAGTTTCCAGACAAGCTTGTGAAGCAATGAATGGGTGAAATAATGAAAAAACATCTGGAGAGCTAATAAAAACATAATAATTGACTGATGGTTGTGATGAGTCACATCAAATCTTAAAGAAGCTTTTTTTGAAGACTGGCCTTATCTATGGAGCCTATCAAGAAAAATGAGCTAAGAGTGCTTGAGGGAAGGAAAAATCAAAGTCAAAATCAAATCAAAGTCAGTGTGCTCAGAATCGAAAAATGAAGAGAGTGGGTCAGATTTATTGCATAACGAGTCATGAATCCCGGGACCAACGTATTTCAGTTATTATGTTCATCAATATTTAGCGATAATTCTGATTGTTAAAGAATAAATTGAGAAGAGGAAAGATAATTTAGTCAGTGTGATAAGCAGATAGCTGGGAGGTCATCCGAGAAAATTATTATCTCTTTTTTTAAAGATCATTAATCCTAATCACGAAAGTTCTCAAAACTGAAAACGTCAAAGATTGAGGAAAATATTCACTCACTTTTTAAAAACTTACTTAGTGAGATGATAAAGTCAAGCGCTAATCCTTTATCCGAAAATAAGATGCTTTCACTTGTATTAATGTGCTTTTCTCTCGTTCGAACTCTCATTCCTTTCTTGATCTCACTATCTCTTACTCTTCACATAATGGTCTCAGCCCATCGTTGCTTGAAACGATTAACAAAGATCAAAAATTTACTCTATAAATAAATATATAAATTAGTTTTATTTCTCGTTCAGTCACTTCTAGAAAATTTGATTGAGAAAAAGCCACAAACCTCCTCCATTTTTGAAACAAAGATAGGGGAACCTCCACACATTACCTGAAAAGATAGGGGAACCTCCACACATTACCTGAAAAATTGATAGGGGAACCAAACAAAGATAGGGGAACCTCCACACATTACCTGAAAAGATAGGGGAACCTCCACACATTACCTGAAAAATTGATAGGGGAACCAAACAAAGATAGGGGAACCTCCCACACATTACCTGAAAATTATTATTTATTGTTATATTTTTAATTTTTTTTCTTTTGTAACATTGAAACTTTTTCCATGCTAGCTGGGAAATTAGAGTTTTCTATAAAAACTCGACCATTATAGTATGTTTAAATTTGGTTTTCCAAAAAAACTTCAAAACTTTTTTACTAATGTGTGTATACTAAACCGGAAAATTTTTTATACTAATGACTGCTTTTCCCTCTTCCTCCCCACATTACTTACTTCTCTGTCAAAAAGGCTTAGTTTTGAATATAGACCGAAGGAAGAACTGCTTAAAAATTTTTTTTAGAAAATCCGCTTGTTCTTACTTCAAAACAAATACAACTAGTAAATATTAATCTTCAAATTCTAAGTTACGCAGTTTAAAGGCAGTAACGCCGGGTTGAGATGACAAATGATTGAACTATCGGGAAAAAAAGCTAGTCTACCGGGCGGGATCGAACCCACACCATCTCGACTCAAACCGGGAGCGCGTGTTACCATTACACCACGGGTACACATTGCTATTCTGTGCGAAAGTGTTATATAAAAGGCTCATACTATGTCTTGTTCTCTTGAGATGTGTTCTTGGTAACACGCGCTCCTGGTTTGAGTCGAGATGGTCTGGGTTCGTTCGATCCCGCCCGGTGGACTAGCTTTTTTCTGTGCGATAGTTCAATCATTTGTCATCTCAACTAGTAAATAGTTTTGTTTTTTAGCTTAAAACTTTTTTCTAAAATTTTTCGCTGACACGAGAAGGCGATAAAAATCTGATTAATATTGGCCGAATAACATATGGGCTATATCGCACGGAATAGCAATGTGTCCCTGGGGTGTAATGCTAACACGACCGCCTTTCCGGTTAATGAAATGACAGATGATTGGTTGGGTTCGATTCCGCACGGTGGACTGGCTTTTTCTGTGATTTGATTTGATCAGTTGTCATCATAACCGAGCGTTCATTGCCTTTACCCTGTGTAACTGAGCAATTTGAAAATTTAACATCTATCTTCCATTCCGGAGTTATGCTCCAGTCACGACCTGATCGCTTCATGAGCATGCGTGACTAAGAGAACAAGGCATCTGAGTCTTTCATGAAGCAACATTGCTTGGATTAACAATGTGTTCCCTTTATGTAAGGGTAACGCGCTCGGATATGAGGTTAGGCTGGTATTGGCTCTTTAGAATCGAACCTCAGACGTAAAATATAGAGATCAATCGAAGTGTGAAGATTTTTTGAGAAGCTGTCCATTACATTCTCATTCCGTTCTGCATCAAAACTTCAGTTTGACTTGATCGAATTGATTGAGAAAGCTCCCTATGCTGTTTATGGTATTTTAATCGTTCTATTAACAATTATCGAAAGTTTTTTACTTGAAGACCAGTCATGAAGTTACCAAAGAGGGATTTGACGAGCTGGATAAACGCGATTCAATTTGATGAAATTGTAGGTTCAAAGCATTTTCGTAGGATGAAACATAAGGACTGGAGGGTTCGCAGCAGCGCGGGTAAAGGAACACGCGGGAAATGACGGCAAATTCAAGATCTTAGAGTTTTCCGTAGGAAAACAGTTGATGAAAAGCTGAAACGCTGATAAAAAAGCTGACACGAAAATAAAACTCAACAGCCTGCTTGGGTCTTATTGCGTGGAACATCGACCTAGTCTTCAAACAAGGAATTCGTATTCTTTGTTTTTAGTCAACGGTTCTTCGCTCAGCGAGAAGATTTTCGACAGTCTGATAAAGTCTTGGAGGAATGCACCCTTGAAGGGAGTCAAGGGTGTTTCCAATGAAGCTATCAGAGAACAGAGTTCACTCAAATTTAATTCAACACAGACCTTCCGGTCTTTCTGAAAACGCTGAAATAACCCAACTTTTGAAATCAAGGTCTGAGCTAAAACATCTTACGAATTGAATGCTTTCGAATATCGCCTGGAATAATAATAAGTAACTATGTATTCTTATTGCACGGCATGGGTTGGCGATTCGGCTTATTGTTACCTCGGAAAAGCACTAGGCTGCCGAGTCAAATGCTGTAGTTTGATTACATACATATATTTATCTTCATCCCAAACTCTATTATAATGTCAAAATTTGTTTCTCATAAATTATGAGTTGAATTGCTTGCTTTGTTTGGAAGAATGTCATAAACCTTTGTTTTCGTTCTTTCGTGGCACTCTGTATTTGACGCTTAGAGTGGGAATGAAGTTCTTAAACGTAAAACATTGAGGAGAAGAGGTTTTAAATGTTAAGAAAAACATTGGAAAACAGAAGAGAGTCTGCAATGATGAGAAATGCTCACCCAGGCCTACTGCATAGGCGATCATGCTCATGAGGAAGTCGAACTTGCCGTTCCATTGACCTCGGTCAGGCTCTCCCTCGAGATCCCTTGTCATCCCCCTGCTGGCAACCGTCAATAACAAAATTTCGAACAATTTCTAACATAATGGTTATATTGATAGTGATTTTATTGTTGGCATGAACAAAATCTTCACCATAACCATTCATAATTTTATTTCGGATTGACGATTAATTCATGATGAACATAGCTAAAATCTAAAAACTTAATACATATTTAGGTGACTCGAGATAAATTTAATCATCCAAATCACTGATGAAAATTTGTGTATAGGCCACCAACTTGTAATAAAAAAGCAGAGAGACAAAAAACGATAAGATTTGGTGAAAAAGAGCAGAGAAAGCCTGAAGATAAGAAACGAAAACCATACCGAGTGAGTGGGGAGAAGAGGAAGGAAATAGCTCAAAAAGAATCTGAAGACATAGGTTCAGATAGAGATGAAAACAAAGAAAGGAAAAATAGAGAAAAGTCAGAAAGCAGCCTCAGTGGATTTTAATTCATAGTTCGAAATTGTAACGAAGGTAATTTGTGTTGTATAAATAGCAAAATGGCTTGAGCTAAATGATGTATGAGAGGGGCGACTAGACTGTAGAGAGGGGCGACTAGACTGTAGAGAGGGGCGACTAGACTGTATAGAAAGTTGAGCTCATAGGGGATGAATGTGGTCAAAGTTGTGTTAAACTGTACTGCCGGACATTGAACGGAGCTGCGTGAGATGTATGGTCACATGAGAAGAAGAACATTGAGAAGCCAAACGGAACAATTATCAGAGCGTTCCTGCATATGCGAAAAGAAGAGGAAAGAGACCGGGAGAGAGGAAAAGAGAGCAAAAGAAAGAAGAGTAAAGCGAGGACAAACAAGAAACAGTTTTGAATTGAAAGCCTTAATTGCACGAAGATGGATTTCGTCGTGAAAAACTACAGAAGGCATTAAAAATGAGAAAGAGAGAAGCCTAAAAAAGATGCGTGAAAGCAATGTCAAAGAAAAATTGGCAAGATATCAAAATAGTGAGAAAAGAAAAGAACAGGCCACGGATGCTGGTTAAAAGGGGGAAAAGAAGATTGAAAAACTGAGAAAAAAGAAAGAGCGAGGCAGGAAGAGGGGAGGGTGGATGAAAACTCGAGGCAGAAAGAGGGGAGGGTGGATGAAAACTCGAGGCAGGAAGAGGGGAGGGTGGATGAAAACTCCACAACAAGACGGGCTTATTAAAGAAAAGAAATATCACACTACGAGAAGAGAGTTTGTTTTCATTCCGCAGATGACCGCATAGAAAAAATAGATTAGACACGATGGGGGACGGATATGAAAAGACACTTGGAAATACTAAGTTTAAAGACAAGTAAATGCTGAAATGGTGAGAAAAGAGAAAGATGCCTATAGGGCAAGACAAAGCTTAGTCGACAATTCACTATAAAATACTAAAATATTGAGGCCATTATTCTGTTCAGAGCTGGTACTATTGAGTGCGCAAGAAGTACTTTTTTTTTAAAACTCGGTACACAAAAACAAACCGAGAAGCATCAGATGGTGAAAATCAAGAAGGGCCATTATAATACGATGCGAAAGGAATATTCGATTAGAAGGAGTTGTTTGTGAACCAATCTCAGTCAAGAGTAGCATTTTCCAGATTATCAATCACACATATGTACATAGTCTAAAGCGAGAAACTACATATTATCATAAGTAGAAATAGAGGAGAAAGAGAAAAGAGAGCGTTATTTCGTTAAACGGCGAGTTTAGAGAAGAGGGTCAGAAACACTTTAAGGATTATTGGAAAGAGGATTCTGGAATACAGGAAAGTGGTGAAACCTCTGTTCCGCATGTTATAATGTGATTAGCATGCGCATGGACGTTGAGTGGTGCTTTTTTCACTAACAAAAGAAAAGCAAAGACAAGAGGTGTTAACCAAGTAAAGCACCCATCTATTCATGTGAAATACTGATAGAAAAGGCAATCAAACGTTCTACAGAATAGAGGAAGTAAAGGAGAAGAACGCTTGGTGGAAACATAAAGGGATGGGAGGTTATAGGGAAAAAGATAAAGTAGAGGGATGAAATGATAGCTAAAAGGGAATAAAAGTTCTAGATTCAGAGAGAGGGAGAAGGAAAGGAAGAGAGAAATCAAAAAGGGAGAAAAAGTTGAATGGAGATGCGAGATGGGTTATTTTATGACTCGGATGGGGGTAGTTGCTTCGCATGTGATTCTTCCACTAAATTCCCAAAAGAGTAGAGGACTGGAACGTTTGAAAAAGGTAGGAACATGGTAAAAGATCTAAGAGCAAAAGACTTTCAGGTTGGCTGAGAAATAAGAATCACTTAAGACCGAGAGAATAAAGATGGCCAAAAGCGTTTAAACGGAGAACCTTACTGTTGCTGAGTGAGAAACTGCTAGGCTCAGTTTTCGCAGTAGTATTTTAGTTTGATCGAAATTCCATAAATTTTCGTTTTACATAGTGATAATAACATCTATGTAGGTTTTTTGCGTAGCATGCAGTAGAGATCAGGGGCCGTATTCAGAGATCAAAGATGAACTCAGGGGGTTAATTTTAGTATATTGTAGAGCTAAGTTCAACTCAGTTCTGTATTCAGAGACAAGACGGGTGAGAGCATTTCAACTTTCCTACTAAACTTTACTTTAAAGTTTACCCTAAAGTCTACTCTCTGAATTCCATTTTGGCGAAACTACAACTTAGTATAAAGTTTACCTTAAATTTTCAATATACATTTTTGTCTCTGAATACGACGGCCCTAACAAGGTTCAAGCATTCGTAGCCGCTTCTACCCCCGAGGGGCTTCAAAACTTTGTCGACTCGATCACTTGCTTCTTCGCAACTACATACATAGATGCATTTAAACCAGGAAAATTAAAATATCACATTCCATAAGTGTAACACCTTGTGCACATCTATTAAACAAATCGCACGAAATGACCAATTACCTCATACATACTAATACCGCTATTAACATAAAAAAAAATTCATGGAGAAAATAGAGGACCAGTCATTCTTCACATCTATTAAACAAGTTTTTATCTCGTTGTGTAAGTGCACTATCGGCGTCAAAGTGTTCACAGAGTGAAACATACTGTTCTCCTGCTCAAGCAGAACATTCAATCCTCTCCAGTCGATTGAACAAAACCAGCATGAAAAGGGCGAATTGCTTCCCCTACTCACAGACCACGAGAAATGAGTGCAGTGCCCGATCAGAATGGTAACTCAAACATGCTGTGATATTCCTTTAATATCTGAATGTCATGAGTAACAATGGAACTTGATCAGTATCCTTCCATTATTGAATTTTCAAAACTAAGATATGCGAATGTTTCTGAACAAAGAATGACAAGGCAATTATTGAGTTCTTCAATGTATGAACATCAACTTTTATGAATTTCCGCAACTTCACTTTAAAATTATGCAAATTTATTTGTAAATGACTTAGCGTGACGTTTAAACAGTCTCCGAGGCATTTCCCACAAGTGAATTTCTTAACGAGAATGAATTTCCGGATGACCACTTCGTTAACAAGCCAAAAATGATTCAGAGAAAGAGTGCATTCTTCATGTCTGACCTTTATCAACACACTATTTTGCTTCAAAAAAAGAATTGAATTAGTTGGATCAAGAAGTTCGCAGATCAAATCTTAACGATGTGCAATCTAGAAGTATCGATTTAGAAATCTTACGGCATACTTTAGAGACATTTCATTTCTGAACTAAGAATGTTTCACTTTGCAAAAGCTGTGAAAAAGTCCTTGTAATAGCCTTGAACAAAGAAAATTTTATTTTTAAAAGTTTTCTAAAAAAAAATTTTTATTCATTTTATTGCAACATATCATATTTCTTAACCTAAGTTCGGACAGAGCTGCGAAAACAGCAGTTTAGCTCCACATAAAAAGTTTCAAAAGTTATACATTATTAAAAAATAAGCTTCAAAAGGTTTGTTCCAATTAAAGCACAGCGGTTTCTTTTTTTCAAGAAATCTAATTAAGATAAAAAGCGTTATTTGATGTAACTGTGAATGCAAATTGCACAATAAGAAAACACTCACAAACTGCTGACAAGTTCGAAATTCTCCTCTAGGATTTGAGAGAGTCAAAGATACCATGCAATGGTTTTTTAGCCATGCACGCTGCTTAGAATGCTCGTCTGATAAGCTGCTTCCTCAAAAATAACAGAGGATATGGCATCGCTAAAAATATTGGAAAACACAGATGTTAGCTGCATAAGTGAAATTTCTGCAGCTCCTAACTGAGACTGCTTCTTTCACGGTTTTCCTCGATACTTACCCAGTAAAAATGGTTTATTTGTTTAAAATGCAAAACTGTCAGTATTCGCAAAGTTACGACAACCACGCACGGATCCTTACAAGAATTCTGAATTCCACTTCACTTCTTTTTTTAAAACTAAATTTTTTGAAAGAACAAGGCATATGAGCCTTTCATATAACACTATCGCACGGAATAGCAATGTTTCTCAGTGGTGTAATGGTAACACGCGCTCCCGGTTTGAATCGAGATGGTTTGGGTTCGATCCCGCCCGGTGGACTAGCTTTTTTCTGTGCGATAGTTCACTCATTTGAAATTATTGTTTTGGAAAACTTTAGTTTTGAATTAGGAGAATTTTCCACGTGAAAAGCTTACGAAAAAGCTCGGACTAGGCTCGAAATTCCAAAAATAAGACCTTAAGGTTTGCTTTTCCGTTTTACGAAGAGATGATGGAAGGTAAACATTTGCTAGTAAAGGACTCTGTTTTCCCAGCAGTGTCATCTCATGTGATCTCTTCACCCTCTGGATCGACTTATCACACTTGCTTCGCCTTTTAAATGTTACATTTTAGTCTTTAAAAGTAATTGTGTGTTAAATTTTTTAATCGGAAACCGTAAAGTAATGGAGCGTTAGAATTCAAAAAAAACACTGAGATCCGCAGTGAATTTAACAGTGAATCACTCTAGCGAATAAAATGGCTTACATGAGAAATAGAAGAAAAGGTATGAGCTAGAGAATGACAAAACAAAAAATAGAAGAAGCAGGGAGAGAGATAGGGAGAAATAGACAGAGAGAGAGAAAGAGAGAAAGATAGAAAGAGAAAGAGAGAGAGAGAAAGAGAGAGAGAGAGAATAAAATCACGAGGAAAAGGAGATAATGTTAAAGAAGTTCAAACACACTGTACTGTTGGAAAGAGGATGAACCAAAATGAAGCAGCTCAATCCTCCATCAGAAAACGATGCCTTTGTGTGAATGGACGCTGTTTCGAAAATCTTTGACTGATCTTATGTGAACGGATGAAGGCTAATGGAAATTAGTCAAAGTAGTTTGACATACTGTCTCAGGAAAGGGCCGCAGCATAATGCTATGCACTGAAAGAAAGGAGTCAACTGTAGCCAAGAATACGTGACTCAAGGTCGGAAATAAGTGGGTTGAGAAAAGTTTGTCAGATTGACTGGCATACAAAAGAAAAGCAATTGGTGAAACCTTTTCCGTCTAGTAAGACGAGTGCAAACGCGGTAACGCAGAGTGCCTTTATAACTTTTTTCGATGTGTTCTAGCCTCAAACCGACCATTTACAAACGCCACAGAAAATTTCTTGATTAGCCAAGATTTGAGTTGTTGAACAAAAAATTCTCAAACTCGAATGTTCTACACAAAGTTCAAACAGATATCGCGGTGAAAGTTTTATAATGCACGCGATAACTTTACAAACTCACACGCTTCAAACCTTTTTCGTGATTGAGCGCTTCTTCAAAAGTGATACAATTCAAGTCAAAGAGCAGCTTCATGGTCCTTCATTTCATCACTGTAATAATTCACGCACTTTTTTCTTTCACATACAGCTGAGTCACATATAAAGAACAGAAAAGTCTGTCATAGCTTGTTTTGAAACACGCTTTGAGAATTATCATAATAAGAAAGGTTTCTGGTTCTGAAACTTTTTTTATTTAACTTGAAAGTAATGTTTTAAATGACATAGCTAATAGAAAACAAAACCAGGAAAGAATCTGATTTATCCCCTTTGGTTTTTTTTAATTAGAGTGTTTTGAGAATGAGAACTTATTTTGACCAGATAAATACAGCAGTTTGATCAGATTTGTCAGAAGTTTCCGTAGGAAAACATCCGTGTGAGTTTGAGAATACTTTTAAGACTGAGTTTGAGAATACTTTCAAGACTGAGTTTGAGAATACTTTTAAGACTGAGTTTGAGAATACTTTTAAGACTGAGTTTGAGAATACTTTTAAGACTGAGTTTGAGAATACTTTTAAGACTGAGTTTGAGAATACTTTTAAGACTGAGTTTGAGAATACTTTTAAGACTGAGTTTGAGAATACTTTTAAGACTGAGTTTGAGAATACTTTTAAGACTGAGTTTGAGAATACTTTTAAGACTGAGTTTGAGAATACTTTTAAGACTGAGTTTGAGAATACTTTTAAGACTGAGTTTAGTCAAGGTGATTTTATATTAATAAAATGAGAAGAGATGACAAAAGGTTGAAAGAATAATAGAAAAGTCAGAGAGGAAGAGAGAGAAAACACATGGAGAAAGAATGAAATATTGGATAACGTCCTTGAAAGAGATTGAGAGAAGGGGGGGGTAGCTCTAAATTGAGAGAAGGGGGGGAGCTCTAAACTTGCGTCTAGAATAAATTTCATGTCTAGTTTATTTTAAACAGATTAAAGAAAAAGATGTTTCTAATAATATGCTTTGCTTTTTAATAAGCTTTGAACGACTCATTCAAATCCCTCAATCAGTTTTCCCTGATGAAAGGAAAAGGGAAGCAAATATGTAACTTTACGAATCATTTTTAACAGTAAAAAGAGGAGAGAAACTCAAGAAATTTCCTCCAATGGAAAGATGAAAAAGTCAAATTAAAAATCAGCTATACCAAAATAGCATTACTATAACAATTTATTGAGCTTTTAGTTTTACTTTGAACCGAAAAGCCGACTGAAATGTTTTGTTTTTTTTTGCACGATTTGAGACCCTTCGAAATCTTTAACTTCCAGTTGTTCCTAAGTGAGAGAATAAAAAAAATGAGAAGTTTTCATTTTCATAAGTTTTCATAGCCTTTTGAAGAAGAAGAAGAAAAACAAGATTCGCTTCAGCGAAATTCACATGAGTTTTATTGCATATAAACAGTATACGCTTTTTCGATTACACGACGCTAAGCTTTTCACACTTAACAATTCCGGTCTACTGCAGACAGCTTTGGATTCAGTATCTCAGTGGTCTGATGAATGGGGACTTACTATATCGAGCAGTAAGACAATTGCTATGCAAATAGGAAGGGATCATCCAGATGTCAACTTTAATCTCAATTCCTCTCCGATTTCGTTCACTTCATCATTTCGTGATTTAGGAGTAACTATCTCCAACGATCTCTATTTTAAGGAACATGTTAATCATATCTGTAATAAGGCTTTTTCTATTTCTTATCTCATTCTGAGATCTTTTCGTACAAAAAATGTTGCAATTCTCATGAAGCTGTTTTGTACTGTACGTTAGACCTATCCTGGAGTACTCCAGTGAAGTCTGGAATACTATTGACTTAACGCTAAGTAAGAAAGTAGAGTCTGTCCAAAGAAGATTTACTAAGCGTATTTTTAATAGAGCAGGAATTAGTTTATCTTACGAAGGAAGACTGAATTGGCTTGGCTGTGAAAGTCTTCAAAGACGCAGACTTATTAACGATGTGTTCACTTTGCATAGAATAGTGTTTAAAAGATTAGATATCACTTGCCCAGATTTCTTACCAATGTCTCACTGTACTAGGACTAGAGGACATCATTGGAAGCTTTTGTTGCCTTTGTGCCGCACAAACCGATACAAGAAATTCTTCACAAATAGAGTTGTGAATGATTGGAATTCTCTTCCTTCTTATTTTTTCAATATGAATGCATTGTCAGCTAAGAAGTTTCTATTCCAGTACTTAAATTAGAATCCTGAACATTTATTGGCTCTTGTTCATTTTAAAATATTGATTACCATGTTGTAATCTCTCATCATCCGTTGTATGTCTGAACCATTACAACTGGAATAAAGAATAAAGAATGTGTGACTGCGAATAGAGAAATGTTTGAGAGGACTCACAGTAGTTTTTTGGCCTTGAGCTTCTCGAGAATCTCCTTTCTCTCACCTGTCTCTCCATACTCTCAGAACTGACTCTCTCTGAATGAACGGTTTGCATAACACTTCTATGAGGAGCTTTCGGTATTTTCCTAGTCATCTCCCGGCCTACCGTACTTCTTACCGCATTTCTGAACTGGAATCAAGGTCGACTCTTCAAGTCTTAAGGTCGATTACTACATTGCTGATAGAATCAATTTAACTACATTGCTGATAGAATCAATTTAACAGCAAACTATCTAACATCCGCTCACTATGAAATGATTACCTTGATGTTTTTGAACACAGGAAGAAATAAAAGCTTTGCAAAGAAAGATTTTTTAACCACGCTACAAAAAATAACACTGAGTGAACTACATTCAGAAGGTATTAACAATGTCTCATTATGTTTTCATACCATTCTTGTGTCAAGGTTTTGATCTCTTCACTATTAAAATAAGTGTCGACACCGATGTTGAAATCAAAGTAAAGGTTGAAGAAGGGAAGAACGCCAGAGAAACTCATCAATCTTAATCAAATGAGAGCATTAAATGGGATTGATCAATATTTTCTCTCATGTTGAGTTGCGCTAACTTTTTCTTTAAAAAATTGAAAATTCTTTTTGTAATCCGTTTTTACTCATTTGTATTTGTTTTGAAGTCCAAAAGAATTTTGCACCTGATAACACTCAACCTAAATTTCACAATCGAAATGTCGTATATGTCCATGTAAATATGTTTTCATTGAAATTTCTGCTTAGGCTGAGGAAAAGATTACGCTAACGAAGCCGTAAGGTTTAGTACGAGACCGTATACAATTACCACATAATTAGAGCTTTAGAGAGAAAAAAGGCGAAATTCGGTTGCCAGTTGTCGGGGTACGAAATAGCGTGATGAGAAAAGTCATTATACCAAAAAATATTTTGTAAGTTTTCATCTTTTTGCTTTAATTAAACTTGAGCGAGATGTTTTCAGATGAAAAAATCGTGTGTTAAGATTTGAATGGTTTACGATTTAAATGAACGTAGTTCAACTTGCAAGCTTCAAAGAGAATACTAGGAAGACCATAGATAATTGCAAAGTAGACCAATAGAGAGATAATAATAAAAACTTATGTCACGGCAATTTAGGGTCTTTTATGGGACGATCAGCAAAAAAATATCATCTTCAGCAATATTTTGATGTGTTTTTAGGGCTTGACCTTTAGGGAATTGTCACATTTCTATAATGGAGTTCGACTTCACTTTCACGAACCCCCTACTGGCCGGCTGCGCTCTGACGACTGTGCTCTTACATCTTGTTTGGTTATTCATATTGTTAAAACATATTGCTCACTCTTATTATGCGAACTCGATACTTAACGAAAAGAAGTTCACAGTTGTACGTAAATGATTTCAACAGCGAATAAATTATTCCTGCTCTCAACATACAAAAAAAAGGAAAAAATATTAACATTTTGTGAATTTCAAAATAGTTTTTTCCTCATTTAAGGACTTTTGCCATTATTTATAATAATGATTAAAAGTTTATGAATTTTCACTTTTCCTCCCCACCCCCCCCCCCCTTCGTGTAAGCGTATCACGACATTTTGTACTCGCGACACTTTGTACCACGACAATTTGTACCCGAGACACTGTACCACTAAATTTTGTTCTTAAAAAAACTAGTTTTTTACTTTTATTCGCTCAGGCTTAGGTAAAGATTACGGTAACGAGGCCGTACAGCTTAGGAACGAGACCGTTTGAGAAAATTTCTCACAATATCAATTTTTTGCCGATTCGATCACGGGTACAAAGTTCCACGGGTAAAAAGTGTCGCAGTACAAAGTGTCGCGGGTAAAAAAGGTCTGTGATCCTCGTTAAGTAGCCCATCCCCCTTACCTCCTTGCTTAGGTGAACCCGTCTACCCTTCCCCTTGTCCTAATTCAGTAACAAAATCTTTCTAACCCCATCATCCCAAAGAAAACCATTTTCTGCTGTATGTTGATTAATGTCTTTTATGTAGATTCAACACAAAATTGAAGACGATTTGATATGGTCGTTGATACATTTTTAATACATTTCCACGATGTTTCGAGTACATTACCACACGCATACGCACTTCCAGCCCACTAAAAGCGGTCAGAGACGAAGTGTAGCGGGGTGAAATGAGATCCTGGACCCTTGAAGTCTCAAGATAGACGAGAATTAAAGATACTCTTTGAACAAGCAGAAAACGAATGTGAGAACAAAAAGGAATATAATCAGTAGCCAGTCTACAGGGTGGACAGAAAGTCCAGGTGGATGACTTTGTCACAATCTTTTTTGTTTGGTGTAGCGGTCGTGTGATTTTTCATTTTTATCTTATTCATAACGTTGCTAAAATACCCTGACAAAATGATAACTCTTTCTTTTTCGCGGTAATGCTCTCTGATATGGACCGAGGCTACATTCTGCGCTTGAGCCAGTCTGGGCACACTTAAAAGCACATCGCCAGAACCTCCCGCAGGACCATTGAAAACACAATAAGACGCTTTGACCGCGACCACTTCCGTCAACGTAAGAAGCATCCGATACAAGATTCTTTATTATCCTAAGCGGAGTCTCAGAAAACTCGCGAAGGAGCTGAATATCTCGGCTAGTTCTCTTCAGACGATCATCAAATCCCAAATGGGACTTCGCCCCATCAAGCTGCAGAAGACTCACGCATTGATGGACCAGATGAAGGCGACGCGCCTTCGGAGATGTTGTGAACTGTCAAGGCGGTTAAAGCCGGTGGACTGTTTGGGTATTCTCTTCACCGATGAAAAGTTGTTTAATATTGAGCAGTCCTTCAACCACCAGAACGATAGAATTTGGTCGAAATCGGTCAATGAGGCCAATAAGGGTGGTCACTTCGTCTCGAGAAAGAGCCATCCCGCTTCTGTCATGGTCTGGGCTGGGATTTGCGCGACTGGCAAAACTCCACTCGTTTTCGTCGAGCAGGGAGTCAAAGTGAATGCCCATAACTACCTGAACGACATTCTCATGAAGGAAGTACTTCCCTGGAGCCAGGCTCCCTTTGTGGGGCGAAACTGGACGTTCCAGCAGGACTCTGCGCCCGCTTACAAGGCTAAAGTGGTGCAAGACCAATTTCCCACCTCCGCCGAATGGCCTCCGTATTCGCCTGATTTGAATTCGCTGGAATTCTCTGTGTGGTCGGTCCTTGAGAGCCATTCTCTGTGTGGTCGGTCCTTGAAAGCTGTGCTACTCCCAACAAGAATTTGGAGAGTCTGAAGCGCGCCCTACAGAAGGCTTGGGATGATCTTGACGTCGCTTACCTGTCCACCACGGTGGGTGCCTTCCACAAGCGACTCCGCGCCTGTGTCAAGGAGAAGGGAGGGCTGTTTGAAGTTTGAAAGTGCAGTTATATTTCAAACTATTTGAATAAACTTTGATGAAAATTTTGTTTGATTTGCTCAATCCGTTAAGTTTTTATCGGAAAAATACTGTCCACCCATCCATCCGTTCCACCTTCAATTTTTTAAAAATGAAATATATATTTTTTTTTAAAGGCATATTTTCAAACAAAGTTAAATTACTGACGTTCTCTGAGCGATGCTTTTATATAATGACATCCCCTTTTCTGAAGCGAGTAGAAAAGGGTGGGTCGTAGCCCTTTATAAATTCGATTACTATGTGTGTGCAAGAATAGACCAAGTCGCTAAATAAAATGAATCACGATCGTCGCGAAAGTTTATGTTTTCTTTTCTGTTCCCAGAGACAGAAAGATGACTAGTTCTGGATGAAAATTTTTTGCGTTTTGAAACGTTTCTTTGTAGCTTTTTTTTCTGATTCATGTGTAGGATACTCGTAATATCAGCATTCTTCTGATTCATGTGTAGGATACTCGTAATATCAGCATTCTTCTGATTCATGTGTAGGATACTCGTAATATCAGCATTCTTCTGATTCATGTGTAGGATACTCGTAATATCAGCATTCTTCTGATTCATGTGTAGGATACTCGTAATATCAGCATTCTTCTGATTCATGTGTAGGATACTCGTAATATCAGCATTCTTCTGATTCATGTGTAGGATACTCGTAATATCAGCATTCTTCTGATTCATGTGTAGGATACTCGTAATATCAGCATTCTTCTGATTCATGTGTAGGATACTCGTAATATCAGCATTCTTCTGATTCATGTGTAGGATACTCGTAATATCAGCATTCTTCTGATTCATGTGTAGGATACTCGTAATATCAGCATTCTTTCCAGCAGAAGGTTGAAAATACTCTTGTTTCAATGGCATAAACCGTGTTGAGTCTTTGTCTCTGAAGCGAATTGGCGATTCTCATTCAACGAAAAACTTATTTTGAAAAGAATAAGTACATTTTTACGTGTTCTGAAACATCAAGCGTGTTTAAAATTATTTCTGCGTTGAGTTATTATGACATAAAATTGAGGTTGACAACGTCTAAGACGTAAGTCAAGATATATATTGTATGTACATATTTATTTAGGTGTGAGGAGAACACACAAGTTCACTATTTCAATGTGTAACTCGAGTGTCTTTATCACAGAAATCAATATTTTCCTGTGTTTTGAAATTCGAGAAAACTTTATTCATTTCAAAACTCGGAAAATGAAGCAAATTAAGTATTGCCTAACTGTTTTCTTCAAATGGTTAACTACTTGTTTTGGCATAAAAAAGCAGTTTCTATTTTAAAAATAATGCTCAACCAAATTGATGATTTTTTTCTATCTAGTTTTTTCTCCTCTTTTTCTGAAAAAAATTTCATAATAATTTTTTTATAATAAGTTTTAAAAACTCATCTTAAAGATGTATTAAGAAAAGGTAAGTATCGATTTTCTTTATTAAATATGGACACTGTCCTACAACAACATAAAATACAATCCAACTAATTTTAATCATGTTTATGCTATATTCTATACGAATTTTTTTTAAGTTTAAACTAAAGAACATATTCATTAGTTGATATGAATATCCATTAGTTGATATGAATATCTATTAGTTTGCGAAAACATGTTTATTGAAAAAAGCCTTCATCTGCTTGTGGTTTGTTACTATTTGATTATAAGTAAGTAACGTGCATTTTATGTCTTTACTGCGTTTGATGTAATGATGTAGTTAGTTCGTAACAAAATAGTTTCTGAAAAATTGCAGACCACAACTACATCAGTCTTACTGCCATTCTTTGATGCTTCAACCTTGATTCAACCTCTATTAAGCTTCTAATAAGCGGAAACTAAACTGCTGCTATGAACTGACGACAAAGAGCCCATTTTATATCGAAAGAGATCCATAAGTATAATGTGTGGTGGATCAGACTGTTTTTCTCTGTCATTCTCTCCGTATTTTTCTTTCTCTTTCCCCTCAATGCTACATATCTTGTTATTCCTCAGTCTTCTTTCTTTCTCTCTCACTTATCAATCTCTCGCCTTCTCTCTTTCTCTTTCCCCTCAATGCTACATATCTTGTTCTTCCTCAGTCTTCTTTCTTTCTCTCTCACTTATCAATCTCTCGCCTTCTCTCTTTCTCTTTCCCCTCAATGCTACATATCTTGTTATTCCTCAGTCTTCTTTCTTTCTCTCTCACTTATCAATCTCTCGCCTTCTCTCATAGTTTTCATTCTGAGTTATCAATGAATAAACTGAAAACGAACGCTTATTCATTGATTGGCGAAGTCAGTTTCAGAAGAGTTGGTAAAGCTATTTTGAAGGTAAACTATAGCTGGTAAGGAAAAAGCATATATTCATCGAGAAGTTAGATTGAGAGAGAGAAAAGATATATACAAAGAAAGAAGATGAAAGTGAGGGAGTAAGAGAGAAAGAGAAAGAACTGAGAGAAGACGTTTTAAAAAGAGAGAGAAAGAAATAAGGCTAGACAGAGAATGGTAGAAATAAGGGGCTAGAGAGAGAGAAAGAGAGAGTGATGTCGAATACATGGAGAGGAGGAAAGATGACAACGTATAAGTATGAAGCCTGCGAGCATGATGAGAGGTGGAGCATGCCCTGATGGGTGCTGCTCCTTTTCCTCCCTCGCATGTTTGTCTTTATCTTTCTGCGTTCTCTTCTCTACTTTGTCCATGGCAAATAACAGCGATAAATCCTCCTTTTTCGATCATCTCTGTCTCTCTCATTGTTCTTCTTCCCATTCCCCATAATCACATTCTCTCTTTTACAAATCATTTCTATTCATTTTCCTATTTCGATCGGAAGTTCCTGGATTCCCTTCCCTCTCTATTCTGTAAACAACTTTGCCACCTCTTTCGTAATCCAAAACTTTCGTAATCCAAGGCTTTCGTGTCATACAAATTAAGCAATAAAAAGAAAGTCAACTGGAACGTCTTTGTACTTCATTGAAGTTTCATCAAAAACAGTGATTATTTTTACATGTTCAAAAAAACTGATTCGGGAGCAACCATAACGTTCTCTTTGAAAATGAAGTAAATAATCAGAATGTTTGCGTTGATCTCAGCTTGTATTAGTTTGAAGAATCAATCATAAATAGAAGCGATGGTTTAGAGGTATTTTGTATGAAAGAACTATCGAAATTACGTTCTGTAGATAAAACCATTTCAGGGTCTTCACAGTTGAAAATCAAATCGATTACAGAAAAGGAGTGAAAGATGAGTATGGAGGATATGAAGACGATGCCTCACGTCTTAAAACCCTTCACATTGGTTAAACTCATTAAATCTTATTAACCTCATATTTGAAAAGAATTCTCTTTTAGCATATTTTCATATAGGAGTATTGTTGAATAAATCAGTCTAAATGAAAATTGTTATTGGTTAGTCAGTAGTAGAGTATTTTCACTCACCGTAATACCATGGACAGAGAAAAAACCGAAAAAACTTCACAAATAGAGAGATGGGTTGTTAATCTAGTTGCCAGTTCCATAGTACTATGTAGATATTAATCCATATCAAAGTCGATATTATGTCATATTCATCAAGCTCGTTCGCATAATATTGTATTCAAGATTATTACTAAAACAATGAAACTTTATGTACATGTATGTAGTTTTTTGGAATTTATATAATATAAACACTTTTCAAGATTTTTTTGTTGAAAACTTCGCCAAACTTGTATTAGGTGAATAAAATTAAACTTTGCATAGTTTTTAATAGTTGTTTGAAAGTTGAGTTGTAGCTCGTGGCGGTTCTATTGGTCTTCTTCATCGCCATATGCCCGTCGAGGTCTATGATTGGATTCGCCATCGCATTCTCTATAATTCAGGTTAAATCTGGATTAACTGTCTGAAAGTTTTAATTTTTTTCTAAATTTGCTATACATTCAAAGTTCAGCAAGCGCGTAGAATAAGCTACCTCAGAGTATAACACGAATACAAAGTGAGCATTTGAAAACAATTTTTTTTTTACTATGTTCTATTCTCATTCCCTTTTTTTCCTATACTTGAATAGAAATGATTTTACTAGAAGTAGATTAGACTTACCAGAAATTTGTTCGACGAGCTGTACTGTCTGAACAGCTGATAATGTGCTTTCATCAATGTACTGGACTTCACCTCAACTTAGGAATGTAATTTGAAAAATGTATAGCAGCTGCTAAGAATATATGTATTTGAAATTTTCATTAAATTATTTCCAATTTTTTTTTCTGAATGCAAAGAGCAAAAATTGAGCAGAAACGTTGTTTTCCAAACTCTGTTTTTTAAACACTTCGAAAAAGAACACTTATGAAATGCTTTTCCAGTTATTGATAACACTCGCTGTTTTCATTCTACACTTGATAGACACCAGAGTGCTCATTCACGCCCTCCAATGGCCCCTGATTGTCAGTTCTCCTATGTTTTTTTCCTTTTAGACCCTATAGTCCTCATTCAGATCCTTCGGTTGATTATATTTCTCACCTTTAATTATGTAATGACTATCGAGAAGGAAGTGCTTAAGAACTTACAAAAAGGAACTACTTGAGGCTGTGTTGAGGGCTTATCGAATGAAAAGCTGAAAATGAAGGACCTGGAGTTGTTCAATCATAAGTTTTTCTCTTGACATACACTACAGTGCTCGATAGTGCCCCCTTATCGTCAGTTCTTCATGTATTGCTTTTTCGTTAGACTGTGTATGTATAAATGAACCAACCCCTATATCAGCCTCTTCACAGAAGTTGCCCCCCCCCCCTTGGTAGACACCACAGGCCTAATTCATGCCTTCAAGTAGCCCCTGATCGTCTGTTTTACATTCATTATCAACTCGATAGACACCACAGAGCTGATTCATACCCTTCAGGTCCCTCGTTTTCAGCTCTTCGTTCTATAACCCCTCAAAACAGCCTCGAGTAGTCCTTTTTTGTAAGTTTTTTTCATTCATTCATTCTTTATTCCAAGTTGTATACAATTATGTTGTGAATGGGTATACAGAACGGATCACTGTCACTTGAGTGAGCTCAGTTTTGGTAATACAAAATAACACCGAATGTTCAAGAAAAGTAATAAAAAAAATTAACAACGAAAATATGACATGTTCACAGGAGGAAAAGTTAATTAAGGCGAAGTTTCGAGGAAACGACAATCACAGAATCGGGGAGTTGAATATGAAATCTTCTGAATGCACTAGGTGACTTACAAGATACAGCATTAGAAGGCAACGAGTTCCATACATTAATGGATCTAGATACACACGTACTGTGAGACTGAGGAAATTTGAAGGGGAGTAATAAGCGCAAATAATGTGTTTTGCGGTTTCCATAAGGAGAAGGAAGAATGCGGAACAGCGTGCTCTTATCAAGCCTAATTGCATCATGAACAACTTTGTGAACGAAACCCAGATCAGCTATCGATCGCCCATATTCTAGTGTGTTAAGAGATAGAAAACTCAGAAGACGAAGGTAGTTCAAGTTGGGGAGGCCGGCTCGAGCTAGAAGCCTTCTGGTAAAAGATCTTTGAACGCGTTCTAAGGCATTTATGAGGCCTATAGAAGTTGGGCACCAGATCTCAGATCCATACTCTAGGAGTGGCAGCACATAAGTCTTGTAAGCTTTGAGTAGTACTGGTATTGATGATGTTTTCAGAGATTGGAAGATGATATTCATGCACTTACTAGCTTGGCAGATAGTACTTTCAATATGAGTGGAAAATGATAGTGAGCTTTCAAATAAAATTCTAAGGTCTCAAGCGTGAGACTGGGTCGGTAGTTTGTGATGGTTAATATGGTATTGTGTAACTGAGTTGTTAGGACCACAACGAATGATCAGACACTTTGCGAATGAGATGGAGAGAGACCATTTGAAGGCGTAGTCGGTTATTGAATTCAAAGCTATTTGTAGAGCAATAGGATCATCGGAGAAAATCTTAACATCATCGGCATAAAGAAAACAATGTACATTCTCTGGAATCTTGTCAACAATATCATTTATGAATATCGAGAAGAACAAGGGGCCTAAACAACTTCCCTGAGGAACAACAGTGGCCACTCTTTGTTCATCAGAAAGATTGTCATCAACATTCACACGAAAAGATCGCTGTAAGAGAAACGAAGAAACAAGGCACAATAGAGATACCTGCACATTCAAGTTTGTAAAGAAGAAGTCGATGATCGACCATGTCGAATGTCTTTGAGAAGTCAATTAGGCAGATGTCAAAAGGGATTTTCCTGGATAGGAAAGAAAGATACAAAGCGTGGGACTCTACAAGAGATGAAATAGTCTACCGATTTCGACGAAAACCAGACTGATTGGAGTGTAAAATGGTATTCATTTCAAGATGCTGGTAAATTACATTGTTCAAATGCTTCTCGAATAGCTTTGACAACGAACTGACGAGAGTGATAGGACGATAATTGTTAACATCACTTTTACTAGCTTTCTTGTGAATCGGTTTAATCAAACCTGTTTTCCATGCCGCTTGGTTGTTGTTGTTGTTGTTGCCGGCAAGCATCCCGCATCGAAGACTTGGTTATGGAGACTCTCTTTAATGAGAGAAGTTCTCGTGTTCTTCGGACAAGATGCGTCCGGAGAAGGGTTTTGATGTCCTTTGCAGTCCTGAGACTGTCATGCTGCACCTTGTGAAGGCGGACATCGTTTTAGCAACCTGTTCATGCTATAGGCCTTCTGAGTGGGTGGTCAAGCCGGCCATGCCGCTTGGTAGTAACCAAGTGTTAAGCAGTTAGAAAATATTATGGCTAGTGGCAGTGACAAAGCGTCTTTGCAGTTCTTAATGAAAATGTTAGGTAAACCATCAGGAGACGTGTTAATTTTGAAAACAATACCCTTGATGAGATTGTGAATGTCTATCGGAGATAGTATGGAGTTGTACACAGTAGGAGTTGAATAACAGCTTAATGATAAAGGACCTTGAATTGGATTTGAGGTTACAGAAGCGAAAAATTTGGCGAATGTGTTAGAAATCTCAAGAGGACATGTTAATGGAACGTCGTTAACAATCAAAGACGAAATTGTGTTGTTAGGTTTAGTGCGGTTTGCAATGGTACGGTAGAACTGCATGAAATTCTTTGAAAAACTTAACAGATTTTTTAGTTCACATTCGAATTTGAAAATAGCCTTATGCAACTTTCTGCATGTTCTCATAGTACATGTTGCTGATGGATATTTTTTCTTAGATCTTTGTAGAAAACTAAATATTCTTCAAGTTTTTGAGGGGTATTTCAAATGAGGTTTACGGAGCTTTGATAATGGTACATATTGATGCACAAGAGAAGATAGAACATCTGTGAGATAAAGAACGTGAGATAAAGAACGTGAGATAAAGAACGTGAGATAAAGAACTCAACGTGGGAAATACAATTGTCCAATTTACAGGGAAAAGAGATTGACTGATGGCATTCCAGTCGGCTTTTCTCCATTGAGGGAGTAACTTAGAGCATGATCTATTGGGACGCGTGGAGCATTCAGAGATCGAAAAACTTATTGATAGATGATCGCTCGTCGATAAAGGATGAGAAGTTATGCAATCGGTGATGAGATCATGGTTACAAAAAACGTAATCGAGAATGTTGGATGAGCGAGCTGGAGGAGCCAACACATGCTGGGTTAAGTGATAGTCATTGGTTAATTGTGAAAAAGAGTTGGGTTCCTTGTCTTGGGTGGGGGGAGGTGCTGCTGACCAATCGGCATTCGGGAAGTTCAGGTCTCCGCAGATGATCACAGAGTAAGGAATGGAGCAGTGAGGAATGAGGTAACTGATGAGATCATCAATGGCATTCATGGGAGAGTTAGGCGATCGGTAACAGGAAACAAGTCGAAGAGAGGGAAAAGGAAGTGGAAATGAATCATTTGGAAAGATGTCAATAGTTATGCATTCAATTGAATCTTGAGAAAATGAGGATACACTGACCGGAAAAAGTTTATTGCTAACAAGTAAAGCGGCTCCACCACCGCGGCTGTTATCAAGACGATCTGCTCTAAACACGAGGTATGGGAGAGCGTCAGTGAGAAGTGAATCAGGATCTTTCAGCCATGTTTCACAAACGAATAGAATGTTATGAAAGGACGATCTAAGTAGATGGTGAAGATCATATAATTTGTTCTTAATCGAGCGAGCATTGAATAAGACACATTTAAGCTTGGATTAACTCACTCTCTTTAATTGCTATTTCGATCGCTTCTTCTTGTCCGCAGCCATCTGCTGAGTGCGTGCGCTTCTTCTGATGACTACTGGAGGCTCATTCAGGGTCAGCGATTTATTGACGATGCAATTTTCTGATTTTTTGGACAAGGTAAGAGGGACTCGAGGAATAAGAGAAAGGCGAGGACGAGAAGAAGGCTGCAGTGCTCGTGGAGGGGTCGTGGCAGAGAAGATAGGGGTGTTGAATATGGGAATTTTACGTGTAGAGGGAGGGTTTCTGATCCGAGAGGACGCTACAGCTGCATAGGTTCGAGTTAGAGCAGGTGGAGAAGAAAGGGATGTGGTCTGGAAATTAATGAGAAATTTTAAATTGTTTTTTTTCCATTTTTGATGAGGGAGGACTGGTTCCAGATGAGAGTCGACCAGTCTGACGGGAATGTGAGAAGATTCCAGGGAAATTCGTTTACAGTCACGCTCAGCGATTAGTTCAGCGGGAGAGAGATCGTATCTGATGTGACATCCTTTTGGGACACTTCTGACTTGTTTACAGAGCATGAGGAACATGTCCCGGTCACATGAGTTGGCGAAATCAGTTTTGATCGGTCGTCCAGTAGACGTGGAGGGCCGATGGGCACCCACAGGGTGACGATGGTGAGAGATCTTGCCAGTTTTGAGGGACCTCGTGAGATCGGACGAGTTTATTTTCTGGAAGATCTGCTCAATGGTTCTTTGGTCGTTTTTGTGGGTTTCATCGGCGACAGCCTTCTCGAAGAGTCGAAGAAGAATCGCTCGCTTGGACTTCCTCATTAGCATGTCTTTATCCCTGATTGTACACTCAACCACTGCTGAGTATATATGTGGACGAAGAGAAACTGGAGATAAGCTACTCTGAACTTCCGCTAGAATTTGACGTAGATAAGAAATCTCTGCTGCTTGGTCTGACAGTGTCTTCTGAACGGACTGAAGATGTTTCGAGAAGAGATCTTCAATAAGGGACATCACGAACGGCAACGGAACTGTTGGAATTTGTAGAGTGAGTATGGAAGGTGGAATTTTAGACATTATTGACTTTTCAAGAGAGCCCTTGATAAGTCACCAATCTCTATGAGAACAAGAGGGTCGATGAGAACAAGAGGGTCGATGAGAACGATAGGGTCGTATGATCAAGAGGGTCGATGAGAACAAGAGGGTCGATGACCCTCTTGTTCTCATCAACCTTTGAGCACTTCCTCCTCGATCGTCATTACAGAATTGATTCATACTTTGCAGGTTCCTTTAATTAATTCAAAAATCCTTATAAACAGTATTTAAGCAAGCCTTTTGGGGCTCCTTATAACTGTTTATCTATGTAATTCATACTCAATAGACTCTACAGGGATAGTTCATTCTCTACGGTGAACTCTAATGGTCTGTTCTATATCCATTTTTACCATTCTGGACAAGTGTAGGGCTCTCAAGCGTATCCTACCAATGAACATTCGTTGTGCCCCAAGCTGACAAAGCATGACTTCAGGAACTTGTCTACTCATGTGTATTCGTGGCGACGAACTTGATCTCCTTACTAATTCTCTTTATTGGTCTCTTCTACCACTTCGATCTGCTGCTGTTGATATCGATCGTTAGTTGTTATTATATAGTTTAATTCAATGAATTTTAACGAAGTAGGTACGGCGTTGCTGAAACTCTTTGTAGCGTAAATGAAGAATATGTTTTCAATTTGGCGTATCTTTCGCTTTTTAATCAAAACTTTTCGGCTGTGTAAACAAAGAAGATGTCAATCAATCCTTTTCAATTCACACTCAATAAGTTTTATATCGTCATTGAACTAAATATCTATACCACCAAAAAGATCTATTTCTTACAAGTTCCGTAAACAGGCTCTTATCTCCAAGTGTATTTTGCATAACAATGCAGTTGAGAACTAGTTTTTTTTTTGTTTGAAAGAAGTGTTCGACCACAGGCTAGTATAGTGCTCCTACGTTGTTACAACTTGACAACGATATCAGCTAGTTGTCAATTAAACGTCAAAGCAATATCCACTAGTCCTGATCCACTCTTGTAGACTAAAATTCTCACAAGTTCCAGTCTAGCTGAAGAGCACAATCCGATTGAATTCCCGATTTTTCCAGGCCCTTTCCCTCTTGGAAGCGTTCGCATTCGGACTTAATGCTCTGCTGCTGAGAAAAGGCCGGAACGAGTCATCGATGTCGAACAACCAGGCAACAGCGGCTCCTCCATCTTCATATCCCTCAGGAATCAATCCTGGCGTTTAAAAACTCTTTGACATTTGTATTTCTTCAGAATGACGGAGGAGACTCTCATCGTCACAGTTTTATAGCTATTTCTGATACTTTCGAGGCCATTTTGCAGTCGCAGTTCATCAATCTTAGTAATCAAATTAGCTGTGTTATGAAAATGCTAAAGTCTTCCTTTGTTAAGCGATCTTCAAGACTTGTGTTCAAGGAAGCTAATGTTTAGTTTTGTTGAAGTCCTTCGACTTCGAAGTTCTCATGAGTTATTAATTTTCTCATATCATTTTCAAGTTGAAAGATTCCGATGAAGTTTTCAGTTCCCATACCCCAAGTTTTCAGTTCCCATACCCCAAGTTTTCAGTGCCCATACCCCAAGTTTTCAGTTCCCATACCCCAAGTTTTCAGTTCCCATACCCCAAGTTTTCAGTTCCCATACCCCAAGTTTTCAGTGCCCATACCCCAAGTTTTCAGTTCCCATACCCCAAGTTTTCAGTGCCCATACCCCAAGTTTTCAGTTCCCATACCCCAAGTTTTCAGTTCCCATACCCCAAGTTTTCAGTTCCCATACCCCAAGTTTTCAGTGCCCATACCCCAAGTTTTCAGTTCCCATACCCCAAGTTTTCAGTGCCCATACCCCAAGTTTTCAGTTCCCATACCCCAAGTTTTCAGTGCCCATACCCCAAGTTTTCAGTTCCCATACCCCAAGTTTTCAGTTCCCATACCCCAAGTTTTCAGTGCCCATACCCCAAGTTTTCAGTTCCCATACCCCAAGTTTTCAGTGCCCATACCCCAAGTTTTCAGTTCCCATACCCCAAGTTTTCAGTTCCCATACCCCAAGTTTTCAGTGCCCATACCCCAAGTTTTCAGTTCCCATACCCCAAGTTTTCAGTGCCCATACCCCAAGTTTTCAGTTCCCATACCCCAAGTTTTCAGTTCCCATACCCCAAGTTTTCAGTTCCCATACCCCAAGTTTTCAGTTCCCATACCCCAAGTTTTCAGTTCCCATACCCCAAGTTTTCAGTTCCCATACCCTTTTTACGGAGTTAGTAAAAGATAAAAATATTATTGATTTCATTCTGGCTAAAATAATTGTTCGTTAAATTCTTTTGAACTTCATTTTTACTAAATAACTTGTTATGGCCATTTTGTAGAAAAAAACCCAGATGCGTAGTTTAATTGTTCAATTTATATTAATTTTAACTTTAAAAGTCGAGTTTTCTATTGCACTGTTTTAGTATTAAAGATCCAGAAGGGTTCCATATGCCTTAATTCAAGGTCAGCTATTATTTCTATGTGAATACGTACAAATGCTTTTATTAAAAATTTGTTTCACATCGTGGCTTTTAATGAACTCAAAGTTTACTTAAAACTTGCAAACTAAGGTTGAGAATAGCTCGAATCGAATGCGCAACTTAGCAGTGAATTTACGATACGAAACAAACTCAATCAACAACAAAGAATAAGCGTCATGTTCGCAACTTGAAAAAAACATCTATCTAGGGTCTTCAATTGTCTTTGACAAGACAGGAGTGTTCGAACCTCTGAGCTTTCTTAAACACTCCACATCTAATATTACGATAGTTTGAATTAGAATCCTACTTTTACAAATATAAGTTAGATTTACAAATATAAGTGACTTTTACAAATATCTTTTTCTCTAGTTAGCTCACCTTTGAGCGGTCGCTTCTCTATCATGGGCGGAAAACGTAACCCTCCGCCTCCTTCCCCTTGCAAGCAGTGTCCGGCGTATGAAAAAAAGCTTGAGGAGATTATGGATAAAATACTTCGTCTCGAGAGTATCGTCGAGCAGCTCGTCACTCGTTTGAACTCTCCCGCTCCCTCTTCTCCCTCGACAGCTTCCCCGGTGACCTCAGCCATCCCCTCTCTTCTTTCCATCTCCCCCCACATACTCGCCTATGACGCAGCCGTCAAAGCCATGACTGTCGACAAAAAGGTTGTCGAAGAAAAATCCGAGAACATCGTTTGTGTTTGCCTTTCTGAACAGGAAACGGACGAAAGCACAGAGGCGGCTGACCAAGACTTCGTCAAATCGCTCTCTCGAGACCTGAATCTCCTACAAATCGCAACCGCCCGCTTCAAAAGATTTGGGACCCAGTCAAGAAACGACGAGTAATCAAGGTATTTCTCAAATCTTCATCTCTGATAAACCAAGTGCTACAGTGGGTTCGATAAAGACGCCCTGCATGTCTTTCCGCTTCTCCACACGCCTACATCAGATAAAATCTGACTAGGGAAGGCTTTGAATTGGAGCGAGAGGTCAAAAGAGTTGCCAGGGAAAGGAGCCAGGTTCCTGGCAGTCCGAAATGGAAAGTAATCGGAATTAGTCTGATGCCAGTGCGAACAACTTTCTTGTCCTACCAGCCCGGACCACTTGCGACTCCGATGACCTCTGAGTCGTCTTCGCCGACAGTCTTTCTTCCCGCAGTGAACGGTCAAGCTACAAGGAACGGAAAGAAGACTAAATATATCAGTGGCGTATGAAAGTCTATAGCTTATCGTTTTTGCTCAATACGCGTGTTCTTGATGTAATAGCTATCACGGAGACTTGGTTAACAAGTCGAGAGAATGATTCGTTGATAGCAAGTAATTCCGGATATCAAGTTTTCCGCTGTGATAGAGCTGTTCATTCAAAGGAAGAGACGCTGCTTTTCTTGTCTCTTCTCGTATTCCCTGTTCTCTTGTTTCGACTTGCTCAGATGACGGCTTTGAAGCTGTTACCATTGATGTTTTTCAGCAATCAGTATTTCCAACCTAAGTTGAGATGTATTTGTGTGTACCGTTCTTCATCCTGTTCTACTTCTTCTCTTTCCAAATTATTATCGCATTTTTCAGAGTAGGTGAAAAATACGATAATAATTATATACTGATATCCTTGATAGGTGTGGTGTATTGCTTAGGTGAAAAATACGATAATAATTATATACTGATATCCTTGATAGGTGTATTGCTTTGATTGTGGGAGACTTCAAACTACCATTCATTGATTGGCTCCATCATATTCCACACAGGGAAGGGCAGCACGAAATGTTTTTTTGAGTTTATGACAGAAGATAATTTTTTCAATCAGTATTGACTCTTCTACTAGAAATAATAATATTCTAGATCTTTTGTCGCAGTACTTATCCCGTATTTATCCATCGAACATTACCTCTCAAATGTTCATTGAAATCATTATAAAATGTGGCAATTCTGATTTAAACAACAATAGCTTCAGAACTGATGAAAACAATTTCATTCAAACAAATCGTAGCCTTTCATGTACACAGGATAACTATGAAGGAAACAACAAACTCGAAAAGTGTCAAGATAATCAGTACAAAATATAAAGGTGCCCGTTCATCGTTTTCGGATAGAATGACTACAATTGAATAATACATCAGCACGATTTGGAAAAGCTACATATTCATTCCATGAATGTGGTGCGGGTGATAAAAAAACACCTCAGAAGCGTCTACTCATAATCATAAAATAAACCTCGCTTGCGTCAAGACACGCGCTCTTCTGAAACAAGAAACACAAATGTGCCTTACAGAACAAGTGTCTACTATTCCTTGAGTGACTTGTACTGTGTACATCAGCTATTCAGAGAGTGATATCAGTACGAGCACTACCAAACATTCTTGCAATCTTTGGTTTCAATGGACCTGTCTGTGGGTTTGAGCTTGAGAATATTTGCAAAATAGTGAACCAGACCACGCTGGTTCTCTGAGTGAACCAGACCAGAAAAGACTATTCATGAGGTAAGACTTTGGTATATGACCGAGATCGTATTATGAAATCGATAGAACCTCTATTCAGACATAAAACTTGAATCATTTGCTTTTCCTAGCAACGAATAATTTTACCCACAATGCGAAGGAGACAAAAATTCTCTAAAACACACTTCCATTATGCCAGTACCCCTAAAAGTTTCGTCATTCAATTACAAAAACCTTCAATTAGGCTAAAATCAGATTTTTCTCGTTCAAAAATAATGTTTTTTTGTTGTTGTTGTTAAATAGTGAGAATATAAGAGGCAATTTATGATTCAAACCTCCATTACGCTACACCCCAAAGAGGTTTTGTCATGAAATTGTAGAAAGCCTGTATTCAGGCTAAATCGGGCATTCATCTGATTTTCTACGAGTCGAGACCGAAAACTTTCTTCGCGTTCTCAGTCGTAATCCTCGCGACATCCTCTGCGTCTCTGCTTGCGAATATAGCTACCAATTCACAGATGACTGGAAGAGTGCAGGGCTCGTTTTGAGAGGGATGGATGACCATGTGGTGAAGACGGCTCTCTTTCGTAAGGCGCTCACGAACTTCTCTAACATCTCTCGACATCCGGTCGACATTTGTGATCTGACCATAGAGACATATTTTCAAGTGAGAGGTTAAATAGAAACCGGGCCAGATATGTTGACCCATACTTGAAACCGGGCCAGATATGTTGACCCATACTTGTTCGCGCCGAGAATGATATGTATTCTCTTCTTCGGATTTATTTTACTTCCCCTCTACATCCCTTGTCATTCAGTTAAGCCTTTCTCCCTTCTCAGTTAGCTCGGCACGTACAAACATCTCCTTGAGTTGTCTCATTAAATGCTTGACTTCTATATTTAGATTCTGAAGATAATCTTGTGTCATAATTAACGAATAAAATGAACTCTTTTTAGAGCGCCGGAGAGGTTTGGTGGTAGGTAAGAGGATCAATAAAGAATTAGACTGACTTCCGGATACTGGAAGCGCCCGACCGTCTCGAGAAAAACCCGCTCTATCGGTATTTTCCCAGTTTGCAGCCCATTCCTCGTCCCGATTCCATGATCCCGGGTAATAGCGCCTGCTAAGCTATTTTATCAATTCAGTATTCGCATGTACCTACTTGAAGGTGCTCACAGTTTTATCAAGCAAAACGTGTTTCACTTCAACAATTTTACTGAAAGTTAGTGAATGTTATAAATGTTAATGTGAGTTTTCAAACTCCAACGCTACATAAGTCCATCAAATCTAGATTCTCTCGAATCTTGAATACTTCTCAATCATTAACTTTGCAAAATAATTGTGACCATACTGTTTGAATTTGAAAGAACGACCGTTATTTGAGCATTGGAGTCTTCAATAATGAGAAGCTTGCTCTTCTGAGCCTTACCATCTCTTGCTTCTTCTCATTATTCCAGATTTTTTTGTTTTTTTTTTGGAAATTGAAGTGAATTTCGCTGAGCGACGCTGATTACTTTAGTATAGAACTGTAGTGTTTTTTTTTCCGGATTAACAATAACTTTTATGAGTTATTTTTCTTACCTGAGACTCCGATGTATATTTGCTCACTGAGAGCCAAATAGGCCTCCGCGACTTCCACTGTTCCGGTGAAGCAATGAATTACCATCGGCGGAAGGGCCGAACCAAATTCTAGTGAGAGCGGAGTCTTTAAGTGTAGTTCCATATCGTACACATATATGTGCTAGGAGCAAATAGCTACCCTCTCGTATGCCGACCATAGGTAAACAGCCAACTGGCAAAAAAATTCTAGTAAGTAGGTCGTACTTATTCTTACTGAGCTCGTAAAGCTTTAAAGAGTTTTGTAAGTATATTTTGAAGATGAATGTTTCAAAATTTTAAATTAAATTGAATTATTAAGCGAATCTAAGACTAACCGGTTTTGAGAAGTTAAAAGTGAAAAAGCTTGAGCTTTGTTGGGCGACATTAGAAAATCAAGATGAATGCTGCCGACCTAATTTATATCCTTTATTATGCGTTTTCAGAGAATATAGGAAAAGAAAGACAGAAAGAGAGAGACGAAGTGAAAGAGAGAGGAACAATTTAAACTAAGACAACTTCTCTAAAATAATTGTGCTTCAAAGAAAAATTAGGAACTCAAGAGCACGCACCAACTACTTGTGTTCTAGCCTATATGTACATAGTATATACTCAGTATCCAACAATTTTTCAAATCTCAGTTACCAGTGAGAAAATTCTTGACATCTTCGGTTGCATCTCTATCGTGGATAAACAGTGGCTTCTTCAATTCGCAAGCGATTCGAAGCTGGGAAAATTCGCTATTGATGCATATGAAACAAGGAACTTTTCTTGAAAAACAAGAACCTATTATTCCTTTCTCAAACTCTATTCTCTTCCTCTTTTCTCTAAAAATTCCTTGCTTTAAACTGAAGAAAACGTTCTTTCAAACACAAGATCTATGGCATAGCACACCAAAATCCTGAAATTTTTTTCTCCCAGTCACCAACCTCATCTCTGAGAAAAAAAATTTTCACACTCATTTCAACTCACTGGAAACTGGCTAAGTCTCTTCGCGTTTGTGATTTTCATACAAAATGCCCAATGAAGGCTAGGTTTGATTTTGGAGTGCATGATTACCGCTTTTATTTATTTTTCATCAACAGAGTAAAATGAAAAAAAAAACTTTCATCTTATGGGCTAAAAAAATCACGTCGAACGGAGAAAAATTTTTTTCGTTGGCTCCTCCCCTCCCTCCCTCTCTCTCTTCTCCTCCCCTCCCTCTCTCTTCTCCTCCCCTCCCTCTCTCTTCTCCTCCCCTCCCTCTCTCTTCTCCTCCCCTCCCTCTCTCTTCTCCTCCCCTCCCTCTCTCTTCTCCTCCCCTCCCTCTCTCTTCTCCTCCCCTTCAGGTCACACGGCCGGAAATTTCTTTTCAGCACATCTTGGTGAGCTATGATTTGTGGTATTCAAAAAAAATTAACGGTTCACTCAATTTCGTCTGGCACTCTGCATTGAAATTGGGGACAGTTCTCTATTCTAGTTTCGCCAGAGGCTGCGCCCCGACGCACATATGGTGCGTCTACTCGCAGTGGATAGAGCCAGACTTCAAACATGTTCAAACAATACCAAACAGGGTTTGAATTTTCAAGTCCTTTTGTCTGTTGGCGGGCCTCTGTCACTAACTTCCGCGGGTCTCATTTTACTTTTTTATTGCGAAAACACTTGTTAAACCCCATTTTCTCTCTATGGAAGACCTTTTATTGCCACTCGTGGGCTTCTGCTTGAGCTGCTGTTTGCTTTCGACGGTATTATATGAGCTTTTCGGACGCTATCTTTAACTTGTATATCAAAATTACCTGCGCTCTGAAGACTTCCTTCTGCTTATCTCTCGGTGAATAGTCCTTGGCATAATCCAGTCCGCACTCTCCCATCCCGACGCATTGCGGATGCGAGAGCAGCCTTCTGAGCACTTCTTCCGTTGACCCTCTCCAATTCTTCGCGTTATGCGGATGCACACCTTTGAACATTTTCAATTCTTTCTAGCCTTTTGCTCGAACCGAGGGGTGACCTTTTTTTCTACTCTCTACGATAGATCCATGCCCTCTCTTTTGGATTTACCAATCCCAACAGTTTCCCTTCCTTATATCAGTTCTCTTCTCCACGATATCATCACTGAAGCCATCTCGCCTCTACATGAGGAACTTCGATCTCTTCGTCTGGAGGTCGCCACACTGAAACAATCGATTTCTCCTGCATCTCTCAGACCGCACATCTACGCAGCTGTAGTTGAATCCACAATACGAGACCGCAAGATGCTTGAGAATAAAGCGAGAAGGGCAGTGGTTCTCAAGCTTCCTGAATGTCCTTCAGCGGCTGAAACGGATTCAAACGATTCGGAAACGGTGTTTGAACTCATAAGGAAACTTGGATCAACTGAACTCAAGGAGGAGCTGAGAGTAGGTCGCATTAAGCACCACAGACAGACATCCCGAGCAACCAAGTCAATTCTCTTCCTCCCGTAGACGTCCTCTCAAGACTATAAAGTGGCCCTCAGAAAAATACACACGGTGACCGTCAGAGATTTTCTTAGAAATAGTCGACCCAACCCAGTTCTGGGAACTAAACCTCCTAGAATACATAAGTCCACGTCCCAACTATCCAGAGAAAATCAGATAACTCTGTCTCAATTGCGTAGCGGCCACTCTAGTTTCCTTAACAGTTACCTCCACCGAATAGGGGCCAATGAATCTCCCCTCTGCCCACTGTGTAGGATAGAGCCGCATACTTCGAGACATATTTTTTCGTGTCGCTGTAACCCCACTTCACTTAGCCCTATCGACCTTTGGAATAGGCCGCACTCGGTTGTTGATTTCATGTTCAATTAAATCTCTCCAAAAAAAAGTGAAAGAGAGAAGAGAAGAAAAGAAGAAGAAGAAAAAAAAAATATAAAAACAAGGAGAGTAAAAAAAAAAAAGAGAGAGGAGAGAGAGAGTGTGGGCTTATAACGCTGGAGGGTCGAGAGCTTCAACGACTTCCTCCAGTGTCTCGCGAAGGAAGATCCACCCGTTGGGCAAGACAACAACAACAACGTCCTCTCAAGAATGAATTCACTTGTGCTGACAAGAGAAATACCTTCCTCAATCTTTACAGAAAAACTAAATCTTTTCTTCCTCGGGGATGTTATGTTCGGGCAGACCTGTTGTTGTTGTTGTCGTCTTGCCCATAGGTCCTGTCGAGGGGAGTCCTTTCGGGATAGGTTGGTAGTGAGGATCCTTTTGAGTCCGGAGAGATTTTCTCCGTCTACACTCGCACCGCAGTCGGCGATCTCCTGTCTCCTGCTGAACTCCTTGCCGAGAGAGACTGCCAGAGAATCGTCATGGACCCTTCTCACCCTCCAGCACGCGTGTCAGATGCTCACCTTGTCCCACGACAATTCAGTGTAAGACAACATTCGGCTATACCCCTGGACCACAAAATATCTTCTCCGTCTCTCTCCAATGAAAGTTCTCACCTTTCTAATCTCTACCCCGTCAGAGTAAAAACAGGAATCTCGTCTACCTCCAAATCCCCGAAAGCAGTTACCTCGCCAGGTTGGACTTCTCAAGTTGCGGTAACCTCTAACAAACCTACTCGGGCCACTTCTCGTCGAAATGTAAAGGTTCCCAAAAGGTTTTCACCATAGGATAAGATTGATGAGCGCAATACGAAAAAACTCGGCTGTATTTCTTTTAATGCCAGATCCATTAGAAATAAACTATACGATCTTTTTCACTTGCTCCGCTCATCCGATGTTCCTGTTCTATTTCTCTCTGAGACTTGGCTTTCCGATGCAGAACCCGATTGCATTCTCACCGATGGTCTTCCATTCAATGTTTTCCGCTGTGACCGTAATGATAACAGTGGTGGTGGAACTGCTATTTTGATTAAAAATACTTAATCTTCCTCGCTCGTAGGGCATTTCTCACAAGGCAGTATAGAATGTGTGATTGTTGACATTTATCCTAGCACTTATCTTTCGTTCCCTTTCCCATCAATACGATTGATCTCTTGTTACCGATCGCCTCACGCTTCCTCTGACCAACTAAAGCGTTCATCTCTTTTCTTTCCCTCATTTCTCTCTTTCTTTTCCGACTATTTTGTGCGGTGACCTTAATTTTCCTAATATTGATTGGCAGACTTATCAGCACCACTAACATGTCAAGCATCTCTCTGCTTCCTGCAGTTCATGAGTGACCATAATTTAAATCAGGTCGTTCTTCCTACCAGAAATGATAACATTCTTGACTATGTCGTTTCCAACTTCAGTGTCATCTGGGATTGTCACCCTAGACACCCATTCTACACCAGCGACCATGCTTCAGTCTCCTTTTAAATTTCCAAATGTCAAATGTCATCTTCCAAGTCTACAATGCATAGGTTGTCATGGAGCAAGACTGATTGGGCCATAATCAACTACGAAATTGCTTCCATAGACTGGACCGTTCTCTGCATCTCTCACGATTGATCAGTGCGTTGAACTACTTAAATGTAAGCTGAATGATTTCATCGATAAGCATGTTCCTCGGCAGAAGCCTACAAGACCTTACTTTTCTTGCCCTAGAAAAATCCGTCTTTTGTTCAGTTTTCTTCAGAGAAGTAAGAGACGTTCGCATACTTCAACCCAGACTGTTCGAACTTGCAAACGATTTCATAGAGAAATTCTGAAGTTTGAAACACAGCGTGAGGAATCTCTCTCGATGCCTAAGAATTTCAAGGTATTTTATCGCACTCTATCCAATAGGGTGAAAACCAAGATCTCTCCAAAGGCCGTATGCATGGAAAACAGATTATAACAATCTGGATTAGTCAAATCCAAGGATTGAAAAATCCAAAAAAGTTAAAAAATTTAGGATTGTGAAAATCGGTATGCATGGATGTCAGATTTCTTAAACTTGGATTATTGTCAAAAAGGACGCGGAAAGACAAGCGTAAGCACTAAAATGCATCAAAATGCACTCTAAAAACTGTAATTGTCGATAACTAAATGCACTCTAAACACTATAATTGTCGAATTTCAGTTTTGTTATATAATTACAACATTTTTTCAATTAATTTCGTTGTTTTTGTTGTTATGTTTTCATTGTTTGTTTGTTTAAAGCCGAGTTGAATGTTGAATGTAAAATTTGATGCAATTGGTATAGAAAATATTAATATGAACATTTTCAACCTGTTTTAAATCAATCTGTTAAATGAAAGGGGATTTTTAGTAATCGTTGTACTCTATTTGGGACTTCTGCACTTTAGCCCCCTCTCCCCCCCCCCCCCTCCCAGAGGTTCCATGGGTCAGTTCAATTGGATCATGTTCTTGATACGGCCTCGTTAGCGTAAGCTTTTACTAAGCCTAAGCGCTTTCTGATGTAAAAAAAACTTTTTTTAATGTAAAAATAACTTTTGAAAATGTAATTGAGTCAGTAGTATGACCCATGGAACCTCTGGGAGGGGGCCTAAAGTGCAGAAGTGCCCTTTATTTGTATGCGCTATACGTTCCTCTGTAATTAATACATGTTACCATGAAATAAACATAAAAGAAGCACTAAACAAGAGAACATGCAAAAAAATATGTAAAATTCCGTTCCGTTTTACTTTCAATACACACTTCAAAAAGAGCAACATGAACGGAATTGGTCGAATTGAGCCGAGAATCCTTTCGGATTGCTCACTAACCCACCTCCGGAGTAGGGTTACGAATTTTGTCGGATTATCTCAAATCCAAAAGTATTATAGCTTCCATGCATACCGGATTAGTGAAATGTATTTGGATAACTTCTAATCCAAGCTCTTAATCCTTTTGGATTGCTCCATGCATACGGCCTCAAGTGCTTTGATTGTTAATGATCGTCCTGTTACACTCGCCATCGATCGTGCAAATGCTTTTTCGAAGTTTTTCCACTCCATTAACCCAATCGTCACACAAGGTCCCTTTACCACTGACCTCTCCCACGCATCCTCTCTCATATAATGAGATCGTAACCCCTCTCACTGCTTCCAATTTAATCGATAAGATGCCTTCAAAGGTGAACAGTTCATTCGATCGTATCCCTAAAATTTATCTCAAGAATTGCAGATTATATTGCTGTTTCCCTTTCCATCATTTTTTCGAACTGTTTAACCTCAGGATATTTCCCCGTTCAGTGGAGAAAAGGTATCATTCCTTCCTTCCCCCAAGTTGAAGAGTTGTTGTTGTTGTCTTGCCCATAGGTCCTGTCGAGGGGAGTCCTTTTGGGATAGGTTGGTGGTGAGGATCCTTTTGAGTCCGGAGAGATTTTCTCCGTCTACACTCGCACCGCAGTCGGCGATCCTCTTGGCGAGACCCATTCGTTAACCGGAGAAGGGCAAGAGGTTATTTTACTGGCGCCTCGACTCGCCATTGAAAAGTATAGCGGAGTATCGGCTGATGTTTTGTCCGGTGGCATGCCCAGGCCGGTCCGGCATCGCCCTCCTTTGACGAGCTATACTACCCAGTTTTGGTCCGCGGCGGGATTTCTCCCGCTACCTCCCAGCACGAATTCTTCGTAGGGAGGCGTCCCTCTATCCGCCACCTGAGGTCGCGCTCGATTCTGGACTGGATAATCCGGCTCCATCCGTGACATGCTCTTAAGGCTGTAGAGTCACGAATGGCCACTGTTGCCAGTGTGTTTCGAGAAGTTGAAGAGTGGTCGCCTGTCGTTTCGCTCTTCATTTTCGCTATCCATGGAATAGGAATCCGGCCTATCGAGGTTCGTAATCGTAAAAGGACGTCAGGCTGGAATATCCTTATGGACTTTCTCGCGACAAGCCGGTCTGTGAAGAAAATCGTCGTATCTTAAAAGATGCACTACCATCCAACCCCAACGATGATGTGGCGAAGTGCTATCTACACAGCGGACCTCGCTCTTCAGCGAGAATAACGCTAGGAAGAAGAAGAAGAAGTGGAGAAAAGGTATCATTAAACCAATTCACAAGAAAGGTTCTAGTTCCGCACTCAACAATTACCTACCCATTACACTCAATTGCTCCTTGTCGAAACTGTTAGAAAAACATATTCATAACATGTTGTATACTCATATAGAAACTCACAATCTCCTGCACAAATGTCAAGCAGGATCCCGACGGAGAAGATCTACTGTGACCTCACTCGTGGAGTCTTACTCCATCTATCTTGCTATGCTGAATACTAAACAATGTTTCGATATTTGCTACATAGACCTTTCGAAAGCATTTGACACAGTTAACCATCGATTCCTCATTCACAAGTTGATATGTCATGGTGTTCACTCATCTCTTCTTAGCCTTATTACCTCATTCCTCACTAACAGGAATGCACAAGTTCAAGTTGATGATATATTGTCTGAAAGTTTACCCTACCATTCCGGAGTGCCTCAAGGCAGCTGCCTTGGGCCTCTATTCTTTACCATTTTCGTTTATGACATTATAAATATCATTCCTGAAAACGTTCATTGTTTTTTATATGCAGACGATATTAAATTGTTTTCGGTCGACCCTCTATCTCTTCAAGCAGCCTTAGATTGTTGTGTCTGAATACGCTCAAATTTGGTCCGTCAATTTCTACCCCAAAATGTTTCGTTATGTATTGTGGTAGCAGCAATCGTAAATTCTCATACTCGATTGACGGAAACTTTCTACCACCACAAACAATGGTTAAAGATCTTGGAATCACGTTCGACTCCTCATTGTCTTTCTCTCTCCACATCAACGCCATGTGTAAGAAAGCGACGAGACGGATGAACCTGATACTACGAGCGGTCCATCCCCGTTCTGTTGCGTTCTTGGGCCTCTATTCTTTACCATTTTCTTTGCTCGCCAACGGAGTCGCCTACACGATGGTGCGAGTGTCGACAGACGTCCCGGACGTTCTGGACGCAAAGGACTCCAAACTATACCTATCCCAAAGTGGTTTTTTCTCCCGCAAGGGACACATCGAACAGCTCTCCCCCCATCTGTCCAATCCTCTCGTTTTTTCTATTAAGGATCAGGGCCTTCCAGCGGCTCTGATCCTCGCCCTCCTCTTAATTGCTGGAATAGAAAGCAACCCGGGTCCTTTGCGATGGCCGTGTACCGTATGTCACAAAAGTGCTTCCAGCAATAGCGTTCGCTGTCAGAAGTGTCAGAAATGGACACATCTTAAATGTTCTGGTCTCTCCTCCTTCAATGCCTGGAACCCATCCTGGAGATGTCATAGCTGTGTCAGACCTCCCCCAAGAAGCTCACAAACTAAGATAGATGCCCTCAAGATCATCCATTGGAATGCTAATGGAATTCGGAGCAGAATCGTAGAGCTAGAGGACTTACTCCACGAGGAAAATATCCATATAGCTTTAATACAGGAAACCAAACTAGATGCCACAGCCGTATCGCCATCGATTAAAGGGTACTCACTATTAAGACAGGACCGAACCAGATCAGGAGGTGGCCTCGCAATGATCATAAGAGAGCACATCCAATATGTGCTAGCAGACTCAACTCACGGTGATAAGACTATAGAGACAATGACTATCGAGATCCCCTCTACACTCGGTAATCTGAGAATAACTAATCTCTATATCCCTCCACGCTCCTCATGTCCACCGGGTTATAACACAGACTTTACCCACTTCCTCAAACATACAAAGACATGCGTTGTGGCTGGTGACGTGAACGCCCACAATGAGCTCTGGAGTACTGGTACCGAAGATGCCAGAGGAACTGCACTCTGTGAAGCTATCGAGCAGAGCAATTACATAGTATTGAACTCTCCTCAGCAACACACACGTAAGGAAGCCTCTCCGGACATTACGTCAGTCACAAATGACATTGCGACCAACTGTTCCTGGAGAACTCTCGGAAAGCTGAATTCTGACCACCTACCAGTCCTACTCGAGATAGAACTGAGAATCCCAACGATTGGGAAACGAAGATGCTACATGAACTTCAGAAAAGCAAAATGGCACGAATACAAAATAGAAGTGAACAAGAGACTCAGCGAATTTCCTTACGAAGGAAGCCCTCACAACATGCATTCCTTCCTGGTTGAAACTCTCAGAGAGGCGGCAAGAAAACATATACCACAAGGAAGATGCCCAGACTTCATACCCCGCCTGAGCGAAGAAGCCAAAGCACTCATCCGAAAAAGAGATCAGATGCGTAGAGCAAACCTGGCAGACTTATGTCTCCCTGAACTGATGACAAGGATTTCCTATAAGATCAATGACGATAAGCGCATTGCATGGGAAGATTTCGTAAACAACCTCAGACCAAACGAACCCACAAATCGTTTGTGGAACACAATCAAATCACTTGATGGTCGAGCACACAAACCCTCCCACGCCGCTATTGTCCATAAGGGTTCACCTCTATCCAGCCTGGAAGCTACCAACCTTTTCGCCAAACAAGCCGTCAAGACCCCTGATCCATCTAACAGGAGAACGCACCGCTGGACCTCGAACCTAGAGCGTTCCGACGTCCCAGTTGACGAAGTGAAGACAGCAATGAAGAAAATGAGAAGCTCCAAGGCCATGGATCTCGACGAAATCTGTCCCCTTATGGTTAAAAAGGCTGGCGAACAGTGTGCAAGATGCTTTGCAATACTCTTCAATTGCTCACTCAGCACCGGCATCATACCTTCGGCCTGGAAGACGGCCAGAGTTATCACGATTCCGAAGCCAGGGAAGGACCTCACGTCGGTTAAAGGCTACAGACCGATCTCAATTCTGTCCCCTGTGGTCAAACTCCTCGAGAGAATCATCCTCCCCCACATCACAGAAGAAGTTGAGTTGGAAAACTGGCAACATGGCTTCAGAAAAGGACGCTCGACCACGACAGCCTTGATGGAGATAACGGGCCACATAACCAATGGTATCAACCAACGGCTCCCTCCACATCGCACAGTGATGGTTGCGCTCGACCTCACCTCGGCATATGATCTGGTCAACATTTCTCGCCTGTGTCACACTCTCGCCGAAACGTCCATCCCCAGAGGCCTCGTTAGATGGCTCTCCAGCTATCTACGAGGGAGAGCCATCCGTGTGGACTTCAGAAATTGCCTCAGCCGCCAGCAAACCTGCTACGCAGGAGTTCCTCAGGGGGGAGTACTCAGCCCTTCCTTGTTCAACATATACTTGAATGGGCTGCCGAAACCTCCCGAGACGATCAAACTGGTCGGGTATGCGGATGATCTGACAATACTGGCCTCTCACCCTGACTGGAGAGTTGGAGCTGACAGACTGAACACCTACCTCCCAACCCTCACCAGCCATCTTGGGGAACTAAAGATGGACATCTCGGCAGCTAAATCCAGTGTAACGCTCTTCACCACCAACACAAAGGAATGTCGTGAAGTACCAGAAGTTGTGGTCAACGGTGAGCCACTTCCTCCAAGTAGAACCCCCAAAATCCTTGGTGTCACCTTGGACCAGATGGGAACCTACCGTCAACACGCCGAAGGACTAAAGACAAGGGCAACAAAAAGATTGAATGTCCTCCGAGCAATCGCAGGAAGAAAATGGGGACAGAAGACCGAAACAATGCTGAACACCTACAAAGCAACTACAAGAGCAGTCTTGTCTTACGCAGCACCCATCTACTCGCCCCAACTTGCCGAATCACATTGGACTTCCTTGCAAGCAGCACAAAACAAAGCCATTCGAATCGCAACTGGAAACCTTGCAATTGCGGACACTCAGCACCTGGCATACGAGAGCAAACTTCTTCCAGTCAAAGAACACAACCTCATGCTCAGCAAACAATTCACCGCCAAGGCCAGGCTTCAGCCTAACCATCCATCTCACCGCATCTGCACTGAAGCAAAACCTCCCAGGGCAGTCAGAAAGCATGCCAAAGACATAGACATAGTATTAGGTGACACAGACTATAAAGTGGCCCTCAGAAAAATACACACGGAGACAGTCAGAGATTTTCTTAGAAATAGTCGACCCAACCCAGTTCTGGGAACTAAACCTCCTAGAATACATAAGTCCACGTCCCAACTATCCAGAGAAAATCAGATAACTCTGTCTCAATTGCGAAGCGGCCACTCTAGTTTCCTTAACAGTTACCTCCACCGAATAGGGGCCAATGAATCTCCCCTCTGCCCACTGTGTAGGGTAGAGCCGCATACTTCGAGACATATTTTTTCGTGTCGCTGTAACCCCACTTCATTTAGCCCTATCGACCTTTGGAATAGGCCGCACTCGGTTGTTGATTTCTTGTTCAATTAAATCTCTCAAAAAAAAAAATAAATAAATAAATAAAAAATAAAAAATAAAGGAGAGTTAGAAAAAAATTTTTTAAAATAAATAAGAGAGAGAGGAAAGAGAGTGTGGGCTTATAACGCTGGAGGGTCGAGAGCTTCGACGAATTCCTCCAGTGTCTCGCGAAGGAAGATCTACCCGTTGGGCAAGACAACAACAACAACAACAGCTGCGTTCTTGGAAGACGTACATCTTTCTATGTCTATTGGCCTCGTGAATGAAATTTAGAGGACACAACGATCTTTTACCCGTCGCATTCTCTTTAGAAATGGCATTATTGATCTCAGCTACTGCGAACGTCTAGATCTATTAAAACTTTCATCTATAAATCATCGGAGAGCCGTGGCCGATCTATTCCTTATTCATAAATGTTTGCACGGAAATGCTGAATTGGACATAACAAGTTGCAGCCTTCCCCGTACAGTCGTAAAACATCTCACTCTTTAAAAATTTTATTACCGATCAAGCTTAAGGATTCTAGAAACACATTTGTGTCACGCTTAATTGATGTCTGGAACAACTTGCCTAACGAAATCGTTACATTGAAATCATCTCAAGCTTTTAAAAACTCTATCTCATATCTTTCCAGAGATGAAGTCGTGCCTCGTTCTTTAATCCGAAATTAGATTTAGTTTTTTCATTGGTTATTCTCCTGTATAACTATGAAACGGTTCATTTTTACCTCTTACTGTTCTCAGTGTGAACTTGCCACCTTCTTTTATTATTTTTATTATTATTATTACTACCTTTCTCGAAGCTCAAACTCCCGGTGCTTGCTTGTATGTATTACCTAAACTGATATCACTTACGTGACAGTGATCGACTTTGCACACCTATCCTCGTAACACTAGTATGCAATTTGGAATAAAGATTGATTGGATTGAGGTTCAGCAGAATATTGCATTTTTAAGTTGAAAATTCAAGTCCTATCTTCTGCTTGCGGGCCTCTGCTACCAACTGAGTGAGGCTTTGATCCCATCACGAGAACAAAACTTTATCTCGAGTCAAAACAATGTGTTATTGGGACCCACGGGTCTCTATGTTCGGACCAATTTTAATTTTTCGGCGGACCTATGATTGAATCAAGTTTGTCAAAACTGTAATTGGAACACCAAGATCCAAATACCGCGTATGATTTTTATATATTTAGGAAGAAGATGATAACTGCATTGTGTATCCATAAGAAATTCAACTTGACGAAGATTAATTGTATTGGAGTTGGAGACTATTTGACAAGAGATTGTCTCTTGAGTTGAGCGAGAAAAAGAGATCCCGAGAGAATGCGTGTGTGATCGGAGGAAACAGAAAAGGATGAGTCAACATTACCTCCTAAACGTGAAAGCTCCTCCCAAAATCTCTGACAGGCATATTCTATAGCAACAACACCTCTTTGTCGTACCTGCCGAGAAGTAGAGGAATCCCGGATAACTTGCCGCAATCAAGGCCGCATTCTCGCTCTGCTTCTCAGTCCAGCCGGTGATCACAATCTTTTTGATGCCTTAAACCGTCCCGCTTATTCCCTTTTTGTGATTTAAACCGGAAAAAAAGGAAAGTAACCCAGAGACATGTAAACTGAGCAGTAAAAAAAACTGGGGAAAAAAACCTGCTTTTCTCGCCCTCATAATCACTTCAGGTAGATATCCGCGGAAGCAGTCATTCGCAATATTAGCTCCGATGTCCACTAGATCCATTGGCATCTTCCGGAAGATGTTTTCAGAGACAACAGCTAAAAATGAATGTAACATTTCTACTTTAAGCTCATTAAATTCCGTTGATCTACCACGGTTTTCGATCTACCACGAAGATTACTAGTGGTTCGGTCACATCTCACTTTTTCTTCGTTTTGGAACATTTGATTTGAGAAAGCTCACTCAAAAACTTCAATCATTTCATGGCTTCAAATACAGTACCAAAACTTCTGCAGTACCAAAACTTTTCTCGACCGTACCACACCCACGTTCTGGTACTGTTCAGTTTTTTTTCGCTTTGGCTCAGGTGAAGATTAGGAACGAGACGGCATGAAAAAAACTTCTCACAATTTAATTTTTTTGCCGAATTGAATTTTTTTTAATTGGGTAAACAAAGTGTCGGGTAAAAGGTCACGGTGATCCTTTTCTCGACTATCCTCATTGACGGTCTTCACCAAATCGGTCGACCTGCCTCTCAATTTAGTAAATCGGATAAATTTCATGAGTATATCAAATAAAGTTGTTATTCTCGGTTTGGTTCTAACGATAAGGAGGCAGGGAGGCCTTATTTGTTGAAGGCACTGACTATTAACGCGCAGTTCACCCTGTCTCTCTATTCCCTGTGATTTACAAATTTTTCTGCAATTTACTAACAAAGATGGTAGGTTTTTGAGGCAATTACCGAAAGGAGGCAAGAGGGAGGCATGAGGGAGGACGTGCGTTTTATTTTTATATTAAAAGATATTTTTACATTAAAAAACGCTTAGGCTTAGTAAAAGTTTACGATAACGAGGCCGTACGGCTTAGCTAACGGAGCCACGGCTTAGCTAACGAGGCCGTACGGCTTAGCTAACGTGGCGTCCTCCCTCTTGCCTCCTTTCGGTAATTGCCAGTTTTTGATCCAGCAATTACCAAACGGAGGCAGGAGGCGTGAGGCCGCGAGAGTGTGAAGCCGTTTGTTGTTTGTACCAACAAGCAACACACTTTTACTTTTTATTACTACGGACTACACTTTCAGTATTAATATTCAGTTTTTTACAAGTACAAGTTCAATTTTACTATATACCATGTGTTGTCACATTTTGAATAATGTTTGAACAAATAAAAAAAAAGAAGAATGGAAGCTTTTATGTTTGAACTTTAAGGTTTGACTTTTAGTTTTTGTTGATAGAAATGAGTATCGAAGAATTTAACACGCGTTCGAAAAACATCCGGATTACAAAATTTTTAAAACTTTTTTCTCGATTTTCGTTTTGTTGATAGGGATGAGTATTGAAGTCTTCTTAACGCGTTCGAATAACATCCGGATTACAGAATTTCTGGTCAAGCTGGAGGGTTTTTTGCAAGCTTACAGGGCGTTTCTTACAACCCGCAAAACTTTTGTCGAGCGCATAGATTTCCAAAATTTCCAAGAGTTCGAAGTGTTTCTCGCAATGAGTTATTACTCATTTCTATCAACAAAAACTAAGATTAAAACCTTAAAGTTCAAACGTAAAAGCTAATACTGAAAGTGTAGTCCGTAGTGTTAAAAAGTAAAAGTGTGTTATGAGTTTGTTGCTTGTTGGTACAAACAACAAACGGCCTCACGCCTTCTGCCTCCGTTTGGTAATTGCCTTCTGATCCAGGGGGTATCACGACATTTTGCAACATGAGAACTAACACCCTATAATTCACACTACTGGAGTTTAATTGGTAGCGCTAATTGGATTTAAACGCTACGGTTTCGAAATTTTTTTCATTGGTGATCATTTTGAGCATCGGGAAGTTCTTGTAAAAAAATTTTACATAAAAAATCATTTTTACATGAAAAAAAAATTTTTACACAAAAAAGCTTAGGCTTAGTGAAAGGTTAGGCTAACAAGGCCGTACGGCTTAGGAGAAAATGTCAATTCAATGAACAAATTTGTCAGAAATTCAAAACCCCTCCAAGTCAAGTGCGAACCCTTCCCTAAGGAAAGCGCGCCCCCCCCTCCAAGGAAACCGCCCCCCCCCCCAAGTAAAGTGCGGCCTCCCTAATAAAATTGTGCCAAAGAATTTTTCAGTTGGAAAACGTATCCAGAAAACCTATTTTTAAGGAGAGTTTGATTGGACGGCTAAAGTATATTAGAGCCGCACGATGTTGCTACTGTTCTCTCTCATTTTCCTCTCTTTTTAATCCCTCTCCCTGTTATTTTAACATTAAAGTACGCTTAAGATTAGTAATGGTTTACGGTAACGAGGCCGTTCGGCTTAGGCTCAAGAGAAGGTATCAAAAGGCTCTTATCCCCTTATGGGCATACCCTGCGTCTTTTCTCGCAGACATAGGCGCGATGCTTTTTCAACAAAAAAAACATTAATTTGTTTGATACTATCTCGTTAGCCTAATCCGTACGGCCTCGTTAGCTTAAAATTACTAAGCCTGGACGTATTTTGATGGTAAAATTATTTTTACATCAAAAAATTATTTTTACATCAAGAAATTTATTTTACATTTTAAAAACGCTTAGGCTTGATGAAAGTTTATGCTAACGAGGCCGTACGGCTTAGGGTAATGAGACCGTATGAAAAAGCCACTCTGCACTGTCTGGCGTCTAGTATGCCCATGAGTATAGAAGAGCCCGTGTTTTTATAGGGGACGGAAATTTGAGAGACACGTTGAACACACCGTTAAAGGCCGAAGGCCCTCGTAACGAGGGCCTCGTTGAATAATTTTAAACAAAAACGCGTACGAGTCAGGCGATAAATGAAACCGATATAATACGTGTTTGTAAGCGCGGAGCGAGTTGTAAAAGGGATGTGGAAAGGCGAAAAGGGTGAAAAGAGAAGTAGAGCAAAAGTTAAAAAGTGGAAGGAGAAGATAATGTAGATAGTTCTTGGCGCGAACATGTATGCGCCAACTTAGCTGGGCCGGTAACTATTTAACTCCTGGTACGAGTCTCTAGCAGGTAATTTTATCCGCTGTAAACCTGATTTAATGATCGCTTTTGGTTTCCAAGATCGTCTTGGTCACCAGTGAAAAATTGAGATTCCTCGAAATACGTTGTGAGAGCAGACACATTATTCTCTTTTCGATTCAACAACGCGGAGTTATCCTTTTTTTTCTTCTTTTTTTTTTTGCACAACTCACTATATTGTACACAAACTTTTTTCTGTCAAAGAAGTAATTACACAATCACGAGAATTCATGAGAAGCACGTATGCCAAAGACTCAATTGTAGATAAGTTTCATTGATACAAGCATCTCAGGGTTGAGGTTTACCCCACGCCTGGCTGCGTCTCTGACTTCCTAGGTAGAGTGCAGTGTCAGACAGTGATTTTTTCTCAATTTGTCTGCAGTCTCTTCGTACTTTTTTATATCTCATTCTTATCTGCTTTTCATCTATCACCTCACGCTTCATGACCCAATTGAACTGACCCAATTGAACCTCTGAGAAGGGGGGGGGGGCCTAAAGTAAAAAAAAAGTTCCGCGTTTTTTAATGTAAAAATAATTTTTTGATGTAAAAATATTTTTTTTGTAAAAATTTTTTTCTCAAAAACCGGAGTCTCTGACGCTCAAAATGATCACCTAAGAAGAAAATTTTCGAAACCGTAGCGTTTAAAGCCATTTTTTCGTTCAGTATTCCAATGTCTGCAAGACAAGACGCAGGGTATGTCCGTGAGTAAATAAGAGCCCAGAGTTTAATTCACTCAAACTATATAATAATTCACGAACTCAGAAAAAGTTTTCATGTTTTTTTCTGTTATGCAAGGTTACGCTATCGAGGCCACGCGGCTTACGAACGAGACCATACAGCTTAGAAACGAGAACGTAAGGCAAGTACACAAAAAAGCAGAGACGAAAACTGGCGTGGGGTCAAACTGATCCGCTTTTTAGGGCCATACTTCACAAAATCAGCTATGCTCTTACTCGTCATGAATCAGGTACCTCACCGACTATTGATAGTGGCCAGCTCCCAAATGTACAGCCGATACCAAGGGAAAGAAACTAATCCAGTGAATCATTATCTCTTCCACTCAAATCATCACCAAAATTGATTGGGCAGGACGTTTAACTACACGTTTAAATATGAGTCTAGAGTAGTTACAAAGGTCAATTATTTTTGGCCTTTTTACGGTCATTTTTCAAATAAAATATTTTCTTATACATACAGACATTTCTGAATCACTACTGATTGAATACTGGATCAGTTTCCGGGATTCCCTTGAGGGGTTAAACTCTTGATTTTTCCCCAAGTAGAGAAAAACCTCGGTTCTATTATCACAAAGCCTTCCTCAATTTCTGCGGGGTTTATTCGACTTCTCTCAACGATGGAACCCACATATAGCATTAACTGATCACATATAACTGAACCCCTTTTGATCTGGAGAGTCAGATTTTCGCAAGCACTACCAATTAAAAAAATATTATATTGACTCCTTGTGTCGTAAACTCCATCCGTCGTCTTATATAACCTCTGTCACAACTCACAACCCCCTCAATATCACCGTCGATAGCATTCCAATAGCAAATGCTTCTTGCCATTGCTTTCATTCTGACCATTCCTGGATGTCCTGCATGCAGCTCTTTCAAAACCGCTTTCTGAAGTGTGACTGGTATCACAACCCTTTCAGCCGACATCAGGCACTCTCCTACTATTAAAAAAGTGTCTCTTCTTCTGTAGAGAGGTAGAATGTCATTGGAAACCTTTTAGGCCATGCGTCTTTCTTGTGCCATGTCATGACCTTTGTCAGGATAACATCCTTCTGAGTTTCCCGACGTACATCTTCAGCTGTCAATGGCAGAGCTCTTATTTCACGCTTGAACAAGCTCATGACGTCTTCATCGACCTGAATGCTCGCGATGACTACGTCTTCATCTGAGGACGGACAGTTTGCGATCAATCTCGGCAGCGCATCCGCGTATCCAAAACTGTTCGTGTTTATTTACTCAATCCGGAAGCCATACGCGACTAGCATCGTTGCCCATCTCTGAAGCCTGGAGCCGTATCCACGAATGTCGCGGGAAGGACCAGCGCGGGAAGCTCCAATTAGCTTCCCACGGGAAGCTTTCGCCCGCGCCTTTTAAAACGCTATCCACGAAGCTGCGGGAAGAAAACTTCCCGCGACATTCGTGGATACGGCCCCTGTTTGCCGTATGGACGGGTACTCCTGTTTTGGAACCGAAAATCGCCACGAGTGGCTTATGGTCGGTTTGTAGGGTGAATCGCCGTCCATATATGGACCGGTGGAACTTCTTTACGGCGAAGATGAATGCTAGACCTTCCTTGTCAATTTGCCCATAGTTCCGCTCGGCTGGTTTCAATGCTCTTGAAGCATGGAAAATGGCCTTCTTTGCTCCATTAGACGATCTGTACATCAAAACTGCACCGATTCTTTGACTACTGGCATCAGCAGCCACCAAAATCTCTTTACTTGGGTCGTGATGGACCAGACCCAAATCCGTTTCTAAAATTTCGAGGACCTTCTTAAACGCGTTCTGAAATGTCTTAGACCACGTCCACTTCACGTCTTTCCTCAACACGTTGTCTAGCGGTGCTCTCAGTTCCTGCAATCCGGCTATGAACTGTCCGTAATAAATCACCATTCCGAGGAACGACCTCAGGGTAGCTACATCTGTATGCAAGGGCACAAAATCGAATCGCATCGATTCTGTTCGGATCCAGTTTTCTGCCATCTTTATCCACAATGAACCCGAGATAATTGATGCTTTTACTGCCGAACTTGAACTTCTCCAGCTTCAGCTTGAATCCGAAATTAGAGATCCTTTGAAGTTATCATCATGTTCTTTCTTTATCTTCCCCATTATTATGAGGTCATCCAAGTAGGCCACGGCACCTTCACTTCCTGCCAACATTGTATCCATCACTTGTTGGAAGATTCCTGGGGCGGACTTCACTCCGAATGGTAACCTTTCGTACCGGTAGAGTCCTTTGTGCGCGTTGATACCGCACAATTCCTTCGCTTTTTCATCAAGCTCAACTTGCAGGTAAGCATCAGCAATGTCAATCTGACTAAAAAGTTTGCCACCGTTCAGTCCAGCAAATATCGTCTCCAGTGGATGAGCTTGAAGCTCTATCGTTCAACCCGGTAGAAAAACAGGGTGTTTTTTAGCTGCCGCACAACTTTTTCGAGCGCATAGATTTTTAAAATTTAAGAGTTCCACATTCAATTTTCCCATTAATTTGGACTTTCCCTACGAAAAATCAAAGAAAAAAATTTCAAAGAGCATAGATTTCAACGTTTTTCTTGGTTTTTGAATAGCGCATAGATTTTTTTTACCCGCAGTGCGGGTCAGAGAAACACCCTGTAGAAAAATCTGCACAGAGCTTTGTGCTTCCATTCGCTTTCTCCACCACTATAATGAGGGCAGCCCATTTGGCTGTGTCGACCTTCCTGATGAAATTCAACTTTTCTAGCCATTCCAGTTCCTTTTCCAAATTAGTTATGCTGGCGAGGGGTACCGGTCTTTTATTCCTGAAGACTGGTTGAGCTCCTTCTTTGAGTTTTAACATTACCTTTACCTTTGTGCAAAGGCCCAGTCCTTCTTCAACTAATCCCGGATATTCCTTCTTTATCCACTCTTCGTACTCTTTAGTAGACTGCGGCTCCTTATTCATTTATTTATTTTTATTTTATTTATTCATACATCAAGAAGATGTTACATCAATGTCAGAGAGAAAAAAATGCGTTTTTTCATGACTTTCCATACATTCGAAGTTGCGTCTCTAGTCAAATTCATCTTCAGAACTTCCAGTTGTGAAATGAAGTCTTTTCCGAGAAGTCTGAGTGGCGCTGTGGTAACGTGAACGTACCCTTCTACGCATTTTACATTCACTTCCAAGTTTGCCTTGAACTTTCCTACAATCGTTAGTGGCGTTCCATTTGCGCAAATTGGTTTGCAATCCGAAGACGAAAACTCCGGTTCTCCAATGTCCTTCCAGATTTCCTTCGAGATTAATGTCAGATCTGCTCCCGTATCAACCTGTATTCTAACGGCTTTCCCATTCATCTGAATTTTTATCTCAAAATCTTCTGACTTCATTTTCATCACTCTGATTGAATTCATTGACTACTTGCTTCTTTTCTCTTTTGGCTTACTCTTGCACATCGTGCTCTTGTGACCCTCTCTTCCACAAGCCAGACACTCTTTGTTTAAAAAGAAACATTCATTGCTGTGTGATACTCCACATCGATTGCATTTATCTTTCCTTTGCTCATCAAACTGTTTCTTCCTTCCTTTCTCAGATAGATTCCGTTGTTGATTCTTCTCCACATAATTGAGTTGAGATTTTCTACCTTGCGCTTGGATTAAGCTTCTCTACCGTCTCTTTTATAGTGTACTTGCTTGGTTTCTCTGGGGCAATTCCATCCAAATATCGATTTCTCACAGAGGAGTTCACATGTCACAGCATCATTCTTACCTTTGCATCTTCTTCCAGTCCTACAGCATCCTTTTCGAAAAGAATCATATCTGCTGTACCACTTCTCGAATTTCGCCCCTTCTTCTGGTTAATATACAAAGTCTGTTATGCGTTTCTCGAGCGCATCAATCGATGGTCCTGCTGGTTTAGCCTGTCTGTTACCTTGTTTCATTTCAAGTCTTTCTAGCAGGGCATTGACGAGGGAGCTATGCTCTTGTTGTTGCTTCACATGTTGCTCTTGTTCTATTTGTCCTCCATTTCTGTACTTTATTGCTCTTTCTCTGGCCCCTTGAGTTCGACTTGTACGATTACAAGTAGAAGAACTTCGATGAGGGACTGTCCACAAAGTAACCTTTATCTCTGCGCGTTTGCCTCTCTTAAGATGAGGAACTGATCACAAAGCTACCTTTAGCTTTGCGCGTTTGCCTCTCTTTCAAATTTTAAGTCCTACTCCATATCCTCTTTGAAGTCCTCCTTACAAAATCTTTTTTGAAGTCCTCCTTCCAAAATCCTGACCGCCACTGTTAGTCAAACTCCTGCTTACGCCCCCACCCTTCCCTCTCCCCCCTTTCCTTTCCCCAAAGTTTACGGTAAAAAGGCCGTACGGCTTAGTTGGAATGTGCAAATCTCAACAGAAAGTCACTGTTGAGACTATTCGTCATGAAATAGATGAAGACAAACGTCTCCGTTCCGTGGTGATTGAACGCGCCCCCAGAACACTTGAATCCCTCTTCTCTACCCTCGGTCCGTGTTGCCCACGACGACGCCCTTATAAGCTCTCTACTCGACGCGGCAGGAGTTGATGTATCGGGGATCGCTCACTTCCGCATGGGCATCAGAAGAAACGATCAGACCTATCCAAGAACTCTCAAAGTGATCTTCCCGACGAAAACCCACCAGAGACACTTCCTCAGCCAGACGACTTCGCTACGTCACAACTCTCGTTTCAAATCCATCTACATACTGCCAAGTCTGACCCGAGAGATGAGAGAGCAAGAGTACTTGCTTCGACAAGAGAAAAGAAAACTGATCGCTGAAGGAAAAGATGTTGTCATCTTCGATGGGAGCCTGATATCACGAGCCGAAGCGGATGCCCTGCGAGTTTCTCGTCGGAACCGTACAACGACTGGACCTGCGTCCACACTATCAATCCGGTCATCTACAGCCACAGCCCCTCTCCGGTCAAACTGATAAAATTTCCAGGTCCTATTTCTTCTCTCAAGTTTTTGTATTACACCCCGTTCGTAATAAGCTAGACGTATTTCGCCTAGTTTTAGAAAATACACAGCCAGATATTGTAGCTCTATCTGAGACGTGGCTGAGTTCTAGAATAGCTGACAGTGAAATAATTGGATCCTTACCATATAACATCATTCGTAAAAACCGCGACTCTCGAGGGGTGGTGTCGCTATTGTCTTCAGAGACTATATTACTTTCACAAAAGCTTCTTTCACCACTTCTCGAGATGAAATTACCGCAATTGACATTTTATTTTCAAATACCTTCTTCCGTTTAGTTGTTTGTTATCGCCCACCTCATTTTACAACCGAGCAAACTCGTTCCTTTTGTGATCTCTTGTCGGATATTTTCTCTTCCACTAATTACCCGTATGTTGTCGTAGGAGACTTCAATTGTGATGCTCTATCTCCCCCCAATACTCCCTCAGATCATGTTTTAAATGATATGGTTACTTCACTAGATTTGTCTTTCCTCTGTCGACAACCAACCCGAGTTAATCGATGTATTGACTCGCTTATTACTTCTCAGACGTCTCTTTTCTCTAATTGTCGGGTAATCCCTTCGTTTCCATCTTGTAACCACTCAGGACTTGAATGTTTAATTAATTCATATGCAATGCTTCATTCTCCGACCCTTGTGCCTGACTATAGCAGAACCGATTTTGATGCAGTTAATGCACATCTTTCCCCTATTAATTGGGAAGCTTCTTTCTATCTTTTACATTCAGTAGATGACCTTGATTCACATTTCCCTTTCCATCCTCAAAGAAGCCACCTCTATACATGTTCCTAGTCGTTTTCCTCGCACTTCTAATTTTGTTTTTCATCCCCATATACGTAGGCTTATCGCCTATCGCGATGCTCTCTTTCGTAACATACGTATTCCTGCAGAAAGAATGCCTCTGTAGTTAGCAATTTGCTAGCTTGTGAAGATGATTGGAGTCGTTCGCTTAGTAAGGGCTCTACTGTCGATGTTATCTATTTAGATTTTTCACGTGCGTTCGACACTGTCAGCATATTCAAACTTCTCTACAAATGTTCTCATTACGGCATATCCGATCCCTTACTCTTACTCTCTTGGCTGAAATCTTTCATTTCATTTTATTTTCTCACTAATCGTACTTTTTCTGTCCGTGTGGGAGACAAGATGTCCACTCCCGGTCCAGTCATATCAGGCGTTCCGCAAGGATCAGTTCTTGGTCCCGTTCTCTTTATTCTTTACATATCTGATTTAAATTCCGTTCTTGAACCATTTCCGAACGTGTTACCAAGCATACGCTGACGATGTTAAGATTTATGTTTCGTACAAGAAAGAAAACTTCGTTGAACGCTGTCATGAATTACAATTGGCTTTGAATGCAGTATATGATTGGTGCAATTCTAATGATCTCACTCTTTCTTCATCTAAGAGCACTCATCTGCACATAGGCTCTCGCACTCTCCACCCAGCCTACAAAATCAACGATGTTCCTCTGACCCCTTCCTGAGAAGTGCGAGATATCGGAATCCAAATCGTACCGTCTCTCCGTCGAAGCCAAGCAGTAACTGACAGGGTTTCCAAAGCAACGGCAGCAATGTATTCTCTGTGTCGAGCAGTTTCTATCGACGATTCCCAGATAATTGTCAAATGTTTTAAAACATATGTCTTACCTCACTTAGAATTTGCATTTAGCTTTTGGAACCCATATTTTGCCAAAGACATGAAATTGATTGAAAGAGTTCTGAAATCCTTTACACGAATTGTCTTCTATCGTTGTTTTCCCGACTCCAATTACCCACATTCTCTCCCATCATACAAAGATAGATTAGCTAGCCTCAATCTTTCACCCCTTTACCTGAGAAGAATTCAAGCTGACATGAAAATGGGTTGGAAAATGTATAATAATCTGTCAATAACCAAAAGAGACCGAATCTTTAAACATGTTAAACCAACGCGTACAAACCCTAGCGGCATTTTTGTAGAAAGTACGAAAAACGCGGCTCGTTTCCATTCTTTCACTCTTAGAGTTTCACTTATGTTCGCTCAATTACCTAGAGAAGTTTTACTGAATACATCTTTCGCTGCCTTCAGAAGTTTTCTGCAGAAATCATCAATTTTAGAAAGTATGGCTGAGTTATTCAATGTTTGTTGTGTGCAAGAATGATCTGCCTCTCGCGCGCGATGCTTATCGCGTATGAGAGCGAGACTAAGGGAGAATAATTATGGAGCGTTAGAATTAAACTTTTCACTTTGCAAAGTAATTTTCTGCAAAGTGATCCCGTTGAACGCTCCAATGTCTCACCACGAATTACCGTGAAAAGAAAAATGGAATACGGTAAAAAGAAAGAACAAATGCATTCTAAGACAAAGCGACGATTTTTCTGTAAAATTCATAAAAAATTAGGTCCAACAGTAAAAGTTATTATAAAAGTAACACGGTAGTCCATTTTTCTTTTCAAGATAATTCGTGGTGAGACATTGGAGCGTGCAACGGGATCACTTTGCAGAAAATTCCTTTGCAATATGAAAAGTTGAATTCTAACGCTCCATTAGTTTGGCTCGATTGGACTATAGAAATATTGGACTCTACACAACTTGGACTACATCAACGAAGGTACATAACAATATTCATATTGTTTATTAAAAGAAAATGTTCTTTTTTTGAGAACTTTATTGTCCGCTGTTTACATGATGTTCATCATGTAACGCTTTATGAGTTGTTAATTAATTCTCTGGAAACAGTTTTTGCATTGAAAAATGTAGATTAAATAAATAAATAAATGTGCAATGTAACTATTATCAGCCGCGCCTTTAATTTCACCATAAAAAAGTTCGTACTAGTGGGCTCATGAAGTAGTTCACACTAGTGCGAGCTAGTTCATAAAATCTTCAGTGTTATTATAACTGATTAACGTCGAATTACAACTAACGCAACCAGTATAGCGTTGAGTTGATGTTGGCGGTTACTTCAACATAGTGAAATTGTAGGCGCGGCTGAAAATTCGAGACAGGGCAAAAAACTAGTTTTGAAAAGCCATGAAGTAAATTGCACTACACAGAAGAGTCAAAAAGATGCCTGATTTTCGTAATGACTTCACCTTCTTTTGTCATTTGACTAAAGATAGAGTTTGTACACAAGAAACTAAATTGCAGTACATTGGAGCATAAAAGGTACTAAAGAGCAGGTTTTGCTTGCGTGCAGTTCCCGCGATTATCTGAATCGCGTGAGAATAGTGGATGGATTCTTCTGTCGACTCATCAGGAGGGAGGCGCGGTTGCAGACCTAACTTCGCCGAAGATGGTGACATTCTAATGCCTATCAAGTAGTTCATACACGATGCTTGTCATTTGAACAACTTAAAATACACTTTCAATTATACATATATTTTGATGTTATAGTGTTTTCTTCCTTTCACAAGGTTTTCGAGTGCGGTTATTGTATGAAAAGTAATTTGAGTGTATGGGAGGAGCGGGCGAATGGTGGAGAGAGAAGAAGCGATAGAATCCTCACTCGCACAAAGGAGAACCGCCGCCTCTTCTCTCCCCAAGCTGAAGGAGTTGAAGGAGTCTAGGGGAGCACCAGATGATCAATTCGATGCTGCTCATCACCAGCTCGATCATGACTGTGTCAGTCATCTTTTCGTTCAACAATAAAACCTTATTTGGACTAAAAGTGTGATTTGTATTCGCAGCGTTCCACGAAGAGAACAAATAATTAGTTTTTCGTTTTGTTTTAGTTGAATTATAAGTATGTATTATTTTCTTTATTATCAAAAACCCATTTTTAAAGTTGGAGCGATTAAGAATAAAAGACAGTTGGGATGCTACTCAAGTGCTTCCCAGAATGAAATTTAAAGGAATTATTTGCAGACAGATTATGCAGAAATAGAATTCGACTATGGGGATTGTGATTCGTATGCGATGGAGATGGCTGAGTTGTACACATACTCGGAGATGCACGAATTCGCCCTCAATGCCGACTGCTACTTCACGTTCTATGTCGAAAAGAAGGTTCGTTTTAATTTCACGCAGAGCTTATATCCGGCCCATTATCGAATACGCAAGTGAGTTGTGGAGTCCATCTTCTTCGGACCTTGTTAAGTTGCTTGAGAAAGTCCAACGCTCATTCACGAGCGTCACCCTTAGCTTCCGTATTCTCATAGGCTTTCAATGTTAGGCCTGCAGAGCCTCGAGTACCGCCGCGCTATCTCTGATCTACTTTTCATTCATAAATTTCTACATAACAGCTTATACATAGACACCGATCATTTATACAAATCTCGGCTGTTCAGCGTTTCACTCGGCATTCGCATTTTCTAAGACTTATTCCCCCTCACCGCAAAAACAAGACCTAATTATCGACCTGTGTTTCCCGTCAAATGTCTGTTTGGAACTCTCTTCCATTTGATGTTATCAACGAAGCTATTAGCCTTGAATCTAGATCGCAGTTGCCTTTGAATGTGATTCTGCCAGTAAGTCTTGTTTCTGATACTAAAATAAGACTTGTAATTTTCTATTAGTATCACATTATACATAAAGCTCAGTGGCGGTGTTTAGTCTATTTCACCATGCTTTATGAGATATATGTTTGACCCAAACTAATAGTGTTACCGTAGTTTGCCTATTTGAGTCCCGTTCCGTTAAAATACTTTACAAATACAAAAGCATATTCGACGTTATCGCGAATAATAACCATTGAATCGCGAAAATAATCGCGAAAACCAATAATAACCACCGCCACTGAGCTTTATGTATAATGTAGTCCATACATATTTTGTTTATCAGTAGTTTGTTTTTGTCTCAAATACTTATGTGCTTTGAATAAAGAATGAATGTATTTGTTTTTCAATCTGTAGTTCAGACCCTAACATAATTTGTTTAGATGGCGGGTAATGTGAACAACTACGCCCCTTTTTCACCTCTTCCTCTCCAGGAGCGAAAGTCGCTCATACTAGATTTGTTCTCTCGTTTGGAGTCGACAGATCCCCAGCAAAGGCTGGGTGCAGCCAGGGCTCTTCTCTACATTCTGCAGGTGATCGAATCTCTTCTCTTATTTGCAGGGTTTAAATTTAACCGCCCAAATGGTTCTTCATACGCGCCGCCGTATGAGATAGAAAAAAGGGGCGAAAATGAAATAATGAAAGGAAGAGAAAGAAAGAGTGAAAGAGAACGCAAAAAAAGAAGATAAGGTAGTTATTTTTCGGCATGGACATTTATGACCCCAAATAGCCAATCCAGTTACTAATCAGTCTTTGTTTATTGGATACAAATGCTCTCTTGACTTTCGATGAGAAAATTTCAGGCTGGTACTTTTACCCGTTTTGTGGGTGAAACCTTTTCCGTAAATCTATGCACTATCAAAATGATCTCCGAATCCGAATTCTCCGTTTGTATATATTTCTCCTTTCTATTTTGATCAGATATTTTCGGTTTCTATCTCTTCGATAGTTTCTTTAAGATTAGTCTTTTCAAATTACAGGCTTCTTGGAACGCTGAGAATCTGCCTGGTGTATGTTACATACTGCCTGGTGTATGTTACATACTCAATTTTTAAAAACACAGAGAATGCGAAAGTTACAGAATTTTACCTTAACTTTCCAGGAAAAGCGCATTAGTACAGTACGGGTTCGGAAATTGTACCCTCAGTGCGGGGGAAGAAAATAAACTGCTCGGTAGGCGTTACGGAATCAGCCTATTATATGAAAAAGCTTCCGTTATTTTATGAAAACTTCCCTATTCGGATTCAATTCAGGGAGCTGTCATGGATTTTGATGATGAAGAAGACGAGGAGACGGATCGAGGGACGGGGGGCAAGGAGGATGAATGCCTCAGAGCTGCTGCCAACTATGCTTATCTTGCTTATGATCTCGGAGCCTTTCCGGTTACTTTCTAGAGTTTTGCGTTTGATACAAGTCATGAGAAAACTACTAGCTAACTTAACACACGGTCGAAGGAGAACACACGGTCGAAGGAGAACACACGGTCGAAGGAGAACACACGGTCCAAGGAGAACACACGGTCGAAGGAGAACACACGGTAGAGGGAGAACACACGGTAGAGGGAGAACACATGGTAGAAGGAGAACACACGGTAGAAGGAGAACACACGGTAGAGGGAGAACACACGGTAGAGGGAGAACACACGGTAGAGGGAGAACACACGGTCGAAGGAGAACACACGGTCGAAGGAGAACACACGGTCGAAGGAGAACACACGGTAGAGGGAGAACACACGGTAGAGGGAGAACACATGGTAGAAGGAGAACACACGGTAGAAGGAGAACACACGGTAGAGGGAGAACACACGGTAGAGGGAGAACACACGGTAGAGGGAGAACACACGGTAGAGGGAGAACACACGGTAGAGGGAGAACACACGGTAGAGGGAGAACACACGGTAGAGGGAGAACACACGGTAGAGGGAGAACACACGGTAGAGGGAGAACACACGGTAGGGGAGAACACACGGTAGAGGGAGAACACACGGTAGAGGGAGAACACACGGTAGAAGGAGAACACACGGTAGAAGGAGAACACACGGTAGAAGGAGAACACATGGTAGAAGGAGAACACACGGTAGAAGGAGAACACACGGTAGAGGGAGAAAACACGGTAGGGGAGAACACACGGTAGAGGGAGAACACACGGTAGAGGGAGAACACATGGTAGAGGGAGAACACACGGTAGAGGGAGAACACATGGTAGAGGGAGAACACACGGTAGAGGGAGAACACACGGTAGAGGGAGAACACACGGTAGAAGGAGAACACACGGTAGAGGGAGAACACGCGGTAGAGGGAGAACACACGGTAGAGGGAGAACACACGGTAGAAGGAGAACACACGGTAGAAGGAGAACACACGGTAGAGAGAGAACACACGGTAGAGGGAGAACACACGGTACAGGGAGAACACACGGTAGAGGGAGAACACGCGGTAGAGGGAGAACACACGGTAGAAGGAGAACACACGGTAGAAGGAGAACACATGGTAGAAGGAGAACACACGGTAGAAGGAGAACACACGGTAGAGGGAGAACACGCGGTAGAGGGAGAACACACGGTAGAGGGAGAACACACGGTAGAGGGAGAACACACGGTAGAAGGAGAACACACGGTAGAGGGAGAACACGCGGTAGAGGGAGAACACACGGTAGAGGGAGAACACACGGTAGAGGGAGAACACACGGTAGAGGGAGAACACACGGTAGAAGGAGAACACATGGTAGAAGGAGAACACACGGTAGAGGGAGAACACGCGGTAGAGGGAGAACACACGGTAGAGGGAGAACACACGGTAGAGGGAGAACACACGGTAGAGGGAGAACACACGGTAGAGGGAGAACACGCGGTAGAGGGAGAACACACGGTAGAGGGAGAACACACGGTAGAGGGAGAAATAAGCTTAGTAGAAAGTTTGCTTTTAATGGGTTATTTGTAGTTTATTCAGCTGAAAGGATCAATTTCTTAGGTAATTTTTTTCTAGAAAAGCATTATATGAGCCATAAGCAGGTGAGATTGTTAGATAAAGACTTGTCGAAGTTCATTCTGAACCACAGGTGTTGATAAGCTATCTGATGACTGAGTTGGACGTCCCTTTTGACACAAAAGAGGAGTCAGGGCGTGACAGCAAGGCGTCTTCCATCTCCAACAGCCGATCGGCTTCCAATGTCGACCTGGCTGACAATGGTTTGTTTGTCGATAATGGGAAGTACAGCAGTATTCATTCATCTCGCTTCAATCATTGAGGTGTTTCAAAGTTTAAACTGCTCGATAAAACTTACAGGCTTAAATAGGAGATAAATTCATATTCATCCTTCAACTATACAGGGTGATCAACATATTTGATGACACGGATTTTACCGCAAATTTTCCTTCAATGCGAGTTAAATTCCACTTTCTTCTCTACAAATTTTATTATCTGTCATATGATAATATTCTATAACTTTCACTCGAAATGACTTCCTCTTTTGCGAAGAAGAGCCTTCAGACGAAGGGGGTGGGCAGACACCGCGGACAGCAAAACCTAATGAGAAATTCGGTCCCATGCTCGCTCAAGCGAAGTCTTGAGACCGGACGAGTTGTGGGTTTTAGCGCAAGCTTCGCTCTGCAGGATGGACCATTGGATTCAAATCTGAACTATTAGCAGGCCATTGTTTGGCGGCGATGAAAGAGAAGTTTTGTGAAATCCACTCTTGTTTCTTTTCGCTGATATGAGCAGGAGCGCCGCCCTGCTGGAACGTCCAGTTCCGTGTCCCGAAGTGCCTCTGGGCCCAAGGCTTCACATGATGTTCGAGGATCTGCGTATTTATTTTTGCCTCTTTTCTGACGAAAAAGAGGAGTTTGACCCGTGGAGCAGATGCCAGCGAAAACCATCGTAGATTCTGGAGGGGTCGCGGTCCGAGCAAGGAGAGCAGGGCATTCATCGTGCCGTGCTTTCTGCTTCTTAGGGGTGAGACCATGACGCTTCTGTTACTTGTATGACTTCATACCAAGATTCTTTCGAACAACATTACACATTGTACCATTTGACGTTTCCAGTTAAGCAGTCATTTTTCTGATGCTTCTGTCTTTGTTGCGGTTCAGGCTTTGCTTGAAGATTTTTTTGATACAGGAGGTGGAAGCGGAAGTGGGACGACCACAGCGTGGACAGTCAGTGAGTGTACCTCGTTTGAGAGTTTTTGAGAGATTGATGTACATTCTGACAGGCGACTCCCAGCCGACGAGAGATCCCCGAAGGAGGGTGTCCAGCACTACTCAGCGACAATATTGCGCCCCGACTAGGATCAGAACGCACTATTTCGCGAGTAACAAATATTAGAGAATGAAATTTCGGTTATAGGTAGATCAAAAATTAAACGAAATTAACGGTGTCATTTAAAATCTGCAGATCGATTCAGCTCGCTCTCGACACCTACCCAAAGTTTGTCATCAAATGTACTGATCACCCTGTATTATCTGGAGCGTTGGAAATTTTGACAAAGTCTCTGGTTAAGAGCGGAAATATCGCCGTTCTGCGACTGTGGCAGACAACGAGTCGCTGAGAGTGGCTCTGTCGTGTCTGTACCATCTCATCGAGAGTATCAGAAGGCTGGAGCTCATCGAGAAGTTGGCCTCGTCGCAGGAGAGACGAGCTGCGCTTGCTGCTTCTAGGGCTCGCTTCATCGAGGAACTGGGTTGGCTCATGCTATCGTGGCTTTTGATAATCACTGGTCAAATTCCGAATGAGCGCTTGAAGTGGATTGAGAAAATGTCTTAGAGATTTGAAGTTTTCGAATTAAGAAGAACCAGTACATGAAGTGGGATCCCCTCTGGTGATGATCCTATTTGACATGTCGCCTTCCTTCTACAACGGAGAAGCACCTCATTACCCCATGAGAAAGGTTCAATTTATAATCATGACTGTTTGTTGAACTACTGGTCATTTTATCGAATGATTCATTAAAGGTGTTGCTACTGATCTGGAAGATTCTCTTAGCGACCCTCGGTGGCTGGTCGCAGCTGCAAGAGACGAAGGCCATGCTGCGAGCAGCTCGAGGACTCCCACCAGTCGAAGATACTCTCACAGTTGCTTCTCCGTCATTTTTCTTCCTTAGCGAAACTTTCACCACGACCAAACCTGCCAGTTGACGAAAAAACTTGCTTAAGGTGGCACAAGAGCTGAAGCCCTGTGTAATACGAGAATCAGAAGGTCCCCCACGAGGCCCCCGGAGATGCGGTGCGGGTAGAATGAGCAGACAAGTAGCGTACAGTGGAGAAGGCGAGGAGGGAGGGGAGAGTGAAGGAGAGCAGCTCGAGGATGATGACAACAGCCAAAGTCAAAGTACTACTTTTCAAACCTCCACATTATCTGCTTGACTGTTTATTGTCTTGTAACGGCAAACTTTGATAGAGGTTAGTTGGAAGATAAAGAGAACAGTTGAGGTGCTTCAAGCAACGCAGAAGAAGAGAAAGCAGTTCAACCAGAGCAAGATAGCAGTCAGTGAACTATCGATTGATTCGTAGAGATTATGATCTCTACGGAAATGATCTGGAGGGAGTAGAAAAGAGAATAAAGGGATTTAAGGTGAGTTGGAGAAGGACGAGAGTGGAGAGCGAACTCCGACAGCAGGAAGCCCCGGGCCGCATAACAACCGGAAGATAGAACGGCTGCCGTGGAGTACCAAGGCTAGAGTGGAGGACATTGACGCTCTTCTGCAGGGGGCCAGGTTAGTATCCACATATCCTACGATTTATAGCTCTCTTTTTTCTCTCTCAATCTTTCTTATTCTTTCTCTATTTCTCTCTATCTCTATCTCTCTTGCTTCGGTGCATTTTGCATTTAAAACTTATCGATTTTTTCTCAAGTACACTGCGCTCTCACTAAAAGAAACCTTCTTCATGTAAGTAAGAAAAAGAACCGTCTTACTAAAAACAGTAGAAAAGTATTTGGACTGCATGTTCTAAGAAGTTGATGAGAAAGAATGCAGGAATAACTTAATGTAATACTATATACTCATGTTGAATGTGCAAAAAGATACAGTATGATCTACAGAGCTTTCGGTGGATATTTTGCAGCTGAGAACTAAGATGCAACATTTACCTTCAAGATGCTACTTGACCGAAAAGAGTTACATACTTGTGTGTTACTGAACAGGCAGAAGATTTTCAATTTCCAACTCCCGGGAGACAGGGACACGCTATTCGGTCTGCCGCCAGCTGTGCAGTACAGCGTGCAAACACTGAAGAAGCATCTCTACACTTCATTAGCTCATTTACAAGTAACCATTAAGTTTGTGTAGATTTGGTCTTTATCGTTGTTTTTTTTTAGGATATCATCTGAAACATAATGAAACCTTCATTATGAATAAAAGGAACCCTTGTTTTTAAAACAATTCAAATTATTAGAATTTTGTAACGGATCTGTTCGCCTGGTTTGATTTAGTGCTCTCCAGAGAAAGAATTTTTTCAGATTCTATAATCACCAATCATTTTATCAGGAATGTATCACAGATTATATTCAGTATTCAACAGAAGACAAATGTCATGATTCGAAATATGATCAAACTATTGTTTGGGGGAAAGCTATATGGTTTGCAAGATGGAACCTATCCGTCGCTCTTTTACCGGGAGACTTACAAAGACACTGCTATTCCCAGCGAGAACACTTCTTCTTTTCGTATTGTTAATACTCCGACTTGGTTTTAAGATGGAAGACGAAGAGAATTTGAATCGATATCGATTCTCGCAGAAGGAGACGATAGAGATGGGAGTAAGGGAGAGGCTGTACACCCGCATGCTTCCCTCACTCTCCCTCTACGTCGTTGCACTCTTCAAGGTTCTCCTGGCAGCCACTCCCTCCAACCAGGTTATAACTCTTCCCATTCCGTGAGCTTCTTCCGGCAGGATCTACCATGATTGAACTGCTTCAGGCGAAGAATGAAGCCCTGAACATCCTCTGCGATGTCCTCACCCGAGAGACAGAATGCTCGGACGTCCTCTCGAACTCGCTCTCAATAGAGATGAGCGGGTACGGTCTTCTGGAGCACTCCGTCTCCCTCACAATCGACATCAACCGCCACAAAGAAGTATTGGTGAAGGCGACTTCTGCCATCATCATTCTTCTTCTTAAGCACTTCCGACTCTCGCACATCTACCATTTCGAGTTTCTCGCTCAGGTCAGAAACGATTCATTTTTTTGGCTCGTTTTTTGGAGGAGCTCAATTCGAATTTCTGTTTCCGGTAGATGATTAATGTATTTGTTTTGTTGTTCATACGTGTTCAATAAAAAAATTTAATCAACTTTTCTCTATATTTTCTTTAATCTTCGAAAATTTCACGAAGCCTAAATCTTAAAAAAATATGTTGTTGCGTGTTGAATATAAAGTCTAAAAAAATAATGTTTGATGGATGTATAGAAAGAGAATTCGCAGCATGTCTCACTGGTAAATGGCTTCCCGATCATTCTGAAGCACCTGGACCAGAACATGGTTCCCTATGTACAAAGCAGACACGAACTACACCCTTACAACTTCCCCCAAGCGGCTCTTTTCTATGCAAGAAACAAAGGTTGGTGCTGATCAGGATTGAAATTGATTGACTGATTAAATAAGTGTGACCATGTATCTGTATCAGTAAGAGGTCTGGGGTGTTTGATGACATAAAGCTACATATTGACATCAAAGGAGATCTCAGAGCACAAAAAAATAGGAAGGATTATGGAAGAAAGGGCATTTTTCTGACCGTTAAAAAATAGCGTATCCGCTACAGTATATGGTGTATCCGCTACAGTATATGGTGTATCCGCTACAGTATATGGTGTATCCGCTACAGTATATGGTGTATCCGCTACAGTATATGGTGTATCCGCTACAGTATATGGTGTATCCGCTACAGTATATGGTGCATCCGCTACAGTATATGGTGTGGTTACTTGCGTATGAATCGAAAAATGCAATGTTTTATGCTTAGGTTGTTCAACGAATCCCGGAGCCAATTTGTATAATACAATATACTGAAAGGTGGATTTGGTTCCAGGTGAATGGCCGGTTCTGACCGCTGATAACGTGGAAAACCCTGCCTCTTCGAGCGGAGAAGGCTACTGTATGTGGAGGAATGTCTTCTCTTCCATCAACCTCGTCCGCGTCCTCAACAAAATAACCAAATGGAAACCATCTAGGTTTGAAACAGAATGTGATGGCTTCGTTATCTGCACTTGTCAACTAATTGAAATACCGACCATTCGTTGGAACGCAAAATTTTGCAATGACTAGAAAGGAACAAATCATCGCAATCTCGATTTCTCATTCTATTCTCTGTCCATCTCTCGCTCGGCTCTTTTTGTTCAAGGTCTTAAAATCAGCGTTTTCTGATTTTTAGACTAGTGGATGTTCGTATGGTTCGCTAGTAAGTACTGTTAAATAATATGTAGAATATGAAATATTTAGACATTTGTGGCGTAAAACAAAATTTAAGATAGTTATAATGAGAAAAAGAAGATATCGGCTTATTGAGGACAATGCTTCTGGTCGTCTTCAAGTCTGCTCCGATTCTCAAAAGAACTCTAAAGATCCGCCTGGTGAGAAATTACTACTTAATCTGTTGGCCTTTCTTCATTTCAGGATTTCTCTCTCACCCGACTACGGATAAATCTATCTGCTCTCGAAAAAGTAGTCTTCAGAAGTCTCTTATATTTTCCGAACTCTTTCCTTTATAGGCTATTTTCCAATTGTACGTCCTCAAGTTGCTGAAGATGCAGTCGAGGTACCTGGGAAGGCAGTGGAGAAGGTCCAATATGGACATCATCTCCAGCATATTTTCCATCGTCAGGCACAGGTAGCTCTTCTCGGGTAAGGGGAGGAGAGTATTAATGAGAAAAGACTGACTATTCAGAGAGGAGAGAGTGCTACCCGATGAAGAGAGGACGAGCGAAAGAATGAGATTGACCAGCGGGGGTCATCCTCTGATTTTGATGTAAAAAAGAGCTCAAAAATCTATGTATAAATTTGGATTAAAACCGAAAAGATAGATGTTGAGACTGAGTGATGATTGGGCATTTGCCAACGAGACTCGGAGCAAGTCTTGGGACTTCCGAATGGTAGAGAACGAGCTGAAGGCCGCCGTCGAGAAGTTCAACGCCAGAAGATACGCAGCTTACTATCCAGACTTTGCTATCGGTGAGACCATCCGCTTACTTTCTTTGAGCATTTTACACTCTAAGAAACCAAAAATTTAAAAGACATGTATTGATAGTGTATGAATTGATCAGATGAGAGAGAGCTAGAAAGAGACGGAAGCTCGGGGAAGGAAGCATTCTTGAACTCGTTCAGTTCGGAGGAATGGCGGCCTGTTCAGCAGAACATACAGGTGAGGGCTTTCCTGGTCTCTTGAGCCGACTTTCTATTCCAAATATTTGTGAACGCAATATCTACAAAATTGGAATAAAAAATTCTTTATATTCCCTTCGTTCAAAAAAAAGGTCGGTGTGGCAGGATGATAGTGTGCAATGGTTTTGAGTTCTCTTACCCAAACTGGAAAGCTGAGAAATTCCGATAGCGGTTTCACGTCTTTTAATCTCTCAATGGTCGAACAGAGGTGAAATAGTTACCGGACCAGATATGTTGGCGCATACATGTTCGCCCCGAAAAATGATCTACATTCTATTTTCCTTCCGTTCTATTTTACTTTTCCTCTGCTTCTCAATCTGCCGTTCCTCATTCCTTTTCCATTCCGCTTGGCGCGTACAAACATGCCTTAGACCGGTCTCATTTAAAGCCTGTTGTGGACCCAGGGGGAAGCTACCAGCTCAGTTTCGTACCCCGAATCAGAAGAGCGCGTTACCTTCCACAAATCTCCAAGCTCATAAGAAGGCGAATAAAAACACGCTTTTGGTTTGTTGGACTTAGCAGATGTGCCCTGTTGAAGGCTGTCCTGGGCAAGAACGTCGAGCTCGGAGATAAGTTCAAGAAGAACTACGATAAGTGGATGGAGCGAGAAGTTTTCCGAGTACAAATCGACTGGGAAGCCCTGCTGAGAAATACTAGGGGAATCATGGCGAGCATGGCTTCTTCATTTTAGATGCACCAGCAGAAGATGCCTTCATCATTTGTTATCTCGTCTTATTTTTCTCTAACTCATGTAAAAATTTTGTAGTACTGTATGAAGTTGTGTGATAGTATCTATAAAATACACTTGTCTTCCTTTTTATGAAAGTCTGGTTATTGGAGATGTTTTTTGTTTCGTCAGATCTCTCTCTGTCTTGTCATTTTTCGATTAATGTGAATTTGTTTATATAAAGGAAGAGAGTTGAATGAGCTGTTTGTTGAAAGGAACGCGTTTATCGCATGAAAGTATTTCATGTTATGATTCTCTGTCACGACTAAAAAGCTGGCATTCATGTTTTATGTGCGTTAACACTCCATAATTGCAGCGGGGATTTGTAGGGGATGCATGGAGCAAAGTCAGCGGTGAGCCTCTGCCTGCTCACTAGATTCGCCCCGAACAGGGTTCTTTTTTATTGATTTTGTTTTACCCTATCAGAAACACGGTGATCATTTAAATGAAGAACATGGTTCCTTTCTTTCATTTTGAACAATAATCTAGAAAAGGTTTTCCTTCTCGAATTTTTCTGAGCGTTTCCTTTTATGACTCCGTGCAAATCTGTCGTATTCAGTCAGATAATTTTTCAAGAATTCCGCACAATCTTATTTAGAATGAGCTCTCAGAATACCTCTAGTCTGAATTAAAAAGTATTGATTCTCAGAGTTTCAGATTGGCTCCGGAATGGCTCGTTTAAGTAATTGTGCATCTCTCAGGTTCCTCTTTTGTTTCTTGTCGGTATGCCATTAGATAATTTCATGCGAATCTCTTATCACAAAAGGAAGGTGAATAGTGGTAAACATGCAACTTTAGGAACAGAAACATAATTATTTTTGATGAGATCGAATTGGTAAATTGCTTATGGCATGAGTCTAATGAAGGTGATTCGATCAATTTGATTGGCATTGTATAATGTATTAAAAATCTGCTTTCCCTCTCCTGAATATAGTTAATGCTTATTGAAAATCGTTCCTTATACATGGTTCATAGATTAACAAAATCGTAACAGGCAATCAGGTTCGAAGTCTTCATGGGCGATTGGCCTGAGTACGGAGGGAGTGCTGAAGACGCCTTCCCTTGACCACATGCACGAGGAGTACACCAGAGAAAACTTTGATGACACTGTTACGGCAGAGGATCCTCTCGTCAGTAACCTCTCAGCATTCTGGTTTGTACCACACTCAGGAATGTTCTCTCTGGCATCTCAGGTACGTCATCTGAGTGAAGGCCTGCGCTCTGGCTGCCGGTCGAGTCTGGCCAGAGCCATTACTCTGGTCGAGTCTGGTCATCCGAGGAAGAGGGCGCAGGGAAATGTCCTGGTCGGCGAAATGCTGAAAGAGGAAAAGAGAAAATTGGAGAGCGATGGAATCAAATCACTCATCTTCCGAATTGGTATTCGCACTTAGAAACAATCGAATATGCATCCATTATTACAGTAAATCCTTTCTGAATCGAAATTATAGACATAATCTATAGTTATCTCGAAAATTGAGTCAGAACTGGGTGAGAAAGACTGAGAAAAAGATTATGTGTTTTAAGCCATCTCGGGCAGTCCGGGTGTGGGGAAGTCGACGTTCATCGAGGCCCTCGGTAAGGAGTTGACCGAGAACAGGGGCAAGAAACTGGCTGTGCTCACTATCGATCCGACGAGTGCCGTCACAGGGGGTATCAAATACTATATTAAACTTCTCAGTATTACTTTAACATTCAGATACTCTGTTTTGCTTGAGATGCAAAAGGTTTGAGGAGACTATGATTACATTGAGAACTAAGCTGTTTGCTTCCCTGGCTCCCTTCTTTTACACTTGTTTTCCATATAACAACCGCTTGCATTATCATATTGATAACAGATCGCTTGCATCTTTATGAACGCTTTGTTATTTGTTTTGCTCCTCTCTCCTCTCCTATTCTCGAAAACCTACTCAGTCCTTTATTACATGCTTGACTCCGGTGTACCTCGAGTTTGTTCCAGGCTCCGTGCTTGGTGACCTGACTCGCATGCAAGAGCTGTCTCGAAACCCGCAAGCCTTCATCCGGCAGTCGCCCACGTGTGGATTCCTTGGAGGTGTGACCAGAGGCATCCACGAGGCGATCATTCTTTGCGAGGCAGCTGGATATGATGTCGTCATCATCGAAACTGTTGGTTAGTGCTCTAGATAATCTATCGATTAGCCTGACAAGGAAGAAAAAGACATTGGCTGCAGGGGTCGGCCAGTCGGAGATATCAGTGGTGGACATGTGCGACATGCTGTGTCTGCTGCTCTCGCCTGCTCATGGAGATGAACTGCAGGTGAGTGGAGTCTCCTTCTGATATTCATCAAGAACAAGGTCTAAAATCATATGGAAAATGTATTATTTGGTTCAATATTACATTGTAAATCTTGATTGGATCAATGATCAATAGTCTATTCATAAAGAGTTAAAGAGCTGCAGGGAGTAAAACGTGGAATCATGGAGATGTCGGATCTTTTGGTAGTGACGAAGGATGACGGAGATCTGCGTGCAAAGGCGAAGATGGCGCAGGCGGAGTACATCTCCGCCCTCAAGTTCATGCGGCCTCGGGCAGCAGAATGGCGGCCAAAAGTCCTCCGATCCTCGGCCTTCGATGAGCCATCAGTCGCCCGTGTCTGGGAGGTGATGGACGAGTACTGGAGTGTGGTGGGAGATTCGGGAACACTCCTGGTTTCTTCCGTTCTTACTTACCCTATACAGAATAAAGATATAGTATAATTATTTATATAAATATTAAATGTATGAATAAATCGTATTTGAAAAGACCAAGGAATTTTTGTATGAGATTTACAGAGGAGAAGAAGTCAGCAGATGAAGAAATGCATGTGGACTCATGTACACAACGAACTCATTCGTTTTTTCAAAGAGCAGCCGAAGGTAGCCCGATTACTCCCCAAGGTATCTTATAATTTATTGATTTGTCAAATATCATCGATTAGTACTTTCTCAACTCAACCGCTCACGAAAAAAAGTCTAAGTTGCATTAAAACCTGATATGATATTGTGATGGTCTATCATTTCATGATCAAATGAAGACACTTTACTGTTCTTTTCTGACCATGCCTTTCTTTTTATTAGCGACGCGATAAATGGATTAATATGTTTATTATTGTATTATGTTAATTAGTTGTTATCATTATGTGTTCTAGGTGGAAGAAGCGGTCTCAAAAGGAGTTCTTACTCCTGGCAACGCAGCGGAAAAGCTCATACGAGAGTTTTTTAGGACTTGAGCTTTACAAACACTCTGTCGTATAATATTTAAAATTTAACATGAATCTCTTTAAAAAACCACTATAGTCTTGTACAAACCGAGTTTTGCTGATTATGTAGTTGATAGTTTTAAAGTTTTAGTATTTGCTTAGTTTAGATACTTTCTTTATCATATATGACTCTAGTCGAATCATCGTCTGGTGAACAAATTAATATCTTGTAAAAATATGAAGCTTGAAAGGTAAATAACTTTATGAAAGATGGTTGGTAAAGTATGAGTTTGTGAGAGTGATTTCATGGAACTTTAACCAATTTGCTGTTCTTCATATACGAGTTGCTATTGCTCTCTTTTTTATTAATACCATTGTAGCGAATAATACATTCGGATAATCTTTATCTTGCCTCTTATGCTTTCTGAGAAAGCACATTCGTTCCATGTTCATGTTGTATAAAGTTAATTAAAAAATACCCAGTGAAACGAAAGTTGCGTTTTGCACCGCAAGCACACAATTTATCTTGTTGGTTAGGGTATGGTTTAAGTCGCAATATTCAGGGTTTATCGATTGGAATCGTAATACTGGCGTCAATGAGTCTATTCCTCACACATGTAGGGTTATACGGTTTTGATTGGTTTTACTGTGGCTATCTTTTTTGAAAATTGCTATTTGTGTTTTGCTGTGCTGTGGCTATTTTTGAAAAGGGAAAAAACAGCCCTGTCTTAAATGATGAAGCGGCTGCAATGTTATGGATTTTGCAACCCACTTGAAAATTGGATTTTAGACATCAAAATTCCTTCTTTTTGTTGCTACCCTTCTCCATGAAACAGAACATTCAGTTTTGCGAGATGATTCTTGATTACAATTCAACAAAACCACAACGAATTCCGACTATCAACAAATTTTTAACATTATAGGGTTTGAAAATCGTTGATTCTCGGGACCAACTTATGAAAAAGGAGAGTTTGCCTGGCAACATAGTCTGTAATTTTGTAAATCAGCAAGCTGACTGATTCAGACAAAAATGGCTACTAACCGATTTCAAGCAGACTACGGTAAAAGAGCGGCTGGATGCAAAAAGTGCAAGGGGCAACTCACAAAAGGAGTCAGTGTTATTATTGGGGTAGTAATGTATGTAGAGCTTCTCCGAGCATCAAGCATGAGAATAGAAGAGCGAAGAAAATCATCGTATTCACCTCTGATTTTCACACTCAGCAGTCTAGCGTTTTCAATGACCTGGCTTGTAGTTTTGAAGGGAGACGGGAGACAACCATTCTGTTTCTTACTACCCGGTTAAGAGACGTCTAGATCAAAAATACCAACTATGAGGACACGGAAAGCTTTCAAGAGAAATGAAATGCGTGCAAGAAAAATAGAGAACGCCATAAAAACACAGAAACGTACTCCTAACTCTTTGGGTAGCTTACAGATTTTACCCGAAGTGTAGAGAAAAACCCTGCAAGCAATCAACTGTTATAGGAATGCCGCTTGGCCAAAATATCTCCAAATCCGTTCGTACAAAATCCAGACGGTGGCCCTCCACCGGACATGAAACAGTACTTTCACCCAGCTTGCCTATTCGAGACCTTTAAGAATGCTAGAGCGACTACCAAAGTGATTGAGGAGCCTTCGGATATAGAAGGTGAGACATAGAAGACATCTGCGATCCGTCACTCTTTTAAGTTGTCATGAATTGCTGCTTTTGAAAAACAACGATCATCGAAGAGATAAATAAAAGTGCTTATATTAAAACAGACATACTTTTCATTTAATCTGACGAGTTCAAATTAACAAAGAGTGTTTTTTTTCTTTCTATTTCAAATAGTGAATGCTGATTGGTTTTCAGGTTACGGTGAGTTGGAAAAGAGTGACAAAGAGGTAATTCTGAAGCTTATCGAGGAATTGATGGAGAAAAGAGTTGGTCAATCTTACTCAATATCATTTACTATTTAGGCGAGTCTAACAAAATTTTGTTTTGTTTCAGCTTGGTGCTTATTCACTTTATTCACTTTTTTCAAAATGAAAAATTTTTCTACTGTTGTTGTTGCCGGCAAGCATCCCGCATCGAAGACTTGGTTATGAACACTCTCTTTAATGAGAGAAGTTCTCGTGTTCTTCGGACAAGATGCGTCCGGAGAAGGGTTTTGATGTCCTTTGCAGTCCTGAGACTGTCATGCTGCACCTTGTGAAGGCGGACATCGTTGTAGCAACCTGTTTATGCTATAGGCCTTGTGAGTGGGTGGTCAAGCCGGCCTAGCATCGTTTTGGGTGGGAGTAGAGACGCCTCGCCTGTCGTTGACCGGAGATAGGCAAGAGGCTATTTGACTGGCGCCTCGACTCGCCATTGAAAAGTATAGCGGAGTATCGGCTGATGTTTTGTCCGGTGGCATGCCCAGGCCGGTCCGGCATCACCCTCCTTTGACGAGCTATACTACCCAGTTTTGGTCCGCGGCGGGATTTCTCCCGCTACCTCCCAGCCCGAATTCTTCGTAGGGAGGCATCCCTCTATCCGCCACCTGAGGTCGCGCTCGATTCTGGACTGGATGATCCGGCTCCATCCGTGACAGGCTCTTAAGGCTGTAGAGTCACGAATGGCCACTGTTTCCAGTGTGTTTCGAGAAATTTTTCTACTTTTTTCACTCGCTTGAAAACAATCTTATCTTCATTACAAATGTTACTAGTTTTTTTTACTTCGCGCTTGAGAAGCTCTGTTATCATCGATGAATTCAAGGGAAACAAAGGGGCTGCGAAATCGAGCATGACGAGCATGAAAGAAGAGAAGAAGAACGCAACTCCAGATAAGGTCGAAAAATCAATAACCCCGAAAAAGGCAGAGAAGTCAATTACTGCAAAGAAGGAGGACGATTCCTCGGTGAGTTGTAATTAATGATCTCTCTGTCAACACTCAATCAGTACTTGTTTAAACAGAAGCTGAAGGGGAAAGCCGAAAAAGAGCCTTTTTCTCTGCCTAAAGCAGAGAAAAAGAAGGAAGACGAGGAGAAATTCAACGAATCCAGCAAATTCAATTCCTTTTATCGCGTCAGTTTTTTCTATTTCTTTCTTATAACTTTCTTCTTTCTTGATTAATACGATCCGCAAGCCGTGAGAAGGATGAGTTCTAATTCTTATGCAGAAGTTGAAGGTTTTAATGTTGAGATCATCACCAAAAGAACACTCGTTAGATTTTCATTCGAGTTGAGTTGATCTACTGAGTGCTATTCTATATATTAGAAACGATCTACTGAGTGCTATTCTATATATTAGAAACGATCTACTGAGTGCTATTCTATATATTAGAAACGATCTACTGAGTGCTATTCTATATATTAGAAACGAAGAATACAGTATTCTATATGTTTACCTTCTTGAAGTTCTGCAAACTCTGCGATGTGATCGCTTCTCTTCCGAAGTACAAGGACAAGTCAAAAACACTTTCTGCTTTCATCACCAAAGGTTATTTCATTCTCTGCCTTCAGAGTTCGGAAAAGATAGAAGAAAGAGAGAGATGATGAGATGAAGACAGCAAGGGAGAGAGAGAGAGAGGGGAAGATAACGAGAGAGAGAGAGAGAACGAGTTAGAGAGAGATACGGAAACATAGAGAAAGAGGCGCTCGTAGAGTTGAAGACATACAGAATTAAAACATGAAAAATTTGAAGAAAAAAGACTTCAGAAGGCTACGACGGCGACACAGTGACTTTGTTTCGCCTTCTGCTGCCTTCGATCGATCAACGAGTCTACAATATCAAGGAGAAGCAGATTCTGAAACATTTTGCTAGTGTACGCATTTTGATTCCTCTCTGCTCTCAGTTTCGCTCATTTTTATACATACATATTATATCTTCTTTGAAAATTCATTTTGTTTCATCATCGTGCCATCAAAAAGATTCATACTATCACTTGAAAGTTTCGGTCAATTAATTTCAATGAGTGAATTGAATAATCCAAGAACATTTCTTATATCTATCAAGTTTTTTTTCTTCAAAATGTATGATCTTTTTGATTGAATATGTAGAATTATAGTGAAAACTGCGGATTAAAGAACAAGTTGAAGGCGTTCTCCCTAAAACATGAAGAGCTGCTGGCATCTTACCAGGAGAGTGGAGACGTATCTCTGAGCATCAGCCAGGTTTTCGAGAAGAAGAAGGACCTCTCTGCTGTGGCCAAGTCTTCTGATTGGAGTATACAGAAGGTGACACCAAAGAAAAGTATAAATAATTCTGAAGAAGGTTTTTTTCAATGCAGATGGATCGATGGCTGGAGAAACTAGCCGGTCTCTCCGGGGATCATGAACAGAAAGCGCATCTGCAATTCGCGGCCAAAAGGTCTTTTTTTTAAAACTTTATTTTAAAATTTTTGTTTTGTAAGGTTATAGAAAGGTTCATGCGGCTACAAAAGATTTTCATCTGTTATCACCTAACAGAGATAAGTTAAATGCGTCAGCAGGCTCTCGGAATTTGCTGTTGTATTGTAGGTTAATCCCAAAAAGTGTTCTTCGTAATAACCCTTCGCAAAATAACTTTTGGATGCAATAGCAGTTGAGCCTCTCGAACCAATTTTTTGGCTGAACGGGAATCGAATCTGTAGTCTTATGCGTCGTGGCAAGAAATTCAACTGCTCAGCTACATACTAGTGTAAACTATCCGGTGAATTTTTTTGCCTTCTTATGCGGCGGCGGCGTTATTAAGGCTGTCTGCACTTGAAATCAAGTACATGCTTCGTCTCATCAAGAAAGACCTTCGAATCACCGCGGGTGTCCGTCACATTCTAGATGGACTGGATGCTTCAGCGTACGATGCTTTCCAGGTTTGCCTTGTTAATTATGTAGATGTACTGTAGATATCGTACCCAAGGGGAAACTGAGATCCTTTTCAGTCATGCCGAGACCTTCCAGAGCTCATCCGGAAATTGCAGAGAGGCGAGAAGCTGGTGACGGGGTTGCAGTTGGGGACACCAGTCCTCTCCCATGCTTGTTCGCTTTTTGAAAAAGTTTTGTTCTAAAGCATATCCTCTTGAACTGTAGGAAAGCATATCCTCTGAACAACAAATTTGGGTAGTGCTTGCGAAGCTCTTACATTTCCTCCACTGATTCTACCTGAGTATGTCTGTATCTCAACTTATCTCAGAGTTAAGATTATCCTGCTCTTAACGAGATATTTTTCAAAGAAGAGGGCATATTTTTCATAATTTAGGCAGAGGCGTGTGGAAGTGTGGATATGGTGATGAGTCGATGCGCAGGAGACCTCATGGCTGAGATCAAATACGACGGAGAGAGGCTGCAGTTGCACAAGAACCAGGACTCTTTCTCCTTTTCTCCAGATCTCTCAAGCCGGTGCAAGACCACAAGGTTTCTAGAGTCAATCCACTCTTACTAGTTTTTTTTGTTGCTTTTATCCAACTCACTGTTCTATTAGCCTAGTCACTTCCACTTCTTCCTCTATCCAGAAAACTCATCAGTCATCCAAATTAGCACCACTTCATCATCATCTTCTTTATATTCATCTTATGATTGTTATAAGATGTTAAAAAACAATTATAATTCATTCAGCAAGAAGGCATAGCACTTACATTGCTTTCGTATAGTAGAAAAAAAAATCATTAATAAATCAACATAAGAAAATTAAAAGAAATGTTGTGATTCTCCACCTACATTAGTGGGTGGGAACTATTGTATTTAAAATGTTACAAAATAATCAGAAGAAATGCTCAATTTTTAATCATTGTTCATTGTTGCATTTGTACGATTCGTGAACGAGTGAATTAAAGGTTTTCTTCTTCTCATTTCGCCTTTTTCATGAAGTTTCAATTGTTCGTCATAAGTCAATTATCTCAGATGGCCCTTCTGCAGTCCGCCGTGCAGGAAGCTTTTGTTGACGGAGACAAACTCATTCTGGACGCAGAGATTCTGATGGTAGATACGACGACTGGCAAACCGCTACCTTTTGGAACACTCGGTGATTTGATCTCTTGATGCTGTTCTCTTTGATGATCTACCCGGGCAGTCGCCTCTTATTTCTTTCAATAATATGGTCATTACTGAAGCACGCCATTCACGCCAGTTCATTACTAATGCAGGCCACTGCGCGGGCAACAGAGAAAGAGTGTTTGACGCACTATTATGTTTTTTTTTATATACGGTCTAATTAGCCTAAACCGTACGGCCTCGTTAGCGTAAACTTTTGCCTAAACCTAAGCAGATAAAAAACTTCAAAAACTAACGAAAGCGCAAGAAGCAAAGAGAAGAATTTTCCCGCGCAGTGGCGTGCATTAGTAATGAACAAGCGTGAGTGGCGTGGGTGGTGTGCTTTAGTAATAGCCAATAATATGGTTTCAATTTGCAGGAATCCATAAGAAAAATGACTTCAAAAACGCTTCCGTCTGTCTATTTGTTTTCGACATTCTGCTCTACAACGAAGACATCCTGATAAAACAAGTTTGTCTTGTCATTCCAGTAACATTCTTAAAATACCTTTTAAAACTATTTAATGATTATTTTAATCAATAAATAATTTTAATAATAATAAGATTATCATTAGACCCCTGAGTGAACGGCGAGGTTTGCTCGAGCAGCACATGAAAGAAGTGCAGAATCGAGTGCAGCTATCCAATGTTCAACTCATACGGAACGGGGACAAGAAGAAGCTGAACGACCTCATCTTCAAAGCCATCGATGAGGGACTCGAAGGACTCGTCGTCAAGGCGAGTCTTCCCCTTCTCTCTTCTTTTTATCTCTCTCTTTCTCAATCTTCCTTTCTTTTTGTGAATCGAGCTATTGGCTTTGTATTGAGTTATAGGTGTTTTTGTGAGGTCACTCACCGAACTCTTGGGAAGATGAATTGAGTTGTTTCGGCCATTTGCTCACCCACTTGTATTATCAGCCTGAATTTCTTGCAACGGGCGATCAGACCGGGAGTGAAACTATTTGGGTGAGTAAGTTGTCCATTTGAGAATTGTTTGATGGGTTTACTACACTGCGCGTCATAATTATGCTCGCACCCTATTTTTTCAGGTTTTTCGGAAAAATAAAAAAGACTGCAAGCTGTAAGATATATCAATAGTTCAATACTGTTTCAGAGTCATTGTCTCTAAATTTGGTGTGAATTGATCGACAAATAAGTTTTTTCACAATCTTTATTGATTTCCGACCGCGTCATAATTATGCTCGCACCAGATTTTCACAACAATAACAGCACAAAAAAGTTTTTTAGCTCTATTTTAGTAAGCTATTGGCTCACCAGATGACTTTATGACACTGAACACACGATTTGGCATTGAATAAACTAGGTTATGAAGCGTCTGTGGACTGAGAGACTGCCAGGAGTCGCTATCGCGTCTTTGAGCTCTTGTACACTACAAAACT
>OZ057404.1:24311753-24332090 GCA_964056735.1 Allodiplogaster pararmata | reverse complement strand
TTTCGACTCGTATGAACTCAGACGACTATCAGCAGCTTCTAGGCACTCATTTGGTTCCATTCCTGCGGCAGCGTGGTCGTGCACAGTACACCTTTCAGCAGGACAACGCCGCCATTCACGTGAGCAATTCGACAAAAGCTTGGTTTGCGTCTAAGCGAATCGATGTCATAGATTGGCCGGCATGCAGTCCTGACTGTAATCCTATCGAGAATCTCTGGGGCATCCTTGTGGGGTGGGTCATATCTATGCAAATGGAAAACAGTTTTGTAGTGTACAAGAGCTCAAAGACGCGATAGCGGACTCCTGGCAGTCTCTCAGTCCACAGACGCTTCATAACCTAGTTTTTTCAATGCCAAATCGTGTGTTCATTGTCATAAAGTCATCTGGTGAGCCAATAGCTTACTAAAATAGAGCTAAAAAACGTTTTTGTGCTGTTATTGTTGTGAAAATCTGGTGCGAGCATAATTATGACGTGGTCGGAAATCAATAAAAGATTGTGAAAAAACTTATTTGTCGATCAATTCACACCAAATTTAGAGACAATGACTCTGAAACAGTATTGAACTATTGATATATCTTACAGCTTGCAGTCTTTTTTATTTTTCCGAAAAACCTGAAAAAATAGGGTGCGAGCATAATTATGACGCGCAGTGTAGAGTTGCATAAAGTAGCAACACGGAACAAACTTTGCAGTGGTTCTTCTTGTTTGCATGTCTCCCCGCCGTTGAATCATCTATCTTGTTCAAATCAAATATGCAGTATTTATCTACTACCTTTAACGTTGGTGTTTCCTACAGGATACCCTGTCGATATACGAACCAGGAAAAAGAAGATGGTTAAAAGTGAAGAAAGACTACTTGAAAGTTGGAGGCTTGGCTGATTCCGCCGATCTCATTCTGCTGGGAGGATACTATGGCACCGGAAATCATGGTAGGCCGAGACGTTTGAAAAGAAAGAATAACACCGGGTCATGGCGCAGATAATCATTGGAAGATTAATTTTGGATGTCATGGCAACATTAATCATCGGTAAAAATCAATAAGTCGGTCATCGAAAAGAATGATTGTAACTATCAACTTTGTAGGAGGAATTCTGTCGGTCTTTCTAATGGGCGTCTATGACAAGAAAACTGAGAAGTATCTCACTGTAACCAAGTGTGGGAATGGACACACGGACGAGCAGTTGGAGAAGATCAATAAGGAGCTCAGCAACAAGGTTGAACAGCTGTAATTGGAATACACTAAATAATGTCAAATGCGAAATAGTTGCAGATGAAGAAAATTGGGAGAGAGTTCAATGCTCTTCCGTCCTGGCTTGACTGCCATCGGGCGCTCGTGCCAGACTTCATCATCGAAGACCCCTCAGAAGCCCCCGTTTGGGAGATCACAGGTTCATGTCGAGAGAAAACTTAATATATTCCTATCTTTGCGAAGAAACGCTGAAGAGGAAAGGGTGAAAAATAAGAAATTAACGAGGGAGAGATAAGTTCTTTCGATCTCTTTTCGAAAGAGGGTGCTTGATGCAACAACAACCTACTCAACCTTAAGGTCTGATAGAACATCAAGTGATGTAATGAACCTTCTCCTTCGTAATGCAAGGTTTCTGAGGTCTTGAAAATTGTCGAAAGAAATTTTTAACGAACCATCTTTGATGATATGGTTTTCTCAGCGATCTATTCTCTGGCGATGAACAAATTGCTTTAATTTGAAGAGCTTGAATGTTTTGATACCTTGTTCGAACTTCAGGCGCAGAATTTTCGCGCAGTGATAGACACACCGCTCACGGCATATCGATCCGATTCCCTCGAGTTACGAGGATAAGAGATGATAAGGATGTTAACACTTCCACTTCCCTTCAAGAGTTGCAGGTTCTCATTCAAATCGGTAAATGAATTAAAATTGATTATATAATTTTTACTGGCATGAATCGATAATTGAATAATTTCAATCGTTTACAGAAGCTATTCGAGAACTCCAAGTGCCGGAATGAGAAGGATGAAAGCGAGGAAGACGAGATTCCGTTGTATGCTCATCCGAGAAATGGGGGAGGGGATGCGAATATGGAAGAGGTTTCTCTTTTTGGACTCTCATTTTCTTTAGTCTTTGGATCGTGATATATTTAAAGGAAGACAAGAAAGAAAGGGATACAAATGAGGAAGGAGAGAAGACAGCTCAGACAAGCAGTGACAAAGGAGAGCTGCGGAATAACACACGGCACAAAGGTTGACATTTCTTTGATCGAATTTTCATTATTATTCTACTAAAATTAGTCTTTCACACCAAATAAAACTGTTCACGATCGATTCATCATATATCGATTATCTTGTCTGACACTTGCTTTACAGGGAAGAAAGGAAAAGGACCCCAGAATAAGAAGAGGAAAGTGGACGAAGCCAGTGAAGAAGAAATTAGTGAAAGCAGTGCCGATGATACTCCTTCCGACTTGAATACGCCCGTGAAGAGGTGTCCTCTTCTCATTACTTGGGGTCATATGTAGGGTCTTGATGGATATTTCATACCTGGAGGTTCTTCATCACCCAGTGTGCATTACCATTTCAACGCGTTTTTCAATGTTCTGATAAGTGAAAAGGCATGAAATCTTGGTTCGTCATATGTTTTTTATCGAATAGATATTATAGGCCTCAAAATTAGAAAAAAAGATTTTGTCAAGTCTACTGTAACAATAAAATGCAAAGAAGCATGATGCAGGGGAAAGAAGCGAAGAGGACATGAAAGTTCATCTGATTCCTCGTCTGAAGAAGACTCAGATTCTGATTCTGACAGAGAAGAGGTTCTTCCAAAGGGGAAGGACCGAAGGACTCCTTGCAAGTTAGAGCACTCATCTACATATTCATTTGTTTCTGACCGTGGTAATTTTTGGAATGTGCATGAATGTTCTAACTAGTTGGAATTGCAGATACGGTAAGGATTGTTATCGGAAAAACCCCACGCACCTGGCCAGATATTCTCACCTGGACAAGCAGTGACAATCACTGGTTTACGTTATTTTTGTGTTTCGTTTTGACCCTCTCTCTCTCTCTGATAACTTTACATTGTAATGAACACGGACTCTTAATATTTCAGCTTTGTACTTTTGTTGTTTGAACGTTTCACTTTTGTATTCTTTCTTCAATTGAGGGATGAGTTATACAATAAAGTAAATATTCCAGAAGGTGAAGTATATATCAGCAAGACAAAGCAACCAGTGCACCAATCCTTCGTCTCTGGATTCTCAGTTAACCTAGTATTCAAATGCGGTACTATAAAAAATTGTGCAGTAAATGTGCATCCATCCAAGCCTCTATCAAAAAAAACACTTTGATACAAATTATTTCCTGCTTTAACACTGAATCGCGTGACTGTGTCATATCCAAGTCACTCAATCGTTCTTCACTAAAGCTTTCCTTTTCAGTTTGAAAAAATAAAATTCCGCATACATACAAAAACGAATACCTATAATTTCAGTTCACTCAAAACCAATTAATATACACTAGTACTTTTTCGATAGGAACTGAAGTTAAATTGCGTCCGCGGCTCAAAAAATTTTCAAACGCCTTCTACTCTCTATTCAAATGAGGAGTGAGCCTTCTACTCTCTATTCAAATGAGGAGTGAGCCTTCTACTCTCTATTCAAATGAGGAGTGAGCCTTCTACTCTCTATTCAAATGAGGAGTGAGCCTTCTACTCTCTATTCAAATGAGGAGTGAGCCTTCTACTCTCTATTCAAATGAGGAGTGAGCCTCAGAGAATACATGCATGAAACTCAAACAAATTTTCCACCTCTAGAACTCTAACATTTATATTACTTACAGAAATAGAAATAGGAGGTCTTTAGCAGGGGTTTCAAGGGGAATGCCTACTGAGAGAAAAGTGAGAATATTTATCAAGTATATAAAAAATATTCAAGTCTATTTCTAATAGCGAGACCTTTTCTAATCACCTAAAGAGTCTTCCCATTAGTTCACTAACACCGAACCAAATTAAAGAATAGAACTAAATATTATACAAATATTTCAAGTACTCATGCTTCAATTGATCTATTTAACTATATGTGTCCTGAAATAAACTTTAAATAATAATGTTTAAAGTTTGTGTTTAGCTTAGTTTCATTGTAAACTACCGCCCGACTGCCAAAAGCCTCTTCGGTGTCTTACACCAAAAGACAGTCCATGTCTCCAGAGCTCATTCTTCCTTTTCTCATATTCCCGACCCATTCTGTACATGGAATAAACAATACAATACAAGTACCTTCGAAAACAGCGCGAACCGTTAGATTCTCTATTCATCGTAATATTTTATTGTCCGAATTCAAGATAGAAAGCTCACAATATTTTTATGAAACACATATTGGCTTCTTCCTACAGCATCTTCTTCACTGCCCTCCCAGAAGATGAGAACCACGTCTTGGAAAACCCGAATGATGTCATGCGGAGGCCCAGGCTCCCAGGGCCTCCAAGTCATCTTCCTCTTGTTTTCTGGCCTTGGAGGGAGCGGCGGGTTGCGGTAGCTCCTTGGTCGGGACGTCAGGCAGAGAAACGGGCGTTGGTCGAGTGTCCAGAAGCTGCTTGTCCAGCTCTTCCTGTAATAAAACGGGTCCGACAAAACTTAGAATTTCTGGAAATCGGGAGAGCAAAAAAATTCCCTATATGTTTAAACCAGTTCATCCAAATCAATGTGCTGCGTTTAATAACTTTGTCTTGATATAAAAACAAAGATACTTTCTCGTGTAAGCAGATCCAACTGACCTGTTCCAATTCTTCGAGCTCTCTTAGGAGATCATCATCGTCGACAGCATTGCCAAAGCCAACTGGGTTGGAAATGGCCTCGGCGATCTCGTTAGCCACTTCTTGCTGCTCCGCGATGTCTTCCATCAGATCGTGCACCTTGAAATCAACACTCATATCCACACATTGCTTCAACGAAACATTGAAGAACCGATTTAAATAACCATATCCGATCATCTACAGGCGGTTTCTTTGTACCCCTCAGCAGGGGTTAACTAGTAACCAGATCGGCTATGTTGGTGCGTACATATTCGCGCCTTTCTTCACCTTCCGTTCTGTTCTATTTTCCCTTAAACTGCCCTTATCTTTCTTTTAGTCTCTCCAAATCTTTTCCAATTCGCTAGGCACGTACAAAAATTCCTGAACCGGTCACTTGCAACGCCTACCCCTCATCATTGCTAGCCGGACTGGAGCACCCCTGTTGTTAATCAGACGCTTTTGAATGTCGTACCGAATTCAGACAAAGTCTTCAACCTCTGATCAGAACAAAAATCTTAATTGTAATTCCAACCTGGTCGATGTCCATATTGTTGTGCGCAGACTTGAGCGCCTTGCTGGCCGAACTCATCACATTGAGAACTTCCGCGTTGGTAGAAGCATTCTCTAATGCTTGCCTCTTAAAACAGAATGTTACTTTATGTTCAGTTAACTGAAACCACAATATTCAAATAAGCTTCAGGTTTTAAAAAAAATGGCTCTTATACACTCATGGGCATACTAGACGCCAGACAGTGCAGATTGGCATTTTTGTTGATACGGCCTCGTTAGCGTAAAAATTTACTAAGCCTAAGCGTTTTTTAAAGTAAAATTTTTTTTTTTGTAAATTTTCAAAAAAATTCCCGAACTGGAGTCTCTGATGCTCAAAATGATCACATATGCAAAAAAAATCTTTCGAAACCGTAGCAATTAAAGTCAATTTTTCGTCTAGGATTCCAATGTCTGCAAGACAAAACGCAGGGTATGCTGCCTATGAGGGAATAAGAGCCAAAAAACTTATTGACCGCCCTTTTTGGAATTATAATGTAACAACCAACAACTAAGAAGTAAATGATTCAAACTTGGAACTCGAGTGTTTGCAGAACTCCATCCAGATTAGCCAGGTTCTTCTCGTATTGCCTCTTGCGATTGAGCGCATGCAGTGCTAGTCGCTTGTTCTTAGTACCGTGCTTGACTGCCGTCTGGATCTCCTGCAAATAACTTTTGTTGCATAAAGTCATTATTGTTCGAAAATTCGAAACTTTGTCTCGAAAAATTAATATGCAAAGCAAGAACTAATCAATTTTATTGCCGGTCCTACCTCTTTTATTTTCGCTTCCAAAAAGCCTTGTTTTTTCATGAGAAGTTCTTCTGTCTCCAACAGCTTCTGTATAGATTCCTGCGGAGTCGCAGCTGCTTCTGCTTTCTTACCACCGAAGATTTTGCCGAAAAGACTCATGATCTGCAACTAATACCCTTTAATCGAAGACAAACCACTTTAAAGTTGAGTTCAAAAAAGAAGAAAAAATAAACAAAAACTCATGTCATAAGTCGTGACATAGTCATGAAAAGTGGTAATTTTTACTAAAAGAATACTTTTGAAACTATAATAACCCTCTTATATCACGCCGTGACTAAGGGAAACACTCTCCGCCCCTTTGATCACTGGGAAGAAATGATTGCGTAGCAGCCCTTTTTTCATATTATTGGGGGCTGCTGCGAGTCGCGTTCTATGGCATCGCCGATATCGTTTGCGCGATATTGCGTTTTTTTACTAACTTGTGTGGTGATTGACACATCATCTGACTTTCAGGTTTTCTCAAGTAAAATCCGTAAAACTAGTTCAATCATGGACAAAGCCATAGCGGATAAGATAAAGAAGTTGCAGGCAAATGCTGAACAGGTGCGACTTGGAGGAAAGGTTTGTAAAGTTTCATGGTTTTTTGGGCGAGTTGTAATCGCATACAACATGTTCAACTCCTCTCAAGTGTTTCACGAAGTGCTTTGAAGGCTAAAACTCAGTTAACATAAAATATATGGTTTCCATAACACTTTTGCCGTAAATTCTCTTTTTGTTTTAAACTTGGACGGAGATTCTTAAAGGAATTGTTGTTTTAAAAATCTTCTTCATTCAACTTCTCAGAGAGTTAATTTGCATTAATTTATTTACGGAAGCTCTCTCCCATTTTTGAAAAAAATCATGGGTTATAAACAAAAAAATATATATAAACATAAACACGGAGGGCGACGCGCACATGTAGCCAGAGATTAAACGTGTCGATGATTTCAGGGAACTGCCCGCCGAAAGAAGAAGGTCGTGCACAAAACAGCCGCAACCGATGACAAGAAGTTGCAAAGCAACCTCAAGAAACTCTCCGTTACAAATATCCCTGGAATCGAAGAGGTGAGTTGTTTCCCGAAGACATTCATGTGTATTTTGAAACGATGATTTCGACATTTAATAATTTTTAAAAGCCGTTGTAGGTGAACATGATAAAGGAGGACGGATCGGTGATTCACTTCAATAATCCGAAAGTTCAAGCTTCTGTTCCCGCCAACACTTTCTCTGTAACAGGCGGTGCAGAAGTCAAACGTCAGTCACACTTTCTTGTTTCTCGTTCTTGATTAAAGCATTCATTGTTGGATGTCTGCAGAGATCACAGAGATGCTTCCGGGCATCCTGAACCAGTTGGGATCAGAATCCCTCACGCATCTCAAGAAGTTGGCAAACAACGTCTCCAACCAGTTTAAAACAAGCGACGAAGATGTTCCAGGTGAGTATAGCCCGACATGCATATTTCAAAAACCACCCACTCAGATTGAACTTCATCAGACTTTCTTCAAATAATTTTCTGAAATAACAATCGAAGGTTTTCTTACAAATGACCCGAGGCCACATACACGTACAAGCAGTGATTTTTTTTTGGAAATTGTACAGTTTGCCACCAACTCAGAGGAGATAAACTTTTCAAAAATTATGGTATATGCATACAAGTCTTCTTGTGCGATGAAATCTTTCATTTACAGGTAGTATACAAATGAGTTTTCGTATTTAATTTAGTGGTTGATTTCAGATCTCGTGGGAGATTTCGAGGAAGCATCTAAGCACGAGCACGGCAAGGACGGATGCAATGGGCATGATCACACTCACTCTCATGCGCCATCTCAACCGAACGATGAAAACCAAGCATAAGAACTGTTTGTTCACTGAGAGATTCCCCGATGATTTGAGCTCTCCGGATTAATCGCGTGACATCAAAATGAACATTTATGGTCGCCTTTTTTGTAAGTTTGCTATTTTCTTAGAGAATATTCAACAAAATAACTTTGTTAAATGAAATTGAATGGGAGAATATTCGTTTGTTTTGTTACCGACTTGGTCCAGGATATTTCACAAAATATAATCCTTCCCATGATAAATTGTTTCTTGAACGGAGAAAAAGTTTGCTTGTTGTTGGTCTCATGTGTTGTTTACTTTGTTATCTTTTCTATGGACAAGAAGATTTCAACCGAGAAGACTTCGAATAAACAGCATCTTTTTGAAACTAGTAACACATGAAACAGTTCGCGACCAAGAATGGGCGAAAAAATGTTCTAAACTTCATTGTGATACCTACGAAATTTTGAACAAAAGATCCCAACGGAATTTGATTTCTTCTCGATCAAACTGTTAGTGGAAACTAATCTGCTTCTGCCCCGCTCTACTCCAAATTACAGGGCTATGATAGGAATCTATATGTGGTAAAGCGTCAGACAGGCTTTAACAAGTTGTTCACCCTATCAGATTTCATAAAATCACGGAAAGTTACCACTTTATGTGATCTACTAATTTTCCTACCACCCCGAATCGAAAACCAACCTTTGGGACTAAATCGCAGAGAAATTGGTAAATAACAGAAAGTGGTTATCGATGTTTCATAGGGAAAGGGAAATTAAATGTAAGGGTGAACAACTTGTTGAAGGTCTCTTTGTGATGGCAGATGCCGGAAAAGCCTGATTCGTACAATGCACCATACACAACACTTTTTGCTCACATTTTTAATAACAAACTTTCTCATAGTTTATTTTTCCTAAGTTTAAAAAATGCAGCTATAATTTATTTGAAATCTTGGCTTAGGTTCGCGCTAACGAGATTGTAAAGCTTAGAAACCTAACCGTATGGGAATGTGCAAATAGTGCATTTTTCAAACACGCTTTTCGGCTTTGGTCCTTTGTGATGTCTTAAATCCCATTCTCTGCTTTACTGCTGTCAACTCACGCTCAGTTTTGTTAGCTGTTTTGGTTGATACCGTAATTAACTGAGTTTTGTGGAATTCTGCCCAGCATTTGTTTCACAAACTCAGATAGAAAAGTTTTGAGGTTTTTTACCTGCTTAGGCTCAGGCAATTGTTACGCTAGCAAGGCCGAACGGCTTAGGAACAACACGACGCGTCTTAGGAAAGAGACTGTATAGCTAAGGAGCGAGATCGAATGAGAGATAATATGAACGCGTTTTTAATTTTAGGCGTTTCGCCTAAAATAAGTCATGAAATATAAGTCAGATAAAAGAAGTCATGAAAATCGCCGAAAATAAGTCATCTATATATAAAAACATATATATATATATATATATATATATATATATATATATATATATATATATATATACAATACATATGAATTTCAATTTTTTGCGAGAGAATTATCACAAGCCTAGAAAGCTAACTTAAACTTGTCACAAAATTCAAGAGCGAGTTTGTTCGAATAACCTAGAATAACTAGAAGCAAGCGAGCGGTGACGGGCAGATGAAGGAGAGATTCGTTATTTCAGTGGAGAGTTTGGATAATATGAAACGAGTGAAAGGTAGAGGCAAGAAAAGAAGAGATTCGTCAATAATACTCTTAAGACTCGCTGGTTTTCGAGTATTCTAGGCCGCTCGCTTGGAAAAATAGTCAAATTAAAATGTTTGACATGAACAGGTAACCCATGATAACAAGTATCATGTCGGTTCTGGAACATACTGGGTTCGGAGTCATGCAAGCCATGAGCAGTAAGAAGAATTGAATAATTTTTCCTCCATTTCAAAACATGTCTTCCCAATAAACATGATGCCTTAAAACATGAAGACATGCAGGTATGGATAAGGGAGTAGCAGAGAAAATCAAGCAGCTCCAGTTGAATGCGGAACAAGTCCGCCTGGGGGGAAAGGTTGGTATTGAAGAAGTCAGGGGGAGAAAGTTCTCCATCAAGCGGTTCTCTCATTCGTAACGATGATCAACAATTGATGGCATTTGTGCGGTTATAATGTCTTGCTCGACAGTATTCGAGGAGAATTTTGTAATTTAGCAAAGAGCGGAAAATAGGGTAAAATTATTGCTCTTTAAGTGATCGTGTATCAATTCTGTGAGTTTGTGAACCGTGATCGAGAACATCGTGTATCAATTCTGTGAGTTTGTGAACCGTGATCGAGAACATCGTGTATCAATTCTGTGAGTTTGTGAATCGTGATCGAGAACATCGTGTATCAATTCTGTGAGTTTGTGAACCGTGATCGAGAACAAAAGTGATTTCGTTGAACTCGAAAAGATCAAGAAAGGTGTTTTTGACCCCCCTTTGATAACGCATAATGATGACAGCAAAAGTGGATTAACTTGAGTATATTAATTGACTCGTATAAAAAAGTTTTTGGTTAGCGAGTATATATGAAACCATAAAAACCACAAGTTATGTTTGATGAAACAGTGATTTAAATTTTTTTGTGATGCAGGGAACGGCCCGCAGGAAGAAGAAGGTAGTTCATAAGACTACCGCCGCCGATGACAAGAGGCTCCACAGTACCCTAAAGAAGCTCTCAGTCACTAATATTCCCGCTATAGAAGAGGTTTCAATTCATCACATTATGGTGTTGAATTATAGTGTTGTTGTGTAATCTTATGTTTAAGTATAAAAATGTATATTCTTTTTTGAAGGATTCTCATCTCAAAGATCATGTATTTGTTTGTTTTTTTTTCTAGAAAAGTCATTGGTGGTAGTCATCTCATTCAAGTTTTCTGATTAGGATATCAGATTACCACGTGAACTTGAGAAGTAAAAATAAAGTCGTTATAAAAAATATCTGCCACAATACTCGAATAGAGAAGCTTTCATGATTTATATTTGCCTTAGGCTAAAACTCTTCAAACTCATATCGAATATAAAAAAGCCGTGAAAGCTTTTCATTGATTTGTTGATTGCGTTTTAGTAAGGATATTTTCATGAAGTGATATGAACCACATGATAAGCGGAGCTTTGGTTGAAGGTGAATATGATTCGAGAAGACGGAACGGTTATCCATTTTACTAACCCCAAAGTGCAAGCTTCCGTTCCGGCCAACACTTTTTCCGTCTCGGGAGGAGCAGAAATCAAAGGTCAGTGATTTGCAGAAATAAAATCTATTCTGGAAGATTGAATCTCTAATAATTGAAAACAAAACTAATATATAATTATAAGATAGTCGCTCTGGCTACTCGAACTTTTGAATTTTGTATGACTTCGAATGGAACTTGCTTCAACTTTCAGTGAAAGACAAAAGGATTTGGGAAAGGGCGAGAATACAACATAGTCAAACGTTTACATCTGCAATCTTCCACTGAACTGTTGCGGGTTCTCCGATCAACTTAGAGTTTCAATTTGAACGCTTTATCAAGATCAACAAGCCACATCGGGGAATCATCGATTATGGGATCTGAGCGTTGAGCGGAGGTTGAGCGAGGCAAGCAGTAGCGATCGAAGTGCTACTCTTCCTCTTCTGTCGCTCAAACCCTTGAAAAATCACTAAAAACGTCCTTCTACATATATTCTGGTCTAAAGATGCGTCGAATAAGAACGGTCTAAAGCGTATTTTCACACGCCTAGCGAGTTTTAAAAAAAGAAATGGATAAAGACATGGAAAGTTGAGTAGAGTAAAAGTAGAATAGAAAGGTTGAAGAAGAGAATGTAGATCATATACGGAGTGAACATGTATTTGCCAACCTAGCTGGTCCGGTTACTATTTGATCCCTGCATTTATTATTTTTTTAGTATCTCGCACATTAGTGACAACTCCGAAAATTATCCAGCTCTGAAGGATCGATGTGTCAATTGCAAATACAATGAAACTTCTGGAGTTTTCCGCGTATAAGAAGTTCTTTGCAGAAATAACGGAGATGCTTCCGGGAATTCTCAACCAACTAGGGCCCGAATCGCTCAATCATCTGAAGAAACTCGCGAATAATGTCACAACTCAGTTCAAGCAAAGCGAAGAAGATGTACCAGGTCAGTGCTTTCTTCACTTTTAACCTATTTTTCCCAAAAAATCTAAAACTTTTTTGACTGGGGATATATACTTATGAGAAGCTACCTATGTAAGCTGAGTTTGACATATTGCGGGTAGCTGAGAAGCAGAAACTTGTTTGGTATTTGAAAAGATATGGTAATTGGTTCTTTTAGCAAGTGTTAATGTTTTAGATCTGGTGGGTGACTTCGATGAGGTGTCCAAGAATGAAGGCAAGGAAGAGGCCCAAGAAGAGAATAAAGACAAGGAGGAGATCAAGCAAGATGCACCATGACATTAAAAAAATCTTCGTTTTTGTCTCTCTCTTTCTTACTTTCTCCTTTTTCTTTCTCTTTTTTATTCCTCTTTTCGACAGTTTTCTCTCGCTTGGTGTTTCTCTTTTTCGAATTTCAATTTCTTCCTAGCCTCCTCTTTTATTTTTCTCTTTTCTCACTTCTCAAATTCTACCTTCTTATCTCTTCACTCTTCTCTATTGTCCAGCTTTTTTTCTTCTGCTTTTCATTTTATCTTTCTCCCTCTCGCTCTCCATTTGTTATCTCTGTCTCATTCCCTAAATTGTTAAGCGCCTCGAGCCTAATTATTGCATGTTTTCGCATGCGACTAAAACAAATCTGAAACCTGCTTAAAACTTTCTTTTTCGAATGCGGACATGTTTTGTTATGTCATTGGGTTAACGCCTACTCTCAACTGTGACACTCGATTTTTTGGTGCTTTCTGTTGAATGCCTTCTACATGGATTCGAGATGGAGTTGGCTGTTTATGTTGTTGAGTTAGTGCCATCGCGGCTGGAATTGTGTTCTCAGTAAGGCCCTCTTAGACTTCGGCTAGCTCTTTTTATCTTGACTAAGTCCATTTATTTGTCAATCAAGCATACGATATCTCACTTTTTCGTTGTAAATTTGCGTCACTTAATAAGGTTAACTTGGTATAATTTTTGTTGCCCCCCTTTTTAAGGCAGTATTGTATGACATTTGTTGTAACATTACACTTTATAAGAAGGTTTTTTCTATCCGCGGAAACTTGAATATCACAGAAGATTGGAGATGTGTCCACCTTCATAATATCTGAAAGGTTGTGCGAACCTCGAGATAAGCGAGAAGAGTTTCTTCTGCAGGTTTTGAGAAAACAGTCAAAAGAGATAATGGAAGGCTCGTCGACTTCTAATCAACCACAGATGCTTTCACTACGAGGTTTACTCCACAAACGTATCAATAACCAAAAAACTTCTAGAGCCCCAACATGATGTGTGCTACGAGGTTGAGGTACATCCACCGTGCAGGAAATATTAACTTACGAGTTTGAGTATGGAATGCTCGCATTGGAACAAACTGTTGCGAATTATTCAAAATGATAGGTTTTGAACCCGGAGTCCTTTGGGATAGGTTGGTGAGGATCCTTTTGAGTCCCGAGAAATTTTCTCCATCTACACTCGCACCGCAGTCGGCGATACTCTTCGCGAGAACCATTCGTTAACCGGAGAAAGGCAAGAGGCTATTTTACTGGCACCTCGACTCGCCATTACAAAGTATAGGGGAGTATCGGCTGGTGTTTTATCCGGTGGCATGCCCAGGCCAGTCCGGCTTCACCCTCTGACGAACTATACCAATTTTGGTCCGCGAATTGCAAGCCCGCTATCTCCAATGCACTTGTCCAACGAGACATCCTTCTATCTGCCGCCTGAGGACGCGCTCGATACCGATGAGGATAAACCGGTCCGTTGCGATAGTGTGAATCCTCTCGGCTGTAGTACAATCGAAGGCGATTTTTAAGAGAATCCACCCCATTCAAGGAGTCCTTAGACCCTATTCAAACACACTAAAACAACTGATGAAAAGAACTTTTCCCGTGATTTGTTAACTTGCATTTTGATTGGTGTTCGGCTACGGGGATGTTTTTAAAAGCTCGCGAATGTCGTAGTTATGCGATTGGCGCGACCACGACTTGCTGCGCCGGTGGGTGCGACTCTCGACCCGCTAGACGCGGTGAGCAAGAAGATCGAGGATATGGTAGCGGATACGGAGAGTGCCAAGTATCCCATCGGGGAAATGCTCCTTGCTCCGCAGCAGTTCGAGTTCGTCAAACATACATATGTTATTGATTTTCCTAAGCATCAGAGAATTAGACCACTTTTTAGTGCAGGTGTACATAAAAATAGATATGATGGAGCTTTGGAGGAAGGAAAAGGGGATTGAAATTGAGTTTCTGCAAACACGTAAACATTTGAAAATTTCTGTAAGTGAAACATTATTTTCTTTTTTTAAGTTTTTTATTATTTTTTCTTTTTTTAAAAAAAATTTGCGAAAAAAAGAGTTCTCAGCTGCTCATTTATCATTTTTCAGAAAAATTGGCAAAAAAACGCATTTCTGGGCGAAAGGCTTATAATAATGATAAGAACAGGGAGAGAGTGATTGATTCATAGAAAGGCAAGTGTAGAAAGATTGAGGACATGACGAGAGATGAAAGAGGGGCAATGAAGAAAGATTGAGGACATGACGAGAGATGACAGAGGGGCAATGAAGTTTCTGATGAATCACTGCAGAATTAATTTTTCCTGGGTAACAATGAATGGGAGGAAATGAAAATCAGCGCTTGGTTATAGTTATAATCTAACGCACTCTAAAAAACTGTCGTTGAAACACTAAGTTAGGAGTTTGATCTTGAGTGAAAATCTTTTTTGTGCAGGAATATATATCTGGGAGAGACTTTTTCATTCTTTATCAACTGTGTCAACGACGGAAGAGAAACTGTTTCCGATGTCAGTTTGAAGTTTAGATTTTGTCTTGATTTGTGCATTTTTATGAACTGCGTATAACGGACAAAGTTCTGCAATTTCAGTTAACATTAACATTCAGAGCCGCGAGGACCAAACAAGTAAATCTTATCAATTTTAATTTTCAAGAAGACTGGTGTTGAATGGGACGCGGGAAACGAATGTAAGGTAAAGGTATCGCTATTCATTTTGGGCTGAGCATAATGGTAGTATGCTCTGACTGTAGGGCGTAGAACCCCAAGCTCGACCCATGCAAAGATTTTCCACAACTGAGTATGTGAAAAAAATTTGGGCCAAAGTAGGCTGTTTTCACCACTCGCAAAAGAAGGGTGTACATCAAGAAAACTAGTTATAATGGAGTCATCGGTAAAATATGCCTTGGTTTTTCAAAAAGATCGACGGCTCAAGTAGGTTGAAAATTTCACTTCCAACCTTCCAACCTTACGAAACCGGTTGAGGCTGACTTATGGCTAATAAAACGTTCTATTCATGTAGAGGAATGAAGTTTTTTTTCTTTCAATTTTAGCTGAGAAAAATGTGATAGATTCATTTCTAGTGAGGAATAGGGTCGGTAGGTCGGTCGCCCTAGCAATTTTTTTTACCATTTGGTAGTTTACTTATGAATGGGATGGCAGACTTAGGAGAGAGACCGGCCGCGTGCGATAAAAAAATGAGAATGCATATGAACAGAGCATTTGTATCAAAAGCCTTTTTGAACAGCCTATAGATTCGACCCGCAGTGTGGGTTAGAGAAACACCCTGGTACATAGTGCTTGCATAAAACTTACTTTCCCCCCGCTCTACACATTAGCAGTGACAAAGGTAGCAGCCACTCCTTTCATCAGGTTAGGGATGTTCTCTTCCCAGGGAACCTGCTGCGAAGCGGGTATATTCATTATAATTCATCCATTAAATGATAATTAGACGTAAATCTTCAGCTGACGCGGGGAATATCTTAACGGCGCAGATCATCGCAGAAGTTAGAAATGAGTCAAACAGTAGTTCATCGCCATTTCATCTGTAGATACTGTTATTGTTTTTCTGTGAATGAATATCATTGAGAAAGTTTATTATCGTATCGCTCATATACATATTTCTATTGGTTCATGGTATGGTTATGTAGTCAATTTTTAATGTTGTATTTTCCGTGAAGTAATGTAAACTACAGATGTCGGTGAAAGTGGAGCTGCAAACATCTTCGCAGCGTCTCTTCCTGCCGTGCAGCGTTGCTGCAGCCGTCTTTGATGCAGGAGCCTCTCTCGGTCAAGTCATCTCTCATGAAGTCAAGGAGGCCGGACAACATATGTTAGCTACGTGTATCATCTGATTCCGGCCACAGTCGAGAATAATTTAGAGTCAAATTTCGTCGCAGTACAGTAACTTTCAAGAAGTTGATAGCATTTGTTGCAGACTCGTCTGCACGGCAATCTACAAGACGAAAGGCGGAGAAGTACTGCAGTTTCGGAAGTTCTTCAAGTTCCCTGTCTCGAAGCCTATCGATGTCAAGACGAAGTTCTACAATGCAGAAGACATTTTGGTGAGAGCCCAAGTTTATTGTGGGAACTGAGAAAGAGCACTAGTCTTATCCTTGGGGACTAAGAAAGAGTACTAGTCTTATCCTTGGGGACTGAGAAAGAGTACTAGTCTTATCCTTGGGGACTGAGAAAGAGCACTAGTCTTATCCTTGGGGACTGAGAAAGAGTACTAGTCTTATCCTTGGGGACTGAGAAAGAGCACTAGTCTTATCCTTGGGGACTGAGAAAGAGCACTAGTCTTATCCTTGGGGACTGAGAAAGAGCACTAGTCTTATCCTTGGGGACTGAGAAAGAGTACTAGTCTTATCTTTGGGGACTGAGAAAGAGCACTAGTCTTATCCTTGGGGACTGAGAAAGAGTACTAGTCTTATCCTTGGGGACTGAGAAAGAGTACTAGTCTTATCCTCGGGGACTGAGAAAGAGCACTAGTCTTATCCTTGGGGACTGAGAAAGAGTACTACTCTTATCCTTGGGGACTGAGAAAGAGTACTAGTCTTATCCTTGGGGACTGAGAAAGAGCACTAGTCTTATCCTTGGGGACTGAGAAAGAGTACTAGTCTTATCCTTGGGGACTGAGAAAGAGCACTAGTCTTATCCTTGGGGACTGAGAAAGAGTACTAGTCTTATCCTTGGGGACTGAGAAAGAGTACTAGTCTTATCCTTGGGGACTGAGAAAGAGCACTAGTCTTATCCTTGTGGACTGAGAAAGAGTACTAGTCTTATCCTTGGGGACTGAGAAAGAGCACTAGTCTTATCCTTGGGGACTGAGAAAGAGTACTAGTCTTATCCTTGGGGACTGAGAAAGAGCACTAGTCTTATCCTTGGGGACTGAGAAAGAGCACTAGTCTTATCCTTGGGGACTGAGAAAGAGTACTAGTCTTATCCTTGGGGACTGAGAAAGAGCACTAGTCTTATCCTTGTGGACTGAGAAAGAGTACTAGTCTTATCCTTGGGGACTGAGAAAGAGCACTAGTCTTATCCTTGGGGACTGAGAAAGAGTACTAGTCTTATCCTTGGGGACTGAGAAAGAGCACTAGTCTTATCCTTGGGGACTGAGAAAGAGCACTAGTCTTATCCTTGGGGACTGAGAAAGAGCACTAGTCTTATCCTTGGGGACTGAGAAAGAGTACTACTCTTATCCTTGGGGACTTAGAAAGAGTACTAGTCTTATCCTTGGGGACTGAGAAAGAGCACTAGTCTTATCCTTGGAGACTGAGAAAAAGCACTAGTCTTATCCTTGGGGACTGAGAAAAAGCACTAGTCTTATCCTTGGGGACTGAGAAAGAGTACTAGTCTTATCCTTGGGGACTGAGAAAGAGTACTACTCTTATCCTTGGGGACTGAGAAAGAGCACTATTCTTATCCTTGGGGACTGAGAAAGAGTACTACTCTTATCCTTGGGGACTGAGAAAGAGTACTACTCTTATCCTTGGGGACTGAGAAAGAGCACTAGTCTTATCCTTGGGGACTGAGAAAGAGCACTAGTCTTATCCTTGGGGACTGAGAAAGAGTACTACTCTTATCCTTGGGGACTGAGAAAGAGTACTACTCTTATCCTTGGGGACTGAGAAAGAGCACTACTCTTATCCTTGGAGACTGAGAAAGAGTACTACTCTTATCCTTGGGGACTGAGAAAGAGTACTACTCTTATCCTTGGGGACTGAGAAAGAGCACTAGTCTTATCCTTGGGGACTGAGAAAGAGCACTAGTCTTATCCTTGGGGACTGAGAAAGAGTACTACTCTTATCCTTGGGAACTGAGAAAGAGTACTACTCTTATCCTTGGGGACTGAGAAAGAGTACTACTCTTATCCTTGGAGACTGAGAAAGAGTACTACTCTTATCCTTGGGGACTGAGAAAGAGTACTACTCTTATCCTTGGCGTTTCTCTAACATTCATTCTGGCGATAATATATATGCTATCCAGAAAAAAACTAGAGATAGGTATCATTTTTTATTTAGTATTCTCAATATGTCATCCTAAAGTATTCTCAATATCTCGTCCTGTCAGTGTTAAAAAACAAGCCAGGTCAAGGCCCATGGCAGAATGACACTTGCTATCTCCGTCTAAATCATACCATTAGGTTGTAATTAATATTTTTGTTAACCATTACACCACGGTGACACATTGCTATTCCGTGCGATAGTGCTTATTAAAGGCTCAATTGCCTCGTTCTCTTAGTCACGCATGCTCATGAAGCGTAAGCGTCGTGAATGGAGCATAACTCCAGATTTCACAATTAAGACAGAAGAGAGGTCGAAGATGGATTATAAATCTTCAAATGCCTCAGTTACACAGTTTTAAGGCAGTGACGTCTGGTAGAGAAGACAAATTGATCAAACCACCGCACGGAAAAAAGCTAGTCACCGGGGGGACTCGAACCCATGCAACCATCTCTCCTCTATCCGGGAGCGAGCGTGTTTACCATTACACCACGGTGACACATTGCTATTCCGTGCGATAGTGCTTATTAAAGGGCTCAATTGCCTCGTTCTCTTAGTCACGCATGCTCTTGAAGCGTAAGCGTCCGTGAATGGAGCATAACTCCAGATTTCACAATTAAGACAGAAGAGAGGTCGAAGATGGATGATAAATCTTCAAATGCTCAGTTACACCAGTTTTAAGGCAGTGACGCCTGGTAGAGAAGACAAATTGATCAAACCACCGCACGGAAAAAAGCTAGTCACCGGGGGGACTCGAACCCATGCAACCATCTCTCCTCTATCCGGGAGCGAGCGTGTTAACCATTACACCACGGTGACACATTGCTATTCCGTGCGATAGTGCTTATTAAAGGCTCAATTGCCTCGTTCTCTTAGTCACGCATGCTCATGAAGCGTAAGCGTCGTGAATGGAGCATAACTCCAGATTTCACAATTAAGACAGAAGAGAGGTCGAAGATGGATGATAAATCTTCAAATGCTCAGTTTACACAGTTTTAAGGCAGTGACGCCTGGTAGAGAAGACAAATGATCAAACCACCGCACGGAAAAAAACTAGTCACCGGGGGACTCGAACCCATGCAACCATCTCCCCTCTATCCGGGAGCGAGCGTGTTAACCATTACACCACGGTGACACATTGCTATTCCGTGCGATAGTGCTTATTAAAGGCTCAATTGCCTCGTTTCTCTTAGTCACGCATGCTCATGAAGCGTAAGCGTCGTGAATGGAGCATAACCTCCAGATTTCACAATTAAGACAGAAGAGAGGTCGAAGATGGATGATAAATCTTCAAATGCTCAGTTACACAGTTTTTAAGGCAGTGACGCCTGGTAGAGAAGACAAATTGATCAAACCACCGCACGGAAAAAAGCTAGTCACGAAAAAAGCTAGACTCGAACCCATGCAACCATCTCTCCTCTATCCGGGAGCGAGCGTGTTAACCATTACACCACGGTGACACATTGCTATTCCGTGCGATAGTGCTTATTAAAGGCTCAATTGCCTCGTTCTCTTAGTCAAGCATGCTCATGAAGCGTAAGCGTCGTGAATGGAGCATAACTCCAGATTTCACAATCAAGACAGAAGAGAGGTCGAAGATGGATGATAAATCTTCAAATGATCAGTTACACAGTTTTAAGGCAGTAACGCCTGGTAGAGAAGACAAATTGATCAAACCACCGCACGGAAAAAAGCTAGTCACCGGGGGGACTCGAACCCATGCAACCATCTCTCCTCTATCCGGGAGCGAGCATGTTAACCATTACACCACGGTGACACATTGCTATTCCGTGCGATAGTGCTTATTAAAGGCTCATTTGCCTCGTTCTCTTAGTCACGCATCCTCTTGAAGCGTAAGCGTCGTGAATGGAGCATAACTCCAGATTTCACAATTAAGACAGAAGAGAGGTCGAAGATGGATGATAAATCTTCAAATGCTCAGTTACACAGTTTTAAGGCAGTGACGCCTGGTAGAGAAGACAAATTGATCAAACCTAAGAACGAGGACGACTAAGAGAACGAGGCAATTGAGCCTTTA
>OZ057404.1:23967212-24311553 GCA_964056735.1 Allodiplogaster pararmata | reverse complement strand
ACCGAAACATTTCTAATCCTCACACATGAACGGGTGTCTTGAATGCAGAGCTGCGACGTCTTCTTAGAGGCGCAGATCTGCAATGAATGCAGGCTGCCGATGCTGCTCGAGAAGGTCTCCCTCGAGCCATCCGCGCATTACAACGTCTCTCCCATCCTTCCGCCCGCCTCTTTTCCCGCTCTCATTCAACCAAATGACATAAGACAGGTCGGCTGCCTGCCCTTCAATGGCTTTCTCTCAGCCACATTCGCACTGAATTATATGGGATGTCTTTCATCAAGATGATAATAACTTTCAAAAAAAGCTTCCTTTTCATTTAATTTTTTTCGCATGGATATCATAATGTTTCTTTCACATAAATCTTCTTCAAATCATCATTTTTTTGAGGGAATAAACACCCCCTGATCTCTTCAGTAGTTCAAGCTAACATCTGAAGAAGGAATTAGGAGAAAGTGTTGAGAGTGCAGGTGTTGTTCGCTCTTTCTCCTAAGAATGGACGAGGCCCATCGCAGAAAGACATCACAACAATCGGCATTCTTGATATGGAGTGGAGAACCTCTATGGGAGAGAAGGTGTGTCCCCTTGATATGGATTGGAGAACCTCTATGGGAGAGAAGGTGTGTCCCCTTGATATGGAGTGGAGAACCTCTATGGGAGAGAAGGTGTGTCCCCTTGATATGGATTGGAGAACCTATATGGGAGAGAAGGTGTGTCCCATTGATATGGAGTGGAGAACCTCTATGGGAGAGAAGGTGTGTCCCCTTGATATGGAGTGGAGAACCTCTATGGGAGAGGTGTGTCCCACAATACCTCTGGAATTTTTTTTTGTTGAAGTTGATACCTCATGAAGCTTTTTCAGTGGCAGAGCCTTGTTTAATGCAGTAGCACAAGTTGGACATCCCGATCGTTTCATTGATTGATTATAGAAAGGCAAACTATTGATTGAGGGGCACTTGCAAACATCGGCCCTCCAACGGATAGCCCCAGGGTACGGTGAGCTGTGCCTCACTATGGATTCCCTCCCTGCCACCGTCACAGTCAGAAAGCCATTCGAAGTTTCCTGTACACTGCACAATTCATCGTTAGTTTTACTTATCTCGTTTCTTCAGCTGCCAAATGGAGAATTAATAGGTATGTATATATCTCTAGTGATGTGCAGAGACCACTCGCTAGACCTACATCTTCGACTGGACTCCTCCCTCCAGTCTTGGCTGGTGTTTTTTTGCCCATCAGGGGTCTCACTCGGTCAGATTCCGCCGAACGGCTCTACGCAGTTCAAACTCACTCTCCTACCAGTAGCGGTCGGCTTCTTGGTTCGTCTTTTAACGTTTTTTTTATCTTTATGTGTTCTCATTTAAAATTGATCGCTAGATGAGAAGATCGAGGGTCCAGCGATCAATTTTAAATGAGAACATATAAAGATAAAAAGTTGTTAAAAAAACGGTTAATAAGTAAACTTCTCATCTTTACGTTTCCTGATAAATTTTCCTAAAAATAAAATTCCTTCTAGCGTATGTTTCAATAAGCGAGGTCCGCTTCAATATTTTAGCCCATTTCTTCTTCGGGTTTTTCAACTATTCTACTTATAATACAATTTTCATTTTTCAAAATGAATTGGGTTCATAATGTGTCCGAAAAAACCTTTCTCGATTTTGCGCTCGTCTTAAAGGTGAAAAATTTTACTTTCATAATATAATTGTTTTCTGGCAGAATAAAAGGAACTGTTTAGGGGAAGAAAAAAACTGAAATTATTATGCTTATTATGTGCATATAGGGACTTCTTCCTGTTGTTGTTTGTTGTTCGCCCATAGGTCCTATCGATGGGAGTCCTTTGGGATAGGTTGTTGAGAATCCTTTTGAGTCCGGAGAAATTTTCTCCGTCTACACTCGCACCGCAGTCGGCGATCCTCTTCGCGAGACCCATTCGTTAACCGGAGAAGGGCAAGAGGCTATTTTACTGACGCCTCGACTCGTCATTACAAAGACTTCTTCCTATGCGAATAATCTTCTTTTTTTTAACGAATAATCATATATTATTCATTCTATTGATTTGTTTCTACATACACAGTTCATTCATTTATTGTCACAGGAGTAATATTTAAACTAAATAAATAAATAAGAATATTTTTCATGATTTTTTGCAGTCGATCACGGGTATCCGAGTGGAGGATGTCTTCAGCAAGAGAAGATACGAGTACGATGACATCGCACAAGTTTTCGTCATTTAATGTTATCATACTCATTGAGTCTTTCATTCAGTTGTACATATGACATATTCACACATGTCATTCAGTTGTACATATGACATATTCACACATGTCATTCAGTTGTACATATGACATATTCACACATGTCCTCCATCACAGTGTTTCAGTCTTTAATATATTCCTTAGAGCTGTACATAAAGTAAATTTAAGTGGATTTTTTTTACAATTTCGTGGTTTATTTTTACGTGTTGAATAATTTTTGTTGTTATTTTAGCTTCCTAAGAGATTTTGAAGGAGACTGTGATCAGTGCTGGCTGACCTCTTTCAGAAGATATGAGTAATTTCAAATACAGAGAATATGTATACATCATAATAAAGTTACATTTATTTCACATGTCAAATTTTTTTGTATAAATAATCATTTTTTACAAACATGGTTCAAGGAAACTCGTGAATATTTATAAATAAGGTTTATGAAAGTTGGCTCGAGAAAGACGCAAAGCTTCTCTGAATAGGGTTGTTTTCATTCATACATGCAATTCGAAAATACATCACTGGAAGTCATCTCAGTCGATGATACGTACATGTATGGAGAGCGTCTGTCTGGCTCGAGAAGAGATTCTTAGGCAGATCGCTCCAATCATGGCGAGATTGGTGAACAGGAAAACGAAATTAGGCTAAGTTTTTTCCTGGTCGGAGCATCAGAATCTGGCGAGCATTCTCTGACTGATGTCGTGCCAGAAACAGCTCTTCATGTTCTCGAATCGGTCGTAGCAGCCGATGTAGGACATGTCAAGGAGGGTGACGTTGCCCGGTCGTTGGTCGCAGAATGTCAAACATCTGTACTTTTTCTCATTCAGGTACTCACTATAACAGAGTTTGAAGCACAATTTATGATGAATTGAGTTCAGATTGTTGAAGTTTTTGTCCTGAAGTTAACTAGGTCAATCCTAACAGCTTTATTACAGCCATTGCGAAAGAAGGCCTTGACCTTGAACTTCGCTCAACACATCTCTGGTGTTTATGACCGAAACTATCTCTATAAACCCTTGAACCTTACTGAGGCAGGATCAGGAATGATGGGTGATGCCTATGCTGAAAATTTCAGGTTTTTTTCCATGAGTTTTGTTAATAAAAAGACTTCTCTCGGTCTTCTTTCAGCAATGCCCCTCTATTACTGCCGAGATCAGTACTTTTTCAACCAGTAGTGTACTTCTCTTTTATATAAAAGTCATTTGTTTAATGTAGATTGAAACGAATGATGCTGAACCCCTAATTTTTTTCAGTTTTTAGATATAGAGAGCTTTTTAACAAGCTGACTTTCCCTCGGATCTTAGTAGTCGATTTATCAACAAACTAAAATGAAACTTTGCTGACTTTTCTCCGGACATGGTAGTTGTGACTCCATTCCTAGCACAGCAAGCCCGATGATCTCTTCCCTGAGCGGCACAGAATTGAATCTCAGCCGATGCTTGCAGGGGACACAAGTCTTGCTTGAAGTACATCCGAGTCAGCTGCAAAACAGTCTTCTTTAAACTGACTCAACACTTCCAAATTACGACTCACAGTCTCCTTGGTGAAAGTGTTGAAGGTGCAGTGCCGTAAGCAGGCATCCGGCAGACCTCGAGACTCGCAGCACGCCATGAAGGCAGCATTCGGGTCCTACAGAGTATAGTTTGAAACCCTTGGCAATAGGCCTTACAAAATGTTTAACTCACAAAGTGGTTAGATACAACTTGAGACTGGTATCTCTAAAAAAACGTTTGTTGAAGGAAACAATGTTGTGATGTGATTCGGTTGAGATATCTCTGAGAGAATGTGAGATCTTCTCTTGAATGGTTTCTTCATCCTATGATTGAGGAAGTTTATGGAGAGAAGCCATAGACTTCAAGGTTGTAAAAGGCAGAGAGAGAGAGGAAAAGGTAGGTGACCCTGATAATATCCTTCGCTTCAGCAGTCAAGGGTGGAGAGGAGAAAGACGAAGCCAAACTTGATATCTATCTAACTCTTCGCGTGTCCTAATCGCTTAGCTCCGGTTTTGGCTGTCTATTCAGAGGATGTAGTCATAATCTCGACATGCATAGGCACGTGAACATTCATTGTTGGATAAGCCCTGGGGGTAAAAGAGAATGGATTGTAAATGGAAAGAAAGAAGGGTTGAGAGGAAAAGGAAAGGGCTGATGAGGGGATTTGAGGTAGAGAAGGACAAAGAGGCAGACGGATAGTTGAAGCAGGCATGCGTTGCGTTAAAATCTTTGTATTAATTTTTTTTTGAACTTTTCATAGAGAAAAAGAAATCTCACATACCGAAGATTAAATAATGTGTCTTAAAATAGTAAAGACTACTCGCCTCCAGAACATAACGATTGTGCTAGGGAGCATGCTAACTGTGTCAAAGACTAAGACACGGTAAACTCAAACCCCCTCTCCCCGGTGGGTGAGATAAATTTGTGGCAGAGGTCAATTGGTTAGTTTTTCAATTGAAAAACCGCGGAAATATTGCCAATCAACGGTTCGATAAAAAACAGAACTTCATTTTCAGTTGAGGCTGTTGTCAAAGAGGGAAAGCATAATAAAATGACTGACCGATGGTAGGGGCAGACTCTCCTTCCGGAACTGATTGTATCTGCCATGTCCAAAGAAAGATGAAGTCTCCTCTTCCACCCTCGTAGACAGCGGAGACTGGAAGGCGGATGCAGTGAGAGTCTGGGCGGAATGCGCGCGCGCCCGCCTAATGCTGTAGCAACCGTAGGCTCCTGACGATAAGTCTCATTTGTACAGAACATTCCAGCTGAGCAATTTGATTAGTTTCCGCAGAGATTCAGTCCATATGAGACTTCAGAATGAGGCGTATGGAGGTTTTTTTTCTCACACTGAGCAATGACATTCGCTAACCAGTTCTCAATCTAGCTGTGGTGACAAATACAAAAACTTTTTGCGAGATTGAATAGTTAGTTTGAGCCTTGTTTCATTACGTTATCATAGAGAGAAAACAAGTTTTGCACGAGATATATCTCTTATGAACATCGACGCGAATGCGTTCAACGGACGTAAAACGAATCTTGCAAGTAAATTGAATGATCAACAAATCAAATAGAAGGAATACTATTTCAATCGAAAAGTATAACGCGTACTGAGATCTTTTTTATCCTAAGCAATGACAATATCACCCTATATTTGGTTTGTTTATTCTGAGAACCAAATAATAAGAATTGTACGGTTAGACACGACAAAACTCAACACGAAGACCCAAAAACTTTCGAATAACAGAATAATGCAAGCGGTTAATTGTCAGAACGATAAATTTTATAATCTTCCCAATGCAGTGCAGAGAACTTTCAAAACTACGCAGAATATTAACCGCATGCATAGCCAGGACCGCAAGCGCCGCCAGCCGCGCAGCCAGCCGCTACCGCTGGTATGGGGGAAAAGCAAGGCGGAGGCGGAAAACCGAGTCCTGGCAGTCCGCCCAGTCCACCGCACACTCCCGAGGCGAAGCACTGAATAAGAAAATACGCTTGGATGCATTTACGACCCTCTCTTTAAAATTGACCTCGTAACGGAACTCGTAGAAGAAGCTTTGAGACCGTCTCGTTTGATGTCTCCGGAATATGATTCATAATTCAACGGAAGCTTGAGAAAGCAAGAAAAAAGGCATTGAAAGTGTGTACTGAAGCAAGAGCTATGATGATCCATCGAATATTATAGTTTCACTAAAGGTTTGTGACAGACTTCATAAAATCAACCACACTGAAGATCGACTGGACAAATGTGTTAAGTTGATTGATTTGATTTGTTGATTAATTCATTTGATATTGAGTTGATTATTGAATTTGATTTGATATTGAAATTTAAGTTGTGAAAAAGCGTCACTGACCGCAACAGAAAAAGGAAGAAGTGCGGAGAAGGTAATGATATGAGTTAGAAGCATCCTTGCTGCCGGTGGAAACCCTCGCAGTGTCAACGCTCTATTTATAAGCTGCTACTTCTTCCCTCTCCTATGGGCGGATCCAAGTACTGTAAATCACCGGATACTTCCTGCCACACGTTCACACTAAGACGGGAGGTCTCTCTTACTCTCTCATTCTTTCTCTCTCTATTTCACCCTATCTCTTTCTATTTCACCCTCTCTCTCTATTTTACCCTCTCTCTTTCCCTCTCTCTTTCTCTCTCTCTGTTTAACTCTCTCTTTCCCTCTCTCTATTTTACCCTGTCACTACATTCCCCTACATATCCTTTTCTATCACTACCTCTTTCACGTTCTTTTTCAATGCCGGTATTCTACTCTTATCTTGTCTATTTCTTTGTATTGTTGTCACCCTTCAGTGCATTGTCCACTCACGTAATAGATCAACCAACACGAGTAATCCTACCCAGCTTTTCATTGCCCTCGGGCATGTTTCAGTTTCAGTACTACCGGTATTCGACTATGTTGTATCCTTCATGAGGACGCTCCTCTATTACGCATTATCCCTTTCACAAAACTCAGCTTTTTTTCAAAGCTGATCTCTAACTGCATATGTAATGTGCTGTTTTTTCGTAGTGAAATCACCAACTGCAGCTTGACAACTTTCTTTATCAATGAGAACGGTGGAATGAGAAAGGGATACATACATTTGTTGCTTTACTCTGAGCTACGCGTAATTCATCGGAAGAAGAAGAGCATGGGAGAGACCGGAGAAACGAAGGAAGGAAGACGAGAGAATTTATGAGAAAAAAAGTTGCAGGAAAGTATCGGATAGTGCATTTGCATATAGAAGTCGGAAAAGATGAGAAATCTGCAAACTGAAACATGGAAATACCACAGTGAAATAAGGGAAAGAGACTCCGAGGGGGTTCTAGCTAATGGTACAATGCGATTGCTCCGAGGGGGTTCTAGCTAATGGTACAATGCGATTGCCTCAGGCATTCAAATAGAATCCATCCATGTGTAACTCAAATTACATCCACTTTCTTCTTTTCTCCCCAAATATTCCTCGGAAATATTGTGCTCAAAAAAGGGCTCAATACCTAAGACGTTGAGCATGAAGAATTCAAAACAATTTTTCAAAACTCGTCCTAATAAATTTGAAAACTAATCAAACAACCGATCTGACCAACTTTACCTTTTTACTTTGATCCGCTCCATGATCTGCTCGAAACGAGTGAATTCCAGCGAGTTGTCGTGTGTCTCAAAGAGAATTGTGTAAAAGATATGCTCGATTCGAGGGATGCGAGTTGTGGCAGACTGCAGAAGACGGTTCAACACTCGGTCGCGGAAGCAGCGCAGAACAGTTCGTCTTATGTCAAAGTAAGGACACGTCTCCTGCAAAGATATTCTTCTACATCTTCCGAGTTGTAATAACATTCTCTTCAAGTGCCAGAGATGGTTGTGTCAAGCCATTTTGTTTTCTGATGAATTTCGATCTTTCTCTATAAACGTCTTTTCGACACCTCCTCATCATCTTCTCTATGGACACATCTTCTATGGACGGTTTCCTTGTTGATGCTTTTCAAGTTTGAGATAAAGTATGTAATCTTCATCAGTGGCTTTTCGCAACTTGTTTCACACCGTATTTTCCTTTTCCCCTTCTCATGTTATTGACGGTGAGAACAAACTGTCCTTCGGTGAATTAAGCAGTTAAATTCAATTCAACATGAAATGACTATGATGCAATTAATGATGAAACTAAATGGTATACTAGAGTCCTGACTGAACCCTCAAAAAGGATCTAACTATAAGAAGAGTGACTTTCAATGAAAAAAGTTTAGGTTATTGAGAAAATTCTTTCACTTTGGAAGTGGAACATTACATATATGCGAAAAACATTATACGCGTGAAAATTAGATCAAAAGTAACTATATGTAGCAATTTCTAATGCTAATGAATAACTAAGCATAAGAAGAGAAGACTGACAATGAGTGGATAGAGCAGACTCTCGAGTGAGGGTAGTATCTCTGTGAGAAGGGTGTCCCACAAGTAGATGAGCTGGGTGACACCGCCCTCCCTCTTGAATGCCTCACTTAAGTCTTGCGGGGAGCAGCGGTACTCCTTGCAGGCGTTGTTCTCAATGGCCGACTCTGCAGCTCCTTTCTGCAGTCACCTACTCACACTCACTCACACTTTTTGACTCAATCTTATTCAGATGTTCTTCTCCTATTCTCTGATCTCAATTGGTTCAACATCTAAGTCACGGCAGAATACCTTTTATCTTTTTTCTGACAGTTTGAGGAATTGAAGAAAATCAGTGATAGCGTTTTAGCAACCATTTAGTAATGAGCTGACTTCTTCCTCGATAAAATTAGCCAAGTCCTGCTTCGCTTTCGAGGAAAGCTTCTGAAGTCGTTCCACAAAGACAACTCTCTCCTCCCAGCAAAGCGTGGCACTTCCTTGCAGAATGTTGAGGATGGTGATTTCGAATCTGAAGCGTTCATGTCACGTTTCATTGAGTAAAATCAATGTATAATAGATATACTGAAGATGGAATAGCGTCTAACGAGAAGGTGGAGGATTGAGCTAAGCGAACGCTGGAGAAAGATTCTTTCGGACTGGAAGAGGAGTTCCGCTTCACCAAAGCTGCAAAAAATCAAAATTTTCTTTTAAATTTACAATTTATTGGTCATTAAAAGTTCAATCTTTCAAAAACTGCTCAAAAACTTGGTTCTCATTCACAAAAAAAACTAAACTCTCAGCGATCAATATCTCCAAATAGAGGTAGAGAGAAAAAGGTTCACATTTAGAATCCCACTTGGTTCATATAAAAAATCAAATGTTTCCCGTAGAGCTATGCTGGAGTAGAGCAGCATCAGACCCCCCCAACTAACAAGGAACAGTTAGGAAAGAGGATGTCGATGGTCGCTTTCCTTCTGGCACATTCTTCATGCGACTGCTTACTCACAAAGAGTATGAAAATGACCAACCATCTCTCTTTCTTATCACCGACTCATTTTTTGATTGATAAGCATCATGCTATTTCGCGCAGAGAGAGAGAGAGAGAGAGAGTGGGTGAAAGGGACAGGAAAGGACGGAGAAGAGTTGGATAGCAGGTATGAATTGCGACGAATGAAGTTCTGTAGGAATTAAAAGTGGTTGGGATGCCAGAGAAGACAGGAAACATGGAAGTTTTCACGACGAAGAATCAATACAACATTATTCAGAGCTATCCGTGAGTACTTGGAAACGAAAGATAGGTCTTACGAGTTTAAAGAAATTAAAAACCTCTGAGGAAAATGAACGAGTGAATCAGCATATTCTACGAATATTACTTGCACGTTGGAAAGAGTCCCAAACGTTCAAAATGGAAAGGTAAACTTTTGCGAGAATATTTTTATATACATACATATGCGTTGTGTAAAAAAAACTTTATTGAAAAATGAAAAAGGGGGCAAAAAACCCATTTATTTCAGCATTGTCTTTGTAAAACTTTTTTTCTATTTTTCTTGAGGCTTCAGTAGCTTTGTCAAGAACTGTCGTATTTGGGGCAGCGATTCTCTTCAAATAACGCTAGATGACATGGAACTTCTACAGAGAAATCCCCTTTCTAACCGAAACCTCGTCATTGCATCTCTTGTTCTCATTTTACTTGAAAATCTCAGATAGTTCATGTCAAGATCATTTTATCATTTTGCGTATACCTCTGAGATATAGATAAACTTCAATAGAAGAGTTTATGCTGAGTTAAACGCATTGGATGAGATATCCAGTAGACAGTACACTTTTGTTCTGTGTTGTGCCCTTTTGATGCTTTGAAGAAGAAAAGACGAAGTCGAACGTTTCGCTTTATGAAAGCATCGTCAGCGAGTTAAAAAATCACCTAAAACAATGAAGATAGCACAGGAAATGGGTGAAACATCAAAGCTGATATGAGAAAAATATATATAGAACGAACCGAGAAGTGAAGATAATAATCATCCTCTGATGGTATTTGGTGATGTATAGATTACCGGAAGAGAAAATATGAGAAAAGGCAGTAAGTCAGTTGAAAAGATTGACTCTGAAAAACGAGCGAAAGTTATGGTAAAGGCAGGAGAGAGAGATGAGATAGTTCTTCTGTTAGTTCAGTAACTCGCTGACGATGCTTTTATAAAGCGACTTCGTATTTTCCTCTTCAACGTATTAAAAGGGCACAACACAGAACAAAAGTGAAACTTCAATATTTGTCTCAATTTTCTAATTAGGCTCGTTCCTCAGATCCTCGTTTGGTTCGTAGTATTCAAAAATTTTGGTTATGAGAGACTACCCAGCAACTCATTTTCTGCTTCAATCTGAATCTTACGCTTAACTTCTTTTTTCAACCCTTTGAAGAAGCATAACACATTTCTGAGAAAAGACGAGGAAATTGGATAATCTGATTTTAATTTGACTCCATATTGAACTATGTATGTAAATTTTTTCTCTGTTAAAACATGCAACTTCTGCTCTAAGCTCTTTTTGGTAAGACTTGTGAATTGCTTCTAAGTTTTTTTTGTAACAAAAACTTGTAAGCTTCTCTGAATATATCATTCATCCCATGCCACAAATGTTTCTATGTCTATTCCCAGTATTCCCTTTCATAAATGTATTGGGTGCGCAAGAAAACAATCTCGGTTTTAAAAAAAGTCGATTATTTTTTCCGAAGTTTTCTAAAATTTTCTTTAGTGAAGGTATATAAAGTTCTCACTTCCATGTCTTTTTCTCGGTTATCTCATTCTAATAGATTTTCAAATGGCTGGACGGTGCGAGCTCGAAAAAAATGATACTACGGGCCTCTCTTCTCTTCTGCTTCAAGCTGGGGGAGAGCGCTGCCGCAGCACATCGAAAATTATGTCAGGCATACGGGCAAAGATGCCTTAGTGAACGACAGTGCCAGGCTTGGTTCAGTCGGTTTAAGCAAGGCGACCACACGCTGGAAGACATGGACCGTCCAGGACGGCCTCGCCAGCTCGATCTTGAAGATCTCCTATCCTTTGTCGAAGCCGATAAAAAACGAACTTGTTACGAGATTGCAGAGCACTTTGCGGTCTCTCACACCACCATCGAGAACGGGCTTCACGAGCTCGGTAAAGTACACAAGCTCGGGCAATGGTTGCCACACGACCTGAGGCCACTCGACAGGAACCGACGAGTCGCGGCCGCCTCACAACTTCTCTCCTACAAAAGAAAAGACGAGTGGCTGGACACATTGCTAACTGGAGACGAGAAGTGGGTGACTTACTGCAATTTTACACGCAAGCGTCAGTGGCTCAGCAAGGGCGATCCGCCAGAAGCGATTCCGAAACCCAGACTGCATCCGATGAAGGTGATGCTGTGTGTTTGGTGGAACTAACGCGGTGTAGTCTACTGGGAGCTGCTACCTAACGGCATGACTGTTACAGCAGATGTCTACTGTGCACAACTCGACCGGGTGCAGCAAGCTATGGTGGCTCGAGGCGAAGAGAGCGCCAAGATTCGATTCCTACATGACAACGCATGACCACACATTGCGAAAAAAAGGTTAAGAAGCTGTTAGAGCTGGGATGGGAGTTGATGCCTCATCCACCGTACTCGCCCGACATGGCACCTTCTGACTACCACCTATTCCGCTCCATGCAGAACCACCTCGCAGAGAAAAATTTGAGAACGAAGCTGAGGTAAAATCATGGTTGCAAGACTTCTTCGAATCGCTCTCTCCGTCGTTCTACCACAAGGGCATCCACGATCTGCCCACGCGAGAGGGAGAAAGAGAAAGAGAGCGAGCAAGACAAGATATAACACTAATTGATTGTGCAATAAAATAAATATTCTTGTTGATTTATTCTGGCAGTAAGCGCAAGTAGATGACAGAGAGAGAAATAGAGAAGAATTCATGTTCATTCAGTTTGAGATTGCCAATTTTTGAGTATTCATACTTTCGACCGATAAACCTTCGATTTCCAGGAAGAGATTCTCATGCTGCATCATGTACATACAGTTAGATTATTGCATATAATTTATTGAATTTATTCTGGAATATCAATCAACCTATGAATGAACTGTCATTATATTGAATTTATTCTGGAATATCAATCAACCTATGAATGAACTGTCATTATATTGAATTTATTCTGGAATATCAATCAACCTATGAATGAACTGTCATTATATTGAATTTATTCTGGAATATCAATCAACCTATGAATGAACTGTCATTATATTGAATTTATTCTGGAATATCAATCAACCTATGAATGAACTGTCATTATATTGAATTTATTCTGGAATATCAATCAACCTATGAATGAACTGTCATTATATTGAATTTATTCTGGAATATCAATCAACCTATGAATGAACTGTCATTATATTGAATTTATTCTGGAATATCAATCAACCTATGAATGAACTGTCATTATATTGAATTTATTCTGGAATATCAATCAACCTATGAATGAACTGTCATTATATTGAATTTATTCTGGAATATCAATCAACCTATGAATGAACTGTCATTATATTGAATTTATTCTGGAATATCAATCAACCTATGAATGAACTGTCATTATATTGAATTTATTCTGGAATATCAATCAACCTATGAATGAACTATCATTATATTGAATTTATTCTGGAATATCAATCAACCTATGAATGAACTGTCATTATATTGAATTTATTCTGGAATATCAATCAACCTATGAATGAACTGTCATTATATTGAATTTTTATTCGTAAATACACTTAATAATTTTCTTCATAACAGCTCTCTTTATTTAATTACTTCGCCTGAACAAGTCGCGGCTACTAATTCTTCTTCCAAACAAGACATAGTTTCAATGCCTCTTTTCATTGTTCTTTTACTTTGCAAAACTCATTCTTGCAGTATTTCCGAAAGCTAACAAAGTCTGTAATCTTCTCCTGTTAAGATGTCGGACTTTGCAATGAATATCCAGAGAGTTCTTCAAAGATGTGGAACACTCACACTCTAAAGAACATTCAGAAAGGTCATTCGCCTTCCTATGTCACCCAGTTCTTTTTCATGTAATTCATTAAACTCGGTGATCTACACCTTAATCATCGCGGAGCTGAAAATGAAGCGTAAATCTGAAATGTTTCTTCAGATTTATGTTCCAAGACCAGTGGCTGGTTTCAAGACGTTCGTTTTTCACAAATGGTTTGAAAAACAAACGTTTTACGATAAAACTGGTTTTACTTACAAAAGTGTTTTTCCGGTTCCAAGAACAATCTTTTGTACTGGAAAACGTTTGTACGTAAAACGTTTGTTTGAACTTTCGTTTTTCGGTACAAAGCTGGCGCACTTTTAGTGCAACCTTTGATTTTCATCATTTTTCGTTATTAATTTGTTGTTTCCGACGAATATTTTGGAGTTAAATGTTTAATAGTTCGAATTACAGTGATCATGAGTGATTTAAAGCGGCAAAAAGTGGAGGATCTTCCTCAAGAAGCAAGAATAGCCTTAGCTCAGTGGATATCTCAAGACTACGGCATATATAACGCAAGGGTGGTTGGAGGGAGTAGAAAAGAGAGTGGAACAGTGAAAAAGCAGCACTGGGAGAAATAAACGCGACAATTGGAGGATATGGGATAAAAGCGCTCAACGGAACAGGTGCGATTTTGTCTTTTAATTGAATTACTGAATTTTTAACGGCGTTCCCGCTCAAAAGTTGTGTTGGTGAAGGATTGCGTCATGTTTAGTTTTCTTGAACACAGCTGCATAGGGTTGATTTTTACAGGTCAAGCGAATCGTTGTTGGTGAGCTGACAATTGTGCGCCAACGCTTATCTGAGGAAAGAGTGGAAACGCTGAAAACAGGAGCTGGAAAAGTGGAAAGTTTTCCGGTGCTTTCATCTGCGGGGCAGGTATTGTATGACTTGCTCTCAGCTTCCGACGAAGTCAATGGGATTCCTGGCGCTCCGTAAGGTTCATTTTAATGTTGTTAACTTCTAACTTTTTTGTTTTAAAAAGTTAGCTGTGGTTACGGAACTTTGAAAAAATTACGGAAAAAAATTTGTACTTTCAGCGGGAGTTCCCTTCGAAGAAATCACAGAGTCACAGGCCAAGAAATCTAGATCAATGAGTCTTGTCGAAATGGAGGAAGAAGAATACGTTGACGTTGAGTCGCCTCACGAGAACGAGAATCCGGAAGAATCAGTTCTCATCTCTTCTGAAGCAGCAATGACTCCTGGTAAGCAGTTTTGCTTTCAATGATGATTTCTTCAGCAGTTTTGATTTCGATGGTGATTGATTTTTTGAAGGTTTTCGTGAGCGCATTCGGGAACGTTATCGCCGCTCGCAGGACAAGCTCATTGATTGTGGAGATATTAAGAAGCAACTGCTGAGTCGTGAGCTCGAAATCGCGGATCTTCGGCTCAAAATTGATCGAGAACTCGCAGTTCTTCGCATCCAATGTGAGCAAGAGGCTATTGAGAGCAACCGGGAGATTACATTTCTCAAGAAAGAACTTCTCAAAGTGCAGAGAGAGGCGATACTGGCGAAAATGCAAGTAAACGGCCTCGAGTACTCAGAGCCATCTTCCGAAAAGTGAAGCCATGTATGGCTTCACATGTATGGCTTCATTTTTTTGTAAAAGTTCGACTTCTTTTTGCTGTATACTGTAAAAAATTAGAAAGAGACTCTTTACTGCTGTGCTCATCAATGTTATTTAGATGATAACAATTCGCTGACGATGTTTGATAAAGCGAAACGTTCGGACCCAACTTGTCTCTTCAGCAGAGCATTTAACAAGACACGACACAGAAAATAAGATCATTTACAGAGAAATGATTGTAATTCAAAGAGAAGAATAAAGAACAAAACAAAGAGATTCAATTAGGTTCAAGAGAAATACTGTCATATTATTATGCTCTGTAGAGCGGATCCTCCAGGTGTGCTTGATGTATCGACTTCATGGTTATCTAGGTTCTGATCCTCGTTATCATCATCAATGGGATCGTCAAATTGTGCCTCATTCATGTCGATCGCAGCATTACGAAGACAGACGCATGCCGCAGCGATAGTTGCAGCACGCCTTAGTTTGTACCGACATTCCGCGTGCAGAATGTACCATTGACGCTTGAGACAGCCGATTTCATTCTCAATCTTCACTCTGACTTTGAGTGCCGCGGCTGTGTACGCTCTCTCTTGCAAAAAACAGCAATGCTTACTTTTGTGTGCTTGTCAAGAGGTTAAAATCATTAATATCAGTGTCTTTATAACCTTCATCAACGTTACGAACAATCATTGACGATAATTCATGAAAGATGCGGCAAACTGTGCTTCTGCTACATCCTGACACCTCAGCGGTAGTTCCTTGGAAGGAATTAGACGCTAGCACTTCAAGTGCAATGCCCAAACGCTGAACCGGTAAAAGCGCCTTTCCTCTATTTGTTGGCTTGCTTAGCTGATATTTGAACGTTTCGAGAAGCTCAAAGAATGTTTTCCGTGAAAAACGGTACTTCCTACGGAATTCTGCATCCGACAAGACGTCGAATGGATTTGCTCTGTCACGGAATATTCGCTGAACCGAGCCTCTTATCCAAAATTCTCGGAGGTCCCGGTCAATAGCTTCCATTCGTTTCTAAAAGTTAATAATTTTACTAGAATTTGAAAAAAAACATAGAAAGGACGTAAGAATTTAACAATAAACCAAAAAACTGTTGAAAATGATGAAAAATAATAGAAAAATTGCTTCCTATTGTGAGTAAAACTTGTTTTACCGAACGTTTTACTAGAGTACGCTAGAAAAACAGTTTTGTACTATAAATGGGTTTGAAAAACAAAAGTGAGTAAAACAAAAGTTTCTTGCAACTGGAAAAACAAAAAAACAAACAAACGTTTGTACATAAAACACTTTTGTAACAAAAGTGAGTAAAACAAAAGTTTCTTGCAACTGGAAAAACGAAAAAACCGCAAACTTTTGTTCGTAAAACACGTACGTACAAAAGATGTTCTTGAAACCGGCCACAGAATAGTTAGAAAAAAGTGACTTATAAAACTAGAATTGCTCCAATGATCCAGCTTCTGTGCGTTGCGTTTAGGCAATTGACAAATAAAGGTGAGGGAATACAAAATTCGAGGAACTTCTTAAATTTTGTTCAGTGCAATTTATGTTGTAGTTTCTTTTAAGCAGTTTTTTTTGTTCTGGCTTAGGCTTTCAGGTTTTTCTCTGTTTTTTTGTTGTTGTTGTTCAGGTTTGGGTGAGATTCACGCTGAGAAAGCCTTCCGGTTTCGGAAAGAGTTCAATATGTATCAAGTTTGTGGTGCAATATACAATTCATTTTGAATTTTCTAGTCCCCTCACCTTCATTTGTCAATTGCCTTGCGTTTACTCACAATGTAGACAATAAGATTTCAGGATGTGTAGGTAGACTAACTAACTGCCGAGTGGCCGTTAGTAAAAAAGCTGCAGGTATGATTTTTTTGTGAGGAGCTTCTGAGCAGGCATGCTGCGCAGTCATGCATGGGTCCTCTCACGACTCGCCTGTCTTCCCAGCACTTCTAGGACTTCTATCCAATCGGCATCTTCCCACAGCAACCTCCCAGAGGTTCATTATTTAAGCTAGATTTCCACTGTTTATTATGATACTTCAACTGATCATCTTTGCAGCAAAAACCTCTTACAACGATTAACTTTCACAAGTCGCACGATAATTTAGTTTTTCTCTAATTTTGAAAAGCCGTTTATAGATTTGGTGAGTCCATTTGGTGAGTTTGTCAATTACTTGGCCACTTGTTAGGAACAGACAGATTATTTTGACTTGTTTAAATGGTTTTTCACCTGAGCCTTACAGTCTCGTTGGCGTAACCTTAGCCGAATAAGTACCTTTGCAAATTGACTCACCAAATGTTTTAGCGTCTTTCAGAATAGTGTTGAAGGCGATTTATGGTTGAAGGTGAAGCCAGTGGTCTATGAGCTGCCGTGCAATCCTTCTACTTCTGCATTCACTGCTCCCAGAGTCACACCGCTTCCTCTCACAGCTAAACAACATCATAAACACAAACTAACAATCATTGGTTCGACTCTTTTTTTGCGGTTTTCTGTTAGAATTGAGTTTGAGTTGAGAAACTTCGTTTCACTGAAGAAGAAAAATTGTTGATCTTTTTAAAAAATGCAGTTTCTGAAAAAAAAAAAACAACATTTCTAGAAGACCACAATCTACGACTATGGACGAAGATGGAGCCCCGGGGACTCGCTTCCGCGTATCTTCAGCTCTCCAAACACAAGCTGACGTTCTTGATCACATCAACCGCAGTCGCTGGGTACTTTATGGGCAGCGGTCCGATTAGTCTGAGTAATTTTTTCTTTCTTTTATTCATTTCTTGGCACAATGTTAGTTGAGGGAGGCCGTGGTTTACTTTGCGGATGAGTGGGGTCAGATGACTCTTCGCTGATTTTTTCACTTGGGCTTTGGTATAGTTAATGCTAAAGAGGCCGTACGGCTTAGGAACGAGACCACAGGGCTTAGAAACAAGGCCGTATTTAACAATTAGCTACAATATTGTTGTTTGAACCGGTCTAATTAGGTAAATTGTCTTAGCTGTTTTCAGCTATTTTTCACTGTTTTTCTCGGTAAGGCTTAGGCAAAGGTTACGCTAACAAGGCCGTGTGTCTTAGGAACGAGACCACATGAAAATTCCTTACATTATAATTTTTTGTCGATTCATTGACCGAATTTTTCGAAAAACAAAGAAAATGGTGTATAAAATTAATTAGAAAATGGTGTATAAATTTAAGTAGTATGAACAAACTAAAAACGAAACCCCCTTTCAAGTTGAGCGCCCCCTCCCAATTAAAATTTTGCAATTTGCTTTTAGTTTCTCTTTTATCATATTGTTTACTTGGTTTTTGATTAATAGACGGACAAACTTAGGATTTCTTGTTTGGTATCTTTGAATTAGTCGTGAAGTTTAAAGAGAAGGATAAGTTGTACGAAGTTGCCTTTCTGTGGCTACGAAACCATTCATCTGTAACTTTTGAAAACCTGGTTTTTCTCATATGTCGACCGAGTTGTTTAGTTCAGAGTGGCAGAGTTGTTTGATCCCATACATTCATTCATAGGAGAGGTCCGCTCGCCATTGGTTAAGTAATCAAATATGCATATTTGTCTCCTCTTTTTTAACCGGTTTTTTGCTTGTGTTGTGTATTGTAAAATGATCTTTAGATGAAACTTGGTAGAAGTATAATCATCTGTGTTTTCGTTGCAACAGCTCATACATTTCCAAAAAGACACCGAAAATTCTAAAGAAAAAAGTCCAAAACTTCAAATTCTTCAGGAAGTGCGTTTCCTCTGAGCCGAGTTTTTTGTGTGTGGATAGACTGATTTGAAAATCACTTTTTTATTTCCTATTTTGGGAAACACACTGCTGATCACGTTGCGCTCTTACTTCAACGGAATATTATTTGACGTCTCTTTTCTCTAAACATTTACTTTGTCCTCAACGGATGAATAACTTGCAGCTGCACTTCTTGGCTGCGCGGGTGGCACAGCTTTGCTCTCTTCTGCGGCGAACGCGTGTAATCAACTACTCGAGGCTCCTTACGATGCTCAGATGAAGCGGACGCAGGCCAGAGTACTGGTCCTGCACAGATTCTCGCCTCTACACGCCTTCTCATTCGCCACCATGACTACTGTAGCGGGCCTGACTCTTCTAATGGCGACGACTAATGTTTTGACTGCTTCGCTTGGTCTAATGAATCTAATTCTGTATGCAGGAGTATACACTCCAATGAAGCGAACAACGATTGCGTGTACATGGGCCGGTAAGTTCTCTTCACTTTTTTGTGCTTTTTCTGATTCATTTTGCTACGAATCAGGTGTTAAATAGTCATTTAAGACCTTCTTTTTGCGGGCCTCTTTTCCAAATCCTAAGGGAGGACCCTTTTGTAAAACAAAAAACTTTTTTTGCGGGCCTCGGTTTGAAAAATCGTAAGGGGGGACCCTTATGTGACAAAAAAATTTTCCGCCTTCGGCGGGCGTCTGTACCTTTTTCTTGCACACTAAAAAACCACTGCTACGAATTCGAGGTTCGAACTGTTGACGAGTGTTCAATATGAAGATAATAGATTGATATAGAGGACACTACCATCTCTCAAGTTATTATAACAGGGCCAAACCTAAATGGTGGAAGTTGCTTTTTAAGTTGCACAAAGCCTTAAAAATTCTCTCGTGTTACTTTACACAGTAAAAAGTGCTTATTTTGTCCGTACGGTCCGTGCACAGAGCCTGGAGATCTAGTTATAGTAAAAAGGGCATGAATTATTGGTCCACCATTTGAATAGAAGTGTCACCAAATAAAATAGTAACGTCCACCAAATAAAATAGTAACGTCCACCAAAAAAAATAGTAACGTCCACCAAATTAAATAGTAACGTCCACCAAATTTTGTGGGCACGTCCACCAAACTTTTTTCTTGTGAACTTCACCACGGCATTTTTTTCTCACCTGAAACCAACCTGTATGGTTTTTTCCACCAAATTAAAACCACCAATTTTTTTTCGTGAAATTCACCACGGCATTTTTTTCTCACCTGACACCAACCTGTATGGTTTTTTCCACCAAATTAAAACCACCAATTATTTTTCGTGAAATTCACCACGGCATTTTTTTTTTCACCTGACACCAAAGGTTACTTTTTCTGCTCTCTCAGTCGGTTGTTTTTGATGGTTTTTTTGTAGTGGAGATAATTTTCGCGGGAGTAAAGTTTTTATGAGTGTTTTTTGTTGTTGAATGTTTTCTTTAGGTCATTCTGTTAAATGTTTTGTTTCAGATATAATTAAAAAATAGCACTTCTGCAGTTTAAGTGGCAGCGCTCGTGGGCTTTAAAAGCTTTGTTTTCAATTTTTTTTTCTTCATAGATGTTCATTTTGAGCATCAAGGACTCTGGTTCTTGCAGTTTTTTCTGGTTCATTTTTTTTACAAAAAAATTTTTTGGGCTCAACTGCAGTTTCAGTCACCCCCAAAGCCCTAAAGGGAGAAAGAGGAGAAGGGAGTTTTCATGAATAAAATCTTTCTGAGAAAAAATCTTTGGACGGTTGAAGTAGATTAGAGCCAACTTTTTCCTAAGCCTAAGCGTTTTTAATGTAAAAATAATTTTTTTGCAGTTGCAACATCAGGTTATTTTTTTCAATTTTAAAACCTTTTTTTTTAGCTATTATAGATGAATTTATGAATTTGTATACAGATATAAACCACACTAAAGAAAAAAAGAAGTTTTTTTTCTGGAAATTTTGTTGTTTTTTGTTTGGCTCTAATCTACTTTAACCGTCCAAAGATTTTTTCTCAGAAAGAGATTTTATTCATGAAAACTCCCTTCTCCCCTTTCTCCTTAGGGCCCCCCTTCATCCCTTTAGGGCTTTGGGGGTGACTGAAACTGCAGTTGAGCCCAAAAAATTTTTTTTGTAAAAAACTTAAACAGAAAAAACTGCAAGAACCAGAGTCCTTGATGCTCAAAATGAACATCTATAAAGAAAAAAAAATTGAAACCAAAGCGTTTAAAGCCCACGAGCGCTGCCACTTAAACTGCAGAAGTGCTATTTTTTAATTATATCTGAAACAAAACATTTAACAGAATGACCTAAAGAAAACATTCAACAACAAAAAACACTCATAAAAACTTTACTCCCGCGAAAATTACCTCCACTACAAAAAAACCATCAAAAACAACCGACTGAGAGAGCAGAAAAAGTAACCTTTGGTGTCAGGTGAAAAAAAAATGCCGTGGTGAATTTCACGAAAAAAAAATTGGTGGACTTAAAATTTGGTTCAAAAAACCATAGGGGTTGGTGTCAGGTGAGAAAAAATGCCGTGGTGAAATTCACAAGAAAAAAAATTTGGTGGACGTTAGTATTTTATTTGGTGGACGTTACTATTTTATTTGGTGGACGTTACTATTTTTTTGGTGGACGTTACTATTTTATTTGGTGGACGTTACTATTTTATTTCGTGACACTTCTATTTAAATGGCGGACCAATAATTTTTCCCCTAGTAAAAATTGATCGAAATTCTACATTTTATATTATACATCTATTTTGTATTTTTTTATCACACACGTTTTTATAACACATTGAAACTTTTCCCCTCAAGCGTGCTAAGCGTGGTGTTCCCGACAGAATTTATTGTCATTTAATGTTTCAGTCCTTGAGAAAGCGAATATGAAGAAAAAGACCCTGAGACGTGGAAGAATACAGATATTCTCTAGCAGTGAAGAAAAAGAGTTATTTTTGAAGTGTATTGACACCATCATAAAAGTGGCTGATGAATACCCAAAACAATGGGGTTTTCTGCAATATGTTTGGAACTGTCCAAAAAGTACCCATAAGCCCACGGGAATGAGGAATTCCCCTTAACATAGTCACAATGACAAGATATTGCATTGCTTTCAACGAGAGAGATGAAGAGAGGGGGAAGAGAGTTTTTCACGTAAGGGTCTGGCTTTGAAATATAATCAAATACTAAAGTTCGAGAGACTATGACCGAACGAGACAGTATGACTGCTTGACAGGTGCTGTGGTGGGAGCAATTCCTCCCTTGATGGGCTACGCAGCCTCGAGTGGCTGCCTGGACTTGGCTGCTCTCACTCTCGCAGCCATTCTGTACTCCTGGCAGTTTCCCCACTTCAACGGCCTCTCTTGGAATCTGCGCGGAGACTACAGCAAGGCCGGCTATCGAGTGATGTGTGTGACTGACGAGGGACTGTGTCGCAGAACTTCCCTGCGACACTCACTCTCCCTGGTAGCGCTCTGCTCGGCGGTCGCGCCCTTCACCGACCTGACGACCCTTTCATTCGCCGTCGACTCCATCCCTCTTAATGTCCTATTTGTTTACTTGTCCTACCGCTTCTACAAAGCGCCAGATGCCAAGAATTCACGACAGCTCTTCTTTTTCTCTCTGCTTTATCTCCCATGCATAATGATACTCATGGCCATATCTAATGGAGGCAGAAACCAAAACCAGAAGAAAGCAGTTACAGTAGTTACTTGAGGGAAGAAAGCAGTTACAGTAGTTACTTGAGGGAAGAAAGCAGTTACAGTAGTTACTTGAGGGATTAGTTCCTTTTCTTTCTTCCTATTTTTTCAATATCTCGCTCATACTCTTACTTTTGCTCTCGCGTTTTTTTCATATTCAGTTTTTCACAGTTCGCTTCTGTTTCTTCTGAAATCAATTGTCTATGAAGGGTTTCATTTGAAAATGAACAAATTGATATGAATATGATTATAGTGATTATTGTTGAGTTTGATAGATCGAAGCTGTCGAGTGCAGTTTAAAATGAATGCTCACGCAGCTAGGAATACGCTCAGTTTCTGTTGTGTGTTTTGAAAGTCGGTGATTTCCGTCTCGAGTGAAAAACTAGATAAATGCATTGATTCGTGTAAATAAATCTAATAATAAAACAGAATCAGAAGAAAAAGCATCTATTTGAGAGGGAAAAAGTTCCTGTTTTTTCCATTTGTTGTTGGTTTTTGGTTCATATTAGACAGTTCCGCGTGTTAGAAGTTTGCGTTGACTCTTGTTTGTAGTTTAGAGTTGCATATGAAAGGAGTATAAAGAGAGCAAAGTTTCCCTATGTGTTCCCAACGGTATCATTCCATTTCAAATACCTGAGAAGGCAAGCATCCAAGCAGTCGATTGTTTTTCTGTACATGGTGCGGTTTTGAGTGTGAAGATAGAAATGAAAATAGTTTTTTTTTGGTTGCTGAGAGCGGAAATGATGACCCGTAGATCTTGACGAAAGCCTGAGCTTCTTAGTTGTTTTTTTTTAGTCCGTGCTGAGAGATAAATTTTCGAGGATGTGAGTATTATAAACTAAGCATTCGTTTGAATGAATATCATGAACCTTTCCTCTCTTTCTGCTTTCAGGTACTATTTGGATTATTTTTAAAGTCTTATTGTTTTAAATATCAGTAGTCATAGAAAAGAGCACGAAACTTCAGTATATAGGATGAGTCAGACGATCCTGTTAGGAACCCTATTCAGTTCTGTCGATTAGTAGTATATTAAAAAGCAGAAATAGCGTAAGACAGAAAATATCTATTACTTAGAAATTGTTTTAAAAGTCAAATGCATTAGTGATAAACTTTTTAGAAAACTAACAGTAAACACCAGAGGGGAAAACTTCGTTAAATTTTTTGAAGGTTTGTAATCGTTCTAAATATTGTAATCGTTCTAAATATTGTAATCGTTCTAAATATTGTAATCGTTCTAAATATTGTAATCGTTCTAAATATTGTAATCGTTCTAAATATTGTAATCGTTCTAAATATTGTAATCGTTCTAAATATTGTAATCGTTCTAAATATTGTAATCGTTCTAAATATTGTAATCGTTCTAAATATTGTAATCGTTCTAAATATTGAGGCCACATACTCATTGAAAGCTTGAATACTAGGGAATCCCCCTAGTAGGGATAGTAAACATAATTTCGTTAGTAATACTTTTGTTGCTCGAAAACCGGGATAGAGAATTTATTTTAACGCACTCATATCATTATATTTTTTACTGTAGAATATTAATTAAAAGATAAAGATATAAGGCATGTATAACATCAAAGTCGGAGATAGTGCAAGTCACACAAGTTCATTAATATATGGAATATTTGGTTAGAAGGTAGTGAATGTACTACATATCCACCGGAAAGCGGTAGAAGGCGATTAATCATTTCATGTCGCTTTGCTCACTCATTCGAGTACTCTTATTCTAATATTCTTCACGCGGCACCCAGATCGATAGGAAAAGAATCAACTTCTTGGGTGAACGTGCTTCCCCATCTAGTTCGACATGCTCTTTCCTCTCTCTCTCTTTCTTTCTCTCTTTCTTTCTTTCTTTTTTTCTTTCTTTTTCTCTTTCTTTCTTTCTTTCTTTCTTTCTTTCTTTCTTTCTTTCTTTCTTTCTTTCTTTCTTTCTTTCTTTCTTTCTTTCTTTCTCTCTCTCTCTCTCTCTCTCTCTCTCTCTCTCTCTCTCTCTCTCTCTCTCTCTCTCTCTCTCTGTCTCTGTCCGAACCCCTCACTTCCTCAACCCCCCCTTACCTCTGCCTCGCTTAAACCCTTTTCTTCTTTCCCAATGCTCTCCTATTTCAATATTTTTATGCACAAGGCTACATTTTGAGTGAGTTCCCGAGGGTGTCGAATGAATGGAAGACGCGTGAGTTTTCTGGTGTAGAAGAGAGTGCGCTAACTACGCTATATTCATTCTTCATCTTTATCATTATGTTTTTTTTGTTGAGAAAAACAGAAAAAAACTTGTTACTTGAGTGTAGCGCCGTCGCTATCTTCTATCTGTAGAATGTATGTACATATGTGAGGGTTTGGTCTTCTTTTGACATGGCTTAGGTTCTCTCTCTCTCTCGCGCGCGCTCTCTCTTTCTCTCTCTCTCTCTTTCATTCAATCCCTCTCTCTTCCTATTTCCCTTCTTATTTCTCTCCCTCGCAACGAATCATCACATCAACGGGGTTGTTGAATAGATATGCTACTGCAATGGTTAACATTCTTCGGTTTCTCACATTCTCTTCTGTACATATTACTGCTTCAAAAAAGTTGTATATGTCCTTTTTCAAAAAGTCGAATGTAATCTCCTGTTCCTATAAGTGTTTTGAACGCGTGCAAAAGAAATCACTTGCAGCGTTTTTCCGAAAGCAAATTATCTTCCTCCCAAAAAAACTTAGTTTTTTCAATCTTTCTTTCTGTACATTTGAGTAATGGGAAAATTTGAGAACTTGTTATTCTGAGCCTCTTTTGTATCTGCGTACTCCCAACACGAATATCCATGCTTGTTGAGGATAGAGTAAATTAGATGAATGAAATACCGTTGTCCCTGCTCATAATGGTAGGCTCGGTCACTTTTCCCCTTTTCTCCTCTTCTCATTGCTTCAATCTCGATTTCACTGTAACGGTTCCTCTCCCATTCCTTCATTTTCTTCTCCTCTTGTCTTATTCCATTAGTACTGATTACGCTTCTGACTAATAACATGATTGAAAATGAAGCATAGTCGGAATAAGGCTAGACTTAAGCATAGTCGGAATAAGGCTAGACTTAAGCATAGTCGGAATAAGGCTAGACTTAAGCATAGTCGGAATAAGGCTAGACTTAAGCATAGTCGGAATAAGGCTAGACTTAAGCATAGTCGGAATAAGGCTAGACTTAAGCATAGTCGGAATAAGGCTAGACTTAAGCATAGTCGGAATAAGGCTAGACTTAAGCATAGTCGGAATAAGGCTAGACTTCCAAATATCTCCATCGTTTAACCTGGTGAGATTTTTTTCTTAGAGTACTGAATTCTCAGAGAGTTCAAATTGGTTTTTAATTTCCGAATTTTTCGTGAGACTTTTTCATACAGTGCGTGGCATAACTTTGAGCTCACCACCAAATTGCAAGTTTTCCGATGTTTTATAAGGCGCAACAAAAAATACAAAATGCCATAGAATCGACCACTCAAGTGAATAATATCCACCACAAAAGTGCCGTACTCCGCTCAAAAAAACCTTATTTATTCAAAATAACGGAAAATGTGGTGTGGCATAACTTTGAGCTCATTTGAAAAACTCCTAAGAAACAAACAAAATAAAACTAATTAGTATTCGATAGCTGCACCCTTTCTGATCATAAGCTGGACAATTCTGTTATCCATAGAATCTGACAACTTTTGAAGGTAAGAAACAGGCAAAGAAGACCATTCTTGCTCAATGGAACTTTTAAGCTCAGCGATTGTGGAGTACTGCTTTCCTCCATCATATACACGTCTAGCTAACAACCCCCAGATATTTTCTATTGGGTTACAATCAGGGGAAACAGCTGGCCATTCTAAAACGGGTATATTTTTCGACAAAAGGAACGATTTTGTAGAGATGCTTGTGTGTATGGATGCATTATCATGCATTAAAATCATGGAATTGTTAACTGGGCTACGGAAAAAACGGTACCAAATCGTGTGCGAGTACTTCCTGATACTCATCCGAGTTCATTCGCATGGAAGGAAACTGCAGAGGGAGGGTTCCGCCGGCGTGAAACGCACCCCAAGACATGAGACTACCGCCTCCATGTCCACGGCGACTGAAGAGCAGCGGGTCCTTGCGAAGATCATGCCAATACGAGTGTTGGCCGTCACATCCGTCCAGATTCCACTTCTTTTCGTCGGACCAGACCACCTGCACCGAGGAATGTTTTTTATCAATAGCCAAATAATGTCATGATTCTCACCTTACTCCAGTCACGTTTGTGCTCTCTGGTGGCGAATTCCAGGCGTCGAGTTTTATGATTCTCTGTCAATCGAGGTGCCGGCTTCATTTTAGAGTTGAAAAAGTGTCCAGTTTCCGAAAGAATGCGACGAACCGTCCTCTTAGAAGCTGGAACACCTGCTTCGGCTGCGATCTGCTTCAGTGACTTGGCAGCATTTGACGCTTTCTTCGCGATTGCGCGTCGATCCCGAGTCGAAAACTTTCGTGGTCGCCCACCCTTCTTCTGTGCAGTCGTCTTCAGTCGACCAGAGACGTAATTATTCACACAATTAGGGCTCCGACCCAACTGGCGTGCAATCTCACGATTGCTCTTCTTATTCGCCAATAACACGTATATTTTCCCCTTTTCGACTTGAGAAAGTTGCGTTGCACTCGGCATTTATCTGCAAAAACAAAACTTTTTTTGAAAATATAAAAAAATTTAAAAAAAAAAACATCTGAAATGAGCTTTTTAAAAAGTGAGCTCATAGTTATGCCCCAGTCGATTTTACGGTTTTTGGCGGGAAATGCTCCATTCAAACTATATTACGGTTGTCAAGTGGGTCATATTATTTATTTGCGTGGTCAACTCCATGGCTGTTCGTTTTCTTTTGTTGCGCCTTCTAAAACATCGGAAAATGTTCAATTTGGTGGTGAGCTCAAAGTTATGCCACGCACTGTAGTGCTCGCCGTTCTCGTATAACATATGAGCTATAACCTATGTCAACCAAATTTCTCGTATAACATATGAGCTATAACCTATGTCAACCAAATTTCTCGTATAACATATGAGCTATAACCTATGTCAACCAAATTTCTCGTATAACATATGAGCTATAACCTATGTCAACCAAATTTTTCATGACAACTCATTCGATTTAATTTAACAAAAGTTCTGCCAGTTTATAGTTCATTCATAAATTAAACTCAATTCATACCATTTTTTTTATATCAAGTAATATTTTCTCATCGCTTGTTCGGCGAAGGCAAACTAGTTTTCTCTATATTACTGAATTGTTTTTCATCGTTCTCGATAAGCTTTAACAGAAAATGCAATACATTTCTAAATAAAAAATTTATGAGAGTATCCAACGACCCAAAAAAGTGTGTTTTTTATCGCAATTTTTTCCAGGCTAATGCTTAGATTACGCTGGTGAGGACGTACTGTTTAAAAACTTTCAACAAAAACAACAGCTAAATTTCATTTTACTTTGTTGAAGAAAAAGTTATAAGGCTTGTTTTATAAGTCTTATTTCTGAGCTTCAAAGGGTTAAGTTGTGCTCCGGGCCCCCATTCCCTTCTTCACTTTTGGTTCCCCACTGCTTCACTTTTGGTTCCCCACTGCTTCACTTTTGGTTCCCCACTGCTTCAAGTAGATTTTTGATCCATAGAAAATAATTTAAGGTCGTAAGGGTGGGTAAAGGTATAAAAATTTTTGGAAGATGAGAACTTTCAAATTGAAGTTTTAAAACTAAAGCTTTTGCTGTAGATCATGAGAGGCTCAGGTCTAGACCCGGCAATCTTCAACTTTAGCACCTTACCTAGCATTATTGATTTGGGAAAAATGCGTTCTCTACCCTCCCCCCTCGAGAAAAAGTTTTTGAATTTTAGTCAACTTGTGTTTTATTTCTTCACTGGAGCAATCTTTACCATAAAAATTATCAAATTTCTAAAAACTCAAACTCAATCACTAATTGAAGATAAAGTGAAAGCCGGTAATCATTCTGAACATCTTGATGCAGCGTTCTATAACAACCGGGTTTAGCTGAGAGAGAGAGAGGATGCTTGTAGAACTAATTTTCCAGTGTATTTTCTACAGCGTGGGCAGCTAAAGATTAATTTAATCTTCAAAACATATCTAAGATTCAGAATAAAACTATAAGATTATAAAAAGAAAGTTGGAAATACCCCCTCAATTCTAACAAAGTTTTTGTGATTAAGTATATGCACTGTCGATGAATATTATTGATTAAGTATATGCACTGTCGATGAATATTATTGATTAAGTATATGCACTGTCGATGAATATTATTCTTGTTGTTTCTTCTTCATCTTGCGTGCTGTAAAAGTTAACATGGCACATGTTATCTTCTTCTCATCTGCGTGCTGTAAAAGTTAACATGGCACATGTTATCTTGTCATAATATCTTAATTTCTGCAGCTAAAAGGCAAACTCGCTGAGAGATCAACTTCTTCTGCATACTCTTCTCTGCGGAACTATTCTACAGTAGTCTTCTACAGTACCGTCGCTAAAGGCGGCCAAATGAAATGAGCCGCTGCCAAGTGTAGGAATGTCCTACCGGCGATCCCCTTCCGCGCAGGCCTTACCTCATCGCCCGCCCCCCATCCCGCATTCTTATTCTCATGACGCCTCCAAGAGAGAGAGGTACGGTAGCACTTAAAATACTCTGTATGTTGATTGGCATTCTTTTATTGAGCCTCCGCCAGACGTACAGTCTTGAGCATTTTAAAAGCTTGTGATTTACTCAGAAGGTTATAGTTATTATTATAGAAAAAGGTAAAAGAGTTGATAAAATTTAATTTATTCACATTTTAGATATCACTGCTGAAAATATAATGTAGCAGAAGTCTGTTTCGCCCCAACTCAGACAGACTTCTGCTTCCTTCTGTTATGAAAACTCTTGCTTATAAGGGCCGATCATAGGTAAAATCTGTCTTGATTTTTGAATAGGTCGATCGCTAAAATGAGCTAAAAAATTCCACTTTTAAATTGAAGAAACCGGTTGGGGCTGAATTATAAGTAAAGAAACGTCCTATTTAAAAAAGAAGTTTTTTATTTCGCTTTTAGCTGAGAAAAATCTGATACATTCATTTTGAGTGAGGAAGAGGGTTGTTGTTGTTGTTGTTGTTGTTGCCCCGCTGCTTCGGAGTTGGTAGTAGTAGGGAGAGGGTCGGTAGGTCGGTCGCCCGAAAAACTTTTTTGCCAGTTGGCAGTTCACCTAAGGGGATGATTGCAATCTGCTAAAAAGTTTTCACATTTCATTGTTAAGAAATGCATTGACCCCTTTTCTCTCCTTTCCGTTCACTTACAAATCCCATATGATGACTCAACCTTCCTTGCTATCACACTCAAGCTAGTTTTTTTCCAATCAGAAACTTACTGTTGTTGTTGTTGTTGCCGGCAAGCATCCCGCATCGAAGACTTGGTTATGAACACTCTCTTTAATGAGAGAAGTTCTCGTGTTCTTCGGACAAGATGCGTCCGGAGAAGGGTTTTGATGTCCTTTGCAGTCCTGAGACTGTCATGCTGCACCTTGTGAAGGCGGACATCGTTGTAGCAACCTGTTCATGCTATAGGCCTTGTGAGTGGGTGGTCAAGCCGGCCTAGCATCGTTTTGGGGACGTCTCGCCTGTCGTTGTAGAGACGTCTCGCCTGTCGTTGACCGGAGATAGGCAAGAGGCTATTTGACTGGCGCCTCGACTCGCCATTGAAAAGTATAGCGGAGTATCGGCTGATGTTTTGTCCGGTGGCATGCCCAGGCCGGTCCGGCATCACCCTCCTTTGACGAGCTATACTACCCAGTTTTGGTCCGCGGCGGGATTTCTCCCGCTACCTCCCAGCACGAATAATTCGTAGGGAGGCATCCCTCTATCCGCCACCTGAGGTCGCGCTCGATTCTGGACTGGATGATCCGGCTCCATCCGTGACAGGCTCTTAAGGCTGTAGAGTCACGAATGGCCACTGTTGCCAGTGTGTTTCGAGATCAGAAACTTACTGATTTTGCATCCTTGAAACCAATTTCCTCAATTTCAATGTGTGCAGCAGTCTGCGCCGTATCGAGCTGGAGTTTGAGTCTCTCACTTATGGTGTGGGCGGAAGCAGGGGTGAATACGATGGTGCAGGCAGAAGGGGCTACAGTAATGGAATGCCTCTACCATATCCCGGCCAAGAGAGGGGCGGCTACTCACAACAAAATGTACAGGTAATCATAACCACGAATGGTTTCTGATCGCTAATCTGAGAAGTAAGAGAGCTCTGTGAAAAATAAAAAAGTTAGAAAATTTCTTAACAAATCTTAAAAAAAATTCTTATTGAAATCTTCTCAGAGAAAAAATGTTATTATTTTTGGAACCTTTTGTAAAATAAAAAGAAATAATACTTGTTTTAAAAAAAGATTTAGCAAAATATTTGCAACAAAAATTCTTTTTTAGTATAAATTAAGATACAGGGTGGCCCATATATTCGGCAACGCGTTTACAAACGTGTATCTCAGTGCATAAGTGAGCAAGAGTGTTCAAATTTGTACATTTATCAGCACACATTAATAAAAACATTGGGTCAAAAAATCATTCAATTCGGTCCCCTTTGGCACGAACGACAGCCCGGAGTCGCTTTGGGAACGCTTCGATCACTGGACGAATGTACTTTTCGTCGATCTTCGACCACTCCTTCTGCAGGGATTTTTTAGAGACTCCAGATTCAAGTGAGGACGAGCATTGACTTTGCTCTCAAGGTAGGACCACACGGAATAGTCCAGCGGATTGAGGTCGAGCGATGAGGAGGGCCATTCTGCGCTGGAGATGAAGTCGGGCGTTGCGTTGCAACATGCCTGTGTTCCGATAGCCTTGTGAGCAGGCGCAGGCGCAAGACCCAAGGTGTATTACGGTAGTGGGAAGCAGACCAAGGAAGCAATACTTTTTGAAGAATCTGCTGGAGGTAGTATTCCTGATTAATTTTGGCTCCTGGTTTGAACAAAACAAGGGGAGTTTTGCCAGTGGCGGACACTCCGTCCCAAACCATGACTTTTGCAGGATGGGAAGCTCTATGCAGGAATCCACCGGTATGATTAGCTGCCTGTGAGTCCCGAGCAAGCACTCGCACATTTTGAGGGTTGTAGGCCTCTTCCACAGTGAACAGCTTCTCATCCGAGAAGACTGTCCTGAGGTGAGCACTGTCGCGCGTCCAGAGGATTAGGGCGCGGCACCTTTTGAGTCTTTTCTCCTTGTTCTTTAGAGTTAGGATGGCAGCCTTTTTAGTACGATATGGGGGGAGACTCAATTCCTCTTCAACGATTCTTTGAAGAGTGTTGCGTGATAAGTTCATCTCGGAGGCTTTTTTTTTTCAAGCTACGCCTAGCATTTCGACCGACTCGCTTCCCCATGGCCTCAATCTTGTTAGGGGTGCGCACTAATCGAGGATCACCTCTTCGGGGCAAGTCAACAAGTGTACCGATCTGTTCAAACCGTTTGATTGCTTTTCAGACAAGATTGTGAGGCGTTGAGATCTTTAGCGATGCGCGTATTTGATTGACCAAGTTTGTGCAAGTCCACAATGATAGAGCGTGCTCTATGAGAGACCACCATTCTTTTGAGAATTGATCAAATGATATGAAATTTGAACCGTGTAATAAAAAACATATGAGAAGAACATGTGTAAAAATTGGAGCTCAGCGTGCACTACAAATTGAATTATAAACGCCGAAATATTGGTTTGCGAATATAAGGGCCACCCTGTAGTTTTTAGAAGTAAGAGAGCTTTGTGATTTGATTTACTTTTTGGGAAGAATAACGTCGTTGTTGGAGTTGTTCACCCTAGAAACTTTTTTCTTCAATGTCAACTTCTGTTTCATTTTCTTTGCCACTAAAAACGTTTTCTGGGTGATCGAGAGAAATTTGACAAATTTGGTGAGATATGCGATCGAACAAAGACTTCATATGACATAAAGGGCTGTCAATTGCATGTCGAAGATTTATGTTGAAGGAAACCGATATAATCGGGGAAGATTGGAGTGAAGAAGAAAGTGAGAGCAGGGAGACGAGAGATGACCAATGGGGACGGAGGAGGGACGAGGTCGAGACTGCCAGGCACGATGATCAAGGTTGATCCAGAGAGAGGGAGAGAGAGAGAGATAGAGAGAGAGCGTGTGACTCGTTTGAAGAAAGAGTAAGCGAACATAATGTAAGAAAGCTTCGATAGATAGACAAGATGAAATGTGTGTCTTGCTTGGTGAAGTTTTAATAAATACAGAACCCAAAACATTACAACAAGGCGATAAACCTAATAACTATAGAAGTGTCGGATTACGCATGAGAACTCACGTAAGGACATGAAGAGGGGAGAAGTCGGATTGTAAGCGGTGTCCTCACAGTTGAAGGAGACTCAGTTCGATGCCGCAAACATTAAGCATCTCTGTTTTGGTTTCGACATAGTTGCAATTGATTGGCAGCTTGGCCGCTGCTGCAGCCATCCTTGACTCAACTTAAATTTGCTAATCATATCGAAATGATCTGATCACAGCTTGGGGTTAGTCAGGAATGTCACCGAGGTGAAGGAAATCACCATTCCGTGTGAAAATTCAAAAATTATTTCGACCAAGTATATTTTGAAATGAATGTGGTTCGAAATTTGCAAAAAGTCGATTATTTTTCAAAAGTTCGGGTTATCCGAACTGCAATAAAATAATTCATCCTAGTGGAGAATGATACCTTCATAGTTTATTTAACGTTTCCTTGGCGAAGTTTCTACTGCAAGTTCAATTGTTGTTGTTTTTGTTGTTGTTTGCCGATAGGCCCTGTTGAGGGGAGTACTTAGGGATAGGTTGGTGAGGATCCTTTTGAGTCCGTAGAAATTTTCTCCGTCTACAATCGCACCGCAGTCGGCGATCTTCTTCGCGAGACCCATTTGTTAACCGGAGAAGGGCAAAAAACAATTTAACTGCGCCTCGACTCGCCATTACAAAGTTTAGGGGAGTATTGGCTGATGTTTTATCCGGCGGCATGCCCAGGCCAGTCCTGCATAGCCCTCCTTTGACGAACTATACTCAAACATCAGCATTGCCTCCGAACACCTTCGCACAGCCATCCCGAGAATCGAAAGCTTTCTGAATGGCAGGTCACTCGATATATCTCCACTCAAGAGCCAACTGATGCTGTTCACTCCATACAGCAGAGAGTACAACACAATTCTGGACGTTTCCATCGGAGGCACAGCTGTCCGCACCGTCAACCAGGCCAAGCTCCTCGGCGTCACCTACGACTCCATGTTCACGTTCAGCCATCATGCCAGAGACATCACGAGCCGTATGACACAACGCAACAACGTCCTGAAGGCCCTAGCCGGAAGCACTTGGGGCAACCAGAAAGAAACACTTCGTCTGACATTCAAAGCCATCTCGCAAGCGATCTACAGCTACGCCGCGCCAGCCTGGTCTACCTACATATCCGACTCCGCTCATGCAAAGATACAACGCGCCCAGAACGCCGGTCTACGCATCGTCACAGGGAACCATCAGATGGCAGACATTGACCACATCCACAGAGAATCCAAGGTCATGCGGACCGAGCCTCATCTACACATGATCTCCGCTCAATACTTGGCCAGGTCATTGGATACAGCCCACTTCCATCACGGTCTTCTTCGCAATCCCTCTCCGCCGCGAGCAATGAAGAACGACCTCTTGATGAGTTGTAAGACCACGGTCGAAACTGAAGACCCACGCAACGGCAGACTCGTCGCAAATGCCATCCACACGACGATGGTATCTAACGAAATGTGCTCAATGAAAGGCGCCATTATCCTGGGAGGCAGGCCTCCGCCCGATATACAGGAAGAAGAGAAGGATCTCCCTCGCAGTACACGATGCACACTCAGCCAGCTTCGCTTTGGATTCAGCAGATTCACCAAACATTACCTGCATCGGATCGACGACTCGATACCCGACGTCTGTCCCGACTGCTCATCCGGACCACACGACGTCGCCTACCTCTTCAACTGCACTGGCAACCCGACAACACTGTCTCCTATTGACCTCTGGAAGGAGCCGCTGGAAGTGGCAGCTTTCCTGAAGATCTAGACGGAAAAAGAAAAAAAAACTAACAAAGAGGGAGAGATCGCCTACCGTGGACATCACTCTTCGATGCCGCTCGCAGCCGGCAACAACAACAACAACGAACTATACTATCAAGTTTTGGTGTTTGCAGGGAACAACAAATAACGTTATCGCAACTTCGTAGCGGCTATGCAAGTTCCTTTAACAGCTACCTACACAGAATAGGAACTGCCCAATCCCCTCTTTGCCCAAAATGTTTAGAAGAGCCACATACAACTAGTCATTTATTCTCGTGTCGCTGTGACCACACACTTTTAAGAAGTATAGATTTGTGGAATAGCCCGACGGCTGTTGTTGAGTTCTTTAACCAGTGATTCCTTTCTCTCTCGAAAAAAACGAGAAAAAATATTTTTTTAATTCAAAAATTTGAAATAAGTTTTTTTTTAAAAACCGGAAATGATCCCTGACAATTCCAAGAGATCCAACAGTAGGCACTTTTCGTAAATCAATAAAATTAAAGTGATGATACGCATCTTTGAAACAAAATGAGGGTATCATATTTTCTACAGAAATATTTAATTTTAACAATGTCAACAACATTTTTATTCATTTCAACGGTCTGGAATTGTTAGAAAAACATTGTTTATCATTTTCAATAATGGTTTAGGAAGTGAGATGAAAGCGTTGAAGAATTTCAACAAAGTAGTGCTTCAAATGCTGAAAGAGAAATTGAAAAGCACCGTTATATTTTTAAACTAATTTTTTACCATTTTAACAAGTTATCATAAAACCAATAAATTCGAGTTTTATTCAGAATCAAAGTTTTCATTATTCCAAGAAAAAGTTTTAGAAATTTCAAGTGAACATCTTTTTAGGAATAGAAACAGAAATTGAAAAATATCATAGTGATTTTGATTTTTCTGTACTAAAAATGGAGAAAAACTTCATTTAATTAACTAGAGCCTTCTTTTCTATTATGAACTTATCACTATTTTCATATTCGAAAATTCTTATTCATATAGGCCGATGAGTTGTAAGTTCTGATTCAAAAGAAGCAACTTTGAAAAGTTATAGGACGTCAAACTACAAAAATCAGGGTGAGTTCACACCAAAAATATTCGTTTGAATATTGAATATTCAAGTAACACATGAATTTTCTAGTTATTTACGATATAAGGTAACAAAAATTGGTTACAAACACACTGAAAATTTTGAGTTTTGTTGTTGTTTTTTTGTCGACTTTTTTTAAATATTTTTTGAAACAAATTTTTTTGTTAAAAATAGTAATAAAAAAACCCTTTCATCAAGATGTAATAGGTTAGTTTATTGGCGTCTCCAATCGCCGTTAGAGAATTTAGCGGAGTATTTATGATGTTTAATTCTGTGGCTTGCCTGGCATCATTATGCTTTAAAGAGCTATACTACCCTGTTTTGCTCCGCGACGAGCAAGCCCGCTACCTCCGATGCTCTTTTTCCTTAGGGATATTTTTCTGTCTTCACTGACCTGATTTCATCGGTTGTGTTTCTGCACGGTGTCATGCTAAGACGGGAGTAGATCGGACCGCAATAAAAAAACTCTTCTTGAATGCCTCAGGCAGTGTTTCGTTGTTTGTTATCATGTTTTGAAGTCTCCTCCAGGTATACAGTGAATGAGACTTCGTTATCTACATAGTTATATGTGATCTATGAGTCCAGGATTAAGATTTGTTGTCATAGAAACTTGCAATTCATTTATAAGAATAAATCCGAGACCGGGATTGCCAACTTCTCTAAGTGAGAGATATTGGAATCTGCAGTTCTTTTCAAGTTTTACAAGTTGACTGCAAGGCCAGTTTATTAATAGAATAAATTTACGCCTTTTTTTCGTCTCCTTTACAATGATATCCAACTTCTTGTTAACGTTGGCCAAAGTCGTAGTGGGGCACGATTTAAAAGCATGTATTAAACTCTCTATTTATTTGTTGGTGGAATCAGAGAAACTTTTTCGAATAGCAAATATATATATATATATATATATATATATATATATATATATATATATATATATATATATATATATATATATATATATATATATATACACAAATATATGTATACTTTATCGCAATGGGTCAAGTTTGGGTGTAAGGGGATATTGGATCCATGTTGAAGGTGTTGACCCGACCGTGTCACTTTGATGAATGAAGTGAGAAAAATAAAACGAAACGCAGTCGGAGGCTGATTGCGACCATGATGAGCACGAGCCTTTTTGTCTGCGCTGAACCGTAAACTTGTCAAATTTCATTTGAGACTTTAGTGAGCTTACTATCACTACTTGTTGAATAATTTTGAATACTTATTTTACAATTGTTAAAATGATTGCTTTTTTTCTTTCATAAAACAGCTAGCTATATATTAACTAGATTGCAATTCAGTCAAATCAGCTTTCTGAACAAGTGAACTGATTCTGTTTTGAGCACATCGAAACTTAGATTATTCCACGCTTCACAAACTCTTACCGGTAACATATTAGAGTGAGAAACAGTATTCAGACGCGGGACATTTAGTGCCCAACTATGGGGCCTAGTACTGTAATGGTGCGCTCGAAGATTAAAAATGGATTTAGGACTAAGAGGCGTCCTATTCTTGATTATTTTGAAAGTCGTTACAAGGTCTGTTTGTTTACGTCGCTCCTCTAAGGAAATTAAATGTAACTGCTTTAAACGATCCTTATATTGCAAATATAAACCTGCTCTAGCACGTACACGTTTTGTGAAAGACCTTTGAACTTTTCCCACAAGTTCTATGTGTTTTTTGAAGCAAGGTTTCCAGATAATTTTTCCCCTTTCCTCGTCCTCCTGAGCGGTTGCCATGTAATGAATCGCCACTCTTCGAATTTCTCTTCCCATTAGAAACCGCCTAGTAACTCTCATTGGAAACCGCCTTTGATTTCTACAGTTCCTTCTCGCTTCTGCCTCTCAATTGCTTTGTCATACCCTGAACTCTTTATCATTTCAACGTGATGTTTTGAGAGACTACGCGTAATAAAAACTTAACATAACCGAGCAGTACTCCGATTGAGGTCGAACGTAGGTAGTGGGAAACGTTCTGTACAAGTTGAGGTTCTTTGACACATGTCCAAAACTTTCTGAAGAGATTTTTTCCAGTGTAGTTTCGCGCTCAAAAAGAACTAACGAAATCGAGAATTTCTTTATTGACGAAATAGAAAAAAGTACAGATAAATAATAAAGGGAACAGGAAACATTGAGAAAGACATTTAAACGACAGAAAAAAGCGAACGAAGACGCGATTCGATAAGGATATTTAAATATAAATGAATGAAGCTTGAGAATGTGAGGGTGAGCAAAGGGGGGCCTGTAATTGGTTGAGAGAGGAAATGAGAGAATTAAAACAGGCTTAGTCAAGTCTTACCTTATGTAGAGAACCTCTGTTTCGAACTAATGCGGGTATCTGCTTCCATTTCAAAAGTTCTTATTCACTTTAAGCCCCTCGTAATTGAAAAATTTTACTTTAAATAGTCACTGGAGGCTCTCTGTCAAGCTATTTTTGCATTTGTAAGCCTCTGTGATTTTCGGACTCATTTTAAAACCCCGTATTGGAAAAGATACAGGAGAACTTGAATCTTAGCTCTTATGAAGTTGTTGGTTTCATTTTACGAGAAGCCTGTTATCCGATAATTCCTCCGACTTTTAGCCTTTCTTTCACTCTCTCTCTCTCTCTCTCTCTTGCTGGCTCTCTCTTTTCTCACTTCTTCTTCTCTCTCTCTATCTCTCTCTCGCTCTCTTCCTCTCCATTTCACTTATCGCGCTAAATTAAATTTTTTCTCTACTGTCACAAATGTCTCTTACCAGGTAAAACGTTGATGAATACTTTCTAGTTTTCGATCTCATTGAATATATTTGCCCCCCCCCTTCCGTTTTTTTAGCACATCAGCTTCTTGAGTTGATAAAGTTGTCTGTCTCGGAACTATTGAATTCACCATCCTCTATGTATAATGTTTTGCTTTTTCTTCCCATACAAAGTACATCCGTATCAACAGCAATGGAATCTCATGATCTCTCTCTCTCGCTCTCTCCTCTCTTCAATCTATTTCTTTTCCCCCTTTTTCTCCTCTCTTTACTTTTTGCATTTATCTGCTTCGCGTGTCGCTCTTCTTTTCCTTATGTCTAAATAACTCATGTAACTTTGAAGAATAATGTTTTCTATAAAAAAACAATTTCCTACTTTTTTCAGTAGAATATGCAAGATTTAGGCAAATTTGAGTTTCTCGTTTATCAATCTTTGCAAAACAAAAAAAAAATGAATGCGAATTTTCTCACAAAAAGAAACTGGTGGAAAAGTTAGAGTAAAGGAAGAAATAGTGCAGATAAAGAAGGTTAGTTGAGCTTATGAATTAGAAATCAGGGAATGTTCTTATTCCAGTAGAAAATACGCAGAAGTCGTCAGGAAGGTATATAAAGGCTCCATTCAAATCCACTATTTCCCGCCTTTTTTAGCTCTCTAATGTGTTGCTCTTCTCATTAGGTGCCTATACCCCTCTCGCTCCTTTCATCATGCAAGAATGTCTCCTGACTGACGTCCGCTTCATCAACGGGGCTCAAAAACAGCTATAGAGCGTGAAGCACGCCGGTCGCTTTTCCCAACGTGATCGAATTTTCGTCTTGGTTACTGTAATAGAAGCGTCTCGAACTGCTACCGTATTCGCTGGAACTTGTTCATGAAACCTCTTCTGCGAAAGAATCTGAGTGACCGTACAATCGGAGAGGAGTTGGCAGAGAAAATAGAAGGGGAAGGAAGCATTAGACTGGTAAGGAACTTGTCTCTGAGGCTACAGAAGGGTATCAGAAGTACGGTATCGGATCCCCTCAAGAGGCGGGCTCTTTCGGTGAAATATGAACTGGCAGAGGGAACGAAGAGAGTAAGCCGAGCCACGCATCAACTATTCTCCCTTTCCAAAGGTCCTCAGATTCTTCTGGGATTGAAGAAAAATACAGTAAGCAAGGGTTCAAGTACCAACGTTAATAGCTCAACAAATCGCATTTATATCTAATGAAATTTTTCGAATAACGACCGCTCTTTGAGCGCGCGTTAATAATAATGAGAAGCGAGCAAGAGTAAAAGGTAAAACGCAAATTTTTTTATCATATCAAAACGATTGCTCGGAAAACATTCGTTTTCAAAAAAACTTCAGTGCAAGTGAGCCATAATATCGTTCTTTGGTGATCCTCTGTTTCGAACTTCAGAGCATTGAATTTTACTCGAAAGAAACGTCGAACAATTGCACCTTTTTTGAAATAAAGTAAATATATTGTACCATACGATTATTTCCGCTTTTAGCGCGCTTCTGTGCATATTCGAAGTTCTGGCAGTAGTAAGGGACTCGGGGAAGGGGAGCCTGGCTTGATTAGTTAGGGACAAACTCGAAGAAGAATGAATGAAATAAAAAAGGTTTAGAAGAAAAAGAATATTGAAGGGAACCTCGAGGATGAGGGTGATTGGAGCGAAGAAGAGGACCCTGAGTTCCTCGAACTGCAGGAAAGAGAACGAATCATTGAGAAGTATGAGAAGGTTCGTGTTTTCAATCTTCATCATTGTTCTTGTGGCGGATAATATCAATAAGAGAATAGTTGTTTAGGGATCTGATGCGAAGGATATCGACGAATGGGAGAATCCCAACAACGAGATATACACAAAAACAGATCGATACGGTTTCATGCAGTAAGTTTTACTTCAGCGTTCATGTCTTCGTCTGGAGAGTATTTGATTGGTTATCGATTGATTAAGTAGTCGGCTATTCATTGATTGAATGAATTGTCTCGCAGCAAGGAGGAGCCTGCAGACAATGAGAAGAGAAAGCTGGAAAGAGATCAAAGAAGGGAGAAGAAGTGGATGGAGATGCTGAAGGATTGGGAGCTTCGAGGGGACCTCACCACAAAACCCAAGAAACTCCTCGAGCGAGTCTGGAAGGGAATCCCGGACGCCTTGAGGACCAAGGTTGATTTCAATGCACTTTACAATAGAAAAAAACATTTAATTACTTTTTGATTTATTGAGGAATCTAGTTGAAAGACAGTAGATATTGAATTTGAATTTCTTTATTCACCAAAGGACAGTTTGTTCTCACCGTCACTAACATGGGAAGGATAAAAGGAATATGTTGACTGAAACAAGTTGAGAAGAGCCATTGATGAAGAATAAATACTTTATATCATACTGTCGAGAACGTCTGCAAGGAAACTGAAGACAATGAGGATAAGTCGTTCATTTAGAAGAGTCGAAATTCATCGGAAAACAAAATGACTTGACACAACCATCTCTGGCACTTGAAGAACAGAAGAGAAAAAAAAATGATGTGCAGGTTTGGCCAATTCTTCTCGGAGTGACTCCCGCCACGATGCAAGGAAGCAACAACATCTACACACATCTTCTCCTCAGAGCTAGATTGGTATCAAAGGATATCAAGCAGATCGATCTGGATATCAATAGAACCTACCGAGATCACGTCGAGTTTAGGGAAAGATACTGCCTCAAGTCAGCATTTATTATCACTAGAAAATAGGTTATTATTTATTCGCTGAATTTTTTAGGTTTGCAATTCAATTAATTATAATAATCTTCCTCGCGCTTGTTCCCGCCTCGCGGCAGGGTACGCGCTCCCCTGAGATGCAGGTCAGACCTATCCTGGTAGAACCAGTGGCTGCCTGCTAGATCACTGCTAGTGTGATTAGCAGCAGAGGGAAGAGTCAGATTCGTGCATGAGCACTACCAACATTTCTTAACCCCCTTGGTTTGGGTGGATCTGTCCGGGGTGGGAGTCGAACTCGGGACTCTTCGCACAATGGTCTAACACACTAACCATTATGCCACGCCCGGACAACTCAATTGCAATTCAATTGATTTAGATAAATTTTGAAGTATGTAAACATCTGGGAAAACTTCAAACATGTACTGGAAAAACTCATATAAGCAAAATATTTAATTGAATTATTTAGTTAATTTATAATTTTTTCAAATATATGGTGACCAAAAGATTATTCTTACTCTGGCTTAAGTATAAATATGTATTATGTGAACTGTAGAAAAAATTCTCCAAAATACTTGAAACGATTTATTGTATTGAACAGACAGCAGTCTCTTCTGAATGTTCTGGCTGCTTATTCAATGTACAATACCGAAGTCGGATACTGTCAAGGTTTCCTTCAAAAAACTTCTATTTTGAATATTGTAAAAAATTTGGTCTTTGTTCTATATCTTTCTTTTGGAAAAATCAAAGTTCCAAATTTATTTCAAAATAGTGGATTTAAAAACTAGTTGAATAGGGCGTGGACTGTGTGCGTAGATGGACCGAGGCCTTTTCAAGACATGATAAACAAATATTTACACATTTTGAAGGCAGGTTAAGACGAATTTACATTATTAGGAATTTTTTAAAAGGTGGGTACTGTCATCATAAGGTTCATCCTGAGGGGTTCTATAGTCAGAACAGAAGCTACCTTGGAAGCGAACAATCATGCCGTTTTTGTTTGAGGAATGAGCCAGATTGTGGCCCTTCTACTGATGTACATGGACGAGGAAGAGGCGTTCTGGTGTCTGCACTCTCTCATGGTCTCCCCTCTTCATACGATGCATGGATTCTTTGTCCCTGGCTTCCCGAAGCTCTATCGATTCGATGAACACTTTAAGAAGATCATTAAAAAGTATCATCGCAAAGTCTACAAACACTTGGCAAGTACCTTTCTACCCCAGGCTCGTTCTCATTCTCGATATTAGGTTCTTGAACGGATTGGCTTGCAGGAGAAAGAGATGATACCGTACATATACCTGACGAAATGGTGGTTCGGCTGCTTCCTCGACCGGGTACCGTTCCACTTGGCCCTCCGGATATGGGACATCTTCATTGTAGAAGGCGATGTTATACTCATGGCGCAGGCTGTCAATATACTCCGCTTGCATGAAAGTTTGTATAATACATGTAATCTTTTCCATTCGTTTTAAATGCGATTTTTTAAATCATTATTTCTTCATGTTTTTTTGTTAGCATGTTGAGGCCTTCTGCAGTTTGATGACGAGAGAAATATGAAACTCTTGAGGATAAGTAGTCAAGGTGTCCCATTCTCGGTTGAAGCTTACTCCAAACGTCCCATAACGAAAAAAAGCAGAAATTAAATTAATGGCCACCGTTTCAGAGTTCACGAGCAGAGGAAATTATGATAGCGTTGAAGTGCAAATGAATACCGATTTTTTATAACTAATTTTGAGCTGATTTCGGTATTAGAACAATTGACTGCAGAGACAATTCGAAAGCTGAACATGGAGGATTTCATGGAGTTCATCCAAGCCCAGCTCGTGCAAGACTTTCGATACTCCGACGACGAAGTTATCCATTCTCTCAGGCAAATACTCGACAAGCTTACGGTTTGTTGTTGTTGTTGTCTTGCCCATAGGTCCTGTCGAGGGGAGTCCTTTTGGGATAGGTTGGTGGTGAGGATCCTTTTGAGTCCGGAGAGATTTTCTCCGTCTACACTCGCACCGCAGTTGGCGATCCTCTTGGTGAGACCCATTCGTTAACCGGAGAAGGGCAAGAGGTTATTTCACTGGCGCCTCGACTCGCCATTGAAAAGTATAGCGGAGTATCGGCTGATGTTTTGTCCGGTGGCATGCCCAGGCCGGTCAGGCATCGCCCTCATTTGACGAGCTATACTACCCAGTTTTGGTCCGCGGCGGGATTTCTCCCGCTACCTCCCAGCACGAATTCTTCGTAGGGAGGCGTCCCTCTATCCGCCACCTGAGGTCGCGCTCGATTCTGGACTGGATGATCCGGCTCCATCCGTGACAGGCTCTTAAGGCTGTAGAGTCACGAATGGCCACTGTTGCCAGTGTGTTTCTAGTAGCTTACGGTTAGACTGTTCCCTCACCAGTGTTTTATTGATCTACCTACTCAGCAAATCTATAAACGGGCTCAAATGTGGTAGTTGCAGGGTGATCGTTTGTGTCGACCCCCGCCGCCCTCAGTGAATGACCTGGCAGAAGTGCCAACCAAAGCCCTTGGTCCAATTCTCTCTCGCTCTTTGGCAGACATCCGATATGACATTGCAGAGATACAGAGCAGATGCAGCAGAGCACATTGTCAGTCAATATTTTAACTCGGAGTTTTTTGAGCTTTTACATCAACATTGTCTTCAGAATTTCCATTCATGTATTCTTGTTTCCGATGAGAACTTTCGGGAAATCTCTCGACCTCGATTCAAGCGACTTTACCGTCTTTTCTACGATGTTTTCTCTCTGGGCTACAGCAATGAAGATGAAGAAAGAAAGAAAGAGAACCTCATCCCTTAGGAACCCTTCCCTCAAAGAGAACCTCATCCCTTAGGAACCCTTCCCTCAAAGAGAACCTCATCCCTTAGGAACCCTTCCCTCAAGAAATTGTTTTGAGTGTTTTTTTTATAAAGAAAACAATCAATGTGTTCATGAATGAAAAAAAACAAACCTTTTTTCTTTAAGAAATACGGTGAATTCATTGAGTAACTTTTCAGAATAGTTTAGCAAATAGATGTTTTTACATCATTTGAAAAATGCTTTCTGAGACTGATAGTCCGCAATTTTCTACTCCCAATTAACACTTACCAGATTGTGAATTTTTATGACGATGAGAAAAGAACACCAGCTGATTCAATGCGATCAAATGGCACATTGTTGTGACTTGTGGTTTCCAGATTTTATTAAATCAAGTTATTGAGTTTATTTTATAAGATGGGGGCGTTCAGTGAACCCTTCATGTTAACCTGTTGCGGAATATTCGTTTGTTGTGACTTTCACAGAGATGGAATGATCAGAATAGCACAGATTGTAGTTGATTGGGACTTGCTGCAGAGAATTAGGAAGAGGAGTAGGAATCATAACATTTTTAGAAATGTCTTATAGAGAAAGACAGTTGAGACGTCATTGAAAAGGGAGTTTTTTTACTTGCAGGGGAGTTGGTCATTGGCATATGGAATTCCATGAATAGTTATTGCCAATAGGATGGTAGCCATCAAAGGTTAAATATTAATAGAGTCAGCTCTGTAGGGCCATGCATAACCGCGCCGAGAATAATCTACCTTGTATTTTCTTGTTTTGCCTTCCCAATCCTTTCCCTTCTCGCGCGGCTACCCATCAAACTAACCATCAACCTGTTTTGCCTTCCCAATCCTTTCCCTTCTCGCGCGGCTACCCATCAAACTAACCATCAACCTGTTTTGCCTTCCCAATCCTTTCCCTTCTTGCGCGGCTACCCATCAAACTAACCATCAACCTGTTTTGCCTTCCCAATCCTTTCCCTTCTCGCGCGGCTACCCATCAAACTAACCATCAACCTGTTTTGCCTTCCCAATCCTTTCCCTTCTCGCGCGGCTACCCATCAAACTAACCATCAACCTGTTTTGCCTTCCCAATCCTTTCCCTTCTCGCGCGGCTACCCATCAAACTAACCATCAACCTGTTTTGCCTTCCCAATCCTTTCCCTTCTCGCGCGGCTACCCATCAAACTAACCATCAACCTGTTTCCTTCAGCCTTTGGTAGCAACGATTATTCCTAAAGACAGAGTGAAGTTGATAAGAATCAAAGAAGATTGGGAGGAGAATGTAATGTTCAGCGATGGCTGCGGGATCTCGCTCCCCCGCCGTCTCCTGCCGCCGAAGTCGCTCAACGAAGCAGCAGTCGCAGGCTTCTTCCCTTGCCCCGCACTCCGTTGATGGGGAGAATGATCAAGTTACTAATCATTCTCTTCTTATTCTCATGTTATAGAGTTCTCTGCAAGTTTAAAATTTTCATTGTTTTCATGACGGGAACTACACAATATAAGCAGAGTGAAAACATGTATTCAATGTTTCAAACTTGATTCCCAACCAAAAAAATCGGTGCAGTTATATACTCTTAAAATGGCCTATTTTGAATTATACCTTGGTTGGCAATTCGTAGAAGTTGCCATTAACGAATATACGTTTGGATTGATAATTATTGATTGAGAAAAGCACGATTTTGTAGAGATGAATGGATTGATGATTGAAGAGACCACGGCGGAAAGTGTCGGCGAACGGATTAACTTCAAAGTCTCCGTTGGTACTTCCGGGTACTTCGTCCTCGGATTTCCGGGGCACTGCGGGGGCGGGACCAGGAAGGCAAGAATCTTTCTTTCGTAAACTCACGTCAAGAGCATTTTCATGAAATTACTCATGGTTGTAAATAGAGGACTAATTCGTTTAGTAAAGAAATAACCAGTTATTGTTGTGCGATCCCTCGGACTCGGATCGTCTTTCTTGATTTCTACGCAGGAAATCTGTTAAAATAAAGAGTGTAGGAGTCTCCCGACTCTGACTGGGTTGCTCCATAGCTCCTCTGGGGTGCTCCGATAGGGCTGGGCAGTTGAGCAAGTGCTGCGTGTTGTGTGGCGTGGCTTGACAGCTAGAGCATGCGTCGGCGATCGTTGGTGAGATTCGGTGGTGGTAGCTATTGAGGAGACTGCTGTATACTGAGCGAAGCTGTGCGAGGCGTGTACGTGCAGACCGGGGGAGAGAAGTCTCTGTCTCATCGATAGGCGGAGAGGCTCTTCCAAGTACTTGATTCGGACGGACTGTAGCTGGATGTCGCATCAACTACAGCTTTCGTATGGAGTAACTTCTGAACGTCTTTGAGCGTAGACTCTTGGAAGTATAGCTCTGGCCTGTTGTACTGACGCACCGCTGTATGTGATCAGTGTTTCCTTCATGTTGCGGGGCGGTGGAAGAAGATTACTAAGCTCGAAACATGGGTGCTGTGGGCAGGAGCAAGATGCGAGATATTGGTCACAGAGAAGTCTGCAGTGGTGTTGTACTGGGAGTCCAGATGTGAGAGGCGTAGTCCATAACACTTCTGTTGATCGCTTTATAACTAGAACTTCTAACCATGGTTTCTTTATCTTGTCCCCAGTTAGTTCCTCCAAGTTCCTCTCACGTTGTTTCGCCGTCGTACTTTTGTGGCGGTGTCGCGGGCTTTTTTTGCGAAAGATAACATGGGGTCGAAAGTGACTCCAAAAATCTTCGGTGTCTTGTTGAGCGGTAGCTGCTGACCGTGGAGTTTAACGTCAGGGTGGTAGTTCACTTGTTTCTTCCAGGGAGTGAAGAGGGTGACGGTAGACTTGCTGGTTGAGACCGATAGAGAACGGGCTGTGAAAAACTCAGTCAGCGATGGCATGTAAGCGTTGAGACGGTCTGCAAGGAGGTCGAGCTCGCCTGGTCCCGTGATGTGCAGCGTGAAATCGTCTGCGTAACTCGTTACATTGATGTCGGCGGGAGGGTGTGGGATGTCGCGCACATAGAAGTTGAAGAGTGAGGGCGAGAGGACTGCTCACTGCGGCACTCCAGTGCGAATGATTCGACTTTTTAATTTTTTAACTTGAAGTTCCGTCTTTGCTTGTCTGCCGCGGAGGTAACCAGCAAGCCATCTCATGCTTGGTGGGAGAGTGGATTCATGCAGGAGCGAAAGAAGAATGTAGCGATCAAATAACCAGTTAATATTCATCCTCGACTGGATGGTATCTTTCTGCATCCGACAAGTGAAAAAAGCGAGTTTTCAGACTAACAGTTCGGAATTTGTATGGAAAACTTTTTTCAACGTACTAAAATTTGAAGGGTTGAAAAACGCTTAAAATTGAGCATTTTACTATGAAAAATAGTACAACCAACTCCGAGTGTATTAGGAAATGCCGATGAAACAATTGAAAAGTCTTGTACTCCAGGACAGGGAGTGTATACGAGAACATCAACAATGGAGCTGGAAATGTGCGAATGATGAAGGACGAGCACTCGGGGAAAATGGTGCCCATCAGCAGGGATGCCACAGGATACGGTTACAGAGAGGACTACTGTAGTCCCTCACAGATGAACAGAGAAGACAACCCCTTACAGATGAACAATTTGAGCGGCAGTCCAGTTAAAGTGACGCATACACGCAACAATGTCACTTATGTCATGATAGGGGAGGAAGTCCCGATGTCATTGTCAAACAGTAGAGACACAAGACACACAGCTGTGTGACAGGGATGAGTCATAATACTTATGAGTCGAATAGATGCATAATGTTTCTATACTACTAAGATGAGCAATGTACCTAAAACAAGTCATTCGTTTCTTTATGGGTGTTGAGAAAAAGATCGTGGTTAGAAGGCTAATCTTGCTTAATAGATACAAGTAGTTGCCAGAATAAGTGCATACGATGTGTCTCCCGATTACTGTTAGATTACGGTGTATAATATCTTGAGTAATAACGTAGCTAAAACACTTCATTCGCTGTTAATTTTTTTCATGTATGTTTTTGTTGTATTTATATGTGAAAAGGTTATTTTTGATTTGTAGAAGTTTTCCATCGAGAGTAATTTATTAATAACTAGTTAGAGGCAATTGTAATGTGTATCAGTGCCAACCTTCGCATTCAATCTTTTTCCATACTTTCACACATTTTCTACATTATTGTACACCAACGAACTTTCTCGATGAACAGATTGAGTCTATTCTTAATGGAAGATCTGACATGACACTCACTTTGCGTAACAGCTTCTAACTACAAATATGCATGGAGTGGGGTAGTCAGAGAGAAGCGTCCTCGGATCGGTTCGTCTCTAGGAAACTCCTGTCGTTTCTCCAGCTGATTTCGAAATCTCCTGCAAAGGTCGCAAGCAGACGTATACAAAATATTTTAAGCCCTTTATCTCTATAGACAAAAATACCTGTGAGGGAGAAGTCGATTGCTTCCTGGAAGTTGATTATGAGAATGCGGGCAAAGGAGTTGTAGAAGGTTGTTTGAGTGTTCACGGACAGTGCTTTTCCGTTGAGAGTGAAGGAAGAAAGCAGTGCAGGGGATGGGTAGGACCAAATCTCAACTTGGGAGAGGCCCGGAACTGAGAGCGCTCTCTAAAACAACACTTCAAAATCATTTCGCAGATGAATGATTGGTCCAGAACTAGCGAGCTTCGTCTTGTTCCGTAGAACTGAGAGTGTATTGCCAGCTATACTTTAGCAAAACACAATTTACAAGATTTATAAAGTTGACATAGGCATCAGTAGAACAGTAGTTCAGGAAGTTTTCTCAATCAACTTCACAAATAATGAAGCAACCAGAGTTCGAAGAGTCCGAAGTGTAAGTCTCCCTCCACTCTGAGTCATGGTGAAGTTGAAGACTGAGTGGTGGTAGTCATGGGAGTCGAAGGTAGTCACAATGCTCTCTCCGTCATCCCAGAAGAGTTGCCCTGAGGCGTATTTCTTATCGGGAGCAACCAGCAGTTGGAAGGGAGAAGTCCGTGAAGCTGCCGTCGTTATGTTTCCTGTTTGGCGTGGAATGATGGAAGCTCCTGTAATCTTATGCTTCAGTTCTACTCAAGAAAAACTTAATCCGCTTCTGAATCCCTAGAATATATCTTGCAGCTTTCGGAAAACGCACCCATTCCGCATGATAACGAAAGATGGAGCCCGAAAATTGACAAAAGGCGATTTTGAATTTTAAAAAAACTGAAGAAAAAACAGAAACCTCTCAAGAAAGTTGGCGAGTTCCAAGTAGTAGGTGCAGGGAAGATTCCTCTTCCAATGGGAACTTTCTGACCATAAATGTAATCATAGGCGGAGTAGAAAGTCGAAGATGGAATGTAAGCTTCTATAGTCGTCGCTCCCTTAGTATGGTTCATGTTTTTTTAAAATAAAAAATCATGAATGCATTTTATAAGATATGATGTGTAAATATGAAAATCAAAAGCTTTTATAAACAGGATGCTCTCGATAAATACTTCAAATCTTATTAAAGTAAACAACTAAACTTTATTTGCATAACTGACTTGGTAAAGAACGGGCGCGACCAAGAAAGACGGGCCCCACATGAACTGCTCGCTCAGATTGTACGTTTCTTCATCGTGAGAGAACTCGAAAAAAACCGGCCGGATTACAGTATCGCCATTGGTCGAAGCGAGGAAATGCAAACTGAATCATCGATGAACTCCGAATATTTTTTTTTGCCCAAAACCAAACAATGAGATTCTCACTTCCGCTATCAGAAAGACTCGAGTATCGATGTTACTTCAAATAACCTAATAGAGAATAAATACCTAACCTGAACAAATAGGGCAAGTAGGAGTAGCGCCAGAGATTGGCCTTCTTCGTCGCAGCAGCCACAGATGGCCACACCGCCGGATCCTTGTACGATTCCCCCAGGACGTTGTGATTACTGTTCATGAGCTACCATAAATCATCGATTCCGGATGTTGGAAGCTTTCTCTTTACTCAATAGATTTTTGATCAAGACGGTTTTTGGCGACAAGCAGATGAAAATTGTATGGTAACTGCAAGAAAGTAGAGAGTTTTATCAAGAATTGTAAAGGATACCGATAGAAAGAGTGGAAAGCCCCCGCTTGATGCCATCGTAAGCAAAGCTCCTCATCCGGTTTCCCAATGAAGCCGCACACATCCGATCCAATATATGGTATGCCGAACAGATTGAATTCTTGGACACCGATGATTGCAGTCCGAAGGTCCTCCCAGCGGGCCGTGTTGTCGCCTAACCAGTGACCAGAGAAGCGGCCAGATGAAGGGAATGTCGATCTAAACCCCAAAAACTTTCGGGTGAGGCGAACGGAAGGGATTACTGTGGTATGGATCTTAAGTTTGAGTTTTACTCTGGGCTACATAGACTAGTATTGTCTGAAGGTGATGACCGGTTATACAAGATAAAGTGTACATTTTAAATCCGTATCAACGAGATTATAAATGCGAAAGTAGAGTAGATTACCTCAAATAAACGAATGATTGAGTTCGAATTATTTAACAAACCTAGAAGATCAAGAAGAAGAACTACATAGAACTTCTAAAACTTCGAATCAGAACTGAAAGGAAAGGTGTAAATGTCTGATTTTTGAATTAATTTAGAGACTCGCTAAGAGTCTTCGAGGTAAAGGGTCACCTTGAAATGACTGCGCCTCTTTTGGCAGTAACATCGTGGAGAGCCTTCTGGGTCGCTCTGCTCTCTGACCAGCCGTAGAGATTCTTCGTGTCGTAGAATCTCTGACTTCCTCGCATAGTCACCGCCCCCATACATAGGGTTTTGCTCGCCAAGTAAGCCTTCAGATAGATTTCTTCCTTGCCGAAATACAATCGCTTCTCTAAAATTCCTCAGGCCACATAACTCAAAATAATGATAATCATGAAAATTGCTCGATTAACTTAGTTATGAATTGTGTTTGAGTGGGTCGTGGTTATTTTACTTCCTGGGTAACGAAAGTTGAACTGCTCGGAAGAAAGAAGTAACATCTCCGAAGTTGTAAACAGCTCTTGTCTTGAACGGAGGATTGTCCCATTCGGAGTTCGGGCCCTCTTTGGGGCACTTCAGAGGTAGATCGTCGGGGTGGTCAGCCGAATCATAGTACCTTAACATCGATCCGAGGATGCTCGCAGCGATAAAACCACTTATACTTAAAGAATGAATCGAAATTATATGTAGCAATCAAAACATCACCACGAACCATGGATGATCTTCGTTTGTACCGAAAGCTGATGGTTCGTTCATGTCAATCCAAGCACCGTCGAACGCAATCTGAAGCCAATACCCCCAAGTTTGGGCATTCTCTTTCTATTTTTCTCTCTTTCTATTTTCACTTTTAGTTTAATGAAGTTTTCTTAAACATACTTGTATACTTGTTAAATCAAAAAATGACATGAAAAACTACTCCAATTACTTTTGAAATTCGGAGCCAGTTCTAGCATGAAGATTGCTTTGAAATTTTTAACCGAATTTAACAATGATGGGAGGCTTAATTTTTACCTGCTGATGAAAGTTGGCGAACTCGGTGATCCACCAGTTGAGGGTTTGGTTGGTGGGGTCGAGGAAGTCGGGGAACGCGACGTGGTTGTCTGGCCACACCACACTCAGCATTATCTTCGTATCCTAAAGAGGGTTTGGTTGGTGGGGTCGAGGAAGTCGGGGAACGCGACGTGGTTGTCTGGCCACACCACACTCAGCATTATCTTCGTATCCTAAAGAGGGTTTGGTTGGTGGGGTCGAGGAAGTCGGGGAACGCGACGTGGTTGTCTGGCCACACCACACTCAGCATTATCTTCGTATCCTAAAGAGGGTTTGGTTGGTGGGGTCGAGGAAGTCGGGGAACGCGACGTGGTTGTCTGGCCACACCACACTCAGCCTTATCTTCGTATCCTAAAGAGGGTTTGGTTGGTGGGGTCGAGGAAGTCGGGGAACGCGACGTGGTTGTCTGGCCACACCACGCTCAGCATTATCTTCGTATCCTAAAGAGGGTTTGGTTGGTGGGGTCGGGGAACGCGACATGGTTGTCTGGCCACACCACACTCAGCATTATCTTCGTATCCTATAGAGGGTTTGGTTGGTGGGGTCGAGGAAGTCGGGGAACGCGACGTGGTTGTCTGGCCACACCACACTCAGCATTATCTTCGTATCCTAAAGAGGGTTTGGTTGGTGGGGTCGAGGAAGTCGGGGAACGCGACGTGGTTGTCTGGCCACACCACACTCAGCATTATCTTCGTATCCTAAAGAGGGTTTGTTTGGTGGGGTCGAGGAAGTCGGGGAACGCGACGTGGTTGTCTGGCCACACCACACTCAGCCTTATCTTCGTATCCTAAAGAGGGTTTGGTTGGTGGGGTCGAGGAAGTCGGGGAACGCGACGTGGTTGTCTGGCCACACCACGCTCAGCATTATCTTGTTGTTGTTGTTGTTGTCTTGCCCATAGGTCCTGTCGAGGGGAGTCCTTTTGGGATAGGTTGGTGGTGAGGATCCTTTTGAGTCCGGAGAGAGTTTCTCCGTCTACACTCGCACCGCAGTCGGCGATCCTCTTGGCGAGACCCATTCGTTAACCGGAGAAGGGCAAGAGGTTATTTTACTGGCGCCTCGACTCGCCATAGAAAAGTATAGCGGAGTATCGGCTGATGTTTTTTCCGGTGGCATGCCCAGGCCGGTCCGGCATCGCCCTCCTTTGACGAGCTATACTACCCAGTTTTGGTCCGCGGCGGGATTTCTCCCGCTACCTCCCAGCACGAATTTTTCGTAGGGAGGCGTCCCTCTATCCGCCACCTGAGGTCGCGCTCGAATCTGGACTGGATAATCCGGCTCCATCCGTGACAGGCTCTTAAGGCTGTAGAGTCACGAATGGCCACTGTTGCCAGTGTGTTTCGAGAGCATTATCTTCGTATCCTAAATTATTTTTTCAACACCCTTCCCCTTATTTTTCCTTTTTTTTATCCATGTAAAATTTTATTTTTTTCTCTTATGATTCTCTTTACTCGAATGAAATTACTTTCTTGAACTTACTTCAAACTATATACAGTACCGCTCCAAATGTTATCTTATATTGAATTACTGAACATAACTTTTTAAAAATAAAAAAAACTGATTGAAGCTCCTCAAATTTTGAGATTCTTTCACTTGTCTTTCGATGTCTAACAGTTCGAACATTTACTTGAAACAGAATTTGTATAAACTAAGTTCGAAAAACAACAACAACAAAAAACTCAACAAAAAATCATGGAGAAAAAACTGAAAAATAGAAGGTATACCAATTTTGATATATTTCCTGGATATAATTGATAAATTTCTCCAAAAGATATCCGGTTTCAAAGAAGTTTCAATTCATTACAGACGCCCTTTTTCGTTTCTGCGAAAATTTGAGCTTTGAATGTTATCTTTGAAAAAAGTTATGCTCAATAATCTATATATGATAACATTTTGAGCGGTACTGTAAATCTTGAGTAGATTAAATTTTTTAGTAGATGAATTTTTGAATAAATGAATAATTTGTGGAGTGAATGGATAACCTTAGCCATGGGGTACTTGTCTTGAATTTCTCTCTGCACTTCATCTTTTCTATCCCATTCGATGAAACTAACATTCTGCAACATTTTTAGATTTAGAGTTCGATTGATTGATGGAATTCGATTGAAGAACCTGCTTCAGAGCCCTCTCAAAAGCAGCGTAATCCACTTCGATGGCAGGGTCCCAAATCAGAATGTTGTGCATGCCCCAATCGTGTAGCTGCTTTACATAAGCACCGAAGTCTGACCAGTTCTACAAAAAATTCAGAGTTTTTTTAAATTAATAGCAGGGAACTAACATTTGATTTTTCAATGTAAGTCGCTAACTTTCCCTATGGTGAAGTCCTTGTATCGATCCATGTAATCGATATCTGCGTATGCGACGTCGATCGGAATTCCGTATTCTCGGACTGCAGAAACACGTGTCTTCATATCATCCAAGCTCAGATAACCATAGCGGCACATCTCAAGTACAATTTTTGGCGAAAATTTATCAAAAGAGAAAAAAGAAAGAAATTTTTTTAAAGAAAGAATTTGCATGGATGGCGAACCTGATATCCAAGAGCCCAGTACGCAGGTAGAAAAGGTTTTCCCACAAAAGATAGATACTGGCGAACAACTTCGACCGGAGTTGGTCCCGGAAAGAAATACATGTCGAGAATTCCTCCGATGGTACGGTAAAGTAGGGCTGGCTCGGGCAGAGTAGTTACTTCTTGTGCTGCTGTGTTAAGTATGAAGACTCCATGCGCTTTGCCATCGGGTTCCATCACCATGTAGAAAGGATGAACTCCTGAACGGCAATATTTCTCATTGTTTAACCTTGATCTGTCTCGGATCAAAGCATATATTACCTAAGATGAGTGTATCTGCATTATAGAATTAAGAAACAATAGCAACTTCGTGGATCGTGATGTAAAATCAGTATCAACCCACCGTAAAGGTTTTTAGTGTCTAATCCGACGGAATTCGGAGGCTCATCCCTTGCGAACATCCCCCAAGTTGTGTAGCGTGTTAAGTCGTGCTCAAGATGTTGAATCAGGTCTCAATCGATGTTAAACGAGAGAGCGAATGTTTTTCAGAAAAAAATACAAAAATTTACAAAGGCGAGACAGAGAGAATAGATACAGATTGAGAGTCAGAAAGAGATAAATAGATAAAAAAGTATATAGCTGTGTCAATGGAGTTGGAGAATACCATACCTTGATTGTTTGATGTATATTCTCTCCGAAACCATACAAGTTTTCACTGGGGAGATAAGTAGCTATTTGGATGAATTTATCGGCGAACATCAATCCTCCTCAAAGAGTTTCTTAAATGAGCAGCAGTTCGGTTGCTATCATAGCTGGCATATGATTGAGTACTTTATTTACTGTCATGATTGGACCTTGGCATTATCATCTCTTGACCCTAATCAAGCTTACAACTATATCGTTGATCTACTATGTGACCTTATCGATCGCTTTGTGCCAACTAATGTTCCTAATTCGTCCTCCTATAGATATCCAGCGCGTATTCAACGCTTATTCAATAAGCTTCAGAAAGTTTCAATTACTGCTCCTTACTCCGAATATTGTAAAAATCTATCAAGAAATTTTTCTTCTGAGCTTTATGATTTTGAAACATCTAAGGAATCTTCTCTGATTGTTAAAGGCAACCGTAAACAGTTTTTCTCGTATTGTACAAATCGTATTAAATCTCAAAACGATTCCTATGTTTTGTATGACAGTAGTGGAACGGTAGTGACGGACCCTTCCATAAAAGCTGAAATGTTTTCTTCTCAGTTCTCATCAACTTTCTCTGAACCGTCTCAGAATGTTCTTCCTGTCCCTATTTTAGCTCCCTTCGATCAACACTTTTCTCTTGAAATAATTGATGATCAAATGATAATCGAGGCTGTTTCTAAGTTAGAGAATAAATGTAATACCTCACCCGATTCCATTCCGAACATTTTTATCAAAAAATGTAAATTTGCGTTGTTGAAACCTCTGCGTATTTTATTCAACAACTGTTTAATGACTGGAATCGTACCCGATATGTGGAAGTTTGCTATTGTAAAGCCTCTGCTCAAAAACAAAGGACCTCCTATCTTATCAAATTACAGACCCATTTCTTTAACCTGCTCGATTTCTAAAGTAATGGAAAAAGTTATTGTTAATTCTATTTCAAAGTATCTTGAAGAGCGTTCATTGCTCTCCCCTTTTCAAGCCGGTTTTCGACCTAATCGATCGACAATCACTTCTTTAGCCGAATCATATTCCTTCATAACCCACTCTCTGAGTTCAAGTATTGATATTGATGTAATTTTCCTAGACATCTCAAAAGCTTTTGATTCTGTAGATATTCGATTTCTATTGTTTAAATTGAATTCACTTGGTATTGTAGGGCCAGCACTTAAATTTATCTCTTCTTTCCTCAACTCCCGTAAACAATCAGTGATCATCGATGGTATCAACTCAGTACCAGCTTCAGTTTTAAGTGGTGTTCCTCAAGGTTCTTCAATAGGCCCGTTGTTGTTTTTACTGTTCATTGACGACATCAAGAAAGTTATCCCTGCTACTATTCGCTTCAGTATTTTTGCCGATGATGTTAAGCTGCTAGCTCAAGTACCCTTATATTCAGATGACTTACAAACAGCAGTCAACAATATATTTGAGTGGTGCACTCAGTGGAACCTTACTCTATCAACTTCTAAATGTACTGTTCTTCATATAGGCAAGCAATCGGTGTTTCATCCCTACTCTATCAACCATATTCCATTGATTGTTACCAACCAGGTTAAAGATTTAGGGATTTTGTTAACTCATGATTTCCGTTTCAATTCTCATATTGAGAAGATTTGTAAAAAAGCCTCTTCTACTGCAAACCTTATTCTGAAGGCTTTCAAGACCAAATCATGCGAAATGCTCATGCTTGCTTTTAATGTATACGTTAGACCGATTCTCGAATACGGGACTGAAATTTGGTCCCCTACCACGAAATACCTCATCAATGATTTAGAATATGTACAACGTAATTTTACTAGAAGGCTGTTATATAGATGTGGTAATGTAAGCCTGCCTTATTCTCAGAGATTGAAACTGCTCAAAACTGAGTCATTAGAATATCGTCGAGCATTCAGAGATCTATGTTTTTTGCACAAATGTTTACATAACAAATGCTCTCTCGATTTTTCCTTTCTATACATTTTATCTCCCCCCAAGTATAATACAAGACAAGCGCACTCTCTCAGAATTCGTCTGCCTATCGTTTACCCGGCTAGGTTGTCTACGTTTGTCTCTAGATCAATAGCAATATGGAACTCCCTTCCGGAAGATATCGTTGTAATCGAAAGTTCTTCAAGTTTTGCGACAAGACTAAAAAAAATTCCATTTGAAGTTGTGCTTCCTTGTCCGAGTGTAACAGATTGACGATTATTTGTATTTACATACATATGTATAGGACACAATCTTCTGATTATAAATAACTATAGACGCTATTTCATATCATTTTTTTTCTTAGATGATATTTGGATTAGTTGAATGCCATTCAGCACTTTTGAATGAATGATTGTTTTTTTTTTCTTTGTCTCCCTATCCTACGCGTCCATGCTAATTGGAACTACCATTCATAATTGTATTACAAGTTGTTGTTCTTGCATGGAATAAATGAATTGAAATTAAATGAATTTAATAGCGATATTTACTTTGCAGTTTCACATGTAAAAGTGAGAGTAACGATAAAAGCCATATCTTTCATGAACGAACCGATGGAAGTGTCGAATATCTTGCGGCAGGACCGCGAAAGAGAAAAGGCCTCCATCTAGCTTAGGAGAGAATGAAAGGGTCTCAGTCGAGTATGCAGTCTGTTTCGGTAGATCCAAATCAGGCTCAAACCTCAAGTTTTTGTTTGGTTAAGTTTCTACAGATGTATGAAAACCTTCCTAAACATAACCTGTTTATAAAACAAACGAATAAATAATAGATGCGGTAATGCATGGTATTATCGCAAAACGTTCATTTATAATCTCAAGGCCTCACATTTTATTAGTTTCAAAAAGAAGAGAATAACCTAGGAGTTAATGTCTCTATACGTATATTGAGAACTCCATTGAGAGATGTAGAAGTGAGATTTAGTGATCCGATGTCCTCGCCCCATGGATTCGCAGGGCCTGAACACGAGTCTGATAGCTGATGAGAAATCCATATTGGTATAATTGTGCACCGGATTTCTTTTCGAGTAGAATGCTTGCACTGGATTGGCGTTCACCCGTGTAGCCGATCTCATCGGCTCTCATGAAGCAGTAGGGTATATTCACGGGATCTTCCTCAAACGAATCTCCCCTTAGAGTTCATAGATTAGTTCCTTTGAGTTTTTTAACAAACAATTTTTCTAAGTACAGAGGACTCTCAGATATCCCATGAAAACATTCTGAAATTCTCCGATGCATGCACAAGTGACATGTGGTGGGACCTGCCAAATGTATGAGACATATCCTGTTTGCAGCTAAATGTATAACTGACATTTTGCGCGGGCTGCCAAATGCAACCCCTGGCTCGACAATCATTCTCATTCGCATATCTCTCTGGATGACAATCTATCCTCGCTCTGTCCTGCGCGCCAGTCGAGTCAGTCAAAAAAAGAACGATAACGAAAATGCTTAAAAGCATTCCTGAATAGTTAATCTTATTCTTGGTAAATCCTGTTCAGTCTTGATTCTTCTTTACACGATTATCGAGCGAGAATTCAGACTGATACATCATATTACATTAAAATGTCCTCAGACTTCATTACATACATGAAAGAATAAAGATCTTTAGGAACCTATGAAAACATCATATATTAAACATCTTTCTGAACACGAATTGAACAGCTGATAAGAAACTTTCTGATTCTGATCATAGTTAGACGATTTCAAGAAATAGTGAGACAAGAGGAGAGGGTGGAAAGCATAGAGAAAAGATTTTACAGCAGAAAAAACCTTGTCTAACAGGCCGAAGTTTTCTAGTAGCTTTTCTGGTCGATACTTTTTCTCTTAAAAAAACCCATTAAAATAACTTTGTTTCTTATAGCAGAAAGTTTCCTTCAAAAACCTAGCCCAATTTCTTGAAATGACTCAGCTGTTTTCCTCATAACATGATACTAGAACACATTGAACAGTAGACATTATAGGTGATGTTTTGGACCTTTATAGGTCTGGAGTGATAACACGGAGTTGCCTCCGATTCCTCTTCAGCCACCATGCCTCTCTCTAGTTCTTCAACCATGACCTACATTTCTTATATATGACCTCCCTTTCGTATTCTCCCACTATAAACTCTCTCACACTATCTTGTCTCTTTCGCTTTCTAAGCCTTTACACAGAATCATACTAAACTGGAACTTCAACTATTTGTGTGAGGATTTCATACTTTCTTATATATAAATCAAATATTACAAACGGTCAGATAAATATGAGATGACTAGAGAAAGAGAGATGACTATGAGATGACTAGAGAAAGAGAGATGACTATGAGATGACTAGAGAAAGAGAGATGACTATGAGATGACTAGAGAAAGAGAGATGACTATGAGATGACTAGAGAAAGAGAGATGACTATGAGATGACTAGAGAAAGAGAGATGACTATGAGATGACTAGAGAAAGAAAAGGCGTGAAAATTGAATATTTTCAAATCAAATTTTTTAATGTCAATTCAGAAACTGATTAGGAATCATTAATAAAAAGCAACCTAAGGCAGCTTGTGAAGTTATAAAAAAATCAATACGAATAGGGTGACCGATCTCGCACCACGAATTCAATCGTCTTCACATATCCGATTTTTTTAGATGTAGTATGGATTCTTCATTTTGAATGTTATTTGGAGACCAAAACGGGGATCCCATTTTGAGAGGTCATTCCAAAAACCCAGATGTGATTGTTTTTCTTCCCGGTCATTAGGCGGTACTGCCTGAACCGGTAATATGGACCAGTTCAGAAGTAAACGATGCATAAAAATGTGTTTTATCGAATGCAACAGATGAAAACAAAGACAGCGGCCAACATTCAAATGTTGTATGGTGTTTGTGTGTGTTGTAATCTGCCAGATTTAAGTCACTCCTTTGAATCTGGAGCTACTTTTTCGAACTTCCCAGGAATGATTATTATTTGTAACATATGCGGAATTCATCAAAAAACCAATTATTTACTACAAATAGAAAAAAACTCGGAAAGCTCGGAAGAGAGAACTTTTAGCTATTTTTGTACATTTCAAAATATGTTTTTTGAAATACATATAAAACACATAATATTGAGATCGATTGTATATCCCTTTATCAACAACCAGAAACGATGAATGAACAAATAAGTTAGTAACTTTCTTATATTCTATGTAATTCTAAGATGATTTTTGAAAGAAAAAAACTCTGATCTACATATCATCGAAGAAGTTGGCGGGAGCTGGGTGTTGTTGCTGTCTGCTTTTGTGGAAGGAGGTAATACTGCTGGCTTCTCGCGATCTCGCTTCCAAGTCCCCCCATTCACTCTCGCCTTCTTCTATGATGGGCTGCCTCTCGATGGAAGTGGCCGAACTGAATCCCCGGTTCGAGACTCCTCTGAGTCGCCCGGCGAGGGAAGAAGCTCCTCCACCCAATCGGCTGTTTCCCTCCGCCTTCCGCTCCTTCTCTAACTGACGAGTCTTCTTGTTCCTCTCGAGTGCGACGAGCGCCTTGCCTGCCGAGACAGCTTCCATCGTAACCTCGTCACTTTCCACGAACTGCTCGATTCCGATTGCATGCATTATTTTCGTGCCCAGTCTGAAGTTGCGAAACCATTGCTTTAGTAAAAGTCATTCGGGTTGTTACCCGCATCGCGAGTCAAATTTTTACTGTGAACGGTTAGAGAAGCAGAGGATATGTTTTAGACACACAAAAAAAGAAGATAGAAAGAGAGAGAGTACGAGTGAAAGTGAAAGAAAGAGAAAAGAGGATATTTGTGAGGGGAGAGATGAAGGTTATTTAGAAAGCATGAAAAAGGACGAACTTGTTATAAGTGAGCGTGCAGAAGATGAGTATTAGCATGGGAAGGTAGACATTGATTCCCTTCGCGAGTATGGGAAGCAGATCCAAGTGACCCATGAACTGCAAGAAGGAATTCCCTCTCTACCTTTATCACTTTATCTCATCCGTTAAAACTTCTTGTCTCTTGGTCCTTCAAGTTGACAATCAAAGTTCTCACATAGTATATAATTTATTTTTAAAAAAAAATTGAAATGGTAATTCAAATAAAAACAGCAATTGTTCACGGTTGAAAACCTTGGTGAAGAGAGTTTCGACTCCCCAGTTCTTCTCTTGTGTGATGTGAGAGTCCAAATGAATAAGACCTAGGAAGTTGAGGCAAATCGGAGGAGTCAGCCGACAGAGAAGCCTGCAACAGGATGTTTCTCTGACCCGCACTGCGGGTAGAAAAATCTATGCGCTTTCTATAAAAAAAAACCCAGGAAAACATAGAAATCTATGCGCCTGGAAAAAATTTTCCTCGGCTTTTCGTAGGGAAAATCCAAATCATTGGAAAAATTGAATGTTGAACTATGAAATTTTAAAAACCTATGTGATGGAAAAAATTTTTGCGGGTGCTAAGGAACACCCTGGTCCGGAATCGACTCACATTCAACAAACACCTCAACTTACTCTCATTTACTTTTAGTTTTCAACTTCGAATTAATTTTATTGTGGGGAAAACAGAGTATTGAGGACCATAAATGTTCATCATAAAGGACCTTTCGCCTTAATGCCTCCATGAGAGATTTTGCGGACTTAGAATAGAGAAATTTGAAAGTTGAGTGTACATGGCGGAGAAGAGAAGAGAATTCTCATCGGTGAGATGATGGGGATGCAGTTGATAATACTTGTAGATCTTGGCACGGAAAAGGGAGAAGTAAGCACATCCGCATACGTAGGTTATCAGAAGCACGCCCACCACCTCAACTCAAGAGTTATAAGAAGAACGCCCACCACCTCAACTCAAGAGTTATAAGAAGAACGCCCACCACCTCAACTCAAGAGTTAGAAGAAGAACGCCCACCACCTCAACTCAAGAGTTATAAGAAGAACGCCCACCACCTCAACTCAACACCAGCTCTCGTTATTTCATCCTCCTACCTTTAGTGAGTCAAACGAATTTGAAATCAAATACGAGCTCAACCAAAGTTTTAGTTTGAAGATATGAAAAGGGTGTTTCTCTCACCCGCACTGTAGGTGAAAAAAAATCTATGCGCTCTTCTAAAAATCCGGAAAAACCTTCAAATCTATGCACTCGGAAAACTTTTTTAGATTCTTACCAGGGGAATTTCTTGAGTCATTGCAAAAATTTTTTTTAAACTTTCGAAAATTTATAAAATCTATGCACTCGAAAAAAATTTTGCGGGTAGTAAGAAACGCCTTGTATATGACTGTTAAAAAAAAGCTTTTTTTTAAATAAAAGTTTTCGTAGAGTCAAATAATACAAGTTTCTCATTAGGAAAAGATCGACATAAAAACATTCGAATTTCGGCTTTAAATTATGAAATCGGAAGGCAATACCTAATATCAGTTATGGAATCGGATCCATTTGCTCGCTCAGTTACTGAATGCAAGAGAGAAAGAAAGAAAGAGAGAAAGAAAGAAAGAAAGAGAGAAAGAAAGAAAGAAAGAGAGAGAGAAAGAAAGAAAGAAAGAAAGAAAGAAAGAAAGAAAGAAAGAAAGAAAGAAAGAAAGAAAGAAAGAGAGAAAGAAAGAAAGAAAGAAAGAAAGAAAGAGAGAAAGAAAGAAAGAAAGAAGAGAGAAGAAAGAAAGAAAGAAAGAGAGAAAGAAAGAAAGAAAGAGAGAAAGAAAGAGAGAAAGAAAGAAAGAGAGAAAGAAAGAAAGAGAGAGAGAGAAAGAAAGAAAGAAAGAAAGAAAGAAAGAAAGAAAGAAAGAAAGAGAGAAAGAAAGAAAGAAAGAGAGAAAGAAAGAAAGAAAGAAAGAGAGAAAGAAAGAAAGAAGAAGAGAAAGAAAGAAAGAGAGAGAAAGAAAGAGAGAGAGAGAGAAAGAAAGAAACAGAGAAAGAAAGAAAGAAAGAGAGAGAGAAAGAAAGAAAGAAAGAAAGAAAGAAAGAAAGAAAGAGAGAAAGAAAGAAAGAAAGAAAGAGAGAAAGAAAGAAAGAAAGAAAGAAAGAAAGAAAGAGAGAAAGAAAGAAAGAAAGAAAGAAAGAAAGAAAGAAAGAGAGAAAGAAAGAGAGAAAGAAAGAAAGAAAGAAAGAGAGAAAGAAAGAAAGAAAGAAAGAAAGAAAGAGAGAAAGAAAGAAAGAAAGAGAGAAAGAAGAAGAAAGAAAGAAAGAGAGAAAGAAAGAAAGAAAGAAAGAGCTACAAAGAAAGACAGAAAGAAAGAGCTACAAAGAAAGAAAGAAGAAAAAACAAAAGGAGAATAAGAGAGGAAGAGTAACCTGTGTATAAGTGTAGTGAAACTTAGTGGCAGCGTATTGCAGGAGTAGAGCGGAGGGGGAGAGAGTGGGAGAGACAATGAAGAAGGTGCACTCAGACAGCAGGATGAGTACTGTACATGAAGTCAACAGCACTGACAGTACCTGCACACCCAACACTCAGTAACATTTGAAACATTACCTCTACTTTTGGCCACCAACATCTATTTATCGAATAACAACCGTGGTCCTTATGCACGTACTATTTTTTGAGGAAAATGATAAAGAAAGCCCCTTTTTACTTTAAAATGTGCTAAAATAGGCATTCGTGTATCATTATTCCATTTTCAAGAAAACTGTTTTTTTCCAGTTAACAGTTTACTCACCACGAGTTTATGATAAATTAAATTTTCCTCGAAAACTGTTTTAAAGGAGAATCATTTTCTGCATGTTTAGGGTTTGCTGTGTTTAGGACTGTTTAGTTTAGGGCCTCAAGAGTGTAATCAGGCCACTGTCATGCGTCTGATTCGATAGAATATTGTATCTCCTTAGACTATGTACCGTATGCGGAATCGGTGTTTGATTAAAGCTACTGGTAGACCTCTGCTTCACTCCGAACTCAAATATGAAGAAGAGAATAACTTTGCAGAGAGGTCTTTGAGCGGTGACTATCCAGAAGAAGACCCACGAGGAGGGGAGGAGTGATGAGAGAGAGGAGGGAGCAGAGTCCGCCAGATACCCACTCTTCTCTGCTTCAGCCACATCTTCTAGCTCCAGAGCGCGAGTCGTCAACAAACTCCAATGAAAAAAAGGAGATGAGCACAGTGTTCTATGGTTTAAGTAATCCTGAACCTTGTAAGAGTCAAAACATATTCCTGCCAGAATGAGAACAAACCTCCACTGCGCAGTGCTTCTCTGATAGGACTGAACCACCTCGATCGAACGTCGATTTAGACGAACCTTGAAGATACAAATATCAAGGATAGTAATAATATTCCTCTCGCTTGTTCCCGCCTCGCAGCAGGGTACGCGCTCCCCTGAGATGCAGGTCAGACCTATCCTGATAGAACCAGTGGCTGCCCACTAGATCACTGTTAGTGTGAATAGCAGCAGTGGGGAGAGTCAGTTTCGTGCATGAGCACAACCAACATTTCTTAACCCCCTTGGTTTGGGTGGATCTGTCTAGGATAGTATACATAGAAATTAGGAAAAGAATAAAATAAGGAATACCGTATCAGATGGTAACATGCCAATTTGTACCGACATTTCGCATCCTAATTCCGCAATCGACTCAATTGAAATCTTTGCTAAGAGTTAGTTCAATTTACGCTAATAAGTTAAGAGACCATATGGAAAAAACCTGCTACATAATTTTAGCTGAATGAAAAAATTGACCAAATTATGGGCGCGAACTATCGCGGTGCGAGATGGCATAAAACCGTACCAGATAAGCATCGTTGTTCACTTCGGAGAATTCGGTTGGTGCCAAGGAAGCAAAGTCTGCGCCACTCCTCAACCATTCCAAACAATTCAACAAACAAAAAAGGTTCTCAGTCGTTAGAAAGGAAAACGCGCGACCATTTGCATCTCCATGCCTTTCTTATTGAATGAACACCTCTCAGAACCTCAAAATGTTCTGATGAAAAGATGGCTTATAAATAGAAAAGAAAGGTGCATTTTATGGTAATTTTTTTACTTGATCAAAAATGAAAAACCTCGAAGGGAACATTGAAGAAACGGCGGTATCGGAGAATCTCCATATGATTTGTTGAGCCTTCTCTCTCGCGAAGTGATCGTTCTTCAATGCATTTAGTACACCGCGGGCTTCCCTTAAACACAAGTAACCTCATCATTCCAAATTGTATTTTCTATGTTTTTGTCCTCAATCAATCCAGACTGACATATAAGCTTCTCTGAAGGCGTCTTCAGCATCGTTTTTCTCTGTGGACATCTGATCAATTTTGAAGTAAACTTTGTTAATAGTGTAATCTGCAAAGAAATTGACTGAATTAATTAGTCGAACTCAGTTGGAGTTTTAAAAATAGCAACATTGAAAAAGCTGACCTCGTTTCCCCATGTACCATAGTTGTCTGGGTACTTCTACGAGGCCATAGCCCAGAAGCAAAACTAGCAAGAGAAGCCCCCACGTGTTCGAGGCAGAGACGATGATCACTTTCAAGTGTTCTCTGCAGCATGCATGCTTCAAAATCATGATACAATGAGATGAATAAAAAAACGTTTCAACAAATGCATAGGTTACCTAACTTCATCAGAAAAGTTTTCGTGGGAGGGGGGCCGGGCGGTAAAAATTTTTTCTAGTTCTCTGTATAAATTTGATTCCTTATTGTATTATCTCAGATTCAACTTCAAGGTAAGTGATGAAAAAATGCAGTTTGCAGCGGAGCGTTATTGGAAGCAAATTTTTGAAGCAAAATGTTGACTTTTTTCTCTTTAACTTGAATTCAAGGATAAATCAACTGTTTTTGTTCTTTTGGGGCGGGGGGCCGAGGGCATTTTCGTACCCCTCTAGGTGACCTATGAACAAATGAAAATTAATTTATAGATACCTGGGCTTTTCAACTTTCGGATCAAGTTAAACAACGAATGCTAAAACGTCAATTAGACGATCGAATTATCCAATCAAATGATGCTTGACAAAATTGAAAAAGCTAACAAAAAATAATTTTAGAATGAATGTTGGGCTTCAACTTCAATTGAATAGCGTGGTTTTAAAAAAAACAAAAAGTCAATATTTGGTTCTTCTAAGTTAATGCTAAAATTCACATGAGCTGACCTAGAAAAAGTTTCTTGCTATAGGAATCCCCACTGAAGTTTTCTTGATTATTTTAATGTTCCACTTCATTTCGCATCACAATCTGTTTTCGTTTGTAAAAACATATAGTTCAGCAGATTAAAAAAAACAACTTTTTTCATAGCTTTTGCATAAAAATACTAAAAAATTGATTGTTGTAGTTTCGCTGTTAGAGAAGCAATTGTAAAAAGAAACGAATTGATGACGATTCCTTTGAAGACTGCATAGACGAGGAGGCAGAGAAAGAGAATAAGATAGATGGCATAGTAAATGGCGTTGCTGATGAGAGCTGAACGGATCCGACCCCCCGCAGAGAATTCCCCCGCAGTCGAGTAACTTTGCATCAGGGGAAGCACAAACCTTCAACATTTCTAACTCGCAAAGGGGAGCCAACTGCTATTCTCAAATGACATCCACGTGGAGTCTACGCACTTCCTTCACTAAAATAATTGAAAAAGGCTTGTGTTTATCGCTTTCTTCATTTTGAACCGCACTCTCTTTTTTTTTCTTCTGAGAACTTCGAAAAACATCCGTTCTTTGAGCGGGAGAGCCGATAACAATGAGAAACTCTCCATTCTCTGCTATTCACCGCTGGGTGGCTTCTCATTCTACCAGACTCTTCTGCTCAGAGGGCGGTTGTTCTTTCACAACAATCGCCACCGAATTTTGTTGAGCTATGGCCGAAAGCAAGTTATCGGTGTTTTTGATAGAAAACTGTTATTGAAGAGCCTGGTATATATGTATCCAATCTTTATTATGAGAATTACTAAGCTTCTAGTTCAACATTCAAAATTTTTCTTCGTCGAATCTTTATAAAATCAATGTTTTCTTTTTTATTGTTCTTTTTGTTACATACATAGGTGAGGAGGAAGTAAACAATTCTCTGCTGGACGCCATCCGTACTTCTTCAGTTTTTCACCGTTTCGCCTTCTTAAAATTTTCTGACTTTTGTCTTTCTTTATCCTTCTCTTTCCTTTTAACTAATAAAAGCCTCTGCCCAAACTGTCCTGTTATTTTCCTTTGAATTTTCGGACAAGTACAGATTACTCATTCTCAGAGTTTTCTCTAACCCGCACTGCGGGTAAAAACAATACGGAAATCTATGCGCGGTCTGAAAAAAGGCTAGTGATGCAAATTCGATGTTGGTATGCTGTCTCTGGGTTTAAAACTCATTCTCGATCCCTTTCCCAAGTCTGCCTTTCCCCCATGAATAGTTTTCTGAGTTACAAGTTTCATTCACAAGTTTTTCAGTTTTCTGATTTATTTGGTAGTAAGAAACAGACATCTTTGCATAGCACGATCTGTCGATTTGCTATTTAACATTGTTAGGAATCGAATAAGAAATCTTTTTTTTTAAAGTTTTAGTGAATAAGTTGAGTAAGAGCTGATTCGCATTTGTCAAAAATGCAAAAACTACGGTGTATTTCAGCCCAGCCCTACATTTATAAATCTCTTTACTTCCCCTTTCCTTAACTTTTCGTTTGCGCCTCTTTTAGGTCTTTCGCTCGCATCAGCGGACGTTTGAGTTAATCTTAACAAATGCAAGTGATCTGCACAAAGCTTCTAAAAAAAATTCCGCAATAAATAGAAAAGTGAGTTGATTTAATGCAGAACTACACACTTATTTTTCAACTATCGCGAAGTTACTTCGATTCGTAATGAATATCTGTAACGAACCAAGTGAGAAGGAGAGCCGTCCAGTAGACGACCCTCCACAGATTTAGTAGAACCTCATCCGCCACGTATCTGTAATGAATCCATGGGATATTGATCTACCCAGGAAACACTGACAACCCCTTCTATTGACATCTTTTTAGCATCTTCATCAGGTCTATAGCTCATCTGCACTCGAAGGTTAAACATAAGTCACCAAACTTGTATAATTTTTTCCCAGTCACCCGTTCGGTCCCATAGAAATTTTTTCATTAATGGAAAAAAGTAGAAGTGAATTACAAAAAGAATATTATAAGCAGAATATATTTGGGGGTAATATTAATTACAACAGCTTTCAAAAATGTACTACTGAATAAATTTTTGGTTGGGACGGATACATTTTGGTAAAACGAAAAAAAAAACATTTTTCGTTGTTTTATTGCACTTCTCGTCTACTTCCCTTTCTGTTCTTTTTTAGCTTTTTCTTATCTCTTTACCGACTCGCTTTGCACGTAGAAAAATCTCTTTAAACTATCTCAATTAAATCGCTGCAAAAACCAAAATGCGAGAAAAGATGGCTTTTCGAGCGATGAGGTTAATAACTATGTGAGAAGCAAGCGAATTCTCCTATTTTTGACGTTTAATGTTGCCCGATCATCTCTTTTCTCTTTCCTTCAAATTCTAGCTCGCTTCTAATCATTCTAGACCTATCTATTCGAGTAGCTCGCTTCTAATCATTCTAGACCTATCTATTCGAGTAGCTCGCTTCTAATCATTCTAGACCTATCTATTCGAGTAGCTCGCTTCTAATCATTCTAGACCTATCTATTCGAGTAGCTCGCTTCTAATCATTCTAGACCTATCTATTCGAGTAGCTCGCTTCTAATCATTCTAGACCTATCTATTCGAGTAGCTCGCTTCTAATCATTCTAGACCTATCTATTCGAGTAGCTCGCTTCTAATCATTCTAGACCTATCTATTCGAGTAGCTCGCTTCTAATCATTCTAGACCTATCTATTCGAGTAGCTCGCTTCTAATCATTCTAGACCTATCTATTCGAGTAGCTCGCTTCTAATCATTCTAGACCTATCTATTCGAGTAGCTCGCTTCTAATCATTCTAGACCTATCTATTCGAGTAGCTCGCTTCTAATCATTCTAGACCTATCTATTCGAGTAGCTCGCTTCTAATCATTCTAGACCTATCTATTCGAGTAGCTCGCTTCTAATCATTCTAGACCTATCTATTCGAGTAGCTCGCTTCTAATCATTCTAGACCTATCTATTCGAGTAGCTCGCTTCTAATCATTCTAGACCTATCTATTCGAGTAGCTCGCTTCTAATCATTCTAGACCTATCTATTCGAGTAGCTCGCTTCTAATCATTCTAGACCTATCTATTCGAGTAGCTCGCTTCTAATCATTCTAGACCTATCTATTCGAGTAGCTCGCTTCTAATCATTCTAGACCTATCTATTCGAGTAGCTCGCTTCTAATCATTCTAGACCTATCTATTCGAGTAGCTCGCTTCTAATCATTCTAGACCTATCTATTCGAGTAGCTCGCTTCTAATCATTCTAGACCTATCTATTCGAGTAGCTCGCTTCTAATCATTCTAGACCTATCTATTCGAGTAGCTCGCTTCTAATCATTCTAGACCTATCTATTCGAGTAGCTCGCTTCTAATCATTCTAGACCTATCTATTCGAGTAGCTCGCTTCTAATCATTCTAGACCTATCTATTCGAGTAGCTCGCTTCTAATCATTCTAGACCTATCTATTCGAGTAGCTCGCTTCTAATCATTCTAGACCTATCTATTCGAGTAGCTCGCTTCTAATCATTCTAGACCTATCTATTCGAGTAGCTCGCTTCTAATCATTCTAGACCTATCTATTCGAGTAGCTCGCTTCTAATCATTCTAGACCTATCTATTCGAGTAGCTCGCTTCTAATCATTCTAGACCTATCTATTCGAGTAGCTCGCTTCTAATCATTCTAGACCTATCTATTCGAGTAGCTCGCTTCTAATCATTCTAGACCTATCTATTCGAGTAGCTCGCTTCTAATCATTCTAGACCTATCTATTCGAGTAGCTCGCTTCTAATCATTCTAGACCTATCTATTCGAGTAGCTCGCTTCTAATCATTCTAGACCTATCTATTCGAGTAGCTCGCTTCTAATCATTCTAGACCTATCTATTCGAGTAGCTCGCTTCTAATCATTCTAGACCTATCTATTCGAGTAGCTCGCTTCTAATCATTCTAGACCTATCTATTCGAGTAGCTCGCTTCTAATCATTCTAGACCTATCTATTCGAGTAGCTCGCTTCTAATCATTCTAGACCTATCTATTCGAGTAGCTCGCTTCTAATCATTCTAGACCTATCTATTCGAGTAGCTCGCTTCTAATCATTCTAGACCTATCTATTCGAGTAGCTCGCTTCTAATCATTCTAGACCTATCTATTCGAGTAGCTCGCTTCTAATCATTCTAGACCTATCTATTCGAGTAGCTCGCTTCTAATCATTCTAGACCTATCTATTCGAGTAGCTCGCTTCTAATCATTCTAGACCTATCTATTCGAGTAGCTCGCTTCTAATCATTCTAGACCTATCTATTCGAGTAGCTCGCTTCTAATCATTCTAGACCTATCTATTCGAGTAGCTCGCTTCTAATCATTCTAGACCTATCTATTCGAGTAGCTCGCTTCTAATCATTCTAGACCTATCTATTCGAGTAGCTCGCTTCTAATCATTCTAGACCTATCTATTCGAGTAGCTCGCTTCTAATCATTCTAGACCTATCTATTCGAGTAGCTCGCTTCTAATCATTCTAGACCTATCTATTCGAGTAGCTCGCTTCTAATCATTCTAGACCTATCTATTCGAGTAGCTCGCTTCTAATCATTCTAGACCTATCTATTCGAGTAGCTCGCTTCTAATCATTCTAGACCTATCTATTCGAGTAGCTCGCTTCTAATCATTCTAGACCTATCTATTCGAGTAGCTCGCTTCTAATCATTCTAGACCTATCTATTCGAGTAGCTCGCTTCTAATCATTCTAGACCTATCTATTCGAGTAGCTCGCTTCTAATCATTCTAGACCTATCTATTCGAGTAGCGAATATGCAGATGACCTATGGTTAGCAATGTTTCCGGTTATTTATGTACATTGAACGAATCTTTTGAAGTAATTTGAATGAAAATCTACTTCTAAATCAATAACTCAACTTATTAATATAGAAAGATCCTAAAAAGGCGTCAACTTACTTTGAAAAATTAAGATAGCGCAAAATCTTTCAACAAATAAAGCTACCAAAGTCATCAGATTACAAAAAAATATCGATGATGAGAAACCCCTTTGGCCGCTCGCATTCGAAAGAGACGTTGGCTGCAGAACCGATGGAAGAGAGGGTCGCGTTCGTTATCCTCTCCTTCTCCAGGAGGCATCTTCGATAGAATGTTATCGCCACGTCCAATGGAAGCACAAAAATTATGATGAAGGAGAAGTACCTCAAACGAATAATATCGTATCTGAAAACCGTTGAACTATGAAAGTAGCGAGATTGTAAAATTGGCGATTGTTCTGAGTTTCTTTTCTTGTACAAACTAATTTTACCGAGAAAGCCGAAGAACGATTTTATTGAGTGATCTTCAAAGTTTCATTTCTCCAATTCTCGACTGATTTGGAATCTCCGAATTATTGTTAGAGTACATAACAGACCGTGACATACTTTTTTCACAAGAGAAAAAGATCGCCATAGGTCACCAGTACTGTTGAGAAACGACCGTTTTTTAAAAGTTTTTTTAGTTTGCCGGAAAACTGGTGCAGAAATTTATACTTTTTTAGTTTGTTCAAACACAGTTTCATTGAATTTTGATGATTTTTTCAGCTTCGATTTACAATTCATCAGATCACAGAGAGGCATTTTTTCATAGGGTATTTATGAATTGCAAAAAAATTCAAAAGGAAATTCGAATTGATTTGAAAATTAAGAAATCGATCACAGTCAATTGTTCGTACACAAGGGTTAAATAGTGACCGGATCGGTACCGTCGGCGGATACATGTAACCACACTATTGGCATAAAACTTCCCCTTTTCTTACCCTTCTCCTCCATCCCCTCTTCTTTTTTCCTCCAAACTTTGAGCGGCGCATACATGTAAACCCAAATAGGGCGGTTCCATTTAAACCCAAATAGGGCGGCTCCATTTAAACCCAAATAGGGCGGCTCCATTTAAACCCAAATAGGGCGGCTCCATTTAAACCCAAATAGGGCGGCTCCATTTAAACCCAAATAGGGCGGCTCCATTTAAACCCAAATAGGGCGGCTCCATTTAAACCCAAATAGGGCGGCTCCATTTAAACCCAAATAGGGCGGCTCCATTTAAACCCAAATAGGGCGGCTCCATTTAAACCCAAATAGGGCGGCTCCATTTAAACCCAAATAGGGCGGCTCCATTTAAACCCAAATAGGGCGGCTCCATTTAAACCCAAATAGGGCGGCTCCATTTAAACCCAAATAGGGCGGCTCCATTTAAACCCAAATAGGGCGGCTCCAAGAAGCACCAAAGCGGCTAAGAACAACATTCCCCGTGGAAAGGTGCCAAAATACACGCCTCACTTGAGCGAAGATGTGAAGAAGCTGATTACAGAACGGGACCAAATGAGGAGGGACAATCCTACGGACCCCTCACTCCCCTCAATAATGGCCGAAATCTCCTTCCGCATCAACCTCGAAAAGAGGAAGGCTTGGGAAAAGTACATATCTGAAATTAGCCACAACGAACCGGGCAACAAACTCTGGAAAACGATAAAGGCTATCGACGGCAAATCAATAAAACCGACGCACTTGACCATCACCCACGACGGGAAAAGTCTATGCCCAACATCTGCCTCAAACGCTTTTGCCAGAAAATTAGCTAAACAAGCCCCTAAAGAGGTCGACAAATCAGCAAGAAGCACAACACGACTAATTAAAGGCCTCAAACGGACAGACGCTCCCCAAATTTCCCTGGCACAGATCGAAGAAGCAATCAAGAAAACCAAAGGTTCCAAATGCCCAGACAGTGAAGGCATCTGCCCTCTACTACTCAAAATGGCCGGTGAAAACTTAAGAAAATGCCTCTGCATCCTCTTCAATAACACGCTGCAAACAGGTATTATCCCGTCCAGATGGAAAGATGCAAGAGTGATAATGTTACCTAAACCAGGAAAGGACTCCAGCAACCTGAACGGCTATAGACCAATATCAATACTATCACCTATAGCCAAAACATTCGAACGGGTCTTATTACCATTCCTGGCGGAAGGCTTTCAAATCGCTGACTGGCAACATGGATTCCGCAAAGAGCACTCGACTACTACCGCACTCCTGGAAATAACCGGGAAAATAACAAACGGCTTCAATCGGAAACCACCCCCGGACCGCACTCTCATGGTCGCCCTTGACCTCACTGCAGCATATGACTTAGTGAACATATCCCTTCTCTGCAAGAAACTCACTGAAACGAATATGCCAAGAGCCATCGTCCGATGGATGTCCAGCTACCTAAGAGGCCGTACAATCAAGGTAGATTTCCAAGGAAAAAGCAGTCGACGTCTCACATGCAGATCTGGTGTTCCACAAGGAGCAGTGCTCAGCCCCCTCTTATTCAATCTCTACATAAACAACCTCCCGCAACCCACAGGAAACACGCAGATGACAGCCTACGCCGACGACATATCAATTCTCTCCTCAAGCCCCTGTATTGAAACCTGTGAAGATCAGATCAACCACTTCCTACCGAAACTCATAGAAGAATTGGAACAACGTAAAATGATCCTATCCAAGGAAAAGACTACGGTCACTCTTTTCACAACCCATACAGGCGAATGTAAAAAAGAAACCAAGGTAGAAATCCACGGAACAATTTTGCCGACAACTAAAACACCCAAAATACTCGGTGTCGTCTTAGACCAACTCGGCACCTTCCGACAACATGCAGAATACCTTAAACAGAGAACGGCCAAAAGACTGAATATACTACGTGCCCTCGGAGGAAGAACATGGGGCCAACAGAAAAACACCCTTCTTGCAACCTACAAAACAATGACCAGATCCGTTCTCAACTACACCGCACCAATTTACTCCCCTCAATTGGCCGAGACGAACTGGAAAAAACTACAGGCAAACCAAAATAGAGCAATTCGGATAGCAACAGGAAACCTAGCAATGGCCGGCACAGAGCACTTAGCTCTAGAAAGCGAAATGTTACCCATAAAGGAGCACAACACGATGCTTACCAAGCAATTCGTTGCAAGAGCAAGACTCCTCCCAAACCACCCCTCCCATCGTCGATGCATGGAACCCAAACCACCTAGAACTATTCGTAAACATGCCAAGGACTTAGAAATTATGCTAGTAGACAGTGATCAGAAAGCCGCACTTAAAAGAATACATACTGAAACTGTTATAAATTTCATTAGATCTTGCTCCCCTAACCCAGTTCTAGGTAAGAAACCTCCCAGAATCCATAAATCAACGAATCAACTTCCCAGGGAACAACAAATAACATTATCGCAACTACGTAGTGGCTATGCAAGTTCCCTTAACAGCTACCTACACAGAATAGGAGCTGCCCTATCACCTCTTTGCCCAAAATGTTTAGAAGAGCCACATACAACTAGTCATTTATTCTCGTGTCGCTGTGACCACACACTTTTAAGAAGTATAGATTTGTGGAATAGCCCGACGTCTGTTGTTAAGTTCTTATACCAGTGATTCCTTTCTCTCTCTCAAAAAAAAAAAAAAAAAAGGGGAAAAAAATAAAAAATAAAAAAAATAAATAAATAAATAAATAAATAAAATAAAAATAAAAATATAAAAATAAAATAAAATAAAAATAAACCCCGAGAGAGAAAGAGAAATAATGTGATTAGATAAATGATGTAAGTAAGGTTATTGTTTTCTGAGCCATGTCAAAGAAGACCTCGTCTACCCAGCCGGAGACCTACGGCGGGCAATCTACAACAACAACAGCTCCATTTGAACCCAAATAGGGCGGCTCCATTTAACCCCAAATAGGGCGGCTCCATTTAAACCCAAATAGGGCGGCTCCATTTAAACCCAAATAGGGCGGCTCCATTTAACCCCTGTTCGTACAGAATAGTTTGTTTAAAAAGAGAATGTCATAGGAAAAAAATGATAAAATTTGCAGTAGCTTCTTTCGTCAATCTAAAATGCAATTTGTTTCTCCAAGAAAACCGAAAAATTTTTCAGTCATCTAAGAAAACACATAAGAAGAAACTTTCACATATGATTGCGTTGGGAAAAAAGCTTTGTGAACAACGTTGAGAACTGGAAGTATAACCAGAAATTATGAAATTTGAGGGGTAATTCATTTTGTTAAAAACGAATCCCTACACTACCAATATGCCACGCCAGTCTGGGCGTGGCATATTGGTAGTGTGATAGACCATTGTGCGAAGAGTCCCGAGTTCGACTCCCACCCCGGACAGATCCACCCAAACCAAGGGGGTTAAGAAATTTTGGTAGTGCTCATGCACGAATCTGACTCTCCCCACTGCTGCTAGTCACACTAGCAGTGATCTAGCAGGCAGCCACTGGTTCTACAAGGATAGGTCTGTCCTGCATCTCAGGGGAGCGCGTACCCTGCCGCGAGGCGGGAACAAGCGCGAGGAAGAAGAAGAAAAACGAATCCCCATTCAAATATTTTAATTTTTGTTGATTACTTCTACTGATTCCGAAAAACTCTATTTGAGAGTATTATCAGTATTACCGAACTTCTCTAGAAAAAAAATCTATATTTGAGTGATCAGAAGAAAAAGTTTTTGGATACGTTGATGACTTTTAATTGACATTCAAGAAACAAAACCTCTAGAGAGGAAATAATGACACCGATCACAGCGGTAATTGCTCTCGGATGGTTTCAAAACCCTTCAATCTACATTTACTTCTCATTACATACATCCAGACTTTACCGATAAAAGCTAAGGTTCAGAGCCTGAACGTGACTTCTGGTGGAAGTCGACAGGTCAACACGGGTTGGTCAACTGTGCCCAGCAGCAAACTCCCACCTGCAACGATGGCAGTGGTGGCTGCTGAGATTGTTGCTCCGTCATTGGCATATAACTGATCCATTCGAGGGATCCCCGGCCGTGTGGACGCGGAGAATCTGGGTGGGGGCATGGGAGGAGGCGTTGAGTCGATGCATCATAGACCGCATTCGCAGGGGCTGTGCGGCCACGATAAGAGAACGGTCATCGCCCTGCCAGATGAGCTTCGGAGCCGAGACCAGATGAATTTCCTTGGACTTTTCCAAGGCGTAATTTGGGCTCACTTCATACAGGACTATCGTGTAAGCACTCGAACATGAGACGTACAGGAGATCAGTGATTCTGTCATACGCGATTCCAGGAGGGGATCTGAGTTCCTCTCTACGCACATTTTTGCCATCAAAATACAGAATTGATCGGTAGTCACGACCGCCTGCTTCGAGTAGCAGGCCGAAAAACTCATTTGATTCCTCCAGCCAACAAGTCGCGAAGAAATTTTTCTCCGTGATAGCAACTACATCTTTCAAACCAATATATTTCTTGCTGCGCACTGTCCAATGATGCTTCGATGAGCCTTTCTTTAGGTTTATCGAATTATCACCTTCGAAAAGTTATCCAAATTAATATCTGCGTTCATGGTTGAAAATCGAAACTACTCATTTAGAAGTTAAGAGCTCCAACCATCCAATGAGAGTGGCCAAGGTGACCAGCAGCCTCTGCTTTCTCCAGTTGCCGTACTTATCCAGCAGCCAGATGGTCAAAACCAAGAGGACGCTTAGCTCAACCACGAGAGGGAGAGCCGACATTCTACGCTTTCTCTCCTCCCTGCATATTACTCCCACTGCTTCCTCACAGAGTGAATCACTGCAAAAACGCCGATTACGCTATTTCACATCACCGAATCTCTTACTTCAATAATCCCCCGCATAAAATTCAAATCAATACATTAATGAAAAAAAGATGAAGCTTCAAAAGAATCAAAGAAATTGTTAGCCAAAAATCTTATTGTCTGATGAGTTACAGTGAGAAATGAGAAATTGAAAAGTGTTGAAATCATTCCTACTAACTGCTAAATGTTTTTTAAAGAAATTTGGCGCTTGTAGCTGCGCTACCTCTTTTAGTGTGTTTTGGGGTGATGTTTAGTGAGGGTAGCTACGCTACCTCTTTTGGTGCGATTGGGGTGAGGTTTAGTCATGTCGACTTTCGACGTTTACTAGTTCTAGAAGTTCTGTTTTGTTTAATATTTTTGGGCCTAAATTAGGAGTAGTCTTAGTTTTTGCTGTTGGCTCGCAATCGCACCGCTTCTCCACGCTCGCGCACACCCCTGATTGCCGCGCAGCTCTGCATCATCATCAAGGACACGTCTAAAAGGCCGAGAGGTGTCCTTGATGATGATGCAGAGCTGCTGCACCATGTGCTTGTATTTGAAGGAATTTATGTGTTGTTGGTGAAATGAACCGAAATGAATGAAGTATTTGGATTGTGGTTGTGAAGTTGTAAGGCTGTGTTTTCAGATAAAGAATACCAATTGCAATGGTTCTTCAATAATGATGCTCAATGATGCCTGCCACGACTTACTTACTGATTTATCAGCAATTAAATAACCTTCAACAAACTACTAACATAATTACTAACAAATTACTAAATACCTTACTAAATACTAATTAACACAACCAAATAGCAACAAACGTGTCCTTGATGATGATGCAGAGCTGCGCGGCAATCAGGGATGTGCGCGAGCGTGGAGAAGCGGTGCGAATGCGAGCCAACAGCAAAAACTAAGACTACTCCTAATTTAGGCCCAAAAATATTAAACAAAACAGAAATTTCTAGAACTAGTAAACGTCGAAAGTCGACATGACTAAACCTCACCCCAATCGCACCAAAAGAGGTAGCGTAGCTACCCTCACTAAACATCACCCCAAAACACACTAAAAGAGGTAGCGCAGCTACAGCGCTACTGCAGTTTAATTGGTAAGCTTTTACGGTGAAACTAAGCTTTAGTTTTGAAATTTTCAAAAGTTTTTTTTGTTGGAATAAACGTGATCTGAGTATGCGACGTATGAATTCAGTTTTTTTAACAAAAAAATAAATGATACAACCTTTAAAAAAAAGTGTATTTTTGTTGTTTTCTATACTTCTTGAAAAGAACAATAACTCAGAAAAAAACACTAATCAACGCTATCGGCTTAGTATTTCACTTCGAGTTCCACTTGATAAACAATTTTTGGAGTCGAAAAGTGTAATTGGCTGAAAGAGTTTCGCAAAGGCCAATTCTTGATTTTTTTCATAGGGAATCATTTTTATAATGAATGAAATCCATCGCACGGCAAAATTTCGGCACCCGGCTGGGACCGAACCTCCGCCGCCCAACCGGGGCCCGCAGAGAGCCAACCAACACACCAGCCTAGCACACATTATCCCATGCGATTTCCTGTTATGTCTAAGGCACGAAGGCCGTTCTTCATAGTCACACATGCTTATGAAGCAACTCTACAATCCATGATGAAGATAGAAAGATGATGGTAGAGAGATCAATTTTTTGATCTTGGTTAATAAAAAAAAGAATCATTTTTTCATATCTAAAAAAATTGATTTAAATTCAAATTACTTTATCCACCAAAGGATGAGTTGTCAAGACTCATCACAGTATAACAGATCACGCTATGACAGAAACAGTCCGACGAGACTTGATCAGTAGAGTGGGTGAGAAACGAGTTGGGGTTATCCTGTTAAACTGCATGGCGCCAGTAATGTGCTTTCTTGAAAGTCAGATGTATGACCCATTGAACCTCTGGTAGGACGGGGGTGTCCCTAAAGTGCAAAAGTAACGAACGGCTTAGGTAATAGAGACCTTTTTTCTTTTAAATTTTCCACAAGATTTTCTTAATGAAAAGTTTCAAGCCTTGGATGTCGGTTGGAGTTTTGTTCTACATTTTTTGCTTTTTTGTGCTGTCTAAGAAATGATAATACACAAAAAAATTTAACAAAAAGACTTATAAAAAAGGAAGCCTACGTCGCTTCCCTAGGTCACGTTCAGTAAAAAAAAAAACACGAAAAAAGAAGTTGACAAACGTAATTTCGCCGTTAATGCTTCAAAATGAACTGCAGTAGCAAAAAATTATCAAATTTCCACCGAAAAAACCAATGCGAAAATGCTGTCTTATGGTTCAACAACAAATCAGTCAAAATAAAATTTGTCTTACAACGATTTTTATGTCAAAATGTTTTTTCTACTATGTTTCATAATTTAAACTGTTTTGTGTATGCAAATTTTTGTTGTTGATTAAATATTATTTTTTTTAGATTTTTCATTTTTAATTCAGCGATGCGGTGGTTGCTGTTATCTCCCTTGTTTGTACTCTGTGCACATGGGCTGTTCGAGGACCAAATTGGAAAATTCGATTGGTTAGTGAGTTTCTATAATCTCTTGAGAATTTGACGCATCTCATCTATTAAGGCGGCAACGGTTCGTCGGCTGCCCCTCTCAAGTTGTAGTCGATCGTTCCGAGTCTAATCGGCGACTCGACCAGGTTCTGATGACTTCTAAAGAAAAATCAGTCGCCGCGCTTTCTGTCAACACGGGAGACATAGGTCTGCCTTTTCTTCAAGTTACATATATCATATCCTTCCTTAACTTGATTCCAATTTGTTTTTCTAATCAAAAACTGAAGTCAGAGTATCTCTCGAGATAATTACAATACTTCATTCATTCTTTACTTCTTAAAACATCCTTCACAATGAATTCACAGCAGATAGCTGTTCCAAAGCACAGTCAGTGTATACAATATAACAAGTCATGTTCATCTAATCGAAGCAAACATTAGGAAGAATTAATAATTATGGGTTTTCAATGAAAAATTTCAGAAGAACTAATAATTAGAATTTCTAGATGAAATCTCAGCCAAAATTGATTTTAATCGTTCCAGTTTGGCGACGGCTACAAAAAGAAGATTCTTCTGATATGCCTTTCATCGTATTGGAGGAATGTGAGTTTTTACATGTTGAGGTCGACCAAAAAGCTCAGAATTAGTTGTTTGATGTGAGTGATCATCTTTATAGTCTCAAACTGATTTAATTTTCAGTGTTGATTACTGTTACTGAAGACGGGAGGAATTTGCGAGCATGGGATAAGCAGAAAGGTGGACTGAAGTGGAGTCTTTGGCTGAGGGATAATCCATCAACCAAGTTGGTTTTATGTCTTTTCTCATCCTCTTTTTCTTTTTATTTCTTAGTTGATCGTCAACTCTCATGAAACGATGATCGATCGATTGTCCAGACCAAGTCTGGAGTCCGACGGTATTCACGTTGTTGTCTACTCGGGAAACGTGCTTATCTCGGTAGATGTTTTGGAAGGAACCGAAGAGTGGAGGGAGACTCTGCCTACCAAGTTAGTCTATCCAGACCAGATTCAGCTACGGTCAAGGCTAAAGGTTTCTATGAGTCCCTGACTCCAGGGAGCTGGGAACGGTCCTTCGCAAAAGTTCTCGTCGTACTTCCTCCCTCTCTCCCGCCAATCTCTTCTTCCTCTCTTCGAGTAAAGAGGGCGTCTCTTTCATACCAATCACTTCTTCCGGCTCTGATATGAAGAGTGCAGTGCACTACAGTGGAAAGGCGTACAACTCGCACAAGTAATTCTCTTTTAATTACTTAAGAGCCTTGTCACTAATATGAAACTATTCTGGTTTTCAGTTGTGTCATTAGTGGAAATGGCTTGTGGTGCCGTGAAGGGAATCAGCTGCATTTTATGTCCCCCAACTCCAAGAATACCTCCGGAATAACGACCGAGGGAGAATTATTGTCTCTCCAGGTTGAGGGTACTGTAGCTGTCAAGAGTGAAAGAGGCCTCACTGTTTATAGTGTCAGCGGAGAAGAGATCGGCCAGGTTTGTTTCGATGCCTTTCTATTCTCTCTATCCCCCCCTCTCTCTGTAACTGCTAACCGTCTTTGTCTTGTGATGAGAACCTACAAATATTGTTGAGGTGCTATCTGTGCCAGAGCGCGTCTCTGTAGTAGCATCATCAGAGGGCGAGCATGGATCCGAGCTGGCGATTCTTTTGGCCAAAACCAACTCTTTCGAAATTTATGATTTGGTCAGCGGCCAACTGCTAACTAAGGTTTTTTTTTCTCGCTTCTTGTGTATTTCTTCTCGACTAATGTCAATTCTTTGACTTGCGGGTCACTTCCTCTGATAGTGCGCACCTTGAAACGGTGTTAGTGATTTGTAAATTCGAATGACAAAAAGATTATTATATCTGGCGATACTCGAATCAGTATATAGAGAATTTTTCTACCAGTTAGACACGAGGCACTTATTTCTTTTTGAAAATCGATGCAGATGTAGGAGTATTTGACAGACATCTTTTTCGTGGAGTTCACCTTCCATCCATTCTTCAATCTCGTCTCTCGTCTTCTCAAGGCCCACTTCAGCTAAAGAATGGCATTTGGTCTCTGTATCTCGAGACTGCAGGATGGAGTTCGTTGTGATTGACGCCAGAGGTTGGTTCATGGGTTCGACTCCTTTAACTTGCGGGACATTTGGCTGCTTGAGGTGTGGCTCAGTTGGAATGGTCCCGAGAGGAAGGAATGGCCCGGTTGTCTACGGTAGAGATGATGGAGTTGCCTCTCTCCGACGCCCAAGCAACCATTGAGATGGAATTCGAAACTGATGATGGTCAGTGAAAATTTTCTTGATGTTAGTTTTCAGGTTTTTCTTTTCAAAGAAGTGCCTCCAAAGCGAATTATTTTACAAAAGATTCTCTGAATAATCTTTTAAAGCAATTTCCGATGTGTTCAGAAATCAAAGTGATCATTATTCTTGTTTGAATTCGGTGTTTTGATGGTTGAGTCCTTCCGTCTGTAGGCGAAACTATGCTTTGAACTTTTCCTTGTCTCTGTTTCGCTTTCAAAAGTGAAACTACACGTCAAATACCAGTTTCTCTCGATGAATGAACCTATTGTTGGCACTCGCGGGTCACTTTTGAGATTTAATTTCCGCTTTCGGCGGGTCTCTGTGTGGTTTTTGGACACACTTTCAAATCCAGACTCGAAATCGATTACGCGACTAATTTCCCACGAAATGTTTTTCTTTTGATTTCTCTTGGACTTGTTTGAGTTTATGCTAATGAGGCCGTACGGCTTCTCAAGAGCAGGGTTTTTTAGTGTGTAAGAAGAAGGTACAGACGCCCGCGAAAGTTGGAAAAAATTTTCAGTTAAGGTCCCCCCTTACGATTAAAAAAAACAGAAGCCCGCGGAATTTTTTGTTTTGTTTTACTTAAGGGTCCCCCCTTGTGATTTGGAAAAACAGAGGCCCGCCGATAGAAGGTCTGACATGTTTAAACCCCTGATTAAGAGACCGTATAAAACAACCGTTTTCTTAGTTACTGCTTCGGAAAGAAGAAAGGCGATCTTCTGCGGTGCGAAATGTCACTAAGTGCTCAAAATCATTTGAAAAAGCAAAAATATGATTTATGAGACCATGGCGTAAGCAAAAAAAACCCGGAAATGGTTGTTTTTTCTTGTTGCAGTGAACTTCATTGGCGCCTTTCTGCGTCGAATATCAACCCAAGTTCAGCAACTGAGGAGATTCATCATTGATGTTACTACAAATTATACTATCGGAACATTTCACAATTGAAATCAAAGGTTCAAATCGTATGAGATTTGCAGATTTGGAAGCAGTTTTCATCTCTTTCATCGCTGTTGCCCCTGAAGAAGGCCACTCTAGCAGATGTGATCGAAAGCGTCCGAAGACCTGATAGAACCAGGTGAGCGGAAAGATACGGTAAAAGTACTGTCAGCTGAATTTTCATAAGTACGTAGAAGCGTTGTGAACTGAGATATCATCTGCTCAGGACAAGAGGAGGGCCAATGGAGAGAGACGTCTTCAACATGCGACGCCTTCTGGTGCTCTCCTCATTAGACGGAGTCATCTTTGGGGTGGACAACGCTGATGGTTCGGTCATCTGGAGGAGAACGGCTGGCGACTCCTTCAAGGCACTCACTAACCAACTCGGAGAGCTCACTGTATGTCTTTCATTTCATTTCTTCAGGGAAGTGTCAAATAAAGCTTATTCACCCCCATACCTCATAGAAAGGTTCTAACATGAAAACGATCATGTTTAGAACATAATAAATCGACAAAAAGCATAACTTGCTGATAATAATAATAATATCATGAGTTCCCGTCATAAGTAAAATGTTTCTTCATTTACCAGTCGGATTGGTTGGAAAATTTCCAATTTGAGTTTAATTGGCTAAAAAAATTTTAATTTGTGTGTTTTATCTACATTTTTCAATGAAAAAACAGTTTCCAGAGAATTAATTAACAACTCATAAAGCGTTACATGATGAACATCATTTAAATAGCGGAGAATGAAGTTCTCAAAAGAAAGAAGATTTTCTTTTAATCAAAAATATGAATATTGAATAACTCAGCCATACTTTCTAAAAATAATGATTTCTCCAGAAAACTTCTAAAGGCAGCGAAAGATGTATTCAGCAAAACTTCTCTAGGTAATTGAGCGAACATACGTGAAACTCTAGGAGTTAAAGAATGGAAACGAGCCGCGTTTTTCGTACTTTCTACAAAAATGCCGCTAGGGTTTGTACGCGTTGGTTTAACATGTTTAAAGATTCGCTCTCTTTTGATTATTGACAGGTTATTATAAATGTTCCAACTCATTTTCATGTCAGCTTGAATTCTTCTTAGGTAAAGGGGCGAAAGATTGAGGCTAGCTAATCTATCTTTGTATGATGGGAGAGAATGTGGGTAATTGGAGTCGGGAAAACAACGATAGAAGACAATTCGTGTAAAAGATTTCAGAACTCTTTCAATCAATTTCATGTTTTTGGCAAAATATGGGTTCCAAAAGCTAGAGAATTTGAGTGGAACTAAACCCATTTCGGTTTTTTTTCTCGAAAACATTAAGTTATTTCTTTGTAATTAACCTTCAAAAATAGCTCTAGAATTGTTTTCGAACTTGATAAGGGTGTGAGTTGATCACCTTGAAATGTTTTTATTCTAGTAAGTTGATAATTTATGTATGGTCTCCGTTGTGTAATGGTAACGTGCTCTACTCCCGGTTATAGAATTGAGAGATGGATGGGTTCTATCCCGCATGGTGGACTAGCTTTTTCCGTTGTAATAGTCTAATCAATTGACTAATGTAATTGTGGACATCTGGTTCGCATTCAAAATCGGAAAGATACCCGCCGAAGTTCGGAACAGTAACCATTGAAATACATTGAAATTCGAGCATTCAAACTACCTATGACGAGCAGACTCCGTTATACTCCTTGATTGTTTGAATTAACAGGTTCCTCTTCTGGTTCAACGAACGGCCAACTATCCTGGTTTTCATGCAATCGTTACGGCAGCATTCGAAGATAGGGTCGGTTCTTTTTCTTTTTCTCAGCGTTCTCCCCTGCCGGCCGAAGTCGGTGTAGGGTCCACAATGAGGGTCTGTTCTCTCTTTAAAACAGAAATTGAAGTGGATGATACGATTTGAGGAGACCAGAGAAGGGGTCCTCTTGAGTGTGGATCCAATGACAGGGAACCTCATCTCTAAAAGTGTCCAAGGAAGAATCGCCCAGGTTATCATTTTCTTCAAACTTTTGAAGTCATTCATGGCTCCGATAATGGTTTATTTATTATTGTTAACAAAGGTACGGTGCATCCTCGCAAAAAATTAATGCAAAGGTTTGTGAGGTGAGAACTGAAATGAGGTGAGGTGAGAACTGAAATGAGCGCCTTCGCTCAAGGGAATTGTCTACTGCGCTTCTATAGCGAATTCAGGGTATTTTATATTGTTCACGGGTCATATAACAGTCGACTTAAAGTTTTGTTACTACTTTACATGATGTCTTTTTCTATTTACAGATGGAATTGCTGCCTCAACCAGGGGTGGAACACGTTCACTCTTTGCTCATCATAGACCATGATAAAAAGGTATTCTGGTTTGCTGATTCCTGAAACAAAAGAAACAGTTATTTCAAAGAATCATATGAATATCTAGCTTTTGAGGTTCGCTTCCAACCAGAAATTCCGTTTTCGTTGGCGGAGAAAATGCTTCCGGTGCACATAATGGGAGTGGACGCATCTACTGGTTGGACTTCGTCCCTATTCCCTGGAGGAGGCCAGCAAATCAGAACCCGAGTTGCAGGTCTTCTCACCGGTTCCTCACTCAATATCGCTCGCTCCACCATCACGCCGCTGTGGAGCTCTCAGCTGCATTTCGACAAGGAGGACAAGATTGTCGCCATAAAAACCAAACCCAACTATCGTCAGTATTTCCATCTTTTCCTTCGCGGCATCGAAAGATTGTTTCCTTTCAAGTTTAGAATGTGACCAGATCTTTACTATGCCATTCGAAAAGATGAATTGGCACTCACAATTCTAATTATAATAGATGCTCTGTTAACATTCAAAATCTATTCAACGCAATAAATTTACTTTTCAAAAACAAACCTTTGACCTTTGAAGAGAAGATTCACTCGGCCGGCCGTGTACTCATCGATCGAAATGTGCAGTACAAATATGTCAATCCAAATCTGGTTGCCATCGCGACGTTGAATGAGGTTTATTTAAGTATTCTTTAAAAAAAAATTTTTAAAATGAAAATTTCTTGTAAAACGAGGCTTCCATTTTTCCATCACCCGTATTCACAGCAGAATTGTAATATTCACCTTTTCCACGAAGCAGAAAGTGCGTGTATATCAGGATGACTAATGATTCGATAACGGCAGGCTTTTCAGGTATACAAAAAGCGTATGATGTTAAATAGAGGATGCAGACGTTGAGAGCATTTGTATCACTAGTTTTCTCAAGAAAAGATGGCTGAGTTCAATCCCGTCCGGTGAAAACAGCCTTTTTTGCTTGCAATGGCATTAACAATCATCGTCTTTAAAAAAGGCGTCACTGCTTTAAACTGTGTAACTCAGCATTTGAACACTATAAAATGCTACTGGCGGTTCTTTGGTGACGGGTATTTGCGTACAGTACCGCTCAAAATGTTATCATGTATAGATTATTGAACATAAACATAACTTTTTTCAAAGATAACATTCAGAGCTCTAATTTTCACAGAAGTTTTTTCTGGTATCTGTACCGTACCGGACACAATTTGAAGTTTATTATTAATTATCTCCAGGAAATACACCAAAATTGGTATACCAGGAAATACACCAAAATTGGTATACCAGGAAATACACCAAAATTTGTATACCAGGAAATACACCAAAATTGGTATACCTTCCATTATTCAGTGTTTTCTCCATGACTTTTTCGTTGAGTTTTTTTTTCAATTTTTCGAACTTAGTTTATACAAATTCTGTTTCAAGTCATTGTTTGAACTGTTGGACATCGAAATACAAGTAAAAGAATCTTTAAAAAAATTGAGCTTCATTCGGTTTTTGAAAAAAGTTTTGTTCAATATATGATAACAGTTGTTGTTGTTGCCGGATGTAGCCGGCTTCGAAGAACGTCTGTGTACTTCGTTTCTTGTTCTTCTTCTTTTTTTTTTTTTTTTCTTATATCTTCAAGAACGCTGCGACATCCAGCGGCTTGGTCCAGAGGTCGATTGGAGACAGCGCGGTCGGGTGGCATGGGCAGTTGAAGAGATGCGCAACGTCGTGAGGTCCGGAAGAGCAATCGGGACACACGTCGGGGATGGATTCGTCAATGCGGTGGAGGTAGTTGTTGATGAATCTGCTGAATCCCGAGCGGAGCTGGCTGAGCGTGCATCTAGTCTTGCGGGGTAACTCCTTCTCTTCTTCCTGGATAAGGGGCGGAGGTCTGCCTCCCAGGATGACGGCACCCTTCAACGATTGGAGTTCGTTCGAGACCATCATCGAGTGTACGGTGTTTGCGACTGATTTCCCATTGTTCGGATCCTTTGACATCTGTTTCGCGGCTTCGACAGTCTTCTTGCAGCTCAACACGAGGTTGTTCTTCATTGCGCGAGGGGGCGCCGGGCAGTCGAGGAGGCCGTGGTGGATGTGTTCTGGGTCCAACGATCTCGCGAGGTACTGCGCGGCGAGCATGTTCAGATGGGATTTGGTGCGCATGACCTTTGATTCGCGATGAATATGGTCAGTGTCGGCCATTTGATGATTCCCTGTCACGACGCGGAGTCCGGAGTTCTGAGAACGTTGGATTTTGGCGTGAGCGGAGTCCGAGAGGAAGGTGGACCAGGCGGGTGCGGCGTAGTTGCAGATCGCTTGCGAGATGGCTTTGAACGTGAGGCGGAGGGTTTCTTTTTGGTTGCCCCAGGTGCTTCCGGCTAAGGCTTTCAGTACGTTATTGCGCTGCGACATCCGTCTCGCGATGTCTTTGGCATGATGGCTGAATGTGAACATCGAGTCGTACGTGACGCCGAGTAGCTTGGCCTGGTTGACGGTGGGGACGGGTGATCCGCAGATTGATATGTCCAGAGTAGACTTGAATTCACGACTGAACGGGGTGAAAAGCATGAGCTGGCTCTTGGTCGGGGAAATGATGAGTGACCGTTCTTTGAGGAAGGTTTCAATTTTCGTGATGGCCCTGCGTAGATTTTCGGAGGCGACGATGATGTCGGGATCTGACGCCCAGATCGTGATGTCATCAGCATACGAGATGACGTTCGTGTGGGCATCGTCTGTGGGAAGATCGCGGAGGTAAAGGTTGAAAAGCGTGGGCGAGAGGGCGCTCAAAATATGATAACATTTTGAGCGGTACTGTATATATTCGGTGCTGGAAACAAAACTCAGTATTTGTACCTTTAGCGTATAGCATAAGACTTGATGTGTTTGAATTCATTCATTCTTTATTCCTTGCATATATTTGCATATAGTACATTGGATGGTTTTCACTTGTGTGATTTCAGGAATCAAAAAGAGAAAAAATAGGTAAGTAGTGAAGTTATAGGCGATGTATTTTTTCATTGAGTTTTTTTTTCGATTTTTCGAACTTAGTTTATACAAATTCTGTTTCAAGTCATTGTTTGAACTGTTGGACATCGAAATACAAGTAAAAGAATCTTTAAAAAATTGAGCTTCATTCGGTTTTTGAAAAAAGTTTTGTTCAATATATGATAACATTTTGAGCGGTACTGTATATATTCGGTGCTGGAAACAAAACTCAGTATTTGTACCTTTAGCGTATAGCATAAGACTTGATGTGTTTGAATTCATTCATTCTTTATTCCTTGCATATATTTGCATATAGTACATTGGATGGTTTTCACTCGTGTGATTTCAGAAATCAAAAAGAGAAAAAAATAGGTAAGTAGTGAAGTTATAGGCGATGTATTTTTTCATTGAGTTTTTTTTTCGATTTTTCGAACTTAGTTTATACAAATTCTGTTTCAAGTCATTGTTCGAACTGTTGGACATCGAAATACAAGTAAAAGAATCTTTAAAAAATTGAGCTTCATTCGGTTTTTGAAAAAAGTTTTGTTCAATATATGATAACATTTTGAGCGGTACTGTATATATTCGGTGCTGGAAACAAAACTCAGTATTTGTACCTTTAGCGTATAGCATAAGACTTGATGTGTTTGAATTCAGCCATTCTTTATTCCTTGCATATATTTGCATATAGTACATTGGATGGTTTTCACTTGTGTGATTTCAGGAATCAAAAAGAGAAAAAAATAGGTAAGTAGTGAAGTTATAGGCGATGTATTTTTTCATTGAGTTTTTTTTCGATTTTTCGAACTTAGTTTATACAAATTCTGTTTCAAGTCATTGTTTGAACTGTTGGACATCGAAATACAAGTAAAAGAATCTTTAAAAAATTGAGCTTCATTCGGTTTTTGAAAAAAGTTTTGTTCAATATATGATAACATTTTGAGCGGTACTGTATATATTCGGTGCTGGAAACAAAACTCAGTATTTGTACCTTTAGCGTATAGCATAAGACTTGATGTGTTTGAATTCATTCATTCTTTATTCCTTGCATATATTTGCATATAGTACATTGGATGGTTTTCACTCGTGTGATTTCAGGAATCAAAAAGAGAAAAAAATAGGTAAGTAGTGAAGTTATAGGCGATGTATTTTTTCATTGAGTTTTTTTTCGATTTTTCGAACTTAGTTTATACAAATTCTGTTTCAAGTCATTGTTCGAACTGTTGGACATCGAAATACAAGTAAAAGAATCTTTAAAAAATTGAGCTTCATTCGGTTTTTGAAAAAAGTTTTGTTCAATATATGATAACATTTTGAGCGGTACTGTATATATTCGGTGCTGGAAACAAAACTCAGTATTTGTACCTTTAGCGTATAGCATAAGACTTGATGTGTTTGAATTCATTCATTCTTTATTCCTTGCATATATTTGCATATAGTACATTGGATGGTTTTCACTTGTGTGATTTCAGGAATCAAAAAGAGAAAAAAATAGGTAAGTAGTGAAGTTATAGGCGATGTATTTTTTCATTGAGTTTTTTTTTTCGATTTTTCGAACTTAGTTTATACAAATTCTGTTTCAAGTCATTGTTCGAACTGTTGGACATCGAAATACAAGTAAAAGAATCTTTAAAAAATTGAGCTTCATTCGGTTTTTGAAAAAAGTTTTGTTCAATATATGATAACATTTTGAGCGGTACTGTATATATTCGGTGCTGGAAACAAAACTCAGTATTTGTACCTTTAGCGTATAGCATAAGACTTGATGTGTTTGAATTCAGCCATTCTTTATTCCTTGCATATATTTGCATATAGTACATTGGATGGTTTTCACTTGTGTGATTTCAGGAATCAAAAAGAGAAAAAAATAGGTAAGTAGTGAAGTTATAGGCGATGTATTTTTTCATTGAGTTTTTTTTTCGATTTTTCGAACTTAGTTTATACAAATTCTGTTTCAAGTCATTGTTTGAACTGTTGGAAATCGAAATACAAGTAAAAGAATCTTTAAAAAATTGAGCTTCATTCGGTTTTTGAAAAAAGTTTTGTTCAATATATGATAACATTTTGAGCGGTACTGTATATATTCGGTGCTGGAAACAAAACTCAGTATTTGTACCTTTAGCGTATAGCATAAGACTTGATGTGTTTGAATTCATTCATTCTTTATTCCTTGCATATATTTGCATATAGTACATTGGATGGTTTTCACTTGTGTGATTTCAGGAATCAAAAAGAGAAAAAAATAGGTAAGTAGTGAAGTTATAGGCGATGTATTTTTTCATTGAGTTTTTTTTTTTTCGATTTTTCGAACTTAGTTTATACAAATTCTGTTTCAAGTCATTGTTCGAACTGTTGGACATCGAAATACAAGTAAAAGAATCTTTAAAAAATTGAGCTTCATTCGGTTTTTGAAAAAAGTTTTGTTCAATATATGATAACATTTTGAGCGGTACTGTATATATTCGGTGCTGGAAACAAAACTCAGTATTTGTACCTTTAGCGTATAGCATAAGACTTGATGTGTTTGAATTCATTCATTCTTTATTCCTTGCATCTATTTGCATATAGTACATTGGATGGTTTTCACTCGTGTGATTTCAGAAATCAAAAAGAGAAAAAAATAGGTAAGTAGTGAAGTTATAGGCGATGTATTTTTTCATTGAGTTTTTTTTTTCGATTTTTCGAACTTAGTTTATACAAATTCTGTTTCAAGTCATTGTTCGAACTGTTGGACATCGAAATACAAGTAAAAGAATCTTTAAAAAATTGAGCTTCATTCGGTTTTTGAAAAAAGTTTTGTTCAATATATGATAACATTTTGAGCGGTACTGTATATATTCGGTGCTGGAAACAAAACTCAGTATTTGTACCTTTAGCGTATAGCATAAGACTTGATGTGTTTGAATTCAGCCATTCTTTATTCCTTGCATATATTTGCATATAGTACATTGGATGGTTTTCACTTGTGTGATTTCAGGAATCAAAAAGAGAAAAAAATAGGTAAGTAGTGAAGTTATAGGCGATGTATTTTTTCATTGAGTTTTTTTTCGATTTTTCGAACTTAGTTCATACAAATTCTGTTTCAAGTCATTGTTTGAACTGTTGGACATCGAAATACAAGTAAAAGAATCTTTAAAAAATTGAGCTTCATTCGGTTTTTGAAAAAAGTTTTGTTCAATATATGATAACATTTTGAGCGGTACTGTATATATTCGGTGCTGGAAACAAAACTCAGTATTTGTACCTTTAGCGTATAGCATAAGACTTGATGTGTTTGAATTCATTCATTCTTTATTCCTTGCATATATTTGCATATAGTACATTGGATGGTTTTCACTCGTGTGATTTCAGGAATCAAAAAGAGAAAAAAATAGGTAAGTAGTGAAGTTATAGGCGATGTATTTTTTCATTGAGTTTTTTTTCGATTTTTCGAACTTAGTTTATACAAATTCTGTTTCAAGTCATTGTTCGAACTGTTGGACATCGAAATACAAGTAAAAGAATCTTTAAAAAATTGAGCTTCATTCGGTTTTTGAAAAAAGTTTTGTTCAATATATGATAACATTTTGAGCGGTACTGTATATATTCGGTGCTGGAAACAAAACTCAGTATTTGTACCTTTAGCGTATAGCATAAGACTTGATGTGTTTGAATTCATTCATTCTTTATTCCTTGCATATATTTGCATATAGTACATTGGATGGTTTTCACTTGTGTGATTTCAGGAATCAAAAAGAGAAAAAAATAGGTAAGTAGTGAAGTTATAGGCGATGTATTTTTTCATTGAGTTTTTTTTTTCGATTTTTCGAACTTAGTTTATACAAATTCTGTTTCAAGTCATTGTTCGAACTGTTGGACATCGAAATACAAGTAAAAGAATCTTTAAAAAATTGAGCTTCATTCGGTTTTTGAAAAAAGTTTTGTTCAATATATGATAACATTTTGAGCGGTACTGTATATATTCGGTGCTGGAAACAAAACTCAGTATTTGTACCTTTAGCGTATAGCATAAGACTTGATGTGTTTGAATTCATTCATTCTTTATTCCTTGCATATATTTGCATATAGTACATTGGATGGTTTTCACTTGTGTGATTTCAGGAATCAAAAAGAGAAAAAAATAGGTAAGTAGTGAAGTTATAGGCGATGTATTTTTTCATTGAGTTTTTTTTTCGATTTTTCGAACTTAGTTTATACAAATTCTGTTTCAAGTCATTGTTCGAACTGTTGGACATCGAAATACAAGTAAAAGAATCTTTAAAAAATTGAGCTTCATTCGGTTTTTGAAAAAAGTTTTGTTCAATATATGATAACATTTTGAGCGGTACTGTATATATTCGGTGCTGGAAACAAAACTCAGTATTTGTACCTTTAGCGTATAGCATAAGACTTGATGTGTTTGAATTCATTCATTCTTTATTCCTTGCATATATTTGCATATAGTACATTGGATGGTTTTCACTTGTGTGATTTCAGGAATCAAAAAGAGAAAAAAATAGGTAAGTAGTGAAGTTATAGGCGATGTATTTTTTCATTGAGTTTTTTTTTTCGATTTTTCGAACTTAGTTTATACAAATTCTGTTTCAAGTCATTGTTCGAACTGTTGGACATCGAAATACAAGTAAAAGAATCTTTAAAAAATTGAGCTTCATTCGGTTTTTGAAAAAAGTTTTGTTCAATATATGATAACATTTTGAGCGGTACTGTATATATTCGGTGCTGGAAACAAAACTCAGTATTTGTACCTTTAGCGTATAGCATAAGACTTGATGTGTTTGAATTCATTCATTCTTTATTCCTTGCATATATTTGCATATAGTACATTGGATGGTTTTCACTTGTGTGATTTCAGGAATCAAAAAGAGAAAAAAATAGGTAAGTAGTGAAGTTATAGGCGATGTATTTTTTCATTGAGTTTTTTTTTCGATTTTTCGAACTTAGTTTATACAAATTCTGTTTCAAGTCATTGTTTGAACTGTTGGAAATCGAAATACAAGTAAAAGAATCTTTAAAAAATTGAGCTTCATTCGGTTTTTGAAAAAAGTTTTGTTCAATATATGATAACATTTTGAGCGGTACTGTATATATTCGGTGCTGGAAACAAAACTCAGTATTTGTACCTTTAGCGTATAGCATAAGACTTGATGTGTTTGAATTCATTCATTCTTTATTCCTTGCATATATTTGCATATAGTACATTGGATGGTTTTCACTTGTGTGATTTCAGGAATCAAAAAGAGAAAAAAATAGGTAAGTAGTGAAGTTATAGGCGATGTATTTTTTCATTGAGTTTTTTTTTTCGATTTTTCGAACTTAGTTTATACAAATTCTGTTTCAAGTCATTGTTCGAACTGTTGGACATCGAAATACAAGTAAAAGAATCTTTAAAAAATTGAGCTTCATTCGGTTTTTGAAAAAAGTTTTGTTCAATATATGATAACATTTTGAGCGGTACTGTATATATTCGGTGCTGGAAACAAAACTCAGTATTTGTACCTTTAGCGTATAGCATAAGACTTGATGTGTTTGAATTCATTCATTCTTTATTCCTTGCATCTATTTGCATATAGTACATTGGATGGTTTTCACTCGTGTGATTTCAGAAATCAAAAAGAGAAAAAAATAGGTAAGTAGTGAAGTTATAGGCGATGTATTTTTTCATTGAGTTTTTTTTTTCGATTTTTCGAACTTAGTTTATACAAATTCTGTTTCAAGTCATTGTTCGAACTGTTGGACATCGAAATACAAGTAAAAGAATCTTTAAAAAATTGAGCTTCATTCGGTTTTTGAAAAAAGTTTTGTTCAATATATGATAACATTTTGAGCGGTACTGTATATATTCGGTGCTGGAAACAAAACTCAGTATTTGTACCTTTAGCGTATAGCATAAGACTTGATGTGTTTGAATTCAGCCATTCTTTATTCCTTGCATATATTTGCATATAGTACATTGGATGGTTTTCACTTGTGTGATTTCAGGAATCAAAAAGAGAAAAAAATAGGTAAGTAGTGAAGTTATAGGCGATGTATTTTTTCATTGAGTTTTTTTTCGATTTTTCGAACTTAGTTCATACAAATTCTGTTTCAAGTCATTGTTTGAACTGTTGGACATCGAAATACAAGTAAAAGAATCTTTAAAAAATTGAGCTTCATTCGGTTTTTGAAAAAAGTTTTGTTCAATATATGATAACATTTTGAGCGGTACTGTATATATTCGGTGCTGGAAACAAAACTCAGTATTTGTACCTTTAGCGTATAGCATAAGACTTGATGTGTTTGAATTCATTCATTCTTTATTCCTTGCATATATTTGCATATAGTACATTGGATGGTTTTCACTCGTGTGATTTCAGGAATCAAAAAGAGAAAAAAATAGGTAAGTAGTGAAGTTATAGGCGATGTATTTTTTCATTGAGTTTTTTTTCGATTTTTCGAACTTAGTTTATACAAATTCTGTTTCAAGTCATTGTTCGAACTGTTGGACATCGAAATACAAGTAAAAGAATCTTTAAAAAATTGAGCTTCATTCGGTTTTTGAAAAAAGTTTTGTTCAATATATGATAACATTTTGAGCGGTACTGTATATATTCGGTGCTGGAAACAAAACTCAGTATTTGTACCTTTAGCGTATAGCATAAGACTTGATGTGTTTGAATTCATTCATTCTTTATTCCTTGCATATATTTGCATATAGTACATTGGATGGTTTTCACTTGTGTGATTTCAGGAATCAAAAAGAGAAAAAAATAGGTAAGTAGTGAAGTTATAGGCGATGTATTTTTTCATTGAGTTTTTTTTTTCGATTTTTCGAACTTAGTTTATACAAATTCTGTTTCAAGTCATTGTTCGAACTGTTGGACATCGAAATACAAGTAAAAGAATCTTTAAAAAATTGAGCTTCATTCGGTTTTTGAAAAAAGTTTTGTTCAATATATGATAACATTTTGAGCGGTACTGTATATATTCGGTGCTGGAAACAAAACTCAGTATTTGTACCTTTAGCGTATAACATAAGACTTGATGTGTTTGAATTCATTCATTCTTTATTCCTTGCATATATTTGCATATAGTACATTGGATGGTTTTCACTTGTGTGATTTCAGGAATCAAAAAGAGAAAAAAATAGGTAAGTAGTGAAGTTATAGGCGATGTATTTTTTCATTGAGTTTTTTTTTCGATTTTTCGAACTTAGTTTATACAAATTCTGTTTCAAGTCATTGTTTGAACTGTTGGAAATCGAAATACAAGTAAAAGAATCTTTAAAAAATTGAGCTTCATTCGGTTTTTGAAAAAAGTTTTGTTCAATATATGATAACATTTTGAGCGGTACTGTATATATTCGGTGCTGGAAACAAAACTCAGTATTTGTACCTTTAGCGTATAGCATAAGACTTGATGTGTTTGAATTCATTCATTCTTTATTCCTTGCATATATTTGCATATAGTACATTGGATGGTTTTCACTCGTGTGATTTCAGGAATCAAAAAGAGAAAAAAATATGTAAGTAGTGAAGTTATAGGCGATGTATTTTTTCATTGAGTTTTTTTTCGATTTTTCGAACTTAGTTTATACAAATTCTGTTTCAAGTCATTGTTCGAACTGTTGGACATCGAAATACAAGTAAAAGAATCTTTAAAAAATTGAGCTTCATTCGGTTTTTGAAAAAAGTTTTGTTCAATATATGATAACATTTTGAGCGGTACTGTATATATTCCCTGCTGGAAACAAAACTCAGTATTTGTACCTTTAGCGTATAGCATAAGACTTGATGTGTTTGAATTCATTCATTCTTTATTCCTTGCATATATTTGCATATAGTACATTGGATGGTTTTCACTTGTGTGATTTCAGGAATCAAAAAGAGAAAAAAATAGGTAAGTAGTGAAGTTATAGGCGATGTATTTTTTCATTGAGTTTTTTTTTTCGATTTTTCGAACTTAGTTTATACAAATTCTGTTTCAAGTCATTGTTCGAACTGTTGGACATCGAAATACAAGTAAAAGAATCTTTAAAAAATTGAGCTTCATTCGGTTTTTGAAAAAAGTTTTGTTCAATATATGATAACATTTTGAGCGGTACTGTATATATTCGGTGCTGGAAACAAAACTCAGTATTTGTACCTTTAGCGTATAGCATAAGACTTGATGTGTTTGAATTCATTCATTCTTTATTCCTTGCATCTATTTGCATATAGTACATTGGATGGTTTTCACTCGTGTGATTTCAGAAATCAAAAAGAGAAAAAAATAGGTAAGTAGTGAAGTTATAGGCGATGTATTTTTTCATTGAGTTTTTTTTTTCGATTTTTCGAACTTAGTTTATACAAATTCTGTTTCAAGTCATTGTTCGAACTGTTGGACATCGAAATACAAGTAAAAGAATCTTTAAAAAATTGAGCTTCATTCGGTTTTTGAAAAAAGTTTTGTTCAATATATGATAACATTTTGAGCGGTACTGTATATATTCGGTGCTGGAAACAAAACTCAGTATTTGTACCTTTAGCGTATAGCATAAGACTTGATGTGTTTGAATTCAGCCATTCTTTATTCCTTGCATATATTTGCATATAGTACATTGGATGGTTTTCACTTGTGTGATTTCAGGAATCAAAAAGAGAAAAAAATAGGTAAGTAGTGAAGTTATAGGCGATGTATTTTTTCATTGAGTTTTTTTTCGATTTTTCGAACTTAGTTCATACAAATTCTGTTTCAAGTCATTGTTTGAACTGTTGGACATCGAAATACAAGTAAAAGAATCTTTAAAAAATTGAGCTTCATTCGGTTTTTGAAAAAAGTTTTGTTCAATATATGATAACATTTTGAGCGGTACTGTATATATTCGGTGCTGGAAACAAAACTCAGTATTTGTACCTTTAGCGTATAGCATAAGACTTGATGTGTTTGAATTCATTCATTCTTTATTCCTTGCATATATTTGCATATAGTACATTGGATGGTTTTCACTCGTGTGATTTCAGGAATCAAAAAGAGAAAAAAATAGGTAAGTAGTGAAGTTATAGGCGATGTATTTTTTCATTGAGTTTTTTTTCGATTTTTCGAACTTAGTTTATACAAATTCTGTTTCAAGTCATTGTTCGAACTGTTGGACATCGAAATACAAGTAAAAGAATCTTTAAAAAATTGAGCTTCATTCGGTTTTTGAAAAAAGTTTTGTTCAATATATGATAACATTTTGAGCGGTACTGTATATATTCGGTGCTGGAAACAAAACTCAGTATTTGTACCTTTAGCGTATAGCATAAGACTTGATGTGTTTGAATTCATTCATTCTTTATTCCTTGCATATATTTGCATATAGTACATTGGATGGTTTTCACTTGTGTGATTTCAGGAATCAAAAAGAGAAAAAAATAGGTAAGTAGTGAAGTTATAGGCGATGTATTTTTTCATTGAGTTTTTTTTTTCGATTTTTCGAACTTAGTTTATACAAATTCTGTTTCAAGTCATTGTTCGAACTGTTGGACATCGAAATACAAGTAAAAGAATCTTTAAAAAATTGAGCTTCATTCGGTTTTTGAAAAAAGTTTTGTTCAATATATGATAACATTTTGAGCGGTACTGTATATATTCGGTGCTGGAAACAAAACTCAGTATTTGTACCTTTAGCGTATAACATAAGACTTGATGTGTTTGAATTCATTCATTCTTTATTCCTTGCATATATTTGCATATAGTACATTGGATGGTTTTCACTTGTGTGATTTCAGGAATCAAAAAGAGAAAAAAATAGGTAAGTAGTGAAGTTATAGGCGATGTATTTTTTCATTGAGTTTTTTTTTCGATTTTTCGAACTTAGTTTATACAAATTCTGTTTCAAGTCATTGTTTGAACTGTTGGAAATCGAAATACAAGTAAAAGAATCTTTAAAAAATTGAGCTTCATTCGGTTTTTGAAAAAAGTTTTGTTCAATATATGATAACATTTTGAGCGGTACTGTATATATTCGGTGCTGGAAACAAAACTCAGTATTTGTACCTTTAGCGTATAGCATAAGACTTGATGTGTTTGAATTCATTCATTCTTTATTCCTTGCATATATTTGCATATAGTACATTGGATGGTTTTCACTCGTGTGATTTCAGGAATCAAAAAGAGAAAAAAATATGTAAGTAGTGAAGTTATAGGCGATGTATTTTTTCATTGAGTTTTTTTTCGATTTTTCGAACTTAGTTTATACAAATTCTGTTTCAAGTCATTGTTCGAACTGTTGGACATCGAAATACAAGTAAAAGAATCTTTAAAAAATTGAGCTTCATTCGGTTTTTGAAAAAAGTTTTGTTCAATATATGATAACATTTTGAGCGGTACTGTATATATTCCCTGCTGGAAACAAAACTCAGTATTTGTACCTTTAGCGTATAGCATAAGACTTGATGTGTTTGAATTCATTCATTCTTTATTCCTTGCATATATTTGCATATAGTACATTGGATGGTTTTCACTTGTGTGATTTCAGGAATCAAAAAGAGAAAAAAATAGGTAAGTAGTGAAGTTATAGGCGATGTATTTTTTCATTGAGTTTTTTTTTTCGATTTTTCGAACTTAGTTTATACAAATTCTGTTTCAAGTCATTGTTCGAACTGTTGGACATCGAAATACAAGTAAAAGAATCTTTAAAAAATTGAGCTTCATTCGGTTTTTGAAAAAAGTTATGTTCAATATATGATGAATTAGAAATGTTGTTGTCTCGAAGAACTGAAACCGACATTTTTTTTCGCTTATAAGGTTCTTAATGGTTAAATGGACTTACCAAAAATTAAAATGTCTAGATGAAAGCCATGTATAGGTCAAACTTCTAGATACATATTTCACATTCCTCATTCACAAAAACTCCCGCCTTCTAACTCGTTCGCTTTCCGATATGCGAGGTTTCATTGCATAGTAACGGGCAGTATATTATCCGCCCCTAATGTTCTCAATGTAAAAACTAAGCTAAGCTCTTTTGATGAACGTAGTTTTGCTAATATGTACGTGACTGATATCTGGTTATTCTTTCTCTATATTCATTATAAAGCTAGCTTCTTAGGATGATTCTTGAGTGTTCTCACACTCTGCATCTCTTTAATGAATGCTCTGAGACATCTCTTTAATGAATGCTCTGAGACATCTCTTCAATGAATGCTCTGAGACATCTCTTCAATGAATGCTCTGAGACAGATTAGCTCTGTAGTTAAAAAAAGACTTTTGTTCAAACTTTTCTCCAGGGTGGTTGTGGCTAAACATATGATAGTTCTCTCCAATTATCTAAGTATAATGTTTTATGTTGTGCAGAAGAAGCAGGAGCTCGGGGTGGATGCAGTGGACGCTGTCACTGGTCAAGTGATCTACTCGGGACGCATCTCAAAAGTCTCAGCTCCCATCCATCTGGTCCACTGTGAACATTGGATTGCGGTTGGTATTAACTCACCGTTATGCGAGTACAACGTAATTTGAATCATGATTCAAGTTAATTTATTCATTATTTCTGCATATATGGTGATATAGGGCATGGATGGTGATATAGGGCATGGATGATGATATAGGGCTTGGATGGTGATATAGGGCATGGATGATGATATAGGGCATGGATGGTGATATAGGGCATGGATGGTGATATAGGGCATGGATGGTGATATATGGCATGGATGGTGATATAGGGCATGGATGCCTCCCTACGAATAATTCGTGCTGGGAGGTAGCGGGAGAAATCCCGCCGCGGACCAAAACTGGGTAGTATAGCTCGTCAAAGGAGGGCGATGCCGGACCGGCCTGGGCATGCCACCGGACAAAACATCAGCCGATACTCCGCTATACTTTTCAATGGCGAGTCGAGGCGCCAGTCAAATAGCCTCTTGCCTATCTCCGGTCAACGACAGGCGAGACGTCTCTACTCCCACCCAAAACGATGCTATGCCGGCTTGACCACCCACTCACAAGGCCTATAGCATGAACAGGTTGCTACAACGATGTCCGCCTTCACAAGGTGCAGCATGACAGTCTCAGGACTGCAAAGGACATCAAAACCCTTCTCCGGACGCATCTTGTCCGAAGAACACGAGAACTTCTCTCATTAAAGAGAGTGTTCATAACCGAGTCTTCGATGCGGGATGCTTGCCGGCAACAACAACAACAACAGGGCATGGATGGTGATATAGGGCATGGATGGTGATATAGGGCATGGATGGTTAACGCGGATTCAGAAAGAAAAAAAGATAGAAAAGGTTTACAAGCGGTGTAAATTTGATATTGTAAGGATGATATAGTGAGGAAGTAGAATAATGACTTTCTCAAACACTGAAGACGAGGATTCTTAAACAATAAAAGGAAATAAGTTCCACACATTGATGAAAAGAGTAACACAAGCACTATGTTAACTAGAAATCATGAAAGGGAGCGAGATTCTCCGCGAATGAGAATGTCGATGTTTATAGGGACCGGTGAGATTTTGAGATCGTGAGTTCTAAGTATAACTTAATATGTGATGGTTAGTTTTTAATAACCTAAATTCAACTAAAGTTTAATCGAACTTGAACTAAAAAATTGTTTGTCTTGTCAAAATTCCCATTTAAGCTTTCGTATTGGTCCGAACGCAGTCGGCGAACAGAACTGGTCATCACCGAACTCTTCCTCGGCCAAGAAGAACCTCTTCTTAATGTGTATCTTTCTCACTCTTCTGCATTAATATCAAGTGATTTAGACCATGTTTTTTCTCCAAATTTCTTCTTGCTTTCTCTCTCTCCTTTCTCATTTATCTCTTTTATCCGAATTAGAAGGAGCCTTGGTTGCAGATTCGACTCTCTGCAGCCCCCTCCGCAACAGCCGGAGGCCGTGTCGCAGAGCTACATCTTCAGCCAGGGCATCCAGGCGATGTCTGTCAGCGAGACTGGTGAGTCAGCCACATCAACCAATTCCACTTATGATAATAATCTCCCTGCTTAAGAGAAAGGAGCTACTACGAGGTCTCTCATCATGGCGCTACCCTTCGGAGGCTTGTTCGAGGTTCGATCTATTGCTCTCCCTCTATCGTTCTCTCTCTCTTCAATCTTCCTCATCCTGTCCAGGTTACTCGTCGGCTTGTCGACGCAACTCGCCCAATGGAAGTGACTCAAGAGATGCGAGAAGAGATGATGATTCCTTATATGCCAGAGATTCCCATATCCACTGAAGACATGGTCAACTACAACCAGACAGTGCACAACGTGAGAGGAATTAGAACAGCGTACGTTTCTTCCTATTTGCGAGACTTCTCCGAGCGAGTCATTGGGATAGAGAGATTGGACAGTTAAAGTCTTTTCTTCCTATTTGCGAGACTTCTCCGAGCGAGTCATTGGGATAGAGAGATTGGACAGTTAAAGTCTTTTCTTCCTATTTGCGAGACTTCTCCGAGCGAGTCATTGGGATAGAGAGATTGGACAGTTAAAGTCTTTTCTTCCTATTTGCGAGACTTCTCCGAGCGAGTCATTGGGATAGAGAGATTGGACAGTTAAAGTCTTTGTCGTGCCAGTGAAGAGATGCGGTGTGGTTTCGTGCAAAGAGTTCGGACGTTTCGCTTTATTTAAAGCATCATCAGCGATATGCAAATTACCCTAAAGCAGAACGAAATTGGTTATTAAAAAACAAAGCGAAAAAGCATAATTCACATGAAAGTTATCTCAATACAAGAGAGGAAATCTCCTAAAGAAGTAAAAAGCTATTTAGTGGGAGAAAGAAGCGAAATATGGTAAGTCTCGCGTTACAAAGCGAGTTAATTCAAAGACTGGGAAGAGAGAGAGAGATTGCTTGAAGTGCATCCGGTCTGGAGTCGACTTCTTTGATGTTGGCATACGGTATCGATCTCTTCTATACTCGACTCACACCATCGGGCACCTTCGATATTCTTAAAGACGACTACGACCATGGATTCATATCGTAAGTTTACAAAATAGATTCAAAGTTGTTTTTTTTAAAATTAATGTCTTCATACATCAAAAGTTAAGACAAGAATAGGAGACTTTAGTGATAGTCTGTGCCAAAAAAGGAAGAATTTTCTAAGAGACAAGTACACAATAGAAAAGGACACTGAAAGACTAAAAAAACTTATATTCTGTGAATTGTCATACAGTCACATCCGCAAACTCTTAGTGGATAGCTCTTTTTTAAAAACTAAAGCTCCAGAGAGGTCCGATTACATTTAGCATTGATTGTTTTCGCTCTCAATCAAATGGTCTATTCTAAGGCGTTTATTATTTCACTCTAATTCGTACTGTAGATTCTTTGATGAGTGGGAACCGTGAGAAAGTTATGCTATGGCGTTAAAGTGAAGTGAATCCGCCTGCTGTCAGGTTGGTCCTGGCCGGTCTTTTTCTTGCATCCTTTGTCTGCAAGAGGATGGTTCGCAACAATGCCATAAAGCAGGCCTGGTCTTGAAGTGAAACAAGTCTTCTCAATGAAAAATGGTCGTAATTCACTTGTTGTTGGAACAACACAACTTAGTGTTATTCTTCGAGAACTCCGTGCCCGTTCATACAAAATTGAAAACATTACAATCAAGAACAATACTTTTATTATATTTATCGAAAATAGATGAAATTCATTAAATAGTTGATATGGTAGGAACTTATTAAATTGTTAGTTTTTTTTACATAGAAAATTAATTTAAAGCGCTGCCATGGCTTTAAAACGAATGAAGTTAACTTTGAAAGGAGGTGCAGAGCAGATAGGAGGCTGGCGTAAGAGTTAGAAGCAAAGCGCCTTTATCAGACACTCATGATACCTTTCTAGTGACTATGAGAACGATGATACCTTTCTAGTGACTATGAGAACGATGATACCTTTCTAGTGACTATGAGAACGATGATACCTTTCTAGTGACTATGAGAACGACTAGTCAGAACGAAAGCTGTTTGAAAAAGCTAAGTCATTAAAATACCTGTTGTGTAACAAAATTTCCTCTTCCGTTACGAGTATTTTGGTTTATTTATTTTGTAAGCCGTTTGTTGTTAGTTATGATTGCTCATTTTGTTTTTCGAAAATGTAAAGACTTATACTTCGCCCTAAATGAAGCAAATTGGCCATAATTGACAGGGGCGAGTGGAAACTGTGATTTTGGAATATAAAGGATTTCTATTGAGATTTTGGATACATCTGGCGGTAACCCTCTGTTAAGAAAGTGCGCGATTGTTTCTGAGTAATTAGTTCCAACCATCTGACGGTGACCCAATGTTTCAACCTTGGGCACATTTAAATTCATGAAGAGTAAATCCGAATGAATGTGAAACGATGTATGACAGTTTTATGGTTTATAACACAACAGAATGTGGAAGAGAATGAGTGAAACGAAGCAAGATAGGGAAACTTCACAAAAAAGAGTGTTCACAACAAATTTCATACATTAACTATCCATTTTCGCTCATAAAATTTTTGAACTTCATATGGCGGGAACTTCTTCGCCTAATAGATGCATTACATATAAGACGATGCTGGGAATAATTTTCGCCAAAATGCTCGAAATGTTGTTCCTCAGCCAAAAACTTTATTTCGCCAAGATTTCGAGTATGCGAACTTGGGAGAAGGAAATTCCGTTATTTGTCTTTTTTTAGCTGCCAAAATAGGGACGAAGAATCGGCCACCATTTCGCAGTGCCAAATGATGAATGACTCTGTGGCCAAGTTTTGTTCCTGCCAAATCACGGAGAATTTTGTTTTTTTCCTTTGTGACATGTTTTGGCACTGCCAAACTCGGCTCTTTTTTGGAACACTTTTTGTCAATGCCAATTTACGGACAATTTTGTTTTTCTTTTGCATCATGTTTTGGCACTGCCAAACTTGGCTCTTTTTTGGAACACTTTTTGTACGTTGAACAAAGCTCCGCAACGACCACATATTAACCACTTCTAGCGACGTACCCTAACCGAGTTTAGTAAACAGTTGAGAAAAATGTATGTTGCTGCGCTAGTACGTAAAGATTTGTAGGGCTGTTGTAGCCGGTTTAATTACCCAAGTTTGAGGTAAAGATTCGATCCGGCTCGTTGAAAGACGTAGCCTGAACCACACATTTAAAGAGATCAAAGTCTAGTATTGGCACTTCCTAAAGAGTTCCTGAGAGCGATCCTCCATCATCCCAGAAATGAGGCTAAGGAGTTGCAGGGGCTACAAAAGAAGCCCGATTTTGGCAGTGACGAAACAAGGACAAAAATCCCGGTTCTGGCAGTGGCAAAACAAGGAGGAAAAAAACCCGATTTTGGCAGTGACAAAAGAAGGACAAACAAAAACCCGATTTTGGCAGAGACAAAAGAAGGACGAAAAAAAGCCCGATTTTGGCAGGAAAAAAGAAGTACACAAAAAAGCCCGTTTTTGGCAGTGACATAAGCAGTTACAAATTTTGTCCCTTCTTTAGCAGTGACAAAACGAGTAAAAAGTAGAAAGCTTGTTTTTTGACGGTTTTTCTTGGCAGGCCCGTCAAAACGCGTGTTATTTGCTGACATTTATCATGGCGCTTTTTTCCGTTTTTTGCCATGGAAAAGCTTGGTTTTTCAAGGGAAATCTGCCCGAGGAACAACATTTTGAGCATTTTGGCGAAAATTATTCCCAGCATCGTCTTATATATTCCACTCCATTCTCTGTCATTGTTCGCAATAAGTTTTTTTTGACAAATTTAGAAACATTTTTTATCAAAAGGACTTGTTTTAACTGTTCTGGAAAATGCATTAAAGTAAGGAATGAGACCTGAGGCTTAAATTTTCAATCAACTTCAATTTAATAACTACAGTTGAAAAATATAGAAAGGCGATAAATAATTTTGAATTCCAACTTTCAGTCTTCCATTTTCAAAGAAAATAAGTTAATCACCAACTCGGGAAGTAAATCATTTACTACCGAACAAATTCACCGAATTATCTGAAGGAATCAAACAATTTGTTCTCAAAAAATGTGATATTTCTTTAGCACTTCCATTTTCTATCATCTTTGAAGAATCATTCCGTCTCAATTCAATCCCGAGTCAATGGAAAACTGGAGAAATAGTTCCAGTCTACAAGAATAAAGGGCACCGGTCATCTAGTAATTACCGTCCGATAAGACGATCTTTCTAATATAAAACATCACGTCGAAAAGTATACATCCAAACCATCGAAGAGACAAAACAATATGATGCTTTTTGGAAATATGCAAAAAAGACAGTTTCTTTTGTTAACGAAAAAATTAACATTCTAATAAAAAGGAAAAAAATGAATATTCTTAATTGGTCGAAGTGATTCCTCACCGAGCTTTGTTCCAGTATCCAAATAGGCAATTTCCGTTCTCCATGTAGTTAATCCTCATCTTACGTTGAGTTAAGATAAGCTCAGAGAATTCTGCAGAAGCCGTTATTCATATTCACATAACATTTACAAAATGATATGAAAAACTGTGGTTTCTCTATGCTTCAACATTGAACGGACCGTGCTGGTGCATCCTAGCACTGCGAAATGACATGTGGTAATCCCTCTCATTTTAAACACTCTCTAGAATACGGGAGTTTGAATAAACTTCTTCACTATGCAACGCAACGTTGACGGTTGGTGGTTTTTTTCTTGCTAGGATATTCTTGATCTGTTGAAACGTTGGGGATATTTCAAAAATAGTTTAATGATAACCTGTCGGGGGCGGGCCCCCTAGCATCTTTTATACACATTATATAATCGCCCTAGCCAGTGCGGCGTGTGCTAGCCACGCCCCACTGGCAGTGGGTGCTGGGCCCTTGACGGGGACCAGCCGGCCGACACTCCTCTCTCGCAATGCTCTCCGTCCCATTCCCATCTGTCCAAAGTCTACACCACACGACAAGGGAATGAAGAGCATCCCACGGAATGGGGATGCTACGTGGAGGTCCCGGAACCAACACCCGGAGCACCGCTACACGTCGATGCCCGCACAAAGGAGGAAGGTTACCTAGGGCCCGTGCGGAAGAGCTAAGAGAAGTGAAAAAAGCTAGAAAAAAAAAGCGCTCTATATCTCTCAATATACGACTAGGCAAGAGCAGTCGTTTCCACGTGGAATAGGATAGGAAAGGGTTCCTCGTTAGGTAGAGCCTGACTCACTCATAGTTCTTCTCAAAAAAACGCGCACATTTTTCATTTTGGTGAGTCGGTCTCGAAGACCAACGTCAGGAACCCTCTCTGAGCAAAGGTTTGAAAAAAAAAACAAACAAACCTGATTAAAAAAAAAAAGATTAAGAGAGATAAAAAAAAAAAAGGAGAAGCGAGAGAGTCGAGGCGGACCCCACTCATTTTGTACATATTCATGTATATATTTATATATATTCATCTATAATCTTGTGTATCCCGGTAACAATGTTTTGTTATAAGGTTTTTTTTTGTTGTTGGAAGTTTTTTTTCTTCTCAATTTTCTGTGCTGGTTTGTTATTGTACCTATATTTTTGTTCTAAAGCAATAAAAAAAAAAAACTCGTTTAGAGTTTTGTTTTTTTCAAGTACAGTGTTTAGAATGTTCTCTTCTGTCTTCTAAGTTTCGCAGAATGTTTTTTGTATGGTCTAGTCTAGATTTTACGTAGAAAAAAAAACCTCGAATCGTATAGACTTAGTGCTAAAAGTGAATTCGTATAGTTGTCGCAAACCCGCCTCGCTCGAAAATTTCTCTGCTTCTTGCGATTTTCCATATGTTATTTTGCCAGGCGTTATCATTCAGTGCGCTAACAATCAAGGCTAGTAATACATCGTACCAGGCAGGGTAAGGCTCTCGTCGTTGTACTATAAGAAATATAGAAGGTTAGACGCATAAAGATAGTGGGTGGAGTCTCTTCCTGACAGCCCATCGTAAAATAGAATATAAATGGCAAGAGAGTGTGTGAGAGAGAGAGAAAACAGCTTTACCTAGAAAAGGCTATGGAGATTGCTCTGAGAAAAGAGAATGCGGACCCTCGAGCTGCATTCGACGACATCAACGACGAAGATCTACCATACTATCATGGTGCAGAGGAATACGAAACGCCAAAATACGACAAAACGACTAATACAACGGTTCAAAGATTGAAAAAGAGATATGACGCGTCATTACATGCGTTCTCAGAATTCTTTAAGCTTCTACAAGAAAGACAGGTCAGATTGGAAAACCTGAGGAAAACAGATCCAAACGCAACGCTGGCCCCGATGTACCCGAATACAAATGGAACATCTTCTCCTCAGCAAACGACTCCAAAGCAGCTGAATCTGGAAAGAGCATCGGCCAGCACTGAAACGAAAACTGTTACTCCAAAACCTACTACGATCACCAAGCTTACAACTCTATTAACAACCTCTACCTTAAAACCGAATCCCAAAACAACAACACCAACAACAAGTACAACAACGAAATTTCCCTCAACCACACCAACGACCTACAAATCGACAATTCTGCCTCGTAAGATAAGATCAACCGAACGTTCTACGACACAACCCTACACGGGAATGGTTGGATCGGAGGCACACGTCAAGTTCATGAAGGACACCTATGACCACGAAGAAAACATTCGAAGGAACATGACTCACCAAGGCGTCAATCAGAAGATTCAATACGCCGTGGAAAACATTCAAAATGACAATCTTCTGAACTTTCAACAGCTTTTCTACAGCATATGCAACATTCAGAACAAACAGATTCAAATGTTCAACACGATGCTTCGAATCGAACCAACTATCACGATGAGAACGATATTACAAAGGGAAGACCTACATGCACGATTTGTCGGTACAAACGTTCTCCAAGTCACAAGATGTGGTCCAGTCAAAGCAATCAAAATCATAAGGCACAAAGAGATAGATGGGAAGTGCTTTCTATACACGCCCATCATCAATGACCAGAACACCACCATGTTCATCTTACCAGGAACGCATGATGTAACCATCACAAGTCCAACTGTGAACTGCAAACATGTTTTCCCCGATGTATGGCAGGACAGTAACAGGACATATCTAGCTGGAGAAGATTTCGCCAACGTCACTCAGTTAGAAGGACTCACCAACGACCACCAATATATTGCAACGAAAATGGAATTCAGTGCAGGAGACATCTATGACAACGCTAAAGGAAGCTCATTCCCATTGATGTTGGCCCTATCCTACGGTGCGAGTCTAGCAGCACTTCAACAAAACCAGAATCATCTTATAAACATCTTAGCAGGAGAAGGCCTTCTGGGAATTTCCAATATCTCGGTACAGACTGGATTTGACTTCGAAGCCCTTCAGGAAATGGGAATCGCGGAAATGGTGAAAGCCTACGCCATCAGAAGTCTTCTATGGCTTGGTCTACCCGCAGTGATAGTCATACTTATCATCATATTACTCATCATCGCGAAGGCAACCCTCCTGAAGTTCATAATCAAAGCCTTCACCACCTTGCCACGTCCGCAAATACATTTCGTGAGAACAAGGGAAGCCGAGACAAGGATAAATGTTGTCGAATCCTATCCTTTGACTGCGTTCGTCACTCAAAGGGACTTGGACGAAGCTCCTAAATTCTACTTCGCGAGAGTAAACAACATCAATTCAAGTTCAACTCCCCTGCCAATCATTCCAGTCACAATTGAAGATCGAGCAACGCATGCACTTTGTGACTCCGGATCTACAATCACCTATGTGAGAAAATCACTTGCAGAGAATGCAGGGATCGGTATACAGAAAAACAATCAGAAAGCGACAACAGCAAACGGATCTACTATGAAGTTCATCGGTTCATCCAATGTCCAAATCAACATTGGAGGAAACCTACTGATGCACGAAATACTCATCAGCGAAGACAAGGATTGCCCCGCTCAAGTACTCATCGGATACGACGTCATCAGCAAATACGCACACAACGGAGTATCATTCACTTTGGAACCTCACAAAGGAAGACTAGTGATAGGAGATAGCGCAGTTCCCCTTCTAAGCTGCGCAAGAGAAGCTTATCAACCCACAGGAGAAGTGTGGAATGTCATCACGGACGACAAAAGTTACAACATCAAACCGACAGAGACTTCAATGATACAGCTCATCATACCCAATTCTGACATATCGAGCCTAACCGACATCTTCCACATACAGCAGAAAGGCAATCTGGACACCATATCCATGCAACCTTTCCTGGTTCATGCGATGACGTCACAGAATAGTCAACCTACAGCAGTGAGGCTCCAGAACAAAACAAACCACACTATAGTCATCAAACCACATACGGAATTGGCAAAAGCAGAAGGAATGTACGCAACGAAATTCGAAAACGACGTGCCAGAAGAAGCAGATCTAGAACCAACCCTCTTAAGAATGCCCGATGACACATATGACTACATGGTAGATGTCAACATATCACCATCATTAGTCGAGGAGAAACATCGGAACCAAATACTCGAAATCATAAAGGCAAACGCGAACGCTTTTTACAACCATGATGGATGGAATCATCGGAAAAATTCGCGGAAACATCGAACACTCAATCAAGCTGAAACCAAACGCGGAAATCCCAAAGCCGAGAACATACAGAATACCAATCGGAAAACAGGAAGAAGTGGAAAAGCAAGTCAACATGATGCTCGAACAAAATATTATCGAACCCTCCAACAGCCTGGTTCTATCCCCGCCTGTACTGGTCAGAAAGAAAGATGGCAGCTACAGATTCACAGTCGACTACAGAGCAATCAACGCCATCACGGCACCAAAACACTACCTGATACCAAGGATAGAAGATCTCATCGATTCTTCAGCAGGAAAAAAGATTTTCTCTACTTTGGATCTACAAAGCGGATTCTATCAGATACCGCTCAGAGAAGAAGATCGCCATCTGACAGCTTTTAAAACTCACATAGGCATATACCAGTTTAGAGTCATCCCAATGGGACTTTCAGGTGCGCCAGGTACATTCCAGAGATGCATGGAAATCGTCAGAAGAGCCTCTGGAGGAAAAATCCAAGTCTATCTGGATGACATTCTCATCGCATCGGACACACTAGAGGAACATCTCAGAGACCTCAAAGCCACCTTGGAAACGATACAGGAATACGGTCTGCGCATCAACACCAAGAAATGTGTGTTTGCAGCAAACAGCGTCACCTACCTAGGATTCATCATCAGTAAGGATGGAACTCAGCCGAACCCAAACAAGGTGGAAGCCATACGAAAATTCCCGCGCCCAATCAACAAGAAAGGTGTAATGGCGTTCCTCGGGATGTGCAACTACTTCCGAAAATTCATCGATCATTTCGCAGAAGACGCAGCCCCGCTTACAGATCTTCTGCGCAACGAAGAGTTTGTCTGGATGTCAACACAAGAAGAAGCATTCGAAAGACTGAAACTAAAACTGAGCCAGGCCCCAGTCCTGGTCAGCCCCACTCGTCACGAACAATTCATCATGGAAACCGATGCGTCAGGAATCGCTGTCGCCGCGGTTCTCTACCAAGAAAAAGAAAATGAACTGCATCCCATCGCATTTGCTTCCAGAAAACTCAAACCAGCAGAGAGAAGGTATCCCGCTATAGAAACGGAAGCACTTGCGATCGTTTTTGGTTTGAAAGAGTACCGACAGTACATTCTTGGAGTTCATACCAAAGTAATCACAGATCACAAACCACTGGTCTCTCTTCTAAAAAGAAGAGACCTAATGGGCAGACTAGCGAAGTACCAACTAACGCTACAGGAATATGAGCTCGAGATCATATACCGCCCAGGCAAAGAGAATGCAGTACCAGATGCATTGTCACGGTACACCGAAAACGAAATCTCAGAGCCAAAAGGATTCGTGAAAGAAGACGAAATCAACCCTAGATCAGTCAACAGTGTTACTTCAAATGAACTACGAACAGCTCAAGAACGATGTCATTGGATTCAAGAAACCATATCCGCTCTTTCTAAGCAAGAAGAAACTCCAGCGACGCAGAAACTCCACAACAGATACTTCGTGGCAGAAAGCCTTCTCTACGAAAAACCGAACAAAAACTCCCAAACACCAAGACTCATCCTACCGCGAGACAGAACTTTCACGCAGAAAATAATCAAGGAGTTCCATGAAGAGGCTAATCTGGCAGCTCATGCAGGAATAGCCAGAACCACGGAATGTATCAAAAGAAGATTCACATGGACAGGACTCAAGGAAGACGTCGAAGAATTCGTCAGAACGTGTCAAGCATGTCAGCAGCGGAAACCTAATCCCCACACCTACACGAAAGAACCACTTGGCACATACGAGACCCCTACAAGGCCATTTGCTAGAGTCCACGCAGACATCTGCGGCCCACTACCGATCACGATAAACGGCAATAGATATTTCATTGTCTTCATCGACGCTTTCAGCAAATACATCATAGCTGAGCCCATACCGAACATTGAAACCAAAACAATTGCGGACATCTTCATCAGCAGAGTCTACTGTCTACACGGAGCACCAGAAACTTTAGTCACTGACAGAGGATCAAACTTTACCTCGAACACATTCAAGGATACAATCAGCTCCCTCGGCATCACACTAGCCACCTCCCTTCCCTACCATCACAACACAAACGGGCTGGCAGAAAGAGCCATCAGGACCATAGAAGAATCGATCTCCCAGTACACCAACAACTCTCAGGATAATTGGGACACAGCCTTGCCACTAACAATCATGGCAATCAACTCATTAAAATCGAAAGTCACTCAGGAGGCCCCCTTTACAGTTCTTTTCGGCAGAGATGCGCGAATCCCCGCGGATGCAAAATGGAGAACGCCTCAAAGAAGCTACGCGTCACCGGAAGAGTACGCAGCACAAATTCGCGTTCAGCATCGCGAAACTTGGGAATCAGTTCATAAAAACATAGAAAAGGCATCGGAACAGTACAAGGAGTACTATGACACTAGAAATAGAATCAAACCGAAGAAAATTTCTGTATCGGACGAAGTACTCATCAGAGGAGCCCCACCGAAGACTAAGCTGTGCCCGACTCGCGTCGGACCAGCAAGAGTTGTTGCAACCGAAGGAACAAGTGTTGAGGTACAAATTGGCAGATCCAGACGATCGTATCACCCAGATCGCCTGCAGAAGTTCTACAGACGAGAAGAGACACGAGTCCGAGACGATGAGCCCAGCAGTGCGAGGCCACGAGCGCAGCAGATGATCGACAAGAGACACGAGTCCGAGGCGACGAACTCAGCAGTCCGAGGTCACGAGCCCAGCAGACGATCAACAAGAGCGAAAAGAAGAACTGCAAGATACGAATATTGAAAAAAATAATAATAATAGTATAAATTTCTACATATGCCTAATCGGTGTGTGTTCCAACCTTTACTATAAGTCATGTTATTTTTTTTTCAAACTAAATAACTCGATATAATTGAAATATGTACGTGAGTGTAAACATTATTATTACTATTAAAATTCACATTGACAGGATGTTAGATATCGTAAAAACAAAATCATGTAATATTCAAAGCCTATTTTCGTAATATATATGATTTTCTTAGTGTGCGTCTTTTGTAGAAAAAATTGTAAATAATAAGATTCCGTTACATGTATTCTTATTTACTGTACTGAAAATAGTATTTTCGTTACTAATATTCTTATTTACTGTACTGAAAATAGTATTTTCGTTACTAATATTCTTATTTACTGTACTGAAAATAGTATTTTCGTTACTAGTATTTTTATTTAGTTCAAAAAAAAAAGTAAATAAGTCTAATTTCGTTGCTAGTATTCTTAGTTAGTTTTGATATTATTTAAAAAAAAAATTTTTTTTTGTTTTGGATAGAAAAATAAATGAAACGCTCTATAGTTTAGAAAAGTTTCTAGAACAAAAAACGGATTTTAATAACTCAATACACGTTCTTAGTCACGTATGAAAATGTATCAACTCGAAGCTATTTTAAAGGTTTTGAAATAGCTATCTATTCTTAATTTAATTTTCTCAATCGGATTTGTAATTAATTTAATTTTCTCAATCTGATTTGTACTTAATTTAATTTTCTCAATTTGATGTGTGATTAACTGAAAAGATATGTAGGGTTTTTGTCGCAGACCCAATGGAAAAAGAAGTACCACTTGGTCTGCTTTTCCCTACAGCAATGAAAACGAAGATTTGATAAACGAGGGCGGAGAGACTTTTTCGGAGGGGGGATGTCGGGGGCGGGCCCCCTAGCATCTTTTATACACATTATATAATCGCCCTAGCCAGTGCGGCGTGTGCTAGCCACGCCCCACTGGCAGTGGGTGCTGGGCCCTTGACGGGGACCAGCCGGCCGACACTCCTCTCTCGCAATGCTCTCCGTCCCATTCCCATCTGTCCAAAGTCTACACCACACGACAAGGGAATGAAGAGCATCCCACGGAATGGGGATGCTACGAACCAATCCGTATTTGTCTGTAATAGTTGTTGTTTTGAGCTTGGACAATTTCCTGCTTTACAATCAAGCGTAAGCCTCGTTCATCAGTTGAGCATTCAAATGAGACAAAAAACCTTTAGAAAGTATTTTAGAGCTCAGTGAACCACAAATTCTTTAGCGTTTTTCTCTATAACATTCTTTTCTGAAGATAGTACTGAAAAGAGTGGGTATTAGGGATTTATGGCTACTGTTTACGAATTTTAGACTGGTTTATGGTTCAATAAGAAGATGGAAAGTGTTCATCCCGTGAGATGAGAATACCTCATTTCAGCATTCATGCTTGCACAAAGCGATCGCGAATTTGAGAGCCTCTGTGCTCTCCTCAAGGCAGGACCGGCGAACGCCGAAGCTGTCGCCCGAATTGAAATGGAGGCCGTGAGTATTTACTACTTGGGTTTTTGTTACACATGTGTGAATCAAGTTGAAATTGTTCAGTATATGCTTTTATGCCGGTCGTGCATAACAATTTAGATTAGTTTCATCATGTGACCCATTTTGTTACTTTTCGCCAACCTATGAGACATGATAAAGCGAAATCTTCAAGTATAATTATGTAAAAATAAAACTGGATAAGAAAAGTTGGAATTGAACGGCTGCTTTTTCTATAAGATGGGTTAAGTTGAACATCAAGGTAGAATGAGAAAAGGTGAGTAGAAATGAAGACTCGACCGCCTTATAAATAGAGAACCGGGAAACTGCAGTTAACAACGTATAAACGCTTTTTTATGAATTATTTTGTTCAATTTTTCACATTGCGTCACAAAATACAATTTGGCGAAATTTAGTAAAAAATTTCAAATTTTGAGATAAACAAGACTTGTTAACGACGTGTGTTAATTCTCAGAAGAGCTCCATAGTGAAAGCTGCCTACGTGGCCATCGAGAGAGCGGAAGAGAGAGTGGCGGAAGCGGAGAGGAAGGCGGAAGCCTTTGAAAGGAAGGCCCGCATCTACCACCGACTCGCGGCGGAGGCCGGGGTGAGTCACCATGCTACTCATTCTATCATTAATCGCTGTGCAAGCCCTAGCTTGAACTCGAATAGAGCACTGTAGCGAATAATCCTTGGACAGCATGGAGGTTAGAAGTGTTCCTCTATTCGCTAAGTCAACATTCTTCAAGTTCTTGAAGCTCCCGTTCAAAGTATCCGGTGTCTTAGAATCAGATTCTGCTTATTTGAATACAAGTGTAGTTACAAGAGGAAAAAAGCGCTCGCAGGCATTTTAGCCGGAAGCGTTAGGGAGGAAGGGGAGGAGGAGGCGAGGATTTATGAGATTAGAAACCTGAAGTTTCATCTAAGATGATTTGAGACAAATAAATTTATGTTGTGTTTTAATTCAGAATCACAAGGGTGAGCTGTGAAGAGGAAACCTTTCAGCACTTGAATTTTGTATAGTTCTAGATGTGAAAAGGATCGAGCAGTTGATCACGAAAGATTGAGATTCAATTCTCGCATATAGAGTTACATGGTACTGGGGGAACAAAGGAGAGAAAATCAGTGGCTATCAATTAGAAATAAAGCAATTATTTGGAAGAAAATATGAAAAGTTTCCTATAAAGTGATATAAAAATTGTATCGCCTGGATTTTGGATAAAAATGTCGAATAAAAACTTCATTTAGTTTTTTTCCTGAGAATTCATTCCAATCTTGAATCCAGCGGAATTATTCACAGTCAGAAAGCATTCATTGTGTGAAGAATCTGGTTTTTCAGCTCGTGGTGGCCGACTTCCAGTTGATGGATGCCCCTGTCGCAGGTAATCATTTAGTAGATGTTCATAGTCTAACAAATTCATAAAACCAAGGTTTTTGCATATTTTATGTGGTAAAACCGCGTGAAATAGCAATTTACATTCATAACAAACGATTTTGAATTGCAAAGAATTCTGCGAAAAATCATGAGAAGCGCAAGAATATTTTGAACTCCCGTAAATTCTTTTCCCTTTCTCCTCACAACTTTTATAGTTCTTCTAGGAGCATTTAGTATTGATCTCATCAAAAGTTCATGACGCGTACATAACCGGAAGAAGGGCAGAAGGGGGGGAGGCAGAAGATTAGATGTTTGTTTATAGAAGAGGGAGGAGTGGAAAATGGGGAAGGAGAGGAACGAGAACGCGCCGGAGCGGACGAGGACGACGCCCTCTGGGTGAAAGAGTCGGACGGCGAGGAGTGGGGAGTGGAGGAAAAGGAGGATGAGGAGGGCCGGCGTCGGGCCAGGATCTGCTACCGCAAAAGATCCGCCTCTTTATCGGATGACAGTCTGCCCAAGGTTTGAAAACTCACAGTTCGATTGAAGTATTCCTGCAAGAGTTGAATATCCATAGCACATATAAAATAGTACAACAACGTAACTTCTGATCTAATTCTTATGTTTGTTCTAGCGTTATGAGAATGAATGCCGTTGAATAAAGAAAAAAATCCTAGTCTTTTGAATTTAAAAGTTTTGAAAAATAATTGCTGTAAGTTTAAAAATCACGATAGGATCTGAGGAAAAAAAATGATTATTGACGCTTGTAAAGAATAGCATAAGTACATATTTTTTTCGAGTACTCACACAATACATTGAGATCGGAACATGCAGATGGCTTGGAGTTTGAATAAATATTCTTGCATCATTCAATGGTGAACTTGTGTAATGCAATGATAATTCTAGAAGCCGCGGATGAACGAAAAGGAGAAGAAGACTGCAGAGAACGCGGTAATTTTTTTCTTTTTTTGAGCGTAAATAACCCCTGAAAGAAAAAAAAAGGAATTCTTATCTTCAAAGTTTCCAGAAAAACACCCTGCTCCAGCAAACCATAACTTTCTGTTTTAGTGCTAATATTGCTAATCTTGCAGAGGAAGGAGTGGGCGCAGGTCGGCTGGCTTTCGGATGATGAAAAGTGGGGAGAGAAGGCGGCGGAGGAGAGAAGGCTGGTCGGGACGATCAGCAGAAAGCGATCTGCAACAATCGCCGGATGCCCAATACAACACAAGGTTGACCACGAAAGCTCAATTATGGTGTTCAAGCTCTCGTTAGCAGCCCTGGTTGTTTTAGCCGGTGACCAATACCTCCCTCTCCTACGGACTTCACATTTTTTTTAGCTCATTCAACTTCTTCACCGTCTTTTTTCTTCTTGCTACCCATTTCCCGCTCCTCTTTGCTGTGAATACTTTCAATCATCTCATTTTCTTTTCCTGGCATTTCACCGATACCTTTAGTTGACTCTTAGTGTTTTGGCACGTGAATATCATTTATAGACAGTTTGAATGAATAGAAACTCTACAGGTTGCAAGGATCTGCCGCCCGGTCAGGTGGATGAGGAAAACCTGGGCAGCCTTGACTCCGAAAAACGCCCGAGTTTCTTCGCCAGCGCCACCTCGTTTCACCGCCCCGCCCGCCTCTCCAGTCGTTCCCGCCCCAATGCCTTCTACCACCGCCCCGCCCGCCTCTCCCGTCGTTCCCGCCCCACTGCTTCCCCCCACCGCCTCGACACCCGGTACAGTTGCTCCCCAAGCGCTGCCTCCATCTGCCTCGAGAGCTTCTCCACCGGTGGACGTGACCCAGCCAACCGCTCGAAACTCGACTGAATACAAACTGCGTAAACTTCGCCGGCTACAGAGAGCGTAAGTTTGTCTGCATTTAAAAAAAAAGAAAAGTTTCATGTACTAAAAAACAGTTTCTTCTATCTTTATTTTACATGTTCTCTAAAACATTGAGAAAAAACAGTTGGTTGGCCTGTATTGAACACACACCAGCAGTTATTGTTAGGTTAGCCATTCGAACCATCAGGATACGTCTGCATAACATCTCAAAAAAGCGCGTAATCCTGCCTTAGGGCAACATTTAAATCTGAGTATGTTTTTGCTTCACACGCTTACATATATAAGTCTCTGAGTGATGACCAAACGTTTGTAATGATAGCTCAAGCTACTTAACCGAAAAATAGTTTATGACATATTCTTTTTGCTGCAGTGTGAAAAAAGGTCGAGTGTTCGAGCCAGCGGCTCGGGTCCTCACTGCCTCGGCCCGGTACCCCGGCCGCGCACCACCGTTGTTGGAGAAGGGGGAGGTCCTCATCACGAGGTCGGCTCGGGCGATCGCGAACGCAGCCCAAGCAGCAAAGGTAGGCTTCCCAAGATGAAATTTGTTGTTGTTTACCCAAAGGTCCTGTCGAGGGGAATCCTTTGAAATAGTTCGATGAAGATCCTTTTGAGTGCGAACTACGGAGAAACTTTCTCACTTGTCCAGTTCGCGAACTTCTTCACTAGACCCATTCGTTGATCGAAGAAGGGCAAAAGGCTATTTTATCATCACAAAGTAAGGGAAAATATCGGCTGATGTCTTAGCCGGTGGCATGCCCAGGCCTGTCCCGCATGGCCCTCTTTTCACAAACTACACTCGTTTTCATTCCGTGACGGACATGCCTTATATTTCCCATGCACAATTGCATAGAGAGGACCCTCTATCCGCCACATAAAAACGCGTTCGATACCGGATCTGGTGAATCAGTCCCTTGCGTTGATGTGGAGTCTTGGGCTGTAGCATCATCGAAGGCGATCCTCAATTGTATCTAAAATTATTTTTTCACTGCATCGACATCATGGAGGAACAAAACGCTGTCAACGTCTAATTTGTGATAGAGTTCGTGTTCCGAAAGAAGGAGCAGTATAAATGTTAACAAAAATCCCAACTGTGATGTGTTCTCTTTATTATGATTTGATTCAGAGACTAAATGAATAAAAGAAAGTCGTGAAACAAAATAATCAGCATACGAACACTTGATTGTCCAGGCCAAGCAAGACACGGCCTATCAGCTGGCCCTGCTAAGGCTGCCGGTCCGAGTCGAGTACCTCCCGCACTTCGAGTACATGGAGAAAGCCAGGAGGCGTCACCTCCGGGCTTACGAGAAGCTTCGTGACGCCGTCGACACGGTCATCGAGGTGAGTAATTCAGAAACGTTTTTGATTGACTTTATTCACTCAAAAAAAGTGAAGTTTTGTACCTTCCCAAACAAGTGTATACGAAAGCGAAAACTTAGAATTTGTCTACTTACTAAACTGCATACTTCTTAACAACAAACATTCCTCTTGTATGTGGTGATCATTGAAATAATGTTGTATGGGCCTTAAAATGTGCATCATCATGTGTGCGTGTGTAGCTCAGTGGGGAGAGCATTCGCCCGGAACGCGAAAGGTCACGGGTTCGGTTCCTGTCACACCACACGATTTTTGCACAAGTTTCTGCGAACAATCCGCTCCTCTGCTTGGTATAAAAATCCGTTGCTTAGGATCAACGAGGAGTAGGGAATACTCTAATTTACATGGGGGCCGAACCGGGATGAGAAGAGAGGATAAAAGGAGAAAAAAAAAGAAAAAAAAAGAGAAAAAAGAAGAAAACCCGAGCATGAGCTAGTTCGCAGAAACAAAGGCGCCTAGACCTCTGACCCTAGACCTCGAGAGACCTCGGTGTCTAGAGGGGGGCATGTTGTATGGGCCTTAAAATGTGCATCATCATGTGTGCGTGTGTAGCTCAGTGGGGAGAGCATTCGCCCGGAACGCGAAAGGTCACGGGTTCGGTTCCCGTCACACCACACGATTTTTGCACAAGTTTCTGCGAACAATCCGCTCCTCTGCTTGGTATAAAAATCCGTTGCTTAGGATCAACGAGGAGTAGGGAATACTCTAATTTACAATAATATGCTCAAAAAGTTTTTAATGGTTTGTCCACTCTATGAAATCCACGAGCTTTTGAGAAAAAAAGCTTCCTCACAATACGATGTATAAACTAAATGAAATATACGTTTTTGTATTGATTACTAGTTGGTAGATATTGTGAGCTCATAAAGCCGCCTTCGCTGGTGTTTCACAGTTGAAAAAAGTTCTAGTTACTGAAAATAAGGAAGCAATTGTTCAGGTTGGCAATGTAAATGTGCGGGCCGGCCGCAACCGGGACGAGAGGACGCCAGGTATGAAGAAAGCTGCCGCGAGAATGGAGATGAAGGCTGGCGCTGAGAAGGCCTTCCGCGCAATCTTCACCGCCTCCACCGCCTCCATTCTCAAGTGAGTGAGGTAGTGAGTGAGTGAGTGAGTGAGTGAGTGAGTGAGTGAGTGAGTGAGTGAGTGAGTGAGTGAGTGAGTGAGTGAGTGAGTGAGTGAGTGAGTGAGTAAGTAAGTAAGTGACTTAGTGAGTGAATTAATACTTGTATTTTTGTATTGAATTACTCGCATTTCTTAGTGATCAAAGATTAGAACAACTCATTTTACTTGCTTACATGTTGCTCTCGATCAGACAAGCACTTGAGGCTTTCATTGAGCTATATCATTCCGGTCTGAAGGATGAGCTATTTAATCCACATGAATATGGAATCTTGACCCATCCTCGCCATTAGTCGACGGAATTTCCACTTCATTATAACATGGAAGGGTGAGGCTCGACCTGACCAGCTCATTTACCTTCACCTCTGAAGCTACTGTGACAAAAACTCGATGGAGACCGAGCTCCACTTCTTGGTAGATAACTTGTTCTTAGCTTTCTGTGTCTGCTACTAACTTTCGTAATTCTGAGCAACGCGATTTTTGTTGACTCCTTCTTGGCTTTCGCGTTTAGAGGCAATGAGAAGAGAACTGTTGATGCATTGACTGCAACTTTCTTTGAGTGGAAGGATAAACTTAATTGTTTGAGAAAAATTTCAAGCCGGTGAACAAGTTGGCAACGCGAAAAAATGATAGATACAATGGGCTCTTGATCTGTAGGAATTCTTTCTGACAAAGTCTAACAAAGTCTAGTAACAAAGTCTAGCAATTAAATAACATTCGAAGAATTCTCTTGTATCCTGTTCGTTGTCGTGTCAGAAACAGCCTGAGCAGGCACAATGCGTGTGCTCACATGCAACTGGGGCAAGGGCTCTTCTTTCATAGGCCCCCCAGGTGTGTTCGCTTCGCATTGCAGACAGGATATGAGAGAATAAGAATAAGGAAAAAGAGAATACAAAGTGTTTTTCGAACACTTACAGGACAGCCTGTCGATTGCATACCTCGACAACTTCATGGTCAAGAGCCTATTTAATTTGTCAATTTCTCGGCTGGTGACTTGTTTAACCGCAAGAGTTTTCTTCCGAACAAAGCAGTTTTTCTCTCTTCTCCGTCATATTTGCAGCCATTACTTCTCGGTTTCTTACTCACTGAACCTTCATGCGAACACGAAAGAGTTGTTGGTGTGAGTTGCGTTAATTAGAGACGTGAAGGTTGAGAACAGGCAGGGAGCCAAGAATTCAGGTTAACTAGCAGAAGTTGCGCCCTGTCTTAGTTGAGTAGTTGCTGGGCTGCATCTTGGGTGGAGTCGGATGGAGTGGTCGCTTCGAACACAGCCATTCCTTGTTTTAAAATGTTCAATCCTTGCTAAATCATGGCAATCACTAATCCGAACTCTATTTACGTGTGGATATAAAACTCATGTTTCGGATCTCAATGATGAACTTCAAGATAAGCCGCGAAGGGATCGGTCAACCAGTTTGTAGCCTCACTTCTGTATCTAATCAAAACTCTTCATGCAAGTTTTAGAGTTTGTTTAGAATCTTCTCTACTTGATGACTATTCATCATTCGCTCGGTTCATTACTGAGTAACTTGTTGTTGTTGTTGTTGCCGGCAAGCAGCCCGCATCGAAGACTTTTGGTTATGAACACTCTCTTTAATGAGAGAGGTTCTCGTGTTCTTCGGACGAGATGCGTCCGGAGAAGGGTTTTGATGTATGTCCTTTGCAGTCCTGAGACTGTCATGCTGCACCTTGTGAAGGTGAACATCGTTGTAGCAACCTGTTCATGCTATAGGCCTTGTGAGTGGGTGGTCAATCCGGCCTAGCATCGTTTTGGGTGGGAGTAGAGACGTCTCGCCTGTCGTTGACCGGAGATAGGCAAGAGGCTATTTAACTGGCGCCTCGACTTGCCATTGATAAGTAAAGCGGAGTATCGGCTGATGTTTTGTCTGGTGGCTTGCCCAGGCCGGTCCGGCCCCGCACTCCTTTGAAGAGCTATACTACCCAGTTTTGGTCCGCGGCGAGATTTCTCCCGCTACCTCCCAGCACGAATTCCCCCTCTATCCGCCACCTGAGGTCGCGCTCGATTCCGGACTGGATGATCCGGCTCCATCCGTGACAGGCTCTTAAGGCTGTAGAGTCACGAATGACCACTATTGCCAGTGTGTTTCGAGATTACTGAGTAACTCATGACTACTCCCTTTTTTATTAATCGTTGTCTCTCCATATCTCGTTTGCTCTTCACCACTCGGTTTCTATTCTCTACGTGGTTGTACATCATTAACCGGTTGCTCTTCACTTCTAGGTTCCTAACTCGTTCGCCCTCTATTACTCAGTTTCTCCTTAAACTCGGTTCCATACTAGTGGTTCCTTAATAACATGATCTTCTGTGTTACTTGTTTGTTCTTCTCTACTCGGTTTCTCTCCATTACTCGTTCTCTCTCCCGGTTTCTATTCCCTACTTGGTTTCTCTTCACTTCTAGGCTCCTTCAATCGTTCGCTCTTTATCAAAAAGTTTCATTAGTCGGTTGATCATCAAGACGCGGTGTTTCTTCATGATTCGGTCGTTATCGACTTCTCAGTTGCTCTTTATCATCGCTGATGATGTCATCGCAAAACGACAAGGACATGACAAGGGGCACCTTTTTTTCTCAAACGACAAATGACAAGTTTGTCGTGTAGCCGTAACCCAACAAAAACCTCCAGCTTTTAACCCCCTCTCTTTCAAACCTCCAATATTTGGCACTTTTTATGAAGGCGCAGTATATGTGTAAGTGCGGCCTCTATTCCTGATTTAAATGAGAATCTCCAGAAACTTTCGGGATATTTGACGAGGTTAGTCACTATCTTTTTTGCGGCGGATTGAGATCTAACTTAAAATATCAATTGAGACTCCGAAAATAGTAATTCCTGGTCTGAGACGATTAAAGAGCGACACTGCATGGCTTGGTATACAGAAGTTTCAAGCTCACTAGACGCACGTGCATGGTCCTTTTTTGTTCGAAGGTCGCGTAGCTTCTTGATTAGTAGTTGAGGCTCAATCAGCCTCATCATAGGTGTTGTCTTTGAGGTTCAACGTACTCAGTGAGAAAAAGTAGAGGCTATGTTATTCCCCTTTAATACTCGAGCTCATTCAAAACACTTTCAAGCGCATAGCTTCAGAAAACAGAAACATTGAGGTCAGGCTCGACGAGATATTGAGCTTCGAGTGTCATAGTGACAAGCAGAGAAAAATTCTAGTCAAGATATTACGTGGACAGCAGACGACTCTGCACTGTCTGACGCTTCACTACACCTAGGTCTGGAGAAGAGCCAGCCAATTTTTAAAAATATTTGACATGGACTAACGGAAGGCACAAAGACCATTTCGCGATAGTAACCAGGGCTGAGCGAAAAAACCAAAAAAATTTTTTTTGAGTTTTTCTTTTGATTTCAGAAACCAGAAATTTTTTTCGAACTTTTTTTTCGATTTTAAAAACCAAAAAAAACTTTCAAACTTTTTTTTCGATTTAAAAAACCAAAAAAAAAGAAAAAATTGTTTTGTCTGAAAGAAACCTTATTTTAGAGTTATTTGGGTTATTTTATAATGCTTCTCAAAGTTGTAATACATTCACTCATCTCAGATGATAATTGTCTCTAATTACCAGTTTACAACAATCATACATCATGAAAATCACCGTTGAAAGCTAAAGACTCCTTCAGCAAAAACCACAATAAACAATTTATAATAAATAAATTATTTATTAATCTCTGATACAAGAGCGAAAGAAAATTTTTTAATAGAACTCCTCTAATAACCTCCTTCAAATGAAGTGTTCACCTCGCAGAAAAACCCAGACGTATTAAGGCCATTCTCAAAAGTATCTGTGCTTTAAAAAGGTTTATAATCAAAACCAGAACTCATTCCACACTATAAGTTGAGCAGGGCGGCTGAACACTAAAAGTATACCAAGTACACAAGCATAGCTATTAAGTTCAATTTGGAGCGCAGTTTTTCGGTTTTTTTGGTTTGCTCTCGAAAAAATTTTCGACACCTCGAAAAAACTTTTGTTGAACCTTTTTGCGAAATGTCGCAAAAAATTTTTTCCGGCATTTTGGTTTTTCAAATTTCTAAAAAAATTTTCCGATTCTCAATTTTCGATTTTTCGAAAAAGTTTTATTTCGACTAAGGTTTTTAATTTTGAAAAAAATTTTAATAAAAATTTTTTTAGAATTTTGAAAAAATTTTCGAGCCGGAAAAGCTTAGAATAGCTAATTACATATTTCTGAGTGGAAATTAAAATCGTTATATCAATCAAAACCAGTTAAAACTGTTTTTGAAATGAGCAAGATACAAGCACACAAGCATTAGTTTGACCCAGAGCTCGACACAACTGTAATGTGTCGTGCGCTGGGTCACATTTTAAAAGGTATGAGAGGCTTTCAGGTTTTTTTAAAAAAAACTGTTTTCTCGCTTATGCTAAGGTGAAGGTTACGCTGACGAGGCCGTACGGCTTAGGAATGAGACTGCTTCAGAAATTTCACTCTCGTTATAAAATCATTCCTGATTTGATTGACTAAATTTTTCAAAATACAACAAATGAGAGAATAAAAAAAAGTTGTTTTAAACCGAATAAGTTCCATCTTGCTATCGATATTCTTATTCAGACGATACCAAGTAATCGAAAAAATCTTAATTAGACGAGAGAAGATCAAAAATGAGCGAGACCTCTGCGTTTTGTACCCGCGACACTTTGTACCACAAAATTTTGTTTATTTAAAAAGTTCTTTTTCACTTTCTTTGCTCAAGCTCAGGTCAAGATTACACTAACAAAGCCGTACAGCTTAGGAACGAGACCGTTTGAAAAAATTTATCTCAATATAATCTCAATAAATTTTTTAAATTTATCTCAATATAAATTTTTTGCCGATTCGATCGTGGGAACAAAGTGTCGCGGGTACAAATTGTCGGTGATCCGTTCCATAGGGCCTCGTTCCTAAGTCCTACAGCGTCGTTAGCAGACATTTTTAATCAAGCCTAAGCGAGAAAATTTGTGAAAAGTAACCCGACCCCTTCCCCAAGTTAAGCACGTCCCCCCCCAAAGAAAGCACGCCTTCTTCCCAACTGACAAAGTGCTTATTTTTCTTGATATGCAGATTTTAGAGAAAAAAGTAGTTTTAAAGGTCATTTTTTTCTTGCCAATTTATTCGAGTTCCAACATTGTTAATTTTTTTAATGTGACGGTTTTCCTACTAACTATAACATTTTCAGAAACAATTTAATTGGGGGGGGGCTCTTTTCGGTGCGTTCGAAAAATTAAAAAAAATTGGGCTCATGGTTTATTCACTGCGGTCAAGTGTTGTACATCCCGAAGGCGGGTGTATTCAAACAAAGGTTATATGAGACGACGGATGGAGTTTACGACAGTAGGAGTCTATATAATGTAGATTTTCTTATGTGGTCTCGTTCGCCTAAGCCGTACGGCCTCGTTAGCGTAAACTTTTTTCCTAAGCCTAAGCGTTTTTTTTAATGTGAAAACAATCTTTTAAAAAGTTATTTTCAAACCCCCCCCCAAGTAAAGCGCGCCTCCCCCCCAAGTTAAAAAGAAACCAATTTCATTTAGCAAGATGAATCTTTCCATCGATTCTAACCCTGGCGAAAGCTCAGAAGAGAGCGAGGTAACTCGAATCTTCAGCGAAAACATAACAAAGCGTTTCAAGGAAGCCTATCCTTTGAGGTTTGTTGTTGCTGGTAAATTGCCTTAAGCTCAAAACATAAGCCATTCAGTCAAATTATTAAGGTTCAGTCTGGTTCAGTTCAGTCAGGCAAACTTCACAACAAATATCAATTTTCAAATCAGGTAAATAGGGGTCGTTGGAATTATATTCAACGAATATTGAATATTCTTTGAGGTGATTTTTTTCTGATTTGTTCAGTATGAATAATTGAGACACACTTATCTTTTCATCTTGAAATGCGTTGTTGATAAACTCCTTCCGAATCTGATTGAGTAAGAGTAGTTAAAGTGCATCTTTCTGATCAGTGTATTGAATACGGGTGACCGTATATTATCAAAACCAGAGTTTTATTCCCAGCTTTGTAGGTCAGAGAAGAGGCCCTTTCAATCTAAATTCACATCGCTCCGTCCGCGAGTGATCGACTCAGCTGAAGACAGTTTCAAACGGAAGCTTACATTCGAAGAGTCGTTTTCTTCCAAAGCAGCAGGTTTGTGGTTTTGAGCCTGACTTATGTTTCGGTTCGAAAGTTTTGAGTGAGTTTACTGTAGTAATTTTAATTCAGAACAGTCAAATGTGACGTATAGAGCTTTTCAAATGATTGCTTAGAGTATTTGAGTGATGTCAGTATGACAACTGAAGCGACAGAGAATTCTACGAGCTTTTCAAATGATTGCTTAGAGTATTTGAGTGATGTCAGTATGACAACTGAAGCGACATAGAATTCTACGAGCTTTTCAAATGATTGCTTAGAGTATTTGAGTAATGTCAGTATGACAACTGAAGCGACAGAGAATTCTACGAGCTTTTCAAATGATTGCTTAGAGTATTTGAGTGATGTCAGTATGACAACTGAAGCGACATAGAATTCTACGAGCTTTTCAAATGATTGCTTAGAGTATTTGAGTGATGTCAGTATGACAACTGAAGCGACAGAGAATTCTACGAGCTTTTCAAATGATTGCTTAGAGTATTTGAGTGATGTCAGTATGACAACTGAAGCGACATAGAATTCTACGAGCTTTTCAAATGATTGCTTAGAGTATTTGAGTGATGTCAGTATGACAACTGAAGCGACAGAGAATTCTACGAGCTTTTCAAATGATTGCTTAGAGTATTTGAGTGATGTCAGTATGACAACTGAAGCGACATAGAATTCTACGACGTATAACATTTGGCATTGAAGCGTTCAGAATGATGATATGCTTTTACCTAAACCCCCAACTTTGTTCCTTGTTCCGGGGAGATGTTTCACTCTTTTTGTCTGTTTTCTTCTTCTCTTAGGCTGTGACCAGGCTGTTTCTGTTTCTTCCCACAGGCAGAAAGAGTGTGTAGTCAATTCAATTCTTTTTTCCTAGAGGTCTCTACTCCCACCCAAACACCAACAACAACAACAAGTTACTCAGTAATGAACCGAGCGAATGATGAATAGTTATCAAGTAGAGAAGATTCTAAACAAACTCTAAAAATTGCATGAAGAGTTTTGGTTAGATACAGAAGTGAGGCTACAAACTGGTCGGACCGATGCCTTCGCGGCTTATCCTGAAGTTCATCATTGAGATCCGAAACATGAGTTTTATATCCACACGTAAATAGAGTTCGGATTACTGATTGCCATGACTTAGCAAGGATTGAACATTTTAAAACAAGGAATGGCTGTGTTCGAAGCGATCAATCCATCCGACTTCACCCAAGATGCAGGCCCAGCAACTACTCAACTAAGACAGGGCGCAACTTCTGCTAGTTAACCTGAATTCTTCGCTCCCTGCCTGTTCTCAACCTTCACGTCTCTAATTAACGCAACTCACACCAACAACTGTTTCGCGTTCGCATGAAGGTTCAGTGAGTGAGAAACCGAGAAGTAATGGCTGCAAATATGACGGAGAAGAGAGAAAAACTTTTTGTTCTGAAGAAAACCCTAGCGGTTAAACAAGTCATCAGCCAGGAAATTGACAAATTAAATAGGCTCTTGACCATGAAGTTGTGGAGGTATGCAACTGTCCTGTAAGTGTTCGAAAAACACTTTGTATTCTCTGTATCCTTATTATTATTCTCTCATATCCTGTCTGCAATGCGAAGCGAACACACCTGGGGGCCTATGAAATAAGAGCCCTTGCCCCAGTTGCATGTGAGCACACGCATCTGCTCAGTCTGATTCTGACACGACAACGAACAGGATACAAGAGAATTCTTTGAATGTTATTTGATTGCTAGAATTTGTTAGATCTCAAAAGAATTCCTACAGATCAAGAGCCCATTGTATCTAACATTTTTCCGCGTTGCCAACTTGTTCGCCCGCTTGAATTTTTCCCCAAACAATTGAGTTTATCCTTCCACCCAATGAAAGTCGCAGTCAATGCATCAACAGTTCTCTTCTCATTGCCTCAATGCATCAACAGTTCTCTTCTCATTGCCTCAATGCATCAACAGTTCTCTTCTCATTGCCTCAATGCATCAACAGTTCTCTTCTCATTGCCTCAATGCATCAACAGTTCTCTTCTCATTGCCTCAATGCATCAACAGTTCTCTTCTCATTGCCTCAATGCATCAACAGTTCTCTTCTCATTGCCTCAATGCATCAACAGTTCTCTTCTCATTGCCTCAATGCATCAACAGTTCTCTTCTCATTGCCTCTAAACGCGAAAGCCAAGAAGGAGTCAACAAAAATCGCGTTGTTCAGAATCACGAAAGTTAGTAGCAGACACAGAAATCTAAGAACAAGTTATCTACGAAAAATTGGAGCTCGGTTTCCATCGAGTTTTTGCCACAGTAGCTTCAGAGGTGAAGGTAAATGAGCTGGTCAGGTCGAGCCTCACACTTCCATGTTATAATGGAGTTGAAATTCTGTCGACTGATGGCGAGGATGGGTCAAGATTCCATATTCGTGTGGATTAAATAGCTCATCCTTCAGACCGGAATGATAAAGCTCAAGGAAAGCCTCAAGTGCTTGTCTGATCGACAGCAACATTTGAGCAAGTAAAATGAGTTATAATCTTTGATAACTAAGAAATGCGAGTAATTCAATACAAAAATACAAGTATTAATTAGCTCACTAAGTCACTTACTCACTCACTGTCTCACTCACTACCTCACTCACTCACTGAAGCACTGACCAGATGGTATAACTTGAATTACCAGGCGCGCACTTGAGAATGGAGGTGGTGACGATTGCGCGGAAAGCCTTCTCCGCCCTTCATCTCCATTCTCGCGCAGCTTTCTTCATCCCTGGCGTCCTCTCGTCACGGTTGCGGCCGGCCCGCACATTTGCATTGCCGACCTGAACAATTGCTTCCATCTTTTCAGTAACCAGAACTTGTTTTTTCTACTCTAAAACACCAGAGTAGCCAGCTTGATGAGCTCACAACATCTACCAACTGGTAATCATATCAAAAACGCTTATTTAATTTAGTTTATACATCGTATTATGAGGAAGCTTTTTCTCTCAAAAGCTCGTGGATTTCATAGAGTGGGTAAATCACTAAAAACTTTCTGACCATGTTTTTTCAATGATCACATACAATAGGAATGTTTGTTATTGAGAAGTATGCAGTTTATTAAGAAGACCAATTCTGAGTTTTCGCTTTCGGATACACTTGTTTGGAAAGGTAAAAAAGTTCTCAAATTTTTTGTTGAGAGAGTGAATGAAGTCAATCAAGAATGTTTCTGAATTACTCACCTCGATGACCGTGTCGACGGCGTCACGAAGCTTCTCGTACGCCCGGAGGTGGCGCCTCCTGGCTTTCTCCATTTCCAGGAAGCACGGGAGGTACTCGACTCGGACCGGCAGCCTTAGCAGGGCCAGTTGAGCAGGGCCAGTGTCTTGCTTGGCCTGGACAATCAAGTGTTCGTCTGCTGATTGTTTTTTTTCACGACTTATTCATTTAGTCTCTTTGAATCACATCATAATAAAGAGAACACATCACAGTTGGGACTTTTATTAACATTTTTACTGCTCCCTTTTTCGGGACACTCAACATTGCAAGTTCAAGCATGGAACTATAGATAGGACATTCTTAGAAATCTTTGGTCGTGGACTATAAGGAGGAATTTTGAGGTCAAGCTGTTGAATGATGAAGAAATCTCACATGGTTCGGTTTACGTCTTGTGAAACAGAACCGGGGGTGTAAAATGGTTCGCTGAGTAACTGCGTCTCCTTTAAATACTTCCAAGCCTCCCGAGAATATGCTGCAAAAAAGGATAGCGAACTCCGGGTTACTTGACAAAAATTCTAAAAGTTAGTAAAAAGCTATTAAATTCAATAATTTTCCATGTATAGTTATAGTGAATTTCCAAGGTCAGACTTCAAGCATTCGATCCAATTGTTTTTTTTTGTCGTATCATTTCTGGGTACTTGTCCAGATCGACGTAGGCTCCGCTCCTCTTCCCCCTCGGAGGACGGAGTCACGGATTTAAGACTTTTTTTGATACGGTCTCGTTAGCCTAAGCCGTACGGACTAACCTATTGCTAAGCCTAAGTATATTAATGTAAAAATAACAGGAAGAAGGAATGGAAGAGAGGAAAATGAGAGAGAACAGGAGCAACATCGTGCAGCGAAATTCAGGGTAGAGGAGCCTACGTCGAACTAGACAAGTGCCAAAAAAAATTACTACTGCTCAAAGCAATTTCTTACGACGCTTCTCGGATTTGCATCCATATCACAAAACATTAATGCATCCAAGTATATTGCAAGTCATCTAGGCCAAAGGACCATTAAACAAAGTTTTCACGTTTGTGCAACTAGAATGTCTCTTGGATTCTAAGGCACAATTTCACTTAAGGGGGCCGTTCTTTATTTGAGGGGCCGCAGTCTACTTAGGGAGGGCTTTTCATTTTAGGGTGTTTAAACTACTGTATTTTTCGCATCATTTTCTCTATTTTTGGACAAGGCGAAGGTGTAGAAGTGTGGTCCAGTCGAATTCACATTTATTTTGCATGAAACTTTTTTTGCGTTACTTTAAGAGCTAAAAACGTTCCTGAAAAGTGCGAAGCTGTATCTGAAGTGTTGAATGAAGTCGTATGTAAAAAAATTATTGGAAAAATCCTCTGTTTTCAGCTATTATTCACTGTTTTTTTCGCTTAGGCTTAGGCAAAGGTTACGATAACGAGGCAGTACGGCTTAGGCAAAGGTTACGATAACGAGGCAGTACGGCTTAGGCAAAGGTTACGATAACGAGGCAGTACGGCTTAGGCAAAGGTTACGATAACGAGGCAGTACGGCTTAGGCAAAGGTTACGATAACGAGGCAGTACGGCTTAGGCAAAGGTTACGATAACGAGGCAGTACGGCTTAGGCTAACGAGACCAGATAAGAACATTTCTCATATTATTAATTTTTTGTCAATTCAATGACTAAATTTTTCAAAAAATAGTGGAGAAGTTTTCTAGAAGTACGGAATTTTTTTAGAGGTGCGGTAGAGCGCAGGCAGCTTAGTCAGACAATGTTTTTTTCGCTAGGTCAGATGCTTATAACTGTTTTCATTCTACATAATTTAAATTTACATGTTCTAATAAAGATTTTTTGTGAAAACATGTTTATACAATGATTTAATGATGAATTACATCTTATTTAGGTACTGCATACAATACTAAAAATTTCCAGGTTCAAAAGCGGCTCTTTTTTCCGGTTCAAATGATTTATTTTACATACTCAAACACTTCAGATCCAGCTTCGCACTTCCCAGAAACGTTTCAAGCTCGTAAAGTAACCCTAGATAAAAGTTGCATGCAAAAAAATGCGAATTCGACGGGACCACACTTCTCCACCATCGCCTTTGGACAAATTTAGTCATTTAACCGACAAAAAATTAGATGTGTTTTTTCATGCGGTCTTGTTCCGGATCCATGACACTTTGTTACACGACAGTTTGTTACACGACAATTTGTTACAGGGGCTTTTCGTGTAACGCTAACGGGATCCATGACACTTTGTTACACGACAGTTTGTTACACGACAATTTGTTACAAAGGGCTTTTGTTTTTAGTGTGTTTTAACTACTGTATGAATCGACAAAAAGTCAAGAAAGGGAGAAATTTTTTCATGCGGTCTCTTTCCTAAGCCGTACAGCCTTGTCAGCATACATTTTAAATAAGCCTAAGCGAAAAAATCTGTGAAGGGCGTGTAACAAACTGTCGTGTAACAAAGTGTCTTGTAACAAACTGTCGCGATACCCTTGTTCCTAAGCCGTAAGGCCTCGTTAGCGTAACCTTTGCCATAGCCTAAGCGAGAAAAAAGTGAATAATAGCTGAAAAGAGTTAAGCCAATCGACTGGCTTAGCTGTTTTGCGCATTTTCTGAGCGATAAAGCAATTTAGAACGAAATTTTATTAACTTTTAAGCGTCTTTTAAGGGATCCATGACACTTTGTTACAAGACAGTTTGTTACACGACAGTTTGTTACACGATACTTTGTTACACGACACTTTGTTACACGACAGTTTGTTACACGACAGTTTGTTACACGATACTTTGTTACACGACACTTTGTTACAAGACAGTTTGTTACACGACACTTTGTTACACGACAGTTTGTTACACGAAAATTTTTTTAACCTAATGAAAATTGTAAAAGGCTATATTATATATATTTATTATTTAAGCTTGTTTTCTTTACACTTAATTGTTCCGTTTGTAGTTTTTTTTGTATTTTTATTATTTAAGCTTGTTTTCTTTACATTTAATTGTTCCGTTTGTAGTTTTTTTTGTATTTTTATTATTTAAGCTTGTTTTCTTTACACTTAATTGTTCCGTTTGTAGTTTTTTTTTGTATTTTTATTATTTAAGCTTGTTTTCTTTACATTTAATTGTTCCGTTTGTAGTTTTTTTTGTATTTTTATTATTTAAGCTTGTTTTCTTTACATTTAATTGTTCCGTTTGTAGTTTTTTTGTATTTTTATTATTTAAGCTTGTTTTCTTTACACTTAATTGTTCCGTTTGTAGTTTTTTTGTATTTTTATTATTTAAGCTTGTTTTCTTTACATTTAATTGTTCCGTTTGTAGTTTTTTTTGTATTTTTATTATTTAAGCTTGTTTTCTTTACATTTAATTGTTCCGTTTGTAGTTTTTTTTTGTATTTTTATTATTTAAGCTTGTTTTCTTTACATTTAATTGTTCCGTTTGTAGTTTTTTTTGTATTTTTATTATTTAAGCTTGTTTTCTTTACATTTAATTGTTCCGTTTGTAGTTTTTTTGTATTTTTGTTATTTAAGCTTGTTTTCTTTACACTTAATTGTTCCGTTTGTAGTTTTTTTTTTGTATTTTTATTATTTAAGCTTGTTTTCTTTACATTTAATTGTTCCGTTTGTATTTTTTTTGTATTTTTTTTATTTAAGCTTGTTTTCTTTACATTTAATTGTTCCGTTTGTAGTTTTTTTGTATTTTTATTATTTAATCTTGTTTTCTTTACACTTAATTGTTCCGCTTGTATTTTTTTTTGTATTTTTATTATTTAAGCTTGTTTTCTTTACATTTAATTGTTCCGTTTGTAGTTTTTTTTTTGTATTTTTATTATTTAAGCTTGTTTTCTTTACATTTAATTGTTCCGTTTGTAGTTTTTTTGTATTTTTATTATTTAAGCTTGTTTTCTTTACATTTAATTGTTCCGTTTGTAGTTTTTTTGTATTTTTATTATTTAGGCTTGTTTTCTTTACACTTAATTGTTCCGTTTGTAGTTTTTTTTTGTATTTTTATTATTTAAGCTTGTTTTCTTTACATTTAAGTGTTCCGTTTGTAGTGAGATATTTTGAAGTTGCGTAGTGCGTCGTGTGTCGTGCGTGCATGCATGCGTATCTTATGCAAAACATCGCGGGCTGGCCTTGTCTATCGGCTGGCCTTGTCTAGTGGTCCTCTGACGGGGAGTGCCAAAATTTTTAATGTAAAAATAGTTTTCTAATCTAAAAATAATTTTTTTAATGCAAAAATGACTTTTTGTAAATGTAAGTAAGTCAGAAGTATGACCCATGGAACCTCTGGTAGGGGGAACAAGACCATACCACTTAGAAATTAGGCCATAAGCATAATCAGTTACGCTATTACTGTTTGAATCATAGGTAAAATACGTCTTGATTTTTCAATAAGTCGGTCGCTAAACTAGGTTAGAAGTTTCACTTTTAACCTTACGCAACCGATTGAGGCTGTGTATTGTCTAATGAAACGTTCTATTTATGTAGAGGAATGAAGGTTTTTTTTCTCTTTAAATTTTAGCTGTGAAAACTCTGATCGTTCATTTTGAGTGAGGGAGAGGGTCGGTAGGCAGGGGTTGAATGGTTACCGGACCAGCTATGTTGGCGCATACATGTTCGCGCCGAGAATTATCTACATTCTCTTCTCCTTCCGTTCTGTTTAAATTTTTCTCTCTTTCTCTTTTCACTCTTTTTGCCTTAACCCTCCCCTTTTCCACTATTGTTGCTAATTGTTCTTTAGGCCTCGTTAGCAAACATTTCGATTAATCCTAAGCGGAAAAGATCACTTAAAAGTAACCTGTCCCCCTAAGTAAAATGCGGCCCCCAAGTAACAAAGTGGCAAATTTCCTTTCCTTGGGATGCTCTCATTGCTTTATTCTCTCTCTTTTCGAACTTTTCTCATATTGATAAAAAAGTGTATATGATATTCTGTTTTAAAAAAATTTGATCTGAGAATCGAAATAGCAATTTGACTTCATGTTGTATGAGGTGATAAAATTTTGATCCTGAAAATCCGCGGCAAATTTTATGCTGTCACAGTGGAATTTAAGTTTTGGTGTCGCTATTGAGGACATTGACGATGTTCAAGGCTGTCTATGCTCGGTGATCGCTTTGCAAGATAAGATAAATAAACTGGCTGAAGGTATTTCGAAGTCATACAACACGTTGACATTGTGATGAACAGCTGTGAGTTGCGAGCTTGCAAACCTGTCGTCGCAAAAAAGGGTAGATCGAAAAGAAGAAATTGCACGCTTAGAAAAGAGCGAGAGCGTGCGATGAAAACGAGAGAATTTGATAGATATTAAGAGCTTTTTGCGAGCTGTTCCCAAAGAGCGCTTAGGCTTCCATCACAGTATGGTCCTGAAGCGAGAATTGATGCTATTCCAGAGCGCACATGAATTTCACATTTAACACGGGTGATTGAAACATCTACTGTACTTTATACGCGAAATTTTGTTGAAAGACCTTATAACTGTGATCAGAGCCGAAATCTCGAGCTATATGCGAATACTTTTGAATGCTAACTTGGTGAGAAATAACTTATTGTAGATGCGTATTTCGTGGAAGAATGCTTGTAAGTTTGAGCAGCTCCAGGAAGACGAGGAATAACTTTGTTTTGTTCGATGTGCAGACTGTAATTTTAATGTATTATATGGGCTGCGGCGTGACAGGAAGCGCTTGCTTAGTTTTCGAGCAATATCCTAGGAAACATTCAGAGTATCTTAGTCCATTCTCATGAATTCTTTTAGCATCTTGCGCATAAATTTCAGGAACGACTTTGAAAATTTTGTTCCGAGTGTTTTTTTCTGATTTCAGGAATGAAAAAATGAATGTTCTGTGTGTAGTGGGATGCCAGAATGTCATTGTAGTTCGAAGTTGTTGTGAGATGTCAGGAGGTTAAGACAGTTGAATGTTCGACGTTTTTTTGTATCTAAGCTTCTTTCCATCATGTTTCAAGAAGTCATCTTGGATCGAATACATTTATTCTTTCATGATAGGTCATACTTGGTAATTAACTCATCCGTTTTTAATAACAGGTGATACATGCAATTTCGTGGAAGAATGCTTGTAAGTTTGAGCAGCTCCAAGAAGACGAGGAATAACTTTGTTTTGTTCGATGTGCAGACTGTAATTTGAATGTATTATATGGGCTGCGGCGTGACAGGAAGCGCTTGCTTAGTTTTCGAGCAATATCCTAGGAAACATTCAGAGTATCTTAGTCCATTCTCATGAATTCTTTTAGCATCTTGCGCATAAATTTAAGGAACGACTTTGAAAATTTTGTTCCGAGTGTTTTTTTCTGATTTCAGGAATGAAAAAAATGAATGTTCTGTGTGTAGTGGGATGCCAGAATGTCATTGTAGTTCGAAGTTGTTGTGAGATGTCAGGAGGTTAAGACAGTTGAATGTTCGACGTTTTTTTGTATCTAAGCTTCTTTCCATCATGTTTCAAGAAGTCATCTTGGATCGAATACATTTATTCTTTCATGATAGGTCATACTTGGTAATTAACTCATCCGTTTTTAATAACAGGTGATACATGCAAATAATGAGCGAAATATTACTTATAAAGAGACTACTAGCGGCTTCAGTAACACTTCTGGAAGAAACTTTTTCTAATGAAAGAACCCCGCCTCCATTCTTGAAGCGTTCCCTTGTCACCAAGCCACCCTGGACAAGATGAACAGATTAATTGTGTAAACAGGGAACATATAACAAGATAGTGACACAGATAAAAAAGGAACAATGATGACTGCTCGACCCTCCCTCAGTTCTTGTATCCTCTGGACGCTCTTCTTCCTCTTGCTTGCTCAAATTTACGGCCCTTGGAGCGAACGAACGGTTTGACGTGTGATCCGGGCACTCCAGGAGCACCAAAGTGATGCTGTGCTTCACGAGATTTGCAGGGGCCCTGGTCAAAAACTTTTATCTCTTTAATTACGAAATCTAAAACACAGAATTAGTGAATCAGCTTCGTCGATGTTAGTGATCCTCTCAAGAGGACATGTAAAGCCTTGAATAAAATCTATAATTCGGCAAAAAATGTAGCCCTCAACTCAATATTTTCAACAAATCTCTACGATAAAATCAAATCGTTCATGATTGTTATGACAATGCAAAAGACCGTAAACCGCAAAAAGGGAGAAAAATTCTAGGGCTACCGACCTGCCGAACCTCTCCCTGCCGACCCTCTTTCTCCTCGAAATGAATGTATCTTCTCTCTAAAAGTGAAAGTGAAAAATCTCCATTTCTTCACATAAATATAAAGTTTTGAGTTATATTTCAGCCTCAACCGCCAAGTCTTGTCCTTACTTATCCTCCATCTCCTCTCACATTGCCCAATCCCAACTCATTATGTGACCTAAAGAGACATTTATTTGTTTAAATATATATCTCACTTTCCCAATCGAAAACCAACCTCCTTTCTATTGTTGCGTAAGATGGGGAACTCCGCGCTGCTCGCCGCAAACGAAGATCCGACGACGTTTCAGACGAAGTCTGGAGGAGGTCGCGGCTTCTTGATGGTGTCCCACTTCTGAGGAATCGGCGCCGCTTTGTTCTGAAGGAAATGAAGTCTGAATGAAATATATTTTTTAAAAAACATTAAGAAGTGAAAAAAATAGTGTGAAGAAACTGCTGGAGAAAATAACTTTTGTTCGAAAAACCAAGATTTTTCTCTGACCCGCCCTGCGAATGAAAAAATCTATGCGCTCCCCAAAAACTCCGAAAAAACATTGGAATCTATGCACTTGGAAAAAAAATTTCTCGGAATTTTCGTTGGGAAATCTTTGAAAAATTGAATTTTGAACTCTGAATATTCGAAAATCTATGCACTCCAAAAAAGTTGTGCAGGTGCTGAGAAACACCCTGTTATATACTTGACAAAACCTGTTCAAATTGAATTATGGCTGATAGAACTTAACGAAAATAGTATTAATTTCCATCAGGGTAGTTCTCTCATCCGCACTAGGGGTGTAAAAAAATCTATGCGATCTCAAAAAAATCTGGAAAATAAATACAAATCAATGCACTCGGGAAATTTTTGATGAGAAAAATTTCTAAATCTTTGAAATTTAGGGATCTATGCGCTTGAAAAAAATGTGTTGGTAATAAGATTGTTACAAACGGAACAATTAATTGTTACAAACGGAACAATTAAGTGTAAAGAAAACAAGCTTAAATAATAAAAATACAAAAAAAACTACAAACGGAACAGTTAAGTGTAAAGAAAACAAGCTTAAATAATAAAAATACAAAAAAAAAACTACAAACGGAACAATTAAATGTAAAGAAAACAAGCTTAAATAATAAAAATACAAAAAACTACAAACGGAACAATTAAATGTAAAGAAAACAAGCTTAAATAATAAAAATACAAAAAAAACTACAAACGGAACAATTAAGTGTAAAGAAAACAAGCTTAAATAATAAAAATACAAAAAAACTACAAACGGAACAATTAAATGTAAAGAAAACAAGCTTAAATAATAAAAATACAAAAAAAAACTACAAACGGAACAGTTAAGTGTAAAGAAAACAAGCTTAAATAATAAAAATACAAAAAAAAACTACAAATGGAACAATTAAGTGTAAAGAAAACAAGCTTAAATAATAAAAATACAAAAAAAACTACAAACGGAACAATTAAGTGTAAAGAAAACAAGCTTAAATAATAAAAATACAAAAAAACTACAAACGGAACAATTAAATGTAAAGAAAACAAGCTTAAATAATAAAAATACAAAAAAAAAACTACAAACGGAACAATTAAATGTAAAGAAAACAAGCTTAAATAATAAAAATACAAAAAAAACTACAAACGGAACAATTAAGTGTAAAGAAAACAAGCTTAAGTAATAAAAATACAAAAAAACTACAAACGGAACAATTAAATGTAAAGAAAACAAGCTTAAATAATAAAAATACAAAAAAAACTACAAACGGAACAATTAAATGTAAAGAAAACAAGCTTAAATAATAAAAATACAAAAAAAAAACTACAAACGGAACAATTAAATGTAAAGAAAACAAGCTTAAATAATAAAAATACAAAAAAAAACTACAAACGGAACAATTAAATGTAAAGAAAACAAGCTTAAATAATAAAAATACAAAAAAAACTACAAACGGAACAATTGTAACAAAGTATCGTGTAACAAAGTATCGTGTAACAAAGTATCGTGTAACAAAGTATCGTGTAACAAAGTGTCGTGTAACAAAGTATCGTAACAAAGTGTCGTGTAACAAAGTATCGTGTAACAAACTGTCGTGTAACAAAGTATCGTGTAACAAAGTATCGTGTAACAAAGTATCGTGTAACAAAGTGTCGTGTAACAAAGTATCGTGTAACAAAGTATCGTGTAACAAAGTATCGTGTAACAAAGTGTCGTGTAACAAAGTATCGTGTAACAAAGTATCGTGTAACAAACTGTCGTGTAACAAAGTATCGTGTAACAAAGTGTCGTGTAACAAAGTGTCGTGTAACAAAGTATCGTGTAACAAAGTATCGTGTAACAAAGTATCGTGTAACAAAGTGTCGTGTAACAAAGTATCGTGTAACAAACTGTCGTGTAACAAAGTATCGTGTAACAAAGTATCGTGTAACAAAGTATCGTGTAACAAAGTGTCGTGTAACAAAGTATCGTGTAACAAACTGTCGTGTAACAAAGTATCGTGTAACAAACTGTCTTGTAACAAACTGTCGTGATACCCTTTTAAGGGGTAGTGCAGGTCACAACGTCTTTCAGTTTTTTTGTGTGATATCGATATTTTAGTGTGATATCGAGTGTGCGAAACTTTTTGTAAAACGCGCTTTCGTGAAGTGCACTCTGAACGAAAATATCGTCCTTGTTGTCGCTGTGCATAAACTTAATTAGACTGGATAAAACTAGAAAATTTCCGCTAATTGTTCCATAAGGCCTAGTTCCTAAGCCATACGGCCTCGTTATCATGAATTCTAACAAAGCCTAAACGAAAAAAATAAGTGAAAAGTATTCTGACCCCAAGTAAAGTGCGGCCCCCTCAAGTAACAAAGTACCGATTCCAAATACCCTTATTCTGAGAAATTCGTACAGCTTGATCTTTAAAAACCTTACAATTGTCCTTTGTGGGAAAAACTTTGTATGATTTAGTGGTACTTTTTCGCTTCATCGGGTACTCGCGTCGCGGCCCCCTTCGCGCCGTACGGCCTCGTTAGCTAAGCCGTACGGCCTCGTTATCGTAAACTTTTTCCTAAGCCTAAGCGTTTTTTAATGTAAAAATAACTTTTTGATGTAAAAATAAAACGCGAAGGGAACCGCGACGCGAGTACCCGATGAAGCGAAAAAGTGCCGATTTAGTTGTATCGAATGCAAGCGAAAGCGTCAGGGCTCAGGAACAAGAAAAAAATCAGAGACTCATCGCTCCAAAGTAGATAAACGGATTTTAGAGACGCAAACGTTGTTGTTGTTGTTGTTGTTGCCGGATGTAGCCGGCTTCGAAGAACGTCTGTGTACTTCGTTTCTTGTTCTTTTTTTTTTTTTTTTTTCTTATATCTTCAAGAACGCTGCGACATCCAGGGGCTTGGTCCAGAGGTCGATTGGAGACAGCGCGGTCGGGTGGCATGGGCAGTTGAAGAGATGCGCAACGTCGTGAGGTCCGGAAGAGCAATCGGGACACACGTCGGGGATGGATTCGTCAATGCGGTGGAGGTAGTTGTTGATGAATCTGCTGAATCCCGAGCGGAGCTGGCTGAGCGTGCATCTAGTCTTGCGGGGTAACTCCTTCTCTTCTTCCTGGATAAGGGGCGGAGGTCTGCCTCCCAGGATGACGGCACCCTTCAACGATTGGAGTTCGTTCGAGACCACCATCGAGTGTACGGTGTTTGCGACTGATTTCCCATTGTTCGGATCCTTTGACATCTGTTTCGCGGCTTCGACAGTCTTCTTGCAGCTCAACACGAGGTTGTACTTCATTGCGCGAGAAGGCGCCGGGCAGTCGAGGAGGCCGTGGTGGATGTGTTCTGGGTCCAACGATCTCGCGAGGTACTGCGCGGCGAGCATGTTCAGATGGGATTTGGTGCGCATGACCTTTGATTCGCGATGAATATGGTCAGTGTCGGCCATTTGATGATTCCCTGTCACGACGCGGAGTCCGGAGTTCTGAGAACGTTGGATTTTGGCGTGAGCGGAGTCCGAGAGGAAGGTGGACCAGGCGGGTGCGGCGTAGTTGCAGATCGCTTGCGAGATGGCTTTGAACGTGAGGCGGAGGGTTTCTTTTTGGTTGCCCCAGGTGCTTCCGGCTAAGGCTTTCAGTACGTTATTGCGCTGCGACATCCGTCTCGCGATGTCTTTGGCATGATGGCTGAATGTGAACATCGAGTCGTACGTGACGCCGAGTAGCTTGGCCTGGTTGACGGTGGGGACGGGTGATCCGCAGATTGATATGTCCAGAGTAGACTTGAATTCACGACTGAACGGGGTGAAAAGCATGAGCTGGCTCTTGGTCGGGGAAATGATGAGTGACCGTTCTTTGAGGAAGGTTTCAATTTTCGTGATGGCCCTGCGTAGATTTTCGGAGGCGACGTTGATGTCGGGATCTGACGCCCAGATCGTGATGTCATCAGCATACGAGATGACGTTCGTGTGGGCATCGTCTGTGGGAAGATCGCGGAGGTAAAGGTTGAAAAGCGTGGGCGAGAGGGCGCTGCCTTGTGGGACTCCGTTTCTGAAGAGTCTGGAACTTGATACCGAGTCGCGGAAGCTTGTGCGTCCTGTTCTTCCTCTAAGGTAAGAGGCGAGCCATTTTTTAATGTAGTTCGGCGCGGTTGTTGTCTCAATGAGGTCGATGAGCTTGACGATGTCGAACGCAAACGTTGTGATCGACGATCCTTAATCCATAGATCTATTCCTGAACTAAGAATACAAATGAGAACCGGAACTATTCCCAATGAGCGAATAATTCAAAAGCGTTAAGAAGGTTCTGAACAGAAAACAAGTCTTCCATATTTTTGCAAAACATGGCCATTCAGGTTTAGAGAGAAGGCGTGCTGCCACTCAAGCAATACAATGACCAATCAGTTCTACGTTTGAGATGACGGACCGAATAACTGTTTGTTCATCGCCCTAGATTACCCTTCTATGTGGGTTTGAAACAACACTATATAGCAAAAATTCTCTTTATATTATATGTAGAATCCGTTGTCCATCAACTTCCTTCTATTCATTATTCATACGTGAGCATTACAACGCAGCTCATGAAGTGTTTCCATACTGTGGGAGGAGTTTTGAAGAAGAAACAACCAGGCAGAGCTCGCTGCACCACTACGGTTTTCGACCGCAACGTTTTACGCTTGTCCCAAGAAGACGCTCGATGCACTGCTACGCATGTTCTTCGTCTCTATCGAAGCCCACGCCATCTCTGCGGACTATCAGACATCGAGTACAACATTTGAAACTACATGAGCGGAGACCTGCACACACACGACTAGAAATTTTCCATTTTTGTGTACTAAACTTGTATCATGAATTTGAATGTAATTAAACAACTAAAATAATTTATTGGATCATATAATAAAAAACAAATTTGAAACATTGCATGTTTGAGATATGAAATAGTAAGAGAGAATGAAGCGAGATGCTTTGTTCAAGTAGCGATAAGATTATTGGGGAAAGGGAAGGGGACTTCTACTCGAGGTCCTGAGTAGCTTCCAAGTTTGTGTTTTCTTCAAATTCTTCCTCCTCCTCGGCAGTCGCCTCCTGGTACTGCTGGTACTCGGAGACCAGGTCGTTCATGTTGCTCTCCGCCTCAGTGAACTCCATCTCGTCCATACCCTCGCCCGTGTACCAATGCAGGAAGGCCTTGCGGCGGAACATTGCTGAACACACAACATTACTTTCTTTCTCTTTTCAATGTCGCCTAAACTCGAGATGTGTTAAATTGAATTGTTTTATCACACAATGTATGATAGAGCATAATAGGGTTTTTGAGAAGATGAAATCTTATGAGGAGTGAGGGTTGCAGAGGCTTCAGGCGACAATATAAGATGGTTTTTTTTAAAACTGAGGTCTGTTGGGCGTCGTTACAAAGCGGCCATTCGAGCAGGACGAAGAAGGAAAACATTACGGCAGGGTTTATTTATGGACGTTACATCGCAGCCGTTCCGGGGGAAAGAGAAGAGCAAAAATGTAGCATGTCTCAAGGTTTTTGAATACTAAGAAAAGCCGATAAACAATTCAAATGGCTATTCTACACAGGAATTCCTTCAGTAAGATACCGTTGAACTGCTCGGAGATCCTCTTGAAGAGCTCCTGGATGGCGGTGGAATTGCCGATGAAGGTGGCAGACATCTTGAGTCCCCTGGGAGGAATGTCACACACTGCCGTCTTCACGTTGTTCGGGATCCAGTCGACGAAGTACGACGAGTTCTTGTTCTGCACCGACATCATCTGGTCGTCCACCTTCAACCATCACCCCCGAATTACATAGTATCATAGAGATAACGGAGCCGTCAGATTGACTACAGCTTCATAATTCTTGAATTGCTCGTCTTAACAAAAAAATTATCACTTCTGTATAGTCACTCTATGTACTCAATATCTAACTTGCCTGAAAATGAATTTCTACGGCCAATATCAGTGACCAACTTTTAATGTTTTTTTAAAGCGTGGCCGATGTAGTTATACATGAAATATCCATAGCATTGAACATCTACTTCCTAACTCTTCTTTTAACACAAACTTCATGTGTTATAGCATTGGTCTGTGAAAGAATGCCAGATGTTGATTCATTTGTGCATTGATCAATAGAATTCATCTAACCTCGCGCATGCTCATTCGTCCACGGAACATTGCAGCGACGGTGAGGTATCTACCGTGACGCGGGTCGCAAGCAGCCATCATATTCTTGGAGTCAAAGATCTAAACAACACTTGCTTCTTGGCAGAAAAGAACCAGAAACTCGTCCTTGAGCATAGGTCACTTTTGATAATTTTCAAATACGACCGTTCTTTGAGCGGTGGAGTCAAGAATAATGAATAGCGCTCCCTTCTTCGCATTTTACCTTAAGCTCGCTTCTAATTATTCCAGACTCCCCCACTCCAAAAACCAGTCGTTCTTTCAAACTTTTCAACAAGCTCACCAAGATGTGCTGAAAAAAACTTTTCCGGGCGGGAGACCGGGCGATCCTTGTACAAGGAGGGAAGGGGGGGGGGGTGTCAACCAAAAATGTATTTTTTTTCTCTCCGTTTTACCCAATCATACTCGTCCCACCAACAAATTTTCCTCCAATGATTTTTTAGGCCGGTAATTTTTATACGCACTCCATATATCTTCTGCTACGTGAATAATTTATATCTCTTCATCTGTAAAACACTTTTTATGGGATACAGGGCGGGTGACCGGGAGAAATTTCACAAGTTTGGTGAGCTATGCAACAGTTACACTAGACTGTTGGTGAACTATGCCATTGAGCGAGACTTCTGTGAAAGATTTGAATGTTTGAAAACCAATGACAGAGAAAAAAATGTTTCAATAGATAAAACAAATAAACCTGCTGGGTGAGTTCAGCTACCGTCAAAGCATTGTACGCCTGAGCTCCCTTTGCCGATAGGGGAGCGAAGCCGGGCATGAAGAAGTGGAGACGGGGGAAGGGGACCATGTTGACTGCCAGCTTGCGCAGATCTGCATTCAGCTGACCCGGGAAGCGGAGACAGGTCGTCACTCCCGACATCGTCATTGACACTGCATTTTTTCACATGAGCAAAACACAAGTACTATTTGGAATATCAATATGGTCATAACCATTTTAAAAATAAGTTGGAGTTGCGCAAGTGTTCTGCATAGGATTTGAGAAAGAGATAGACAACAGAGTGTTTTCATGTTTGATCCCCAGTCAACAAACTTTTTTTTGTTTTTTGTTGCTTTTTTGGCAGTACCATCACTTTCAATTTAATTTTTCCCCACGCTGAATTCACCGTCTCGCTTACTCCTCGACCTCTTACTCTTCCCTACGCTGAATTCACCGTCTCGCTTACTCCTCGACCTCTTACTCTTCCCTACGCTGAATTCACCGTCTCGCTTACTCCTCGACCTCTTACTCTTCCCTACGCTGAATTCACCGTCTCGCTTACTCCTCGACCTCTTACTCTTCCCTACGCTGAATTCACCGTCTCGCTTACTCCTCGACCTCTTACTCTTCCCTACGCTGAATTCACCGTCTCGCTTACTCCTCGACCTCTTACTCTTCCCTACGCTGAATTCACCGTCTCGCTTACTCCTCAACCTCTTACTCTTCCCTAACGCTGAATTCACCGTCTCGCTTACTCCTCGACCTCTTACTCTTCCCTACGCTGAATTCACCGTCTCGCTTACTCCTCGACCTCTTACTCCTCGACCTCTTACTCTTCCCTACCCTGAATTCACCGTCTCGCTTACTCCTCGACCTCTTACTCTTCCCTACGCTGAATTCACCGTCTCGCTTACTCCTCGACCTCTTACTCCTCGACCTCTTACTCTTCCTTACGCTGAATTCACCGTCTCGCTTACTCCTCGACCTCTTACTCTGCTCTTATTTTAGCCATTTCACTCAAATGTGTAAAACAATCCAAGAGCTCATTTTTGATGAGTCAATTTAACCTATGCTTTTCATGACTAGTCACAATGCGAAACATGAATAGAATATTTCCAAACACAAAATCATAAGTTTTCATTGTCCTTTTTTCAATAAAATAAGGGTTCGCAGGTTTTCAACAACTGAGGTACCGAAGAAGAATATTGTGAGATCTGAATGGGTTTGAGGGTACTGCTAACCAAGATGGTTGAGATCTCCATAGTTGGGGTTGGTTAATTTCAGGGTTCGGAAGCATATGTCGTAGAGAGCCTCGTTGTCAATGCAGAAAGTCTCGTCCGTATTCTCTACTAATTGATGCACTGAGAGCGTCGCGTTGTAAGGTTCCACCACCGTATCGGACACCTTCAAAATACATCACATTTATGAGGTGCCCATAAAAACCGCGTCCTACTATTTGTCATGAGATGCACTCGATATCAACAACTTCTTCTTGTCATCATTTTAATAACACATTTTTTCGAAACTCAGGTACTTATTTTTGCATCATTCCTCACCATGATGAGCCGCATTTTTTTCTGGGCGATCTTTGACGATATACCAAATAAGCCGCATCAAAAAACATACTTTAAAAAAATTCCTTTGTTGGTTAAGGCTTGTTAAAAGTTATAAGAATCAAGTTGTCTACGCTTTGACGTCAAAGCTTAATCGAGACAAAAAAAAATTGTTTACGGAGCCACAATTCTTTGAGCTTAAACTAGAAACGGCTTGTCACACTGTCTCTCAATTTTTTTATCACTATGAAAACACCGAAAATATCCACTTTCTGTGATTTACTATAAAAAAAATTCTGCGATTCAGAAACAGAGGCGGTAAGTTTTTTCAGAGCGGCGGGAAAACTACTAAATCACAAAAAGTGGTTACTTTCGATGTTTTTATATTGATAGGAAAATTAAGAGACAGGTTGACCACTCCGTTAGAAGCCCTTGAAACGCAGGAAGTATATGTTCTTCACCCTTAAAAATAAATGTAAACATCTAAGCGTCATTCATTCAAGTCTTATTAATCGATAAATGCTTTCTACCGCTAATAACCGTATGTAGCAATTATGATGAGAGTTGAACTCATCATAATGTCGCTAGCACATGAAACTTATGCTGATTTTCACAATTTCCTGAATATGTAAAATGTCCTTTCAATGAAAACGTGCAAGTTTCCTCTGATTGAGCATCTCAATTCTTTCCGTGTAAGCGGGATGTTCAAGATACGAATTCATCATTCTGTTGGTCAGTTGTGTGCATAGAAAAGATATTAGTGTTGTAGATATCTATCTCTCCTTCCTACTACGTTCTCTCTCTTTTATCATAACTCGCCCCTTTCCCTGCTTTGCTCTCCCACTACGTTCTCTAAATTTCCTTTCGCTTTCTCATCCTTTTCCCATTCTACTTCTTTTTCTTCTCTTCAAACCTCATCACATTCTAATTCTCTCTAATTTTCATTATCTCTAAGATTGAACAGCGTCATCGATCGCGTCCTTTGCCCCTTTCTTGAGAAATAAAGAGTTTGTTTGTCCTCAGAAGAGAAGAGGACCTTTTTTTTTTTAATGAAAACGAATTCTCCTTACAAAGAAGTAATACGAATAGACGAACCTTGGGAGAAGGCACTACAGAGAAAGAAGACATAATTCTGTCGGGATACTCTTCTCGAATCTTCGAGATGAGAAGAGTTCCCATTCCAGAGCCAGTACCGCCACCAAGAGAATGAGTCAGTTGGAATCCCTCAACACGATATTGCATAAAATGAACCGAGAAATTTACATACATTAATTATTCTCCAAAACAGCTACCTGCAGGCAATCGCAGTTCTCAGCCTCCTTTCTCACGACATCCAAAACGTTATCGACCAACTCAGCTCCCTCCGTATAATGTCCCTTAGCCCAGTTGTTTCCAGCTCCCGATTGGCCAAAAACAAAGTTGTCCGGTCGGAAAAGAGCTCCATAAGGCCCCCCGCGCACTGAATCCATCGTGCCAGGCTCCAAATCCACCAAAACAGCCCGAGGAACATACTTTCCGGCTGAAAAAAAATCTTTGAGATGATAAACAATATGGATGCTAAGCCTACCGTTGGCTTCATTGTAATAGACGTTTATCCTCTCTAACTGGAGATCTTGATCGCCTGCGTAGGTGCCGTCTGGCTGAATGCCGTGCTCTTCCGAGATTACTTCCCAGAACTAAACAGCTCATCAGTAACTTTAAGCGGGTGAAAGTTTAGGTACTTGTCCAGATCGACGAAGGCTCAGCTCCTCCTTCCCCTCGGGAGCAGGCGTTAAATGAGACCGGTGTAAGCCATGTTTGTACGCGCCGAGCAAGTGGAAAAAGGAAAGAGGAAAGGCAAAAAGCGAAGCAGAGAAAAAGCGAAGCAGAAGAAGCAGAGAAAAAGCGAAACAGAACGGAAAGAGAAGATAATGTAGATCATTCTCGGCGCGAACATGTATGCGCCAACATAGCTGGTCCGGTAACCATTTAACCCCTGCCCGGGAGGCGGAGTCACGGATTTTTGACTTTTTTGACACGGTCTCGTTAGCCTTAGCCGTACGGCCTCTTTAGTGTAAATTATTACTAAGCCTTAGCGTATTTTAATGTAAAATTAACAGGAAGATGGATTAGAAAGAGAGGAAAATGAGAGAGAACAGGAGCAACATCGTGCAGCAAATGTAGGGGAGAGGAACCTACGTCGAACAAGACAAGTGTCGAAGTTTATTGTCTTAAAAAGGAGCGAACTGGACTGAGATACACGCTCAAGGTCAGAGTTTAGATGCGTTCTAGCCAATGACCTTCCCAGGGGTTTTTTTAGTGTGAAAGAAAAAGGGACAGACGCCCGCCGAAGGCGGTAAATTTTTTTTCACATAAAGGTCCCCCTTTATGATTTTTCAAACAGAGACCCGCCGAAAGCGAAAAATTTTTTTTTTAATAAGGGCTCCCCCTTATGATTTTTTCAACAGAGACCCGCCGGAAGCGGAAAATTTTTTTTCACATAAGGGTCCCCCCTACCTTTTTTTTCACATAAGGGTCCCCCCTACCTTTTTTTTCACATAAGGGTCCCCCCTACCTTTTTTTCACATAAGGGCCCCCTTAAAGATTTGGAACACAGAGGCCCGCCGACAGAAGATCTGTCATGACTAAATAACCCCTGGACCTTCCACTATTCTAGCATTACTTTCAGCAACATTACTAAAAATTCAACACCCCATTTGGTATTGAAAAGAGAGTTTTGAGAATTGTATCGTCAAAAGAAAATGTTTTTTGCAATTGGAACCTTGGATCCGATTTGATTGCCGCACTGGCCGGCTTGAACATGGACAATCTCGCGCATTTTTCAGTAAGAAGGTAGAGAAAAATCTGCAATCAGGCGTTAAATGAGACCGGTGTAAGGTATGTTTATACGAGCCGAGCGAGTGGAAAAGGAATGGGAAAAGGCAAAAAGAGTGAAAATAGTAGTAGAGAAAAAGTGAAGCAGAACGGAAGGAGAAGATAATCTAGATCATTCTCGGCGCGAACATGTATGCGCCAACATAGCTGGTCCGGTAACCATTTAACCCCTATCTACAATAACACCAATGTGTCATAAAATAATTCTAAACTCAGCGTATTGCATTCACACCGTTTTCTGTTCTCTCGATCGTAGTCTTTAAACAAATATGACTCCGAATGAAAATTGACAGAACACATGAAATAAATGATTTAGGAGGATATTTCTACAAAGCAGAGGATCTTGAGTTGAACAAAATAATAAGTTACTGCAAGATTGATCCGTAGTAAGAATATCAATGCAAGACCATTGTCAAAGACACATCTACGTGACCAATTGCTCTCACAACAATTGACAAACCAGAAAGTAAAATCCCAAAAAACCGCAACGCTTTGAAAATTGTCCATTACTAAAGCACGCCGTGCACACTGTGCTCGCTTGCACGCTAAATCATTACTAATGCACGCCAACGCGCGGGATAGAGAGAAAGAGTGTTTGACACACTATTATGTTAATTTTAGATACGGTCTCGTTAGCCTACGCCGTACGGCCTCGTTACCGTAAACTTTTGCCTAAGCCTAAGGAGAAAAAAAAGGAAAAACTTGAAAAAAACTAAATAAAGCGCATGGGGCGGAGTTAAGAATTTTCCCACTCGTTGACGTGCATTAGTAATGATTTAGGGCCATTACAGAAGCACACCGTGCACACTGTGCGCACTGTACACCGTACAAATGCACGCTGCACATTGTATAATTACAAATGCACGCTGAGGCACGGGAAAGATAGAAAGAGTGTTTGAGTTAAGAATTTTCCCGCGCCTCAGCGTGCATTTGTAATTATACAGTGTGCAGCGTGCATTTGTACGGTGTACAGTGCGCACAGTGTGCACGGTGTGCTTCTGTAATAGCCTGATTTAGCGTGCAGCGTGCGTGCACAGCGAACACAGTGTGCACGGCGTGCTTTAGTAAAGGCCTTGAAAACTCTGTTTCGTTTTGAAAATTGCGATAGTTCAATCGCTTTGAAAATTAAAACTCCCGCTTCCTTCGTGCCAGCCTTTCCCGCCTCCCTCTTTGTGATTGGTCAGTCAATCAATCAAAGAATGGGATACTTTTGAAAGTATGCCTTGGTGGCTCTCTTCCTTTTCTTGGCACTTATCCATTCTTAGGTTGCTCTATACAAACATATTATCTCGATTACTTCATAAGGAAAAGCACACATACAAATCGTATCGTGTGATTCATTTAACCCAGCAATTCTGGAAGAAAGTTTTTGGTTAAAAATATTGGGGGAAAAATTATTGGTCCACCATTTAAATAGAAGTGTCACCAAATAAAATAGTAATGTCCACCAAATAAAATAGTAACGTCCACCAAATAAAATAGTAACGTCCACCAAATAAAATACTAACGTCCACCAAATTTTGTGGGCACGTCCACCAAATTTTTTTTCTTGTGAACTTCACCACGGCATTTTTTTCTCACCTGACACCAACCTGTATGGGTTTTCCACCAAATTGAAAGTCCACCAATTTTTTTTTCGTGAAGTTCACCACGGCATTTTTTCTCACCTGACACCAAAGGTTGGATCCATGACACTTTGTTACAAGACAGTTTGTTACAAGACAGTTTGTCACACGAAGCTTTGTTACACGACACTTTGTTACACGACACTTTGTTACAAGACAGTTTGTTACACGACACTTTGTTACACGATATTTTGTTACACGACACTTTGTTACACGACGCTTTGTTACACGAAAAATTTTTTAACCTAATGAAAATTGTAAAAGGCTTTGTATTTATGCATATTTGATAAATTTTAGTTTTGTTTTTTTGAGTTTTTAAGTAGTTGAAGTGGAGAATAATACAGTTCCTTTTAGTTTAATTTTTTTCTTTACAGTTTAATTTTCTTTTTTTTTTTACAGTTTAATTAGTTTTTACAGTTTAAGTATAGTTTAATTTTCTAAACAAATTCTTTTCGCGTAATAAAAAGTTCAAAGTTCAAGTTTGTTACGAGACCATGTTTAATAGCGAGTTACAAAAAGTGATCAAACGAAACAGAGAGAGCAGTTTTTTTTACAACATCAATTTTTTAAATATACTATTAAAAACCTTTTTTTATTATATCAAATTCAACTTTTCATTCCTGATTCCCTTTTCCAGGTTTAAACTTCTACTAGAAAAAAAAATTGAAATGAAGAAACTTTCGAATAAAAAACTCATAAGGGTCGTTGGTTTTGAATTTTCTAAACAAATTAAAACTTCGAAAAATTAAGGGTTTTATAACAATAAACTTTATTATTGTTAAACTTTTCTCATTCGTCAATAATTTGTTAAATACAAAATTACGTTGCAAAATGTAAGAGAAATAATACATTTCGTTGAAGATTTTTAGTGAAGCTATGATAAGGTTTTTTTCTGAAGAGCTCTCAATTAATTGTTCTTGTTTGTTCTCAAGAAAATACTGAATGAACAAAGTTCAACCAACGAGTAAACGTATCACGGCAGTTTGCTACAAGAATATGTTTGATACCGAGTTCAAATACGCGACTGAAGAAAAGAGAGAGCAATTTGTTGTAAGTTTACTTATTTTAAACATAATTCGCAGACTGTTTCTCGTAATTTCAGCGATAAAAAATTTTAAATTTCGTTTCTGAATTTAATATTCGTACTAAAAAACAAAAAAAAAACCCATAAAGACTGTCTTTAAAAAACTTCCTGTCCCATTGCGAACGATTGAAGAAACATTTTTTCTTCTGACTCGAAAACTTTAGATATGTGAAACTCTTCACTCTTTTCCCTCTATCAAACTTGGACTTATTTGAGCAGATTAAAACAGAAAAAAAGCGAAAAGAGCGCAATGCAGGTTAGTTTTGGAACTGAGCGCATGACTTCAACTTCTTCTTGTTTCGGTGTAAGAAATGCCTCAGAACTGTTTACAGTAGAAGTAGGTTCCTCGTCTCTAAATGAATTATTTTCACGCGTCTTCTCAAGAAAAAATAATTTTAAACTTCTAATCTTTACTTTGCTCTCACTGAGAGCCATGGAAATAGCAGTTTGGGAAACCCGAACCTGGATACCTCATTAAGTTTGCGGATAATATAGATAAATAATTTTTCTAACTATTCTTAAATCATAAAATGTCAATCTCATTATTGTCTGATATCGGATCGCCTAATGGTTAGTACCTTGATGTACAGGGTGCGGGGAAAGTTCATGTGGACAGTATTGTTTCCGATAAAAACTTAACGGATTGAGCAAATCAAACAAAATTTTCATCAAAGTTTATTCAAATAGTTTGGGATATAACTGAGTTTTCAAATTTCGAACAGCCCTCCTTTCTCCTTGACACAGGCGCGGAGTCGTTTGTGGAAGGCACCCACCGTGGTGGACAGGTAAGCGACGTCCCACGCCTTCTGTAGGGCGCGCTTCAAACTTTCCAAATTCTTGTGTGGGGAAGCACAGGCCTTGCTCTCAAGGACCGACCACACAGAGAAGTCCAGAGGAATCAAATCAGGTGAGGACGGAGGCCATTCGGCGAATGTGGTCATGGAGGGGAAATTGGTCTTGCACCAGTCTTGCACAACTTTAGCCTTGTGGGCGGGCGCAGAGTCCTGCTGGAACGTCCATTTGCGTCCCGCGAAGTGAGCCTGGCTCCAGGGAAGTACTTCCTTTATGAGAATGTCGTTCAGGTAGTTATTGGCATTCATTTTGACTCCCTGCTCGACGAAAACGAGTAGATTCTTGCCAGTCGCGCAAATCCCGGCCCAGACCATGACAGAAGCGGGATGGCCCTTTCTCTCTCTGTGTGGCCGTTCCTTGTGAGCAAGGCCTGTGCTTCCCCACACAAGAATTTGAAAAGTTTGAAGCGCGCCCTACAGAAGGCGTGGGATGATCTTGACGTCGCTTACCTGTCCACCACGGTGGGTGCCTTCCACAAGCGACTCCGCGCCTGTGTCAAAAAGAAAGGAGGGTTTTTAGAAATTCGAAAAAAAAATTTTTTGTTGCAAGAACCAGAGTCCTTGTTGCTCAAAATGAACATCTATAAAGAAAAAAATTGAAACCAAAGCGTTTAAAGCTCACGAGCGCTGCCACTTAAACTGCAGAAGTGCCTATTTTTAAATTATATCTGAAAGAAAACATTCAACAGAATGACCTAAAGAAAACATTCAACAACAAAAACACTTAAAAAAACTTTACTCCCGCGAAAATTACCTCCACTACAAAAAACCATCAAAAACAACTCACTGAGAAAGTAACCTTTGGAATCAGGTGAGAAAAAAATGCCGTGGTGAAGTTCACAAGAAAAAAAAATTTGGTGGACGTTAGTATTTTATTTGGTGGACGTTACTATTTTATTTGGTGGACGTACTATTTTATTTGGTGGACGTTACTATTTTATTTGGTGGACGTTACTATTTTATTTGGTGACACTTCTATTTAAATGGTGGACCAATAATTCATGCCCAAAATATTGATTGGGAAGCGCTCTCCTTTAAAAAGGCTCTTCGGGAACGCCTTTCGGGAAAAAAAGCCCTTCGGGAAAGTCACTAACAAAGAAAAATTATTTTTATAAATATAGAAAAACAATTAAAAATACAAAACATACAGGGTGACCATAAATTACCTGGGCAAATGTAAATGTCTGTATTTCCTTTCAAAACGAAATTAATATCTTGGTATCATAACATACTTTATCACGATATATAACCAACAGTTATGCACAATCATGTTCGATATGGCTGCCTCTAGCGTGAACGCATGCCTTGAGACGACGCTCGTATCCACATGCTAGTAACCGCAGGTAGTCGTTGTCGAGTTCGTCCCATGCCTTCAGAAGGGCGGCACGCAGAGAATCGAGAGTGAGGTGGTGTATAGCTCCAACCTTTGCCTGCATGACGCTCCAGACGCTGAAGTCGAGTGGGTTCAGGTCGGCGGAATTCGATGGCCATTCGGAAGTGCTTGTGAAGTTGGATGTGTGTGTGTGCGCAACCACTCTTGTGCGATTTTGGACTTGTGGGCAGGTGCCGAGTCCTGTTGAAGGGTCCAATCAGCTCCATTATAGTGTGTCCTACTCCAGCGATCTACCACGTCTTCGAGGATCTTCTTTACGTAGAAGTTGGCATCTATCTTCACACCAGGGTCGACGAAAACCAACGGCGTTTTGCCCGTTGCGCAAACACCTCCCCAAACCATGAGGTATGTACTTGGGGTGGCTGCTTCTTCCGACTGTGATTCCATGCTCAGCTGCTCCATTACTATCGTGAGCAAGTACTCTGTCGTTTTGAGACTTCACCGACATCTCAATGGTGAATATTTTTCATCAGTCCTTATCGTACGGAAATGCTCGGCCCACGCACATCGTTGCAACAGATCTTTGCACCGTTGATGTCGAAGAAGCGTCTGTCGAGCATCCAATCCATTTCGTTTCTGCATCCACATCCCAAGACGGTGTTTGATTATCAGTCGCGTTGATTCACGGGAGATACCGACCGACGAAGCGAGCTTCCTCATGGATTGCGTGCGATGCGTTTCCGGAGAATGATCCTAATCTGGGGCGTGTCGGATGTCGGTGGACGACCTCTTCCTGCACGGTCCTTGCCAACGGCTGTCTCCCGAAGACGATCGATGGTGGCGTAAACAGTTGATCGTGGAGCATTGAGTCGTCGCGCGATTTCCGCTCTCGTGTGACCGGAGTTGTGCAGTGCAATGATCGCAGCACGAAGAGGACTTGATTTCACCATAACTGTACAAATAAAGCCAGAGTCATGAATCTTGAAACAAGAAACAACCAGTCTCAGAGCATTATCACGAAAAAATGAAAACAAATATCAGTCTACTGTGTCGCGCAATAAAGCGCGTTAAAAATTTGTCCAGGTAATTTATGGTCACTCTATAATATAAAGTTTAAAGAATTTATAAAAAATTAAAGTACAAATTAAGTATATTTAGTTTTAGACAGCTCTCATTGTGTAGACAGTATACTTTCATTTCATTACTATTAATACTTTCAAAGTATGAATAGAAACACTTGTGTGCGGAACGATGTGGAATACTTTTGAAGTATATAGTTCCATTTTCATGCTTTCGAAAGTATGACTATTAATACGCTTTTTTGTGTGCGAGTTGCATGGGTGCATACGCACCTTAGTTGGATGCCTCAGATGTGGCGTAGAGTACAAACTTTTCATATAACACTATCGCACTGAATAGCAATGTGTCCCCGTGGTGTAATGGTAACACGCGCTTCCGGTTTGAGTCGAGATGGTCTGGGTTCGATCCCGCCCAGCGGACTAGCTTTTTTTCTGTGCGATGGTTCAATAATTTGTCATCTAAACCAGGCGCCTCTAAACTGTGTAACTTAGAATTTGAAGGTTTATCATCCATCTTCCATCTCTCTTCTGTCTTAATTGTGAACTCTGGAGTTACGCTCCATTCATGACGCAATCGCTTGATGAGCATGCGTGACTAAGAGAACAAGGCATATGAGCCTTTCATATAACACTATCGCACGGAATAGCAACGTGTCCCCGTAGTGTAATGGTAACACGCGCTCCCGATTTGATTCGAGATGGTCTGGGTTCGATCCCGCCCGGCGGACTAGCTTTTTTTCTGTGCGATGGTTCAATCATTTGTCATCTAAACCAGGCGTCACTGCCTCTAAACTGTTTAACTTAGAATTTGAAGATTTATCATCCATCTTCCATCTCTCTTCTGTCTTAATCGTGAACTCTGGAGTTACGCCCCTCCATTCATGACGCAATCGCTTGATGAGCATGCGTGACTAAGAGAACAAGGCATATGAGCCTTTCATCTAACACTATCGCACGGAATTGCAATGTGTCCCCGTGGTGTAATGGTAACACGCGCTCCCGGTTTGAGTCGAGATGGTCTGGGTTCGATTCCGCCCAGCGCACTAGCTTTTTTCTGTGCGATGGTTCAATAATTTGTCATCTAAAACAGGCGTCACTGCCTCTAAACTGTGTAACTTAGAATTTGAAGATTTATCATCCATCTTCCATCTCTCTTCTGTCTTAATCTTGAACTCTGGAGTTACGCTCCATTCATGATGCAATCGCTTGATGAGCATGCGTGACTAAGAGAACGAGGCATATGAGCCTTTCATATAACACTATCGCACGGAATAGCAACGTGTCCCCGTGGTGTAATGGTAACACGCGCTCCCGATTTGAGTCGAGATGGTCTGGGTTCGATCCCGCCCGGCGGACTAGCTTTTTTTCTGTGCGATGGTTCAATCAATTGTCATCTAAACCAGGCGTCACTGCCTCTAAACTGTGTAACTTAGAATTTGAAGATTTATCATCCATCTTCCATCTCTCTTCTGTCTTAATCGTGAACTCTGGAGTTACGCTCCATTCATGACGCAATCGCTTGATGAGCATGCGTGACTAAAAGAAGTGACTTGATGAGCATGCGTGACTAAAAGAGAAGACTTAGGAATACCCAAGCCTCTATCTCGACAGAAAATTTCTCAAGATCGAGAGCGCTTGGAATTGAACACCGCACGCGCTTATTGACAGCCTCGTCCAGTCAATGCCACGAAGGTCTCAAGCATTAATTGACTCACGTAGCTTCATAAAAAATAATTATTCATTTTTGTCATTTTTTAGTTGATTGCTTCATCTTGAGCTTAGTTATATTAATCATAAGAGTTTGTGTATTTGATAAGTTTTTGTAAGCTATTTGATAAGTGTTTGAATAAACTTTTTTGTTAAACATTCAGTGGTGCTGTAGAAATTAGTTTCGGTTATCAAACTATTTCCATTCCCTATACACAAAAACTCCGAAACTTGAACTAAGATTCTTTTTTTTGGAAAAAAGTTACGATGAAAATATATTGAAGTTCACAAATCATTGGTCACTACAGAAGTACCGTCCAGAAGTATACCAAAAAATATATTTTACAGTTTTTCTCTTCAGTGAACGCGAATTAAAGGCTCAAAGTTTTATTAGATAATCTTCAAGTACTTCGAAACATAAATTCAACATAACTTTTGAGATGCCCATTAACCGTGAACAAAAAAGCGTGAAATATGAAATGCAAGAAAAACACAATTTGAGCACATTTTCTTCAGATACCTATGACATCTTCATTAACAACTCACCCCTCTAGTACTACCCGAAATTTGATTACCCCAGTCTAATACTCTGTCGCCATACCCCTAGCGTCAATGACTGTCTTGCATATTTGTGGCATAGAGGCTACCAAGTTGGCGAGGGTTAAAAATGGGAGGAACCTGATACCAGGCCTTTTCGAGTTGGGCGAATTTCTTCGCCGCATTCCGAGCAGTTTTGCCCTTGACGACCTTACTCAGCTCCTCACACACGGCTCTATCGGATTTAGGTCCGGTGACTGACTCGGCCAGTCCATGAGGGTCACTCGAAGCTGAACGTACCAATCTTGGACCACACGCAAAGCATGCTTTGGATAATTGTCCTGCTAGTATATCAAGCCCCGGGGTGTGTTCGAGCGCGCATAGAGTAAGATGACGTTCGAGAGTATATCTATGTAATCTTCCTTCCTCATAATCCCCTCTACCCTGTGCAGACCCCACCCGCGTAAAACGCCCCCCCCCACACCATCACTGAGCTTCTCCCATGCTTACAAGTTGGAACCTGATACCCAGCATTGAACCTAGAGCCTACAGGCCGCTTAACATGGCTAATTCCGTCTGTTCCGAAAAGCAGAAAACTTTCTCTCATCAGACCATGGCACCTGATTCCATTCCTTCACTGTCCAATGCCTCTCCAATGCCGCAATCGCCTCTCCCGGTTCATCTCCGAGATCATCGGCTTCTTCACCGGACGACGTCCGAAGAGGCCGGCGGTGGGCAGACGCCTCTTTACCGTATCGACGGAAATCTGAAAACTAATTTTTGCCATTATCTGAAAATTCTAAAAAACTTTTTATGACCTTTGCAATAAACAAAAAAAAATAAACATGTCGAATGTCGAAAATCTCTAAAAAGACTGTTTCAAGAAAAAAAAAGCTGTTCTGAGCTGACCGCTGAGCTGATCTGCTTTTTCAGAAACGGTTCCATTTCATTACAATATGACGTAAATCACGAGCCACACAACATATAAAAAATTGCGCCAGTGGGCACAAAAACAGAAAAGATATACGACAAAATAAACCTTTTGGTATACTTCTGGACGGTACTATATGTATGTACAGGCAAAAAGGGTGCGGTAAAAAGCAAGGTGGACGACTTTCTCACTTTGTATCTTTTTGTTTGGTGTAGCGTTCGTGTGATTTTACGTTTGTATCTTATTCATAACGTTGAGAATACACCCTGCAAAATTCAGAATGATATCTTTTTTCGTTATCAGATAATGGTCTCTGATATGGACCGAGGCTACATTCTGCGCTTGAGCCAACTTGAGCCAAAAGCACATCGCCAGAATCACTGAATTTTCCCGCAGGACCATTGAGAACACAATAAGTCGCTTTCGTGAGACTGGTACCACAAATAACCGTCCTCAGAGCGGTAGATCAGTGACCGCGACCACTTCCTTCAACGTGAGAAGCATCCGAGACAAGATTCGTTCTAACCCCAAGCGGAATCTCAGAAAAGTCGCAGAGGAGCTGAAAATAACGGATCTTAGGATCGTCAAATCTAGCATGGTACTTCGCCCCATCAAGCTGCAGAAGAATCACCCATTGACGGAGCAGATGAAGGCGACCCGTCTTCGGAGATGTCGTAAAATGTCAAAGCGGTTCAAGCCAGGGGGAACTGTTTTGGATATTCTCTTCACCGATGAGAATTTGTTCAATATTTAGCAGGCCTTCAACCATCAGAACGATAAGATTTGGTCGAAATCGGTCAACAAGGCCAATAAGAGTGGCCGTTACGTCTCGAGAAAGGGCCATACCACTTCTGTCATGGACCGGGATTTGCGCGACTGGCAAGACTCGCCTCCTTTTCCTCGAGCAGGGAGTCAAAATGAATGCCAATGAATGTCAGAACTACCTGAACGACATTCTCGTGAAGGAAGTACTTCTCAGGGCTCACTTTGCGGGACGCAACTGGAATTTCCAGCAGGACTCTGCGCCCACCCACAAGGCTAAAGTGGTGCAAGACTGGTGCAAGACCAATTTCCCCTCCATGATCATGTTCGGGCGTGGCATAGTGGTAGTGTGATAGACCATTGTGCGAAGAGTCCCGAGTTCGACTCCCACCCCGGACAGATCCACCCAAACCAAGGGGGTTAAGAAATGTTGGTAGTGCTCATGCACGAATCTGACTCTCCCCACTGCTGCTAATCACACTAGCAGTGATCTAGCAGGCAGCCACTGGTTCTACCAGGATAGGTCTGTCCTGCATCTCAGGGGAGCGCGTACCCTGCCGCGAGGCGGGAACAAGCGCGAGGAAGAAGAAGAAGAAGAAGAAGATCACCCCCAGCGACTGGCCTCCGCACTCCCCTGATTTGAATCCCCTGGAATTCTCTGTGTGGTCGGTCCTTGAGATCAAGGCCTGTGCTTCTCCCCACAAGAATTTGGAAAGTCTTCAGTGCAAATTTGTGAAACAAGCAAAAGACCCGTTACTGAATTCTTTAATTCCTTTTCAACTTGCTGTTCAAATCTTAAAGCACGTTATGAGCTATAGGAGATATGTATCACGTGAGCAAGTTTTTGGAGGTCGAATAATACGACCATTACATCTTTCCAGCAGATCTTTCAGCAAAAGCATAGGATCTTCGAATCATTTAAAATGTCTTTCAAGCCTTATCATTCAACAGCGAAATACTTCTTTGTACACATAAAATACATCAGAAAACATGTTTTAATATTTTTTCAGATATTCAATAGTATTGTAATCGACCTTCGATTAAACTTAGGCTGAGTCTTCGAGCTTATGTAAAGCCTCAGCTATTGGAAAACAAGGCTATGTGTTTTCGATACAAAGGGTCGTGGTAAGTATCTCTATACAAAAGGGTGTGTACGAAATATCGCTGATTTCTCCATAACTCAAAGCAAGTCGCATTCTAATCCACTCTTTCCCTGCGACAATGTCCTTATACAGTACCTCAATGTCCTTATACAGTACCTCAATGTCCTTATACAGTACCTCAATGTCCTTATACAGTACCTCAATTTCTTAACGCGCATTACATAACTTACTTCTTCTCCGTTCACACGCCTAAGTTTATGCTCGCCTCTTGATAGTCCTTCTCAAGTACAGCGAAAGGGTAAAACTCTCTCCTCCATGTCTTCTCCGAGACATCAGTGGACAAACCAACGTTGGACATACCTCAAATAAAAGTAGTGATCGATTCTGCACCGAATCTTCCCTGTCCAATCATCTCTGTATGTACATGAAGTGAAAAACCATTTTTTGGCATTGGAGAAAAACTGCATGAGAAAGAGAAGCCTTCACTATTAAGATTTGCATGAGAAAGAGAAGCCTTCACTATTAAGATTTGCATGAGAAAGAGAAGCCTTCACTATTAAGATTTGCATGAGAAAGAGAAGCCTTCACTATTAAGATTTGCATGAGAAAGAGAAGCCTTCACTATTAAGATTTGCATGAGAAAGAGAAGCCTTCACTATTAAGATTTGCATGAGAAAGAGAAGCCTTCACTATTAAGATTTGCATGAGAAAGAGAAGCCTTCACTATTAAGATTTGCATGAGAAAGAGAAGCCTTCACTATTAAGATTTGCATGAGAAAGAGAAGCCTTCACTATTAAGATTTGCATGAGAAAGAGAAGCCTTCACTATTAAGATTTGCATGAGAAAGAGAAGCCTTCACTATTAAGATTTGCATGAGAAAGAGAAGCCTTCACTATTAAGATTTGCATGAGAAAGAGAAGCCTTCACTATTAAGATTTGCATGAGAAAGAGAAGCCTTCACTATTAAGATTTGCATGAGAAAGAGAAGCCTTCACTATTAAGATTTGCATGAGAAAGAGAAGCCTTCACTATTAAGATTTGCATGAGAAAGAGAAGCCTTCACTATTAAGATTTGCATGAGAAAGAGAAGCCTTCACTATTAAGATTTGCATGAGAAAGAGAAGCCTTCACTATTAAGATTTGCATGAGAAAGAGAAGCCTTCACTATTAAGATTTGCATGAGAAAGAGAAGCCTTCACTATTAAGATTTGCATGAGAAAGAGAAGCCTTCACTATTAAGATTTGCATGAGAAAGAGAAGCCTTCACTATTAAGATTTGCATGAGAAAGAGAAGCCTTCACTATTAAGATTTGCATGAGAAAGAGAAGCCTTCACTATTAAGATTTGCATGAGAAAGAGAAGCCTTCACTATTAAGATTTGCATGAGAAAGAGAAGCCTTCACTATTAAGATTTGCATGAGAAAGAGAAGCCTTCACTATTAAGATTTGCATGAGACAGAGAAGCCTTCACTATTAAGATTTGCATGAGAAAGAGAAGCCTTCACTATTAAGATTTGCATGAGAAAGAGAAGCCTTCACTATTAAGATTTGCATGAGAAAGAGAAGCCTTCACTATTAAGATTTGCATGAGAAAGAGAAGCCTTCACTATTAAGATTTGCATGAGAAAGAGAAGCCTTCACTATTAAGATTTGCATGAGAAAGAGAAGCCTTCACTATTAAGATTTGCATGAGAAAGAGAAGCCTTCACTATTAAGATTTGCATGAGAAAGAGAAGCCTTCACTATTAAGATTTGCATGAGAAAGAGAAGCCTTCACTATTAAGATTTGCATGAGAAAGAGAAGCCTTCACTATTAAGATTTGCCATAATCAAATTTTCCCCTTTTGTTTTTATGTATTTATGTACACAGATTTCATTCTGTTTCGTCTGTTAACGGTCTTGTCTACTTTTTTTAAAACGAATTTTACGAATTCCTTTTTTGCCCAAGGTAGCTTGTAGGCTACGGTTACTATGGAATAATAAATTGGGAAGGGGAAAGAATTGGGAATGATGCAATTAATTTTCGTCGGGGTCCATTTTTTCTGTTCACAACATAAAGTTCGGTGGGGCTACGAGATTTGAGAGTTCGATCTCTTCCAAAGTCTTGCCAAATGCTTCGATATCTTGAATCTCTTTGAAATTTTATCAGAGTACCAATCTGTAAATTAGACGCGCTTTATACTGAATTCGCACCCGCGAAAGATCTTCACTGTATGTATTATCCTATATTCATTCTTTATTTATTTCATTTTTGCATGTCAGGGTAACAATACAAAGTGGATGATTGTCACGGATGTGAGTTCAATTTATAAAAAGGCAAAGAGTTAAAAATTATCATGATAATCATTGATTATCATCATAACTATTTTAGTTAAGGAGAGATTTAATAGAGAATTTTTGAAGGCTTGACTTGAAAATTTAGAGACTAGTTCATTCGTTAGGCTATTCCAAACATCAATCATTCGCGATGCACAAGTATTGTGGGCGTTAGAGAGTGAGAACGGTAGAATTATCCTTAAAGAATGAGAAATTCTATGGCAGTAGTGAGTGGGCTGAACTATAAAAAGAGAAGAAAAGTTTAAATCAAAGTGACCATAGATACACTTATGAATAAAACAGAGGTCAGCTATATATGCAAGGAATAAAGAATTGAATTGAAAAGTTAAATTGGAAGTTTGTTCTGAAGTGCCTACATTGGTTTCAATTCTCAATTCCCGCTCTTTTTTGCACGTCTGACAATCCGCTGTAACAGATATTCAACAATAAACTACCATTAAATCAAAACGGATTCGTCGATTGATTATTAAATCCAAATTGAGATCAGCGCGACGTTGAGGGTATCTTAGCTAACGACTTCCACAACGAGAATAGGCTTTTTTGTTGTTGTAAAAAGTCTTCGAGGTTTATTCCAGAAGTTATTTTCTGTTCTAGACAGTGAATGCTCTAAAACTACACGGGTGGCTTGAAACCATGTTAATCCCTGCTCCTAGACTTTGATTTTTTTTAAAAAAAAACTCGGTTTTTGTCGAATATGCAAATTGTGACTATGAGTGATGTATTCAAAATGTCTCGTTTGAGGTGATGCAGCGACATTTCAACTGATTCTCCCACAAGATATAACTGGAGGATAACATGAGCTTCTACTGGATGTCTTTTGTCTGAAGTTGTTATTTTAACTCGAATATCATTCAATTTCCAATTTCCCTGGTGATTTATGCTGTATATTGCCTACGTTATCCACACTTGTTTAGCTGTTCACTCATGGCCTATCCATTGACAGGTTGAGCCTTTTTCTCCACTCCCCTTCAATATCCCCCCTCCTGGCCTATCCAAACCTCTCCTTTCTCTTTCTATGCCGCCCACCGCTCTTCTCTTTGTGAGTGTACCTGGAACGGCCCAGAAGAGCGCCTCGCTAAAAATAAACCTAATTACTCATTTTTACTGAGTTTAGCTTATTGTTGCGATGTTGGTACTCTCATTGAATCACTGCTTCATCACTATTTTTATTCAGGTAGATTAACTAACTGTATTCCATAATTTCTTGTTATACGTAGAATGTGCTAAATTGAAGGTGCTAAATCTTGAAAAAACTTTTCAAATGCTGAGAAAAAGAACATTTTTATTCACAATAGGAAAACTCTAATTTGTAAGAACTTACCATGAAAAGGGAAATCTGTAAATAAGATGTTCTAATTTACAGATAACCGAATGATCTTCATTTTATCATGAATCTCTTTAAAATTTTCTAAGCCGCAACTTGAAAAATCAAAAAAAATTATCATATTTGTTCTACTACGTTAAATTTTTTGTTGAGAAAATTGTGTTTGTTAAAAATTTTCTTACCATTGAAGTTCAAAAGGTTTCATTAACAAATATATCCCGGAACAAGGGTTCAACGCTGTCGTATAATATTGTCTTTTCCCACACACGTTGTATTATTTATTACGTTGTTTGAGTTATTATAAACTTGACTTTTGTTTTCTCGATAAAAATTTGCTTTTGTCGTAAATTCAATTGAATTTTTAACCAGAAGGAATTGAGTCACAATATACTTCGTAAAAACCGCTCTTAAATGGCTGGTATCTATTACGAATTAGCCGAGAAAATGAAGCAAAGAAAAGAGAAAGAAACAATTTTTTCGGTTGTTTTTCAATGTGAAATAATTGTTGTTTTTTTCATCGAGCTATTGAGTTTCCCGAAGTTGCTTTCTGAACTTTCTTTGCAGAAAGTAAAAAAAATCAACCACAAAAAAGAGATCTGACGCGACCGAGGTGAATTCCATAAAGGGCAATCCCAGTCTACCAGAGACCATGAAGAGACTTCTATATCTTTATTGCTTCATGACACGTCTGTGGGCGCTCAAGCTTCCAGCGGATATGTTCAAAAGGAATGACGCTATGTCAGTCAGATAGAAGTTCCATAGGAGGTTTCATTTCAGGCTTAAGTAATAAGCACAATTGAGCAAAGATAGCAACTGTCAGTAACTCGGTATTTCACAGTTTCAAATCTTTTGAGCGTGTTGAACGTTTATGCTAATCTTATAAACCGAATATGTTCTTTTATTTACATTCTGAAGTTTTCATGATGCCTTTTTAAGTTTGTGCGTATTAAGATGATCTACAAATGCTTTCCAGACCAATATAGTAAAATTTTCAAATGGTGAAATTCTGCAAAGAATGAAGTTGCAGATCACCCAGAGCAGCGGGAGTGCGACTTGAGAATGCAGAGGAGGGCAGTGAACCTCTTGTATCTTTCCTTTCCTTAAGTCAGTTATTTCCTTCAGAGGGGTGTTTTCGGGATTATAGTAATAGGATGAACATGTTTTGCCTAGAAAACCCTGGCATTTTTAATACATGATTAAGTCTTGCTCTAGTTGAGAAATAAATGTCAAAACGATGAATACTAGCAAAACAGCAACTCTTCCAAGTAGGTGAGGTGAGATGGAAGAGCTCGATTTCCTGACGATGGAAAAACTAGTAAAAATCGGATTTTGGCAATTTCAAAACATTTGTTTAAAAAATTTCCAATTCGAGCAATTGTGCAATCAGCTAGTTAGTGACATGCGCAAACGGGTCAGATTCAAAGAGAGAGAGCGAGAAAGAGAGAGTGAAGAGAGTGAAGGATACTCAGATAAACTCAAGAAATTTTTTTTTAAAAACGATGAAGAGAACATTAAGAAAGAAAGAATGAGAAAGAGAGAACGTTGAGTATGAGTCGGAGAAAAACCGGTGAGAGAAAAATAGAGAGGCATTTAGAGTTGAAAATTCTGCCTTTGATGTTCTCTAAGTGTATGTAACCTCTTGGTGGACTGATAGTTCCTCGGCCTGTACCCTCTCACCCTACCCACATCGTCTTTTCACTTTCCGTCACTGAACAAATCCGTTGTTGTATAGCAATCTTTTCTCAGGTGCCTTGGCCATCTTGTCTCCTTCGTATAAAAAAAAAGCTAATTTCGCTCCTCAACCTGTTTTCTTCAAACTTTTAAAAAATAATAACTTTTGAACATTTTATTGACTAATAGAATAATACAAAAACTCCAAACAACGTCATTTGAATTCTTCTCTCCGATTTTGTTAAAAAAAATACACTCCTTGGATTCTTCTTCTGGATCTAAGAACTGTAAACAACAGCTTTCACACATGCACTCATGTCAAGTGATTTCGCCTCGTAGCCACTCGAAAGATTCCAGGAAGTAAAGTTGGGGAAGACTGCGAAACTCTTAGAACTAGTGAATTACACCAATTACGTTTGGTCAACAAAAAAAAAATAGCACAGAATTTGGCAAATTACAATTATAGCTTCTTCATTTTTATAACAAGTTAATGAACAAGGCTCTATCTTAGAAAGGCTCTCGTTTTTTTCTGGCGGGAGATTCCTCGATTGCCGCAATTCGTTTATTGTCAAGTGTTCTATGTTCAATTAGTTATCTAGGCAACAAAAGAGAACAATATTTGCTTGGCTCGTTCTCAACTTAGAGTCATAAATGTATCAAAAGTTTAGGAAAATTTTCTTCGACTTGGCACGTTTCTCTCAATTAATTCATCCTGAATTAAACCTTTCTCTTTCATCCTGAAGCTGACAAAACTTTTAAAAAAATAGAAGAAGAAAAAAGAAATAAACCGCGGTTTGAAAAAATTTTTCCTTTGAATAATTTTTTAACTCGAACAACAATCTCATTCAACTAAGTTTGATCCATCATGATCGAATATGTGTTGCCATATCGTGGGCAGATCGTGGATGCCCTTGTGGTAGAACGACCGAAAGCGCTAGTCGGAGAAGTCGTGCAACCATGATTTTACCCCATCTTCGTCCTCAAATTTTTTTCTCTGTGAGTTAGTTCTGCATTAACCGGGTTAGGTGGTATTCAGAAGGTGCCATGTCGGACGATTACGGTGGATGAGGCATCAACCCCCATCCCAGCTCCAACAGCTTCTGAACCGTTTTTTTCACAATGTGCTGTGAAGTGTTGTCGATTAGGAATCGAATCTTGGCGCTCTCTTTACCCGGACCACCATAACTCGCTGGAGGACCCTGTCGAGTTGTGCACAGTAGACATCATCTGCCGCAACAATCCTGCCGTTGGGTAGCAGCTCTCAGTAGAAAACATCGCGTAAGTTCCACCAAACAAACCGCATCACCTTCCTCGGATGCAGTTCGGTTTTGGGAATCACTTCTGGCTGTTCGTTCTTGCTGAGACACTGCCGCTTGCACGTAAAGTTGCATTAGGTTACCAACTCCTCGTCTCCATTCAACAGTGTGTCGAGTCACTCGTCTCCTCTTTTGAAGGAGAGAATTTTTGAAGCAGTCGTGACTCGTCGGTTCATTTCAAGAGAGCTCAGGTCTTGTGGCAGCTATTGCCCGAGCTTGTGCACTTTACCGTGCTCGTGAAGCCCATTCAATGGTGTTGTGAAAGACAGCGAAGTGTTCTGAAATCTCATACCAAGTTCGTTTGGGATCGGCTTGGACAAAGGATCGAAGATCCTCAAGAGCTAGCTAGCGAGGCCGTCTCGGAGGGTTCAAGCTAGCTAGCGAGGCCGTCTCGGAGGGTTCAAGCTAGCTAGCGAGGCCGTCTCGGAGGGTTCAAGCTAGCTAGCGAGGCCGTCTCGGAGGGTTCATATCTTTCAGTTTGTAGTCGCCTTGCTTGAAACGACTGAACAGAGCCTAGCACTGTCGTTCACTGAGGCATCCCTGCCCGTATGCCTCACATCATTTTCGATAGGCTACGGCAGCGATCTCGCCCAGCTTAAATGATAAGAGAAGAGAGGCTTGAAGTATCAGTTTGTCGAGCTCGCACTGTTCAACCATTCGAGTCGAGCTCACACTGTTCAACCATTCGAGTCGAGCTCGCACTGATCAACCATTCGAGTCGAGCTCGCACTGATCAACCATTCGAGTCGAGCTCACACTGTTCAACCATTCGAGTCGAGCTCACACTGTTCAACCATTCGAGTCGAGCTCGCACTGATCAACCATTCGAGTCGAGCTCGCACTGATCAACCATTCGAGTCGAGCTCACACTGTTCAACCATTCGAGTCGAGCTCACACTGTTCAACCATTCGAGTCGAGCTCACACTGTTCAACCATTCGAGTCGAGCTCGCACTGATCAACCATTCGAGTCGAGCTCGCACTGATCAACCATTCGAGTCGAGCTCGCACTGTTCAACCATTCGAGAACGTAATCGGATGATATGACTTTTCAAAAAAAAATTGAAAGTGAGAACTTAATATATCTTTAATATTGTAAATTCTAGAAAAATCCTGGAAAAATAATTGAGTTATAAAAAACCTATGCCATTTTCTTGCGCACTCAATACTTCAGGTGATCAGATGGGTCGACAGCGCACTCTGATGCCGTCTAAGTCTTCATCTGAGCCTCTGCTCGGTATTTTTTCTGCTGTCACGGAATTCGCGACAAACGACGACTCAGACTACATGAATTTGGTAGCAGATCTTCCTCTTCCTCAGAATCAACTCTTGAGTGCCTCAGCTCCTTTCATCGTGGAGAAACTACAAACTCCCCATCGGATGGTTTAGTTTTTTATTCATTAAACTTAAATTTAGCCGACCAGTCGAGAATACTGTGTATGTTGTTCCATGAGTCTAAATTTAGCCGACCAGTCGAGAATACTGTGTATGTTGTTCCATGACTCAGACTACATGAATATCACAAAAAATTTTATATCCTTTAATATCACAAAAATTATAAAAAACAAAAAATATCACAAAAAACACCTTTAATATCACAAAAATTTGAAGTAAACCGGACGGTGTCCATTCAGGATAACTTCCTGACGTTTCCACCATTGGAGGAGACGATTCTCCCTTTCGCCCCATCAGCATCTCCATCTACGCCTGTCACTTCTCCTGCTCGAAACACGTCTTCTTCACCCTCTCCAACGTCCTCTAGTACATCTTCTCCTTCTACGTCCACAACGATAACTACAAAAGCGAACTTCACAAAAGCTACTCTGGCGGTTAGAGACTACAAACTTAGTTTGCGGTGCTGTTATAATGATATTTTTCTTTCAGGAAAACATTACAAAACTGAGCCCCGATGAGAAGCCTGGAAGTTCTAACGCGAGGACGATGATTTCTTCTGCTTCAGACAAAGTCATAATTTACACCTTTTCCGTCGATTAGTGGCTGTTGATGTAATCTATGGAATTATCAATTGTTTGGTATTTCAGATCAAGGGCACGACTTCATTCGAAGACATCACAAAAGACAAAGAAGGGAAGAAGCCAGCCAAAACTATCGCTGAGAAACACCGAGAATCTACGGAAAAAGTGGAAGATTTATTGCTCGAGCCTCAGTATTTAGTGACGATCGCCATTCCAGCGGATTCTGAAGAAGACTCTTCCACCACTGCACTCACTACAAAACCCATTTCCACAACTTCGACTATTCCATCAAGCACAACATTGAAGAAAGCGTCCCTAAAATTTTCCATCCCTCAAAGGAATACCCATTACACTACGACTTCTCACCCTACAACTACTTTCCATGAGTTGCCTGTCACAAACTTCGTATCTCTTGCTGACAACAAAGAGACTCAGACAAATCCTGTCACTCATTCTCCAGAAACGGAATCATTTTTCTCAGAAGAAGACGAAGATGATGTTGATAACCATGGCGATAATGCCGATGATGATGGAGAAGAAAAAGAAATTACAATTACCCATTCAACTAATATTGGGAAAAAAGAACCCTTTTCTTTCATTCTGAACGCTGAAGAAAATACTTCAGTTTCAGTCACTCCCTTTCTAAAGATGTCTTCGGATGACTTTAAGTTGCAAAACTTTTTGAAAGCTCTAGAGACTGTGGATCGCATTCATTTGGTGAGTAATGATGCTACTTCTCGAAAAAGACTGAAGACTCACAAAAGAGTACATCAACACGACAATGCTGTGTCCATTCGGGGCCTGAGTTTGCAGAGAAAGTCTATGGACGACAGACTCAAAAAGCGACACATCGTCATGAATTATGTGCAGCCGACTCGCCGGCGGCGGTTCGAGAACACGCGTAGACATAGAGTATCTCAAACGACTTCTTTAAGAAACTCAAAACCTCGTCAGGTTCATCCCGTAGTTGAAAAGACCCGAACGCCTGCAGACAAACGAGAATTCCACGTAACAGACTCGGAAAAGAATAAACGTAAAAGACAGGGTTTTGATTCTCAAAACTTGCCTGAAAAGTTCCATACCTTGCGAATGCGTCGATTCAAGAGAGATGTTGAAGAAGGAAAGCATAAGGATCAACCGAATCATTCGCAGTCACCATTGGAAACTGACAGTCGAAGCAGAACCTGGAATTCCCTTTTAATGTCCAAAGAGGAGTTTTTAGCGTCATTAAGAAACATTGGAGACCACATCCCTATACCTCACGAGATTTCCGAATACTTGAAAGAGGTCCCAGCTGAGATAGAACTGGCAGAGACAGAAGAATTGATCGACTCACCCGTAGAGATAGTACCCATGTCTGACAAGGGGAAGACGGTGTTCACTGTTAATGAGTATTTAACTCGCCTCTTCGCGTCTCCTCCTGTCAGACCAAGTAAGCCCGCGCAAGCATTTGCATCCAAGTCATTCACATCTCAGAAGCAAACAGATCCTCGTCCTTCATTCATAAGAAGTTCTGGTATCGAATCAGAGGAAGATTCTCTTTCTCTGTCGCCGAGAAACGACAGTTCATCCAAACCAGAAATTGTGTTGGAGAATAAGAAACAAGTTGAAGTCGGTGTCATTTCGGAGGAAGATCATTCATCAGCAGCCCTGGAAGAAGCCGCCGCAATAGAACCTCTTCCACCTCAACTCTCTCCATTCACCTCTCTGCCAGCAGCTACTCGTCCATTCACTTTTCTCTCACCTATGATAGACAATCTCACTAAAGCAAAAAACTCTGGTAAAGAAATTACCTTTAAGGTTAGTGAAGAAAATTTACCGTCAGACAGGAGAGAAAGTATTTCCAGGAAATCTTCGTCAACTTCAAAACCAGAGCAGAGTTTTACAGTTGAGGGAGGAAAGATCGCAGAATCAAATGTCAATCTTGAATTAATCCCAACATCAAAGCAGCTGATAACAGAAGACATGATAATAGAAGCTTCCATCACTGATTTCTCAAACCTGGAAGAAGAGAGCTCAGCAAGTTCTGATTCGATTCAAGCCAGAAACTTCTTCTTACTATCAGAGAAGCCGGAAAAGGCTCAAGTGAAACAAGTTAGAGTTCAAAGTACGCATCTCGACGCTGAAACGAATAGTGTAGGTAAATCACGCTCGTGGGGCTTGCAATCTTCCATCGGAAAATCTCTGCCTTCAAAAAGCCAGGCCTTATTCCCCAAGCCATCGAAACCGCTGACAACTGTCCGGGTAGCAATGAATAATTTTTCGAAGAATCGTTCTGTGCTTCAAAAGAACAAATATATTTCTGATATACCATCTGCCTTCAATCCACTCCCTGGAAGAACTACTATAAGGCACGTTCTTCCTACAAGTACTTACACGCTTCATCGTCCAAAAAATTTACCACCTACTCTAGGCATTTCTAGAGTGCTGAAAGTGACCCCTGGAACAAGTTTGCCAGCTAAATCCATGTCCCTCTTTCGAAAAAAAGTGCCGCACAGATTCAACTCTGTTCGTCAACTATTTCATCCTCAGTCAAAGGATCAGGTTTTCACTCATATGAGGCCTGTAACCCGGCAATCGAATGGACGAGGGCAGCTCAGAAATCGAATTTTAGTAGTTCCACCAAAATTTCTAGTTCTTCCCATTCACATGAAAGTGCCTAAAGATGTTCCTCAACGGATGTTTTTGAATGAACCGAATCGAAGAGTCACGGAGAGAAAATTTAGAGGGAAACCAAAACAAGAGAAGAATTTGCTGAGACTGCGAGTAATTGAGAACGACCTAAGTATGACTCATCCAAAGGGTTTTTTCGTCGGTCCATTTCTTCCCGAGCACAACAGGAGAACAAAAAGAACCGTCGGTGTTGAGCATAGTCAATTGAATCTCGGAGAGAAAACTAAAATTGACTTTGATCGCAATCGATTAGATGCAGCTAAGAATGAAGTGGAGACTTTTCCAACTAAATATGCCATTTCCGAGAAAGAAGTCCCTTTTCCTGAGCACAAGTCTTCTTCGTCCATTTCATCGAATTTATTACTGGAAAATACACAGAAGAGTAAAGCAGCCGGAGTTGGTATGTTTAACACCGACGAGGAGCATGATAATGAAGCGAGAGTAGTGCAGTCGAGAACTGATCCGGCGACAGCGACGGAGCTCGTCCAACTTCTCTTCAACAAGTCAGTTTCTCCTTCTTATTCTTCTCTGCGTTTTCCGTGTCTTGAAACTTCTGACTGCAGATTGGAAGAGATGCGCCAGTCATCAGTGCCTACTTCAAACTCCATCCCAAGAAACCCTGGCCACATTGCTCCAAGCAACCTCAACACAAATACTTTGATTCAACCAAGCCAAACGAGAATACCAAATCAGCATCTCGTAACGCTCTATCCTGATTTCCGTCCTATTCAGGTGCACTTTTCAGTACGAATCTGTTGAAGAGTATCTTTCCCGTCGTACAGAATGAGCCTCCACTGAGAAAGTATATAACCGATTTATTAGAGGTAGCGGAAAAATCCATTTACTTCCCAAAAACTTGCTCCATTACTTTCCGAAGAAGAAACTTTGAGTTCACAAGACAAATTTTCAATAAAAAATTTTTTTAAAACAATTTTTCAAAAATCTATCAACAAGCATCTAAAAAATTATTGGGTATACATACATATCTTTTTCTTGAAGAGATTTCTATCAATATTTGTTTCAACCGCAAAACTTGCGTCTTTTCCCAATCATATGTTTGACTAAACTTAAAAGGTAAGTTATTTATACCCCGTTTAGGGGCCAAAAAATTCTAAATTCAAAAAACTTGGACGAGAAGATTTGTTTTTTAGGTGTCAACGACTGGCCGGCCTTCTTTAGGATTCGCTCCCACTCAACGACTACCGGGAGTAGGAGCCATCAGAGAAGAGTTTAAGAGAAGAGAGACTTCACAACCGCTCTTGATCCCCTATCAAGAAAAGGTCTTCAATGAGCAAGAAAGTTCTAGACAGCCAAATAGACAAAGACCCAGACAAGTTCGTTCCAAAAAGTCTCCTCCATCACTTCCGGTGAGTTTTGTGATGATTGTATCATAACCCTTAATGAACAAGCCATTTTTGTATCCAAAAAACCCTTCTTTCTTCTAGGTATTTGTTGAATCCACTGCAAAAGACGAGACGCCTGTTTTGAACACTCAGCAGATGAACAATCGATACACTGTCAAACTCAAGCCTAAAACATATCAAGGTGATTGTCAACGCGAACATGTTTCACAACTTCATGTTTCTCGGATATATGTTCGTGGCTGTTTGCGGCTGCCGCCCTAGAATATTGCGAAAAACATTTACTTTAGAGAAATGGTTTTAAAACTGATCTCGCTCAATTTAAGTTTTTTTTCTCGGTTATTCAAAAGTTTCCCGCAGATCGTCTGATAGAAAACATTAAAAAGAGAAGATTCGGACAGTTAGGGAAAAATGTTGTGCGAGCGAAACAGTGATATTGTGACTAATTTTTTAAAATCTTGTCGTGTTCCTAAGAACGAAGGCCTTTTTATCGTGATTTTAACCTGAGTCTAAACCCAAAAAAATTTTTTTTAAATGACGGAACATTGGTTAATACGAATCAGTCATTAAATCGGTTTGAGCTGTTCCAGTAAAGTTTATCTGTGCCATGCACTCGTTAGCCCTCATGTCTGCTTAGATGTTTTTATTATTTATTATTATTTACAATAGCAGTTTGAATCGATCAAAGACCGTACCAGTTTTACCATTTTTGAGAAATCGGTTTGCACGTACCATTCAACTTTTTAATTAGATTTGTTTATGTCCAGTAAACAGTTTACTAAGAATATATTGCATTTTTCTTGAATCTAAAGTTTGCAAGGAAAATGATTTTTTGCGTGTTTGTGCATACGGCCCCGCCTCTAAACATACGCCCCGCCCCTAAACTAGTTCAAAGAATGTTTATCTTCTTTAAACAGTCCAGAAAAGATATTAAAAGTTTCAATCACGTGTAATAAACAAAAAGTGAGCGAAGAATAAAACTTTGAAGTTTTTGAATGAATTTTTTTTATCAGAAAAAGTTTTCCTATTTTCCTAAATTTTCCTATCGACTTAATCTACTCTATGTAGCTGTCGATGATATTCATCATGCCTCATGAAAATTCGAAAAAGTTTCAACTTGACAAGTAAATCAAAACTGAGCGTGACCATTATTTACAGCTTCGCAGAGTTTGCTATACAATTACTCCTGTGACATCTCAGAAACTCCTTCTCACGTCGATGTCTCGGCTCCTTCTCACTTCGATGTCTCGGCGCAACTCGACAGCTCCGCGGTGAAAACCTTAAAATCATCTACTACGTTCTCTAATTTGTTGACTCTCTCGGAAGGCGAACTCATCGCTAGACTGGCTGCTTTTTCTACTCGTCCTCATCTGGTCTCAAGCACTTCCTCCCCGGTTTGATCCTCATTTGTTATAGAGTTTCTTGAGAAATCACCTTTCCCTGCGTCCCTAATTCATACTGAGGTGTCTATTGCTGCCAAGGCTCCCGCTTACCTTTAGCCTAATTATGACAATACCCATTATACGGTTAAGTTTACAATGTTAATGTCTTCTCCGCTTCTTGTGGTTCTGCTAAAGTGAGGATTGAGGCTGCGAGTAAATCGGCCGTTCCACCTCCCCCGCCCACTGATGAAGAATATATCGATGCTGCCGAAGAGGACAATCAAAGAGAAGAAGAATTGATCAAACGCATTGAAATGCAGGTTAACGCGCCATCGGCATATTCTTATCAGACAACACCTTTTCAAGTCTTCGTTCCAAACTTACTGAGGACTTTTTCAGAGTATTGTTTTGTTAGAATGAAATACAATGCTCAGAAACAAGAATTGGAAAAAGTCCGAGCCCTGCGTCTCTACCGACGCCAGCAGCGCGGGCCCAACCTGGAAGATCTGATTAACCAAGCCGCATTCGCTGTGCCTGCTGCAACCAAGAAACCAGCACCCCAGGTTGAGTGACTCCAGCTCGGCTGTCCCCATGGATTCTGTCATTTAAGTCTCTTTCCAGCGCGTTCAGCCGGCATTCTCTGAAACTTCACCAACATCGACAGCTGAACATAATCCTCCCACTAATTCACCTCAACCAGAAAATTTTGTTAGTTCCGAGTTCTGTTGAGTCATATAATTAACTGATCTCATAGAAGTCATAGAGTCATAGAATTAACTGATCTTTTCACATGAAGGAACAAAATTAATTAAATAAAAACTGGAGGCTGTTTTGAATCTTCGCCAGTAAGTCCTTCGAACGCATTTACCACACGCGGTATTCACTCACAATTATCTTCACTTGTATCTCCGGCCAAAATACATATGCCAGAAGCTCACTTTTCACAGAAGGCCCAATCAGAAATCGTCGATGAAATCGCAGATAGTTTTCTTCCAAGTCTCATCGGAAGTTCAATCACTCAAGAAACGTCTAAGAAAACTATAAGAGAAGTTGTCTCTGAATTCAAAGAGGTTTGGTCGTAAAATTTTTTTTTGATAAACTGTTTTCGATCTTAATATAACTTTTTATTATTTTATTAGTTTTAAAACTATTTGAAAATTGCAGAAACAAAGCCCTGAGACGAATTTTCAAGAAAATGCACCGCAGAACCAAGGTGAGTTTCAAGCTAACGCAGCCCAAGTTGTTCATATTTCACTTTTGATGCGACATTATTACACCGATTTAAAAGAATACTTCTCTCTCTTTTCAAAAATTCGATAAATTTCTATATTCTCATCTTTCTTAAGTTTATTTACTTTTTGTGAATAGCAACAATAAACACAGCAGGTGAATAGCAACAATAAACACAATTATTAGTAGATGAATATGATTTTAAAATGAGTCAACTTTCTCTGGTTGGTTCAGTTGAAGAAGCAGCTTTAAACAAAAGCAGCATGCAAAGCTTCCTAGGTCTTGGAAGAGAACTCAACAATGAGAAGGAACAGGCATCTGACGTGAATAAGCAGCTTCCTCCTAGAGAAGATGGCCTCCTTTCCCTATTGACCACTGATCAGCAGAGCTACTTCATATTGCCCAACGGAAAAGTGAGTTTAGTTCTAAGAATAAGACTTGAATTAAAAAATTGAAATGAGTAAAAATCATACAATTTCTACACGTTCTGAAGATGAAAATAACTTAACTATATGTTGACAAACTGAACATGTCGCATGAGAAACAGGGTCAAAGCGAGTGCGCCCTGTAAAAACTGGAAACAGAACACTGCTCATTTTCAGTTAATTTGTAATCGAAACGAAAATTAAAATAAGTCTAATATCTGTCTCAAATGCAAAAGCTGAATTCACAGAAAATACGTGTTCAAAAACTTTTTTGAGCTGTCAATTATTGGTTATGTAAATTGGCTTAAAGTCTTCAAAAAAAGGAGGTGTTTTTTCTCTGAAACAACGGAAAACTTTAGATGTTGCCGGTGGAAGAAGAGAGAGAAAAAGACCAAAAAGGTCGAGAAAAGGGCAACGAAGTTCTCTTCTCCCTCTCATCTGCTCTCTCCTCCCCCCACAGATCCAGAATCCATCGAACCACGCAGAAATCACCAGTCAACAAGCGGAGAACAAAGCTCGCCCCTCGCAAGTTTGCACACTAGAAAGACTAATCAGAAACGAGCACAATTTGAATTGCGATGATTGTTGCAGTCACTTCAAGACCACAACAGAACGACCGATCAGCACTTCTACACCGTCCAGTGAATGGAAAATGACCACGAAGAATATTCATCTGATTCCTTCAGTTCTAAAGTGCGTAAACACATAACTTCCAAAAAATAATTCAATCAGACGACAATATTTTTTGTGATCAATGAGTTTATAAGGAACTGATAAGGTTCAGGCCGCTCACAACTCAAACTCCAGTCTCTTTTTTACCGCACACGAAGAACAGAAATTTCGTTCACGAGGGAGAAATCGCCCCATTGAAGCCGGTCAGTGCGATACTGAATAAAAAATTTTGAAAGTGAAAATAATGGAGATTTCATTAAGCACCTGTCAGCAAGTATTCAACCGCAGACGCACCGCTTTGAGGAAAAACACCTCTCCTCGCCCATTCCTCGATTACACATCAAATCGTAAGGGCTGACTGAAAAGTTGAATTTAAGTCCTTGTATATTCAAAAGTAAAAAAGAAAGAGCACACAACTAACTCCTTTTGTTCTAAAAGATTAATGATAACTTTGTAGGAGTGTGAAAGGATCCGATCCTCTTTTGCCGACTTCGCAGTTGGCGGGTTCAGAGCTCATACATTCTCGCAGGCAAAGTACTGGGAAAACCGGTGGGAAGTCAGTTTTCAAACCCTTTTCTAGTAATCAGGTTTTTTTTACGCTGATTATTTATAAGATTATGAATTTTGTTAATAGATTTTAAACTTCCAGGATTTCTAGAACAATGAAGTATGAAACACCGCCTATTGACTTCAGGTTTGAACGCACAGAAACCTCGCACAGGAACAGTTTTGGCAGAAACAAAGAAGAGGAAGAGCATCATCAAGAGGAGTTGCACATGCTACCTTCCCTCCGAGACTTGCGGACGCAACCAATCGTACTTTTTTCAAAAGTTTATGGAACGAAGAAAAATTTGAAAACAGTTCAATGTTTTCAATTCAATTTCAAACAGTAAATCTTTATATGTTAATGGTATCCAAAAAACTTTTTAGTTTTGAATAATGTAAGAGCTTAGAACAGTTTGTGAAAGGCTCTGGTCTCCCACTTTTGTTCAATAGTCCTGAAAACAAATTTATCACAACTTTCATTTTTAAGATTGAGCCGGCGGCGTTTTTAAGATTGAGCCGGCGGCGTTTTTAAGATTGAGCCGGCGGCGTTCTTCCTCTCACAAAAAATTTACGAAAGAGACTCATCCTTTAAAAAGGCCAAAGAAGACTTTCCGCTAGATCTCGCAGAAGCTAAAAGGATATTAGAAGAAGTTAGCTGCCTCTCTCCCTCTTCTTTTATATTTATATATATATATATATTTTATCTGCATCCGAAAATGCTCATTGATGATCATACATAAATTATAATGCGAACAAACAAAATGCAATTCAATTATCAACTTTACGCTCACCAGAGCAAACAAACAAAAACACAAAAGAGGCAGTGAAAATGAATCTTCTTATCTTTTTGTGGTTTTTGTTGTTTGAATTAATCTTCATGTGCTGAAAGAATGCTTGGTTAGCCGGTTTCGGAAGGTTTTCAGTAATTTTTGTTAAATTTAAAGTGATCGATAAATTGGGCGAAATACCTTGACAGTCGTAATGAGAAGGACTGATACCTTGCCATAATACGTGTACTATCAATTATAATCCCACTGAGATTAGTTCTTGTGCATCGCGCAAAATTGAACACTCTTTATCTTTCGATTATGGATCTGCCATGCATTATAATCCATCCCTTAATAAAGTCGGATATATATCTTCGTTCTGGGAGATGAATAAGACCTAGATTAGAAAACCTAGTTTTGTAGAATGGGAGTGCATTAGAAGAATCTTGATTGGGATAGCAACGATAATAGTAAACAACAAGAGTGAAAGTTCTCTGAACGCTTTCAACTGCCTTAATATCTTTCATTTAGTGAGGATTCTATAGTGTAGAAACGTAATCGAGGTGAGGCAAAACGTAGATCTTGAAGCGTTTAACCGTTATACTTGCATCATCAACCGAAACCGCCCGTAGTACAGAGAACATGACCTTCCTAGCTTTGGCAACCATATCTATTACTGTCACGTGTCTACGTAAACACGGAACCAGCTGTATACCAAGATCACGAACTTCATCGACTTTAGTAACTGATACTGCGTTCACGGAATACGTGTACAACAATTTAGGAGAACCATTGTGCATATGCATTGACTTGGCTGGAGAATGAGTCAATTGATTAGAGCTTCACCAATTCTGGACACTGTCTAGAGCGAGTTGTAGCTCTTTTTTTCTATCATCGCTTATGATATGAAACATACATATTTATATCATCAACATATGATTGGTACTTTACATCAAGATAAGGAAGGAGAACTTGAGTTATGTCGGCAATGTCCACAGTGTCTCATTATAAATTGGTCAATGATTATCGTAAATAATTTTTCGTAAAGTAGTCCGAATGACCTGAAGTTATCAGGGTTTGCCTATCTCAGGATGAGGTTCTCAGGGTTTGCCTATCTCAGGATGAGGAACAAATTGTTGAATTTTCAGAAAATTAGCATAAAATTGAATAATTCTCTCAACTTCGGAGTGATTTTGGAGATACACGTTGGTGTATGCGACATAAAATGTGCATTATATTATGTACGTGTGTGGCTCAGTGGGTAAGAGCATCGCCCGGAAAGCGAAGATCGTGGGTTCGGTTCCCGTCACACCACACGATTTTTGCAAAAGTTTCTGCGAACAATCCGCTCCTCTGCTCTTTATAAAAATCCGTTGCTTGAGATCAATGAGGAGTAGAGTATACTCTTATTTACCACGTAATTTTTTTCAATGCAGAAAGAAGCCTAAAGTATCCTTTTTCACATAAGTAATCCTTTTTGAATCAATTTTGTATCTTTTCGTTAAGTTTTTTTTTTTAGAAAACAGGGGTTCCGGGCAGTTTTTAGAAGAATTTGTGCTGATGTGAATATGCAAAACTAAATTAAACAAACGATTTTATCGAATAAATTTCAGAAATAATCTTTTCATGATTTGTGATATAAAGCCACGGCCATTCCATCGTTACACAACATGACCCCCATTGGAGGATATGCATTTGTGCATTCGGTCTTCATGAGAGCGAAAGACTAAGGGAAGCATTGTGAGGGGAAGGGTATTGCATTCTTGCTCGATTCGCTGTTCGAGGTTATGAACGTCAGTTATGGGTTCCGAGTACACCCTGACTTCGAGGTGATGAACGTCAGTTATGGGTTCCGAGTACACCCTGGCTTCGATGTGATGAACGTCAGTTATGGGTTCCGAGTACACCCTGGCTTCGAGGTGATGAACGTCAGTTATGGGTTCCGAGTACACCCTGGCTTCGAGGTGATGAACGTCAGTTATGGGTTGCGAGTACATCCTGGCTCCGAGGTGATGAACGTCAGTTATGGGTTCCGAGTACACCCTGGCTTCGAGGTGATGAACGTCAGTTATGGGTTCCGAGTACACCCTGGCTTCGAGGTGATGAACGTCAGTTATGGGTTCCGAGTACACCTTGGCTTCGAGGTGATGAACGTCAGTTATGGGTTCCGACTACATCCTGGCTTCGAGGTGATAAACGTCAGTTATGGGTTCCGAGTACACCCTGGCTTCGAGGTAACTCTTCGGTTGGGGGTGAATTCCTTTCATGGATCAAGCGCCATCAAACAGCGAATAAGGCATAACAAGAGTTCAGATCGATAAACATAAACACTGTTTCTGCTGTCTTTTCGGGAGAGTAAACGACTATTCAGCAGAAGTTAAGATGTTGCAATGCCAATCAATTTTTCATAAATTTGAATACCGATCAAACGGAGACTGCCTATCCTGTTTTGCATATTCACATCAGTACAAATTCTTCTGAAAAAGTGCCCGAAACGCCTGTTTTCAAATGCTTAAAACTTAACGGAAATATATGAAATTGATTCAAAAGGGTTATTTATGAAAAGAAGTATACTTCAGGCTTCTTTCTGCATTTAAAAATAACGAAGAGTTTGTGCTGAGTTGAACGGATTGGATGAAGAATCCAGTAGACGATACACTTTTAATCTGTGTCTTGCGTTGTAATGTATAATAGTAGAAGAAAAAGACGGATCGGACGTTTCCCTTTATCAAAACATCATCAGCGAATCTTCGTCACCTTAAGACAATATGGATAGCACAGTCTAAGAAATACACCAATATATTGGTGAAATAATTTGTTTTGATGTCATAACAACGTTCTTCTACATAGCAACGCATCTGAAAAATAACGTATATTTCCAAAATCACTCCAAAGTTGAGAAAATATTACAATTTTTGCTTTTTTTTCTGAAAATGTCCATACTTGTTTCCTATTCTGAATTAGACAAACCCTGGGAAATTGAAGTCATTCGGGGACTACTCTACGAAAGGTTTTTTAAACGATAATCATTGACCAATTTATAATGGGACACCCTAAACATAGTAAACAAAAGCGGTCCAATAACTGAGCCTTGATGTACTCCCGAAGTGATTTGCAGCGGTTTCGATTATGTTTTACCAGTACGTATACGTACAAAGAAATAGCGGTCGTTTAAAAATGAATTTAACCAGGATAGTAGAGGATCAGTTTTTTCTATAATATTCACACTTTGCCATAAGCTTCGGAAGACTAATTGTATCAAATGCGCGTGAAAAATCGAAGTACATTTATGACATCAATAGCTTCGTCATTTGAGAGGGAATTAGTACAATCATCTTCACAAATCAGAATATTCGTTACTACTGATGCATCCTTTATAAATTCATGCTCAATCGGCGGAATGAATTTGTTCATTTAAAAATGATCCAAAAGGATGTTTCGGACTAGACGTTCTGCAACAGGTTTCAGAAGAGGAAGATGAAAAGATATTGGTCTATAAGAAGACGACAAGTTAGAGTATTTACCTGGTTTAGGTATTGGAGAAGTGAAAGAATCTTTTCACAACTCTTCTCTATCTTTCTCATACACAACTAGATGACGCATTCTTGATTGAGGCTTCCGAAATTCCGGACGAGGAAGTTCTCCTGGAGGATGCTCTAAACTAAAACGCCCTTATGGAGATCCCCGAAGAGTTCCTCTGAGTTCTTCGTTCCGCAGGCGGCACAAAACAGATCACCTTGAGCGCAATTAGCATCGGGGATAGATTCGTGGGGATAGATTCGAACGCAGTCGGCGCTAACTCCAATGAACTAACTCATTTTGTCTTGGATGAGGACCTTACACTATCGATCTCTTTTTACATTGCAGCAGTATTGTATAGAGCCTTCATCGTTTTTTCATGTTTCGTTCCGCCGTTTTAAATCCTCCGCTAATGGGTATATGATTTGTCAATTTTGGTTTGGTTCACTTTTTTGACATCCATTCTATATAAAATTACGTCTGTGCTCATCAACCTTACAAGCTGCTGGTCGATAACATCTATTTGCGAATTCGCCTCAAGTTTGAAAAAAACCGCTTTAGTAAAGACAGTCGAACTTGAAAAATGGTGAATTTGAAATGATTAAGGAAATGTTTTTTGGTGTTTTCTTATGGCGAGAGCATCCAAATCAAGCGCAGCTTTGCCAACCAATCATTTTAGCAGAGCCGCTGTTGGTGTTTCTTCGAAATAACCTTTTTAAAAATAAGAATTTCAGGTCAAAACATGCTGTGATGTTGTTATTCACGAATATATGTATTATATATTATACATATGCATAGTTCTATCGTTCTGTCTTTCTAGGGTTTAAGCTTTTTTTGCTCGCGAGGGATTCATGATGGTATCGCTTATTGGTTGAGATAAATAAAAGAGAAAGAAGAAAGCGCCTTCTCTATTTCACGAATAGTTTCCTTTTTTCATTTAATTCTTCACGAATAGAAAGAAGGTCTTATTGTTTATGAAGTACTTTCAATTGCACACACGAAAACAAAAAAGGAAGTAATTTATTCTTTATCTGTGCAAGGCTACGATGTTCGCATGCATTATTGATTAGCAGAGACTGATGATAGGTATTATCATATCTTACTCTTCTTTCTTCCCGTTCTCTCTCTTATTTCGCTCTCAATCTGGTCCCAGTCCTTCTGTGTCAACTGGTGCATGTGACTTCCCATGCTTGAGCCGTGATTGAAGTGTTGCTGACCACCGTCCACGTCGATTATCTATAAAATAAGTTGGAAAAGTTCCTATGACAATGTTTTACTTGATTATCTAATATTTGTAAAGAAACTGTATGATATCGCTCATCCGACTTCTAGAAACAATGATGTGATTAGAACTCTTCCAAAAAAATTTCTTTGTAACTGAATATGAAGAATACAAAGTATGCAGGAAAATTGAGAATGAAAGCTATCAATCGTGATTAATCAGAGAGAACTATAAGAACACAATCATGATAAGTCAGAGATAATGTTGAGCATTGATTGGCTACCGCTCCGTTGACGAAGTTGCCGTAATCCGAACAAATGAAAGCAGCCATATTAGCTATTTCTTCTGGAGCCCCGCATCTGAAATCAGCGAAAATTTAGTCTGAAACAAAAACTTAATCGGCGCACAAGTCACATTTATAATAGTAATTTTATTACAAGACCCAGCTATGGAAAAAGTATCTTTGAAAACTTATAACAATAGATTTTTCATTACTGATAATTTTGAAAAGGGTTCAGAACTAATCACTACGATTGAATAGAGTGTTATCTATGCTTTTAAGAATAAGGTTCAAAACTAAAGCAAGGTTTTCAGAACTGCTTTTATATTTGGAAATTTTGTTCAGAAAAAGAGTAGAGACTATAACTTATCAGCATACTTTATTGCTGTTAGTCATCTGCTCCAGTTCCCATGTCACAGTAACATTTACTGAAAACCCATAGATTCGTGACGGAATTGATGTGTTTTTTTGCGGTGTTGGAAAACTTTTATTCACATGTATTTAACGATTCTCAACTCATCTTTTGTATATATTTCATAAAGGTATGTTTTATCGTACTAAAATTAGTAAACATGCTTACAAACCTTCCAATGGGAACTGTACTACCAGCGAGTGCGACTGTTTCTTCGAAGGAATGTGTAGAGAGACGACCAAAAGCACCCTAAAGACAAGCCTCGTGTTTTAACGTGGTAAATGCAACAAAATATCCGAGTAACCTTCGTAGGGACTGGTCCTGGAGCGATAACATTTAGTCTGATACCGTACTTTGCCCACTCGGTGGCAAGAGATTTGGTCATTGTTTCAACGCCTGACTTCGACACTGCAGATGGAACAACGAACGGACCACCAGCTCTGAAATCCAAAATCGAGTTAGTATATTTCTCAAGTTTGGTGCACTTCTCGTAAACAAGGGTGTTTTTTTTTATTGTCATTGCAAATCTAAAAGAAGTAATCCTGAACTCTTGATTGAACTTGAAATTTCATGGACTTTTTAATAACAATTACATATGAACAAAAAATTAATATCTCGCCTAGCGTACGGCGTCGTTATGGAGAGAACATTGCACCCAGCACCGTTCCGGATGGCCCGTGTAGCTATTTCTCGCGTCACTCGAATAGTTCCCAGCAGAACTTCAATTTATTCATGGTTCTAGTAATGTAGGTAGAGAAAGAGATGAGGAAAGTCATGAAATGCCTGAGCAAGAGAGATTATGGAGCTTTTATTCTCACAACTGCACCTACCGATATCCACAACAGTTGCTATCGCATTCTCGCTAAGTCTCTCTGTGGCCATGATGAAGTTTCCTGCCGCATTGTTGACTAGAACGTTCGGTGCCTGACCAAATCTGAACCTTTCAGTCTTGCACCAGCCTATTTACGCCGGTAATTTTCATTCACTAGTCTCCGAATTGTGTAAATAGAAGAAATATTGAACGAAGAAAAAAATTGATTGTTCAAGATTTTGTTTGAGCTTTTACTTCAGCTCGGAACTTATAAACTTAAAAACTATTAATATAACCTTCTTACTGATTTTGACTTCAATTTCTTGTCTCGTAATATGTAAGGGACTTTTGAACTGTACATATGCACTTTGCTTCAATTTCATCGACAGCCTTCGCTACTTGAGTGCGGTCTTTGACATCCATTTGGAAGGCTGCGACGTTTCCTCCGGTCGACGCACGGATCTCTGCAGCCGTCGTCTCGAGAACATCAAGACGTCTGGGAAAATTGTACGTTTTGCCATTCAAAATTCGGGAATTAGTTTTGTAACAAATTGTTATTCGTCAATGGTAACCTCGCAGCAATAGCAACCTTGGCACCGAGTTGCGCGAAGATAGTTGCGATTGCCTTACCAATACCAGTCCCTCCTCCGGTTACTAATGCGACCTGAAAGTTTTGAGATTTTCATGGTTCAAAAACTATCAATGGTTAATGGTTGATATGAGCTGATGCCTCGAACTATTTGTAGTATTCTATTGTGAGATGTTTATGAGATTCCCAACAAACAAAAAACTCTGTAAAAACACAGTTCTCTTTTTTGAAACTATAAATTAGAAATGACCCATTCAATCACCGCATCCCTTTTTTCATTTCGAAAACATGGTCCCTTTCAGGCGGTTGGAAGCAAGCGAAATCTAAGAGAACGAAAAAAATTATAGATGAGAGAGAAAGAGAGTGACCAACAACAAAAGAAAGAGAGTGACCAACAACAAAAGAAATGACACAGCAGAGTATGAGAAAAAGAGAAAGAAAAAAGAAAAGGAAAGTTACAGATTACTCAGAGGAGAAAAGAGATTTGTTATTTATTCATAAAATAATGCGATCAAAGAGCATTCCATTCGAATGCTTTTGGTGAGAAAAGGGCAAAATATTGAGCAATTGTAAATTTGTTGAACTGAAACCTATAAATGAAGAAATAACTTTGTTGGACATGGACCCTGCGACAAGAGCCGGTGTTCTGAGGGTGGGATAGAACTTGTCTGGAGACTCGCAAGCCATTTCCTATAAAATCATCATTTGATAAATGTGTTTGAAAGGTGAGAGAAGAATCAGCAAGGAGCTTTTATCTCAGGCACGAAAGGAATACTCGTGGCTTCAAAACAACTTTGTAACTGTTTTATTATTTATTTGTTAATTTATGAAACAGAACCATACAATTTCATTTGTGAATTATACAAATCATAACACATCAACATGAAAGAGCCCAGCAAATTTTTTGCCTTACGTCACAAGAAATTAAAAAAAAAATTTCCTTCAGTTTTGTAGTCTGGTGATTAAGATTATTTGAATTAAGATTATTTGAATCATCAGCAATTGTCTATATTGTCTCAGCGAACCATAATCTTTATTCAACAACAATAATAAGCCTTCATGGTGTACTGCATCATTTTCTAAAAATTGTTGGCTACAGGCATTCGAAGTAGCTCTCATACTTCTTGCACTATGGAGATTGTCAATGAAAATGGAGTATTCCATCTGTTCAAGATTAAACGATTTCAGTTCCCCAATTACTAATTCGGGTAACACTTTTCTACGTTTATTAAAAAGAACCAAAAATTTATTGTGAGAAATTCTTTCAAACGATCTGGTTCCTAACCTGTACGGCCTCGTTAGCGTAATCTTTAAGCGTAATCCGCCTCGTTAGCGCCTGAGCAAAAAAAGTGAAAAATAAATTTTTGATAAAAGAACAAAATTTTGCGTTACAAAGTGTCGCGGGTACAAAATGTCGTGATACGTTGAATTTCCTACGTTGAAAACTCAAAACGGGAACTACGTGTTTTGCTCAACAAAGCGTAGGAACGTCTACAGACATGGATGGAATGATGCAGACTCGTCTACAGACATGAATGGAATGATGCAGACTCGTCGGCTCTAATCTACTTTAGCCGTCCAATCAAAACTTTAGCCGTCCAATCAAACTTTAGCCGTCCAATAAAACTTTTACAATTAGACTCTCTTATTTTTACATTAGAAATGCTTAGGCTTAGGAAAAAAGTTCACGCTAACGAAGCCGTATTGCTTAGCTAACGAGGCCGTACGGCTTAGCGGTACTTTTTTTTTTTACTTGGTCTGGTAGGGCGCTCGTGGGCTTTAAAGTTTAAAGGCTTAGGTTTCAATTTTTTTTCATAGATGTTCATTTTGAGCATCAGGGACTCTAGCTCTTGCAAAAAAAAATTTTTCTCATTATTTTTACAAAAATTTTTTTTCCAAAAATTTTTTAATTCGTGTGGTAAAGGAAATTTTGGGGAAAGGAAAGGGGGAGGGGGGTTTACCTAAGCAGGAAAGGGAGGGGGCCCTAAAGGGGAAAGGGGGGAGGAAGAGGGCCCTACCTAAGGGGGGGTAGGGGCCCTAGAAGGGGGGAGGGGGGAAGGGGGGCACTAAAGGGGGGAAGGGAGTTTTCATGAATAAAGAGTTTTCATGAATGGATGGAATGATGCAGACTCGTCAACAGACATGGTTGGAATGATGCAGACTCGTCAACAGACATGGTTGGAATGATGCAGACTCGTCAACAGACATGGTTGGAATGATGCAGACTCGTCAACAGACATGGTTGGAATGATGCAGACTCGTCAACAGACATGGTTGGAATGATACAGACTCAATACACTTTCTCACGGAGAATATTTTGCTAAAGCCACTGAGCAATGGTAAAATACAACGTAGCAAGACATAAAGCCGCCGAATAACACTAGTTGGGTGATAGTAAACATGAAGTTTATAGTCTCGTCGTAGTTTGTATCAGAGTGTACCTTGAGATGCGAAAATGGTCTTGATGAAGTGGACTTTGAATCAGGAGCCATGCATGGCCTGGGACGTCATGTGAAAATGCGAGTGGCGCTTCTTTTGAGTTGCTCCACTCGACGGCTCAGTTTATCCACGAGGAAGTTGGCGGAAATAGAAGTTGGTTCATAGAGTCGATGAAAGTTTCCTTTAACTTTTCAATAGCGCTATTGTATATACGTCGGCGCTTGGAAATTTGATGAGTCAATGAGATATTTATGATTGAAGGGAGGTTGGTAATTAGATTTGCGTATTTTTTGGCTCAGGCTCAGGCTAGCGTTACGCTAACGCAGCCGTACGGCTAAGGAACGAGACCGCATGAACAATCATTCACATTCTTATTTTCAATTTTTTAAACAAATGTTTGAGCTCATGTAATTCCAAAAGTCGATGACAGTATGGAAAAATATTTATCAATTACGCTGATTTTCCGGGTTTTTGTTGAAGCTGAAACCACATTTTGAAAAAAAGAAGTATTTTTTCAAGTATTTCGAGATTCCAGTGTCGTCTTTCTCGAATATAGCAGTATTTTAGAAGTTCGTGAAAGTGAAAATCATGTATTAAATTATTTAGGTAAGAGAGGAAGCTCCATACGTATTTCATGTACGTCTTAATCGACCGGAGAAGAGGAATACCTTCACAGTTAAACTTTGGGAGTCAGTTTTCGCTTGGCTAAATCTTCATAAGAGAAGATTTGATTTAACATAAATGTTAACTTCTAGGGAAATCGCTCGTTGTTTTGATGATCTCTCTTTGAATCCAAAATGCCGTTCCGTTGTTCTATCGGCCGAAGGGAAATCTTTCTGTGCCGGAATCGATTTGCAGGAAGGAATCGGGGTTCGTTTGACTGATAAAAGCAGACAAATTAACTTGCGTAGTGTTTGTTTGCAGGATCTCGGAAGAATCATGCAAGATGATGAAATGGATGGTGCTCGTAAAGGAAGGGCTATTGGGAACATTCTAACCATATGTCAACGCGGTTTCAATTCTATTGAGGTGCGGAAATTAAAAAAAAACTCCCTATTTTTATAAGAAAATTTCGTGTTTGTTCTACTTTTTTGGATAGAGTAAGTTATTCGGAGACCATTTGTGAATCAGAAGAAATTTCTGAAGGAGAAGTCTAATGAATATGATACAATCTACGGCAGAACAGTGTCACTGATGATTGATATCGATGAACCTTTGCAGAAATGCGTGAAGCCTGTCATCACGAGCGTCCACTCGAATTGCATCGGGGCCGGCATCGATCTGGTCACAGCGGCAGACATTAGATACGCCTCGAAGGACGCGCTCTTCTCCATTCGGGTGCGTTATTTAGAGTCGCCGACTGCTCACCAGATATCATCGTCATACTTAGGAAGTGGCGGTCGGCTTGGCGGCTGATGTGGGCACTCTGGCGCGCATTCACCGAGTCGTCGGGAACGACTCCCTCACCAGGGAACTCGCCTATACCGGGAGAGACTTTACCGCTCAGGAGGCCCTAGAATACGGTATCATTAAAACGCTTCTCAACAGGGTGAACTAGTGAATCGTGGTGCATGATAACAATTGGATCTCACTCAAACTATTGGTTAACCAGTGATCAGCTACCTATTGTAGCCAGGGGTTAAATAGTGATCGGATCGCTCCTGTCGGCGGATACATGTACACACACTATTGACAAAAAACTCCCTCTCTTTTATTACCCTTCTCCTTCATCCCCTTTTCTTTTCTCCTCCAAACTTTGAGCGGCGGATACATGTAAACCCAAATCGGGCGGCTTCATTTAACCCCTGATTGTAGCTTGATTTTATGATTACTCAATTTATCGAATCAAGCTTATTATCAATCCGACGATAGAATAAACAAACAGTGACTCAATTAATTTTCAAAAAGCGAAAGTATTAATTCGAGAAAAAGTTTGAATGTTTTTTCTCCTCTTCTCCAAATATTTAGAAGCAACGCGAAAAACGAAACTCAGCGATCTTAAACTCTATTACTTTGTTCGATCAATAAATATTTAAGGATTGATATCAGCAGTTTTCGACACAAAGGAGGATACTGTGAAAGCTGCAATTAAACTGGCGGTTTCCATTGCAGAGAAGAGTCCCGTCGCTGTGCAGGTACTTCTCTCTCCTCTAGATTGTGTATACAGTACTTCTCTCTCCTCTAGATTGTGTATACAGTACTTCTCTCTCCTCTAGATTGTGTATACAGTACTTCTCTCTCCTCTAGATTGTGTATACAGTACTTCTCTCTCCTCTAGATTGTGTATACAGTACTTCTCTCTCCTCTAGATTGTGTATACAGTACTTCTCTCTCCTCTAGATTGTGTATACAGTACTTCTCTCTCTTCTAGATTGTGTATACAGTACTTCTCTCTCCTCTAGATTGTGTATACAGTACTTCTCTCTCTTCTAGATTGTGTATACAGTACTTCTCTCTCCTCTAGATTGTGTATACAGTACTTCTATCTCCTCTAGATTGTGTACACAGTACATATCTCTCCTCTAGATTGTGTATACAGTACTTATCTCTCCTCTAGATTGTGTATACAGTACTTCTCTCTCCTCTAGATTGTGTATACAGTACTTCTCTCTCCTCTAGATTGTGTATACAGTACTTCTCTCTCTTCTAGATTGTGTATACAGTACTTCTCTCTCCTCTAGATTGTGTATACAGTACTTCTCTCTCCTCTAGATTGTGTATACAGTACTTCTCTCTCCTCTAGATTGTGTATACAGTACTTCTCTCTCCTCTAGATTGTGTATACAGTACTTCTCTCTCCTCTAGATTGTGTATACAGTACTTCTCTCTCCTCTAGATTGTGTATACAGTACTTCTCTCTCCTCTAGATTGTGTATACAGTACTTCTCTCTCCTCTAGATTGTGTATACAGTAATTCTCTCTCCTCTAGATTGTGTTTACAGTACTTCTCTCTCCTCTAGATTGTGTATACAGTACTTCTCTCTCCTCTAGATTGTGTATACAGTTGGAACAGGCTGAGACTTATGATTCAATAGTTAAATCTAATGGATGGAGACGAAATCTAGATATAACTTGGAGGCGGATGGAGTATCGGATTAGAATTAGACATCAGGAATTCAGTACTGGAAAAGAACAAGAACATACCGTAAATCCTATTCCTGAGTTTTGTGAAAATAATGGGTTATTCAAAATTATTCGTCGAAATGTACTCCCCTAAGAAGATACTAGAAAAAAGAGATCAGTCTAAACGTGTTATTCAGGGAACCAAGGTGGTCCTCAACCACGCCCGTGGCCGAACTGTAGAGGAATCTCTTGAGTTTGTGCGAGTCTGGAATCAGTCCCAACTGAATACGGAGGACCTTATCAAGTCCGCCATGGCTCGTATGTCCAAAGAGAAAGCGGAGTTTGCTGATGTTTGAAGCAAGAGACAATTAATCGATTGATGGATCATTCATTGTTCTGTATGTGAGGAAGAAAAAAAAACAGAAATAAATCCCTGCTCTTCAGAATCTGTTTTTGATTGTTTGTTACTTCTGAATGGATGCCTTTCAAGAGCAATCTCCGTAACATTGAATGTTTTACGATTGATATATGTCTTGTGAACTTTTGATGTAACGTTTCCAATGAGTTTCAGGTAATTCCAATCGAATAAATGTTTTTTTCGGTTCATCTCTTTGACTGTACAGCAAAAAATAATTCATTTGCATCGTTGTATATTGCTGTCTGCGATCAAGCTACTGCATATCTTCATCAAATTACATGTAATATATGCTTTATGAAAGCTTATTCAATCAAATTGGAAGTTCGATAACTTTGAAAAACATGAAAGATATGAGAAAAAGTCTCTACTCTTCCAAAACTCAGTCAAAGTATCGAAGGACTTTATTATAATTTGTATGGATGTAAATGGTCTTAAAAATTTAGAGATAAAAAATCAAATCAAGGATGGTATTTCTTAAGAACCTTTCCAACACCATGATAAAGATTTTGAGATCAAACTAAAGCTTTCTATGCGAACGGAAGGAGTACGGTAATGAGAAGTGAATAATGCGGGATCTCGCAGGGATGGCAGTTCTAAGGTTTTATTTTATATTTGACAGATCACCGAGTTTTGTAATGTGCAAGGTTCACCTCTTTATTGCACACCTGTCAGTTCTCTCGACTGAGTTCCACTGATATACTACAAACTACATATATAGTCTCCCAACAACGTTTGACAGCTTACACCACTTGTTTCGAGCGAATTTATATGTTTTTTTCTTAAGAGATTTAGAATAACTTCTTATATGATTCTTATGCTTGATGTATAATAGTGTCGAACTTGCAAGCGAGTCTATTTTGCTAGAATAAATCTTATTTTGCATTAATTTTTTGATGAAACGGTCTATTCCAGGCGTTGCATAATGGTAGTGTGTTGATGATGATGATTGTTGCCCGTGCGGTTCCTTTGACGTTGAAAGGGGGGTCCACGAGCTCTCGGTAAAAGCTCAAGCACACAGTCACACTCACTCAATTCTCTCTTTCTCTCTCTTTCTCTCTCTCATTCACTTTTTTTTTGCCTCTTTTCTTTTCGCCTTTTTTTTGGTTTCGGGCTCTGGCTTTTTTTTAAAAAATAACTGATTCCATCCTTCCATCCATATTATTCAACAATCCAACCTACACAGACAACAACAAGAACAGCAAATAACTATTTAGACTGGCAATGAAAACAACATTCATTGGGCTAGGAAATCTGCAACATCGACAGGTCTATACCATAGGTCTAGAGGTTTAAGTCTAGTGGGGTTACAACGGCAGTTAAACAAGTGAACACTAGTATGATCTACCTCTCTACATGAAGGACAGAGAGGAGAATCAGTGGCACCAATCCTATGAAGGTAACTATTTAACGTGCTCGAGTAACCACTTCTAAGTTGCGATAGGGTAACCTGTTGTTCCCTGTCAAGTAACCTAGTAGACTTCATGGTAGTGTGTTCGACTATGTGCGCAGAGTCCAGATTTCGATTCCCACCCCGGACAAATCCACTCGAACCAAGGGGTTAAGTAATGTTGTTAGTGCTCATGCATGAATCTGGCTCTCCCAACTGCTGCTACATACACTAGCCGTGTCCCAGCGCGCTGCCACTTGCTCTGCCAGGGTATGTATGTCCCGCATTTCAGGGGAGTGCGTACCTTGTCACGAGGCATTTCAGGGGAGTGCGTACCTTGTCACGAGGCGAAAACGAGCGCGAGGAAGATTATTATTATTTTTTGAAACAGTATTTTGTACAAGCTCAAACATGGTAATTGCAGTTTACCTGAGGATGTTCCATGGTAGAACTGTTATCATCACAGGAGCCTCAAGAGGAATCGGCAAGGCCATCGGACTGGCTCTTGCGAAGGTGGTGCCATAGGGTATTGAAATGCATCGGGAGATTGGGAACCTGGTTTTTGCGCCTTGAAATGCGACTCACTGAGTCGCATACGGGTTTTTAGTGTTTCAATACTGTTCTTTTCCGCTGTATTTAATACTTGAGCACTCTCTTTTGTAACAGAAGTTTTGTTTATATATACAATCTTATAATGAAACCATTAACACAACTATCCTCAACCCAAGGAATATCTTCCTATCTAGTGGTAACTAATTTTTTGAAATAAAAGATATAGAAGTGAAAAAGCTAAGTTGATAGAGATCGTTCTACTTGTCCTTGTCACTAGTTGTAAAAAAAAGTTTGCAGCAAGGCGCAAATATCGTAGTGGCAGCTAAGACTGATCTTCCTCATTCCAAGTTGCCTGGTACAATTCACACGGCTGCGGCCGAAATGGAGAGAGTCAGTTCGATCGATACAATTTCACCAGAATGCGGCCTCGATGATGTCGTTCTTTGCAGGCGGGAGGATGCGCTTTAGCTTGCGTTGTCGATGTCAGAGATGAGAAATCCATTCGGGAATGTATCCGGAAAACACTTGACAAGTCAATTTCTCCCTCTCTCTCTCTCCTTTCTCTCTTTCTCTCTCAAGAACTTTCAGTAGAAGTTTTTGACGTCTTTTTGTGCAGGTTCGGCTCGATAGATATGCTGATAAACAACGCGTCGGCCATAGCATTGACAGACACGGAAACGACGGAGATGAAGAGATATGATCTCATGCAGGCAATCAACACGAGAGGAACTTACCTCATGTCAGTCCTCTCTCCTTATTCCACTCATCGAAGACCCTCACTTGGAAAATAACTGTCACATGAACGGAGCTGTTACAATCCCAGAAAGGTGATGATTATACCGTATCTACTGTAAATCAACCTCAAAACGCACACAAGACTTTTTGAAATGACATGTTCTCTAAAAAAAGGAAGCTTTTCGACCAAAAATAAACTAAATAAGAGAGAGGCTTATCTTCAAGGTGTTTCTTTCACCCGCACTGCGGGTGAAAAAAATCTATGCGAATTTCAAAAAGTCCGAAAAACTTTCAAATCTATGCACTTGAAAGAAGAATGTTTCGATTTTTCACCTAGAAAAACTTCAAAACTTTTGAAGAAAAAATTTCAAACTCTTAAATTCTGGAAATCTATGCGCTTGATAAAATATATGCGGGTGTTAAGAAACACCCTGGTTATGTTTTAGAGCTATTTTTAATGATGGGGGGTATGACCCAGGAAATATGTTTGCTCATATAAGAAAACTTGATATAGAAACAAAGGAGTTTTAACTGAAAAAAGTAAGATCTGTCGTTTGTTTAAATGAGCTCGAATTTTAACTTTGAATCTTCAGTTTAACAGTGACAGAAGTGCGTTTTACTTGAAGGTCTAAACTGTGTCGTCCGCATCTGAAGTTGTCCGCGAACCCCCATATCCTCAACATCTCCCCGCCTCTTTCGATGGAAGCTCGGTTCTTCGCTCCCCACGTCGCATACACGATAGCCAAGTACGGCATGAGCCTATGCGTTCTTGGAATGGCGGAGGAGTTCCGAGAAGACCACGTCGCAGTCAACGCGCTCTGGCCACTCACCAGTCAGATCTATTTAGCAGAGTGTAAATCACATATACTCTAACCAATTTTCGTCCGTGCGTTGCATAATAATGGGGTGCACGACTGTTGTGCGAAGAGTCCCAAGTCCGGACCCAATCTCGGATAGGTCCTCATAAACCAAAAATGTTAAAAAATGTTGATAGTGCTCTTTCTGAATCTGCTACACACGCTAGTAGTGATCCGGCAGGCAGCCTCTGGTTCTACCGGGATAGGTTCAGTACCGTCCAGAAAGTTATGACATTCCCATTTTCTACATAAATTTCGACGCAATTTCCATATGACTGAAATTTTTTATCAGTAACGTTAATCACAACCAAGCGGAGAGAAAATTACTTAAAAATGCATCTTACGTATATGTGGAATTGTTGAGACAACTTCATGGAAACACCAATGTGAAATATACAAAACAAAACAAATCAATTACACTCAGTGAACATGTAAACGAGATCTGAACATGTAAACGAGACCTGAACATGTAAACGAGACCTAATACACAGTAGCCATACCCTTAGCACCGATTACAGCTTCGCATCTGCGAGGTCAAAACACTGAGAAAAAAAAGCATAATGTCATAACTTTCTGCACCGTACTGTATGTCCCGCTTCTCAGAAGAAGTGTGACAAGAACAAGCACGAGAAAGATTAGATCACAAATATTGTAACCAATTTTTTCTTCAATTATCAAACGTAGCTATTATTAATGTTATGAATTCATCGATTGATTAACCCGATGTGAGTCAATAAATTGTTTTGTAGTGATTTGGACATCAGCGGCGGGAGGAGACTCAGGGGAAATGTGCAGAAAGAGCGACATTATGGCAGACGCGGCCCTTGCCATTCTTAGCAAAAACTCGTCTAGGTCCTCTTTTCCGTTGGAATTTGTCGGGTCTTCTTTATTTTGGTGTTCATTTAGATTTTTTTTTCATCCAATCAACAGAACAGTTTTTACAGCAAGTTCCTTATCATTTTATTGAGTTTTCAGCTTCACCGGAAATTTTGTCATAGACGAGGACTTCTTGAGAAAGGAGGGTGTCAAGGACTTCTCCAAATACGATGTTGTGCCTGGTGAATTATACAACCTCTTGTTATCTATCAGATCCCAATCTTCTTCACTCACTCATTTCTCTCTCTCTCTCTCTCTACCTCTCTTTCTCTCCCTCTCTCTCTCGCTCTCTGAGTGTCTCTTTTTCTCCGTTCAAGTTTTGTCTTACCTTCATGTGCCTCAGATCACTTACTCTGAACGTAGTGTAAGTCTTTTCAGGTGGCGCTCTCGCACCCGACCTTTTCATCAACCACGAGGATTATGAAATATTCAAAAGTAAATTGTAACCTCATAGGTATTCTGTGCGGGTTCTCAATTTTTGATTAATATGGATTGATTCATAAAATTCATGTTCTTTCCATTGAAGTTTTTTGGCCGCAGTTTACATGCTGCCAGAAAAAGGATGCGTTTTAGGTTCTGCAATGAGCGTTTAAACCTGTATTTCGGTAAGAATGCAACACAATCGTTCAACTTGGTGTTCATTTCGAGTTGAATATTGATAACACAAAGTCACTTAAAGTGGTTCCCGCAATATCGGATTACACACCCAAGACGGCTTCGAACTGATAAACCGTCTGTGCTACTCCTAAAACTTAGGGCGTTCTCCAAGCCCGCTTCATCAAAGAGTGTTACAACCTTTCTTCTAAATACTTGCGAGAAAATGTTATTCAGTTCAGAGGTCTTCTCAGGCATTTAATTAGGAATAACGCAAATAGCTCCACGTGATTTTGTGTTATCGATAGTCACCTTAAATTTCATAAATGTCCTTCAAATTTGAACGAGTTGGTTGCATTCTCACCGATATACAGGTTCGAACGCTCATTAAAGAATTCGAAACGCACCCTGTGGTTATCATTGGTTTTATATGTGTGAACCGTTCGTTGAATTTAAACAATGAATTTAAAACAACTCATTGTGAAGTTCTCATTCGTCCCCCTCCGTAAGCGGTTGCTCCCCGCACTGTCTCTTCCCTCGTCTGTGAGAGTCCTTTCCCGAGAAGATTTGGCGCTCCGGGATCGTAGCGCCATGATGAGCGACAGAAGAGGAAGAACAGCACTTCGATCGCTACTGCTTGCCTCGCTCAACCTCCGCTCAACGCTCAGATCCCATAATGGATGATTCCCCGATGTGGCTTGTTGATCTTGATAAAGCGTTCAAATTGAAAAAAATTGAATTGTGAAGTTGTAAAACATGTAAGCTTCGTTATTATAAACAATATTTTAAAATTGTTTTTGTTTTTATTATCCATGTTTTAGCATTAAATTTAAATGTGGAAATAAAATGTGTGAACCGGGCTCTGGCGTTATTATGACAATACGCGGCTGTTTGCGATCAGCGTGCTCTATTACTTTCTTATCAGTCGAGTTTCTTTTGTGATCAGTCTTATTTTTTTTACAGTACCCTCCTTGCTATCTTACAGTATCCTCTCCTTGCTATAGTATCTGCTTGCCGGATGTATAACACAGGGTTAGTTTATTTATACATATACACACAATTTACTTCATTCTTCAAAACTCAATTGAATCATTTAGTTTAAAACTTTCTAAATGTTCATAACTTGATTCTCAAAATTCGTATTGAAAATTGAACAAAAACTTTATTTTAAAATAAAAGGATCATTTTGCATCAGAAAACTCATCGGCCGAACAGCTCTCATCACAGGGGCTTCCCGTGGCATTGGCAAGGAAATTGCCGTCAAATTAGCCAAGGTTCTGAAGCACAAATTAGTCAAGAAAATCTCTCTTTTTCCTCTCTCTTTCGCTAGAACCTTTCAATATTTAAGTTGAGGATGGAGCGAATATTGTCATAGCAGCGAAGACTGCAACACCGCACAGCAAGTTGTCCGGTACGATCTACACGGCAGCAGAGGAAGTTGAGAAGGCGGGAGGACAAGCGCTGCCTTGTATCGTCGATGTTCGCAGTGAAGAAAGCGTCCAGCAATGCGTTGAGGAAGCTGTCAAGAAGTAGCTCATTCTCATAATAAGACGGCGCAAGTGGTAGAAAGCAAGACTGCACTGCCTGTAAGGGAAAAGCAAGTTGAGACTCTCCTTGAAATATGTTTTTATTTACTCTCTTCTTGTTCTGAAAATTTAGTCCACTTCCATTAGCACGTTGCTTATCAATTTAAATTTCGTTCATCTTGAAAGATAGCTTGATGAAATCAAGACTAGACTAATATTTATGAAAGAGGATCTGAATATTGCATTGAGAGATACTTCCGATTGCAGATTCGGTGGCATAGACATACTCATAAACAATGCCTCCGCCATCTCACTCACCTCAACACTCGACACCGACATGAAGAGATACGACCTCATGCACTCAATCAATACCAGGGGCACTTTCCTCATGTCAGACCACTCTCTCTCTCTCTTCTTTTTCGTTCTTTGTTACTTCTGTCCGGTTCATCACCTCCTACCTCTATGAACATTTGTCATGTTGCAGGTCGAAGACGTGTATTCCGTACCTGAAGCAAGGGAAGAACCCTCACATTCTAAACATCTCGCCGCCTCTATTGATGGAGCCTCGCTGGTTCGGCAATCATGTCGCCTACACAATGGCTAAGTACGGCATGAGCATGTGTGTCCTGGGCATGGCAGAGGAGCTCAAGAAGGTACCTCCCAGAAAGAGAGAGAGAGAAAGTAAAGATGTTAATGCAGACTTCATCTGCAGGATGGCATAGCGGTGAATGCTCTGTGGCCTCTGACAGCGATCTGGACGGCTGCGATGGAGATGTTGACGCAAGGAGAAGGCGCAGCTGGCAGCAGAAAGCCGGACATAATGGCAGATGCTGCATACGTCATTCTCAACAGGAACAGCTCAAAGTTGCTCATTCTTACTGCTTATATCTTTATATCTTTACATATAGAACGATGTCACTGATTCAAGCAAGCACAGTCGGTACGGAGTCAGAGAGAGCGAAGGAGACCGAGAAAAGATGAGAGAAAGAGAGAGATAGAGAGAGAGAGAGAGAGAGAGAGAGAGAGAGAGAGAGAGAGAGGACAAAGCCTAACAGAGGTCTCTTGCAATTAGGCGTTGAATGAAACCGGTTCAAGGTTTGTTTGTAAGCGCCGAGCTTGTTGGAAAAATGTGGGAAAAGGCTAGAATAATCGAAAGGGAAGCAGAAGAAAAGTAAAATTGAACATTAGGAAAAGAGAATGTATAGATCATTCTCGGCGTGAATATATGTTTAATAATATAACTAGTCCGGTTACTATTTCAATTCTACTCGCACTTTTCGAATTTTTTCTTCAAAACGACCGCTCTTCGAGCAGGTAATCAGGAGTAAAAAGGTACGATATAGGTAAAATTAAGAAAGGGAGAGCTACTCATTCTTATATACTCTAGCGCTTAAAGTACGGTCGTTCATCGAAATTCTCAATAGAGTTGGGAGTCTATGGAGAGAAATAGAGAGGTAGAAATGTTTTTGAGAAAACAGAGTCCAAGGACTCTGTTTTCTCAAAAAGCATTTTTACCTCTCTAGTTCTCTATATTCCTGAAAAACATATGGAGCGTTAGAATTCAACTTTTCACTTTGCAAAGTAATCTCTGCAAAGTGATCCCGTTAAACGGTCTAGGCCGCATTCCGTTAAGCGTTTAACGCTCTACGCATCCCTCACTTTGCAGAGATTACTTTGCAAAGTGAAAAGTTGAATTCTAACGCTCCATTAGTCTTCACCCGGAGCGTAGTATTTTTTCTGTAGAAGTCGTAAGAAATCCTTGTGATTCGATTCTACTTAACTGCGTGCATTTGTTCTACTTATCTGCTTACTATTCTACTCATCTCCAACTGTTCAGCTTCTCGGGTCATTTCACCATCGACGAGAATATTTTGAGGGAGGAAGGAGAGAAGAACTTTGAGAAGTATGCTGTTGTTCCCGGTTAGCATCTACTCCGGTCTCTTCTTTCGATTCAGTTCTTCAGGGTAGACACCATCTTTTGATGAACTGATCTTTCATCGCGAGCGTGACTTCATTGAGATTCAAAGAAACTGTATCTACTTTTATGACTGAGCCTTGTTACGAAGCAACACAAAAGTTAAATCGTCAAGTATCATTGATGACATTGACAGGCTCATAAAATTTGTTTTTTTTTTTGTTGACAAAATGAGTACTTAGTCACGAATTGATAATTTCACCCGTTGATGACAATTTTATAATTTTCATCCTATCCAAATGAGTCTCCCCAGGGCTAAGAGATGAAGAGGAAAGTTTATTTGAGGAGCGCCTTTGATGCCAGACTTCTTCATCTCTGAGGGAGACGCGCACTCACTCTTCTCCACCACTTCTGCCAGTCGGAAGAAGTCAAGGGAGACCATCGAAAACTCTCTTAAGGGAAAGGAAGTTGATGATGTTCGTTGACCATATCCCTTCTTAGCAAGTTCCGGTGAGACTCATGAAGCTGTTCAGGTCATCTCCTCACTAAAAAAGGTCGTCAACCAAGAAATCGTCAAGTCAATGGGCGCAACATTCCAGTTTCATCTGAGCGGTTGGCCGTTGCTTGAGTTCGAGAGTTTGGAGAAATTGACTTCCTCGTTTTGCAGATAGCGAAACTAAGAACGTTTGGTTGGACTTGAAGAATAGCACTGGTGATGCGGGTATCGGATCTCTCACCGGTTAATTTTGAAGATGACATCATCAATATCAGGCATATACTAAATTCAAAAGCGGTGTTGCAGAAAAAGCGGATGTGGTGTTCGAAAGTTCGGCGGGTGATTTCGTCCGAATGTTCCAAGGAACTCTTTCTCCGACGGCTGCTTTCATGACTAAGAAACTCAAGATATCAGTTGGTCATTTATTTTTAAGGATTTCAAACTAAAAAACAATGAATTGTGTTTTTAAGGGCAACATGAACAAGGCACTGAAACTGGAGCAGATTATGAAGAAGATGAAGAAATAAGCCACTCAACTACCATTCGAATGAAAAAAATTATATGTAACTAATTCAATTATGTTTATGTTGTTATAGCATAATACATTATCTATTTATATGACATTTTATTTTATTGAAAGGGTTCCAAAGTACACAAGTGTTATAGAGTCGATTGATTTGAACTAATGCCTCGTTCTGTGTCAAATGCTGTCGCTATTGCTTGTTAATAAATGTTACCAAGTGTTCAAAATTTCATAGCAAGTTGCGATCAGATATAACATCCAAGTGGAAAAGCAATGACTGTACTTTCAGGGCGGGCGAAACTTTGGTAAGGAACATGCTAGAACATATTTTTTGCGCGCTAAAAACAGGGTTACGCCGTAATCGACCTGTCACATGTTGTATAATAACGGTAATTGCCGATGAGCGTGATTCGTGAAATGCACTACTGGCACCACTCTGCTCACATCTTTTATGAAACACTTCTCATAATTTTTCATAGTTTCAGTGAAATCTCGGCTTTAGCTGACTTCACGCTAACGAAACCATTTGAAGAAGTAAAAGTAGTGTAAAAGTAGAAGTAAAAGTATGTCACGAATGACGCTCACTGGGACGCTTCGCCGATAACAACTGCCACCCTCAAATGCACCTTCGCTCCAAGTTTAGTTTATTTTGAAATTTTACAACGGGCACTCGTTATGTGATTTGAAAAACTTCACAGATATTTAAATTCAAGAGATGATACTGAAAATTGAAGAGTTTTCCTTAGCAAATCTATATCATACGCTTTAAAATGACCTGGAGACTACAGCGGCCGTTTCATTCGACAGACGCGTAACCAAGTCATACTACATCGAAATACACGTAAAATCTATCCTTAACGGAGTTTAAATTGAATAACTGAGTCAGGAAGCGGAATTTTCAGTTAATGAAGTTTCGAAGATATCGGGCGAGTGCGGCGATATCTCGTGATAAGACCCCCTCTCGTCTCGGGCGAGTGCGGCGATATCTCGTGATAAGACCCCCTCTCGTCTCGGGCGAGTGCGGCGATATCTCGTGATAAGACCCCCTCTCGTCTCGGGCGAGTGCGGCGATATCTCGTGATAAGACCCCCTCTCGTCTTATATATTTTCCTCCGCCTGGAGGGACGTCTGACTTTCTTGCACTTCTTCAACAGCCCTGCCTCCTTCCTCCGTCCCTTCATCGCTCGTTTGCCCCTCTACTTCATCATCTTCCATCTCGTTAGGGCTCGCCTTCTCGACCAGTACTTGAAAATCTCCTTCAACCTCAACAGCGTTGACGATCTCGACTCCTTGTACTTCTTCCCCTTCATTTTCCATTTCAACAGGGCTGTTCACTGTTGGGTCTACTTCCTCGGCCCCTTCTCTACCTGCAAAGAAGATGGTTCAAAAGATGACCGTCGAAAAAAGAAAATATTTAGAGAAAAAACCTTCAGTATCTGAATTGGTGTTTGTGATAATGGCCGCCTCATCTTTGTCCGGCCAGTTTTCTAATGCACCGTCCAAAAAACAGAAGAAATCGCTGTGTTTGATAACTGAATCTGAAAAGAGAAACAGAGTTTCTCCGACCGAATGGCCATGAGAGTATTGATTACCTATCATCACGGATCCGTATGCGAAATGCGATCCTAGAAAAAAGATTAATAATCTTTAAAATTTTACAGGGAAAAGTTTTTTGTTTGAAAAACAGTCTTTTTATATGTGGAGATTTTATGATAGCAAGAAAACTGCGAACTGATGTCTTTGAGATGAACAGTCTTCCGCCCTTGGAGGACTGCCTGGGTGTGAGAGGCCTTCGCAAGTAGCCCTATGAACACTTCCTGCAAACCATTACATCTTACCAAGAAAGACGGGTACTTCCAAGCAGGGGTTCAATGGTTACCGGACCAGCAATGTTGGCGAATACATGTTCGCGCCGAAAATGATCTACATTCTCTTCTCCTTCCGTTCTGTTTTACTTTTTCTCTACTACTCTTTTTGCCTTTCTTAATTCCTTTTTCCACTCGCTCGGCGCGTACAAACATGCCTTAGACCGGTCTCATTTAACGACTGCTTCTAAGTTTCTTTGGTTCAGAAATAGCAACACTTGATGGAGAAAGAAACATGAATAATGTAACCGTGGCTTTCGTGACCATCTTGAGAGCATCTGCGGTTATTCCGTTGACATCAGGATCAACCTGAAGTATCGCTGTGATATCAACTGATGTTCGAGGGAAAAAAAAGGTTCCACTTACGTCTGGCCGCCTGCGCTCTGATCACTGTTCTTTTTTTCTGTGCGATAGTTAAATCATTTGTCATCTTAATCAGGAGTCACTGCCTTTAAACTGTGTAACTTAGCATTTGAAGATATATATTCAATTATTTCTTTTTCCGTAAGTTTCTTAATTCTCGACTTCTTCCCTATAAAATTTTGTTTGAATACGGGCCTTAGGGACGGTAGGTGCGTAGCGGTCGCGTTGCGGTAGCATGCGAGAGGATTCTTAGGGAAGGAGGATAGTCAGTCTACGTTTTGTATGCCTAAGGAGAGCGTTCAAATTTTGAGCGGAAAGCCCACCCACCCGCTCTGAACGGTAACTTGAGTGTGGTTGCAGGAGAAAAGAGAAGAAGGCTGGAAGAAGTTAAAGCTATGCTGCCGCTGAGTTTGAGTGATGTCGCCTACGAGGTCGCGCAAGGTGCGATAGCAGGAAGAACTAAGGACGTATACGAGGCCTCGGAGAGGAAAAGAAGGGAGCTAGCGGCGAAATTGGGCTTGGGCGACGAATGTCCAATGTCGCTGGTTGCCTATGTCCTGCAGAAAGTAACGTGGCGAGTTGCAGCGGCGCTGCAGTGGCGAGTTAGATCGGAGTGGCGATGGCAGGATTCGCGTTCGCGACGGGTATGGAGCAGGAAAACAATGCACAGAGGAGTATCATAAGTGACACCAAAGCGACGATGTCGAAAATGAGGAAAGTGAAGCATCATAAGCATGCGGGAAAAGAGGCAGTCAAAACGATAATTAGGTGGGCGTTGAGAGAGGAAGCTGATAGAGAAGATTGGACGATAGGTGTGGCGGTGGCCTTGATGTTCTCCGCATTGTTGAGGAGTTCAGAGACAGTAGCTTTATTGAGGGGAGATGACGTCGGTGTAGGGGAAACAGCAAAAGTGAGATTCAGAAGAGCGAAAAACTACCAACATGGAGATGGTAGGGCTAATTTCATAGGGCTGGCGCCAGGCTCCGAAGGAAGACAGCTATGGGAAAAGTACACGGAGTCGATCCCAAGCGGAAAGTACTCGCCTTTGTTTCCATCAAGGGTGTTTCTCTTACCCGCACTGCGGGTGGAAAAAATCTATGCGCTCTTTAAAAACACCGGAAAACCTTCAGATCTATGCACTTGGAATTTTTTTTGATTTTTACTTCAGGGAATTTAATAACTCACTGCGAAAAATACTTCGAACTTTTGGAAATTTAAAAAATCTATGCGGTCAAAAAAAAGTGCGGGTGGTGAGAAACGCCCTGTTTCCATCCTTTTCTACGTGCAACCCATTATCGACCGATCATTTGCGAAAAGAGTTGAAGAGAGCCTGTGAAGCAGCGGGTGTGGAAAATCTCAGGCCGCACCAGTTGAGAGGAGGAGGGGCGTCGGCAGCGTTGGAGGAAGGTGCGTCATGGGAGGAAGTACAGTTGAGAGGAGGAGGGGCGTCGGCAGCGTTGGAGGAAGGTGCGTCATGGGAGAAAGTACAGTTGAGAAAACGGTGGTAGTCTTGAGAAGGAATTGCTTGTGTTGTGATGTTTTATTTAGGTTTCATAATGTGTGATCTATGATTGACCTTATTACTCACCACGTACAATTCAAGTTGGCCAGTTGTGATGTTTGAACCTCATGGTTCATGGTTTATTCACTGCATATACAGTTGGCACGAATAAAACGTATCCATCCTATGTTCAATGGTTTATTCACTGCAGTAAGGATTTAACATCCCTAAGGCGGATGTATTCAAACAAAGTTTATAAAAGCCGACGGATGGAGTTTACGACAGGATAAGCTAAGTTATAACATTTTGAGAAACTTTTCCTAGTCAGGCTTAGGTTTGGCAACATTTGGAAATTTTGATGGCAATTGCCGAAAAGCGTGTTTTCAAAAAGCGTGTGAACGTAAGCCTTGAGATTTTTTTAAAAACTTTTTTCTTTTAAGTATTTTTTTTTGAAAGTTTTTTTTCGCTGAGGCTTAGGTCAAGTTTACGCTAACGAGACCGTAAGGCTTAGAAACGAAACTGTAATCTCATCGCTGCTGACCTCAAAGTCATGTGAGGGCTCATGAAGTACAAAAAAATATCTCAAGGCTGACGTCCACACGCATTTCGGCGATTTTCCATTTCGAGATTAGATTGAGAGAGAGAAAATACCCGTTCGAAATTGAGACGTTTCCGGCTTAGCAGTGAGCCGTGCAGATAGTAGTTTAAGTTTCAAAGACCCATACTACGTTTCGTTATTGCGGGTCAAGAGGGAAATTTGAGCAATAGAAAGGCCAGACAACGGTCAGAGACGCATAACGAGTATACGACTCCAAAGACTGTGGAAATTTTTAATGATTTTTTTCTGACAAATCAAAACTATTTGAGGAAGAAGAAAAGTTTCAAAATACATTTTCTCCGGCACTTTTGCACTTTAGTCAACGCTCGCCCCCTTACCAGAGGTTCCATGGGTCATACGTCTGACTTATTTCCATTTACAACAAATTATTTGTACGATTATTTTTACAATAAAAACTATTTTTGCATCAAAAAACGCTTAGGCTTAGGAAAAGTTTACGATATCGATGCCGTACGTCTTAGGCTAACGAGACCGTATCAAAAAAGCCACTCTCATCTGACCCGTTGAACCTCTGGTAGGGAGGGGTGACTAAAGTGAAAAAGTGCCTTTCCTCAAACCTTGATAATCTTCCGTACTCTACTCAACGGCAGCTGAAAATCGTCCAACGCTTCTGAAGAACCCATTCTGCAAAACGACGAAGAGTAGTCCACCTTTTAAAATTGTTATTTTCATTAAACAATTATCCCGCCTTTTCAGATAAAAGTTTTTCGTGCAGTGCCTAACACTCACCAAGTGTCGCCTTCGCGGTTTATGTCAGGTGGGTTTTTTTTTGTTGTTAAAACTGTCTTAAATACACAACACAAGTTGAACACAAATTTAGTCATAAGCAGTCACAATAAGATATAGTTCTTGTTTTTCAAAAGATGAAGCTTTTGCATGTAATTCATGAAGGATGTTCTTCGCGGCTTATTGCTCTCTCTCCACTCTGCTCAAATTTGAGCTGCCCTGATTGTAATCTTCTACTTTCCGAATGCAATTCAAGAGGTTTTAGTTCTTTTTTTAAACATTCGTTTATAAGTTCTTAATTCACATATCAAGGACAGTTTTACACTTCTAAATAATTCCATAAAATTCCGCACTTCGAAATTACGCATTACGACACTTCATACTCGAAATTTCGCCAAATTTTTTTCTGAAGTTATTAGTTAGCTGTTTTTTTGGTATCGCGACAGTTTGTTACAAGACACTTTGTTACACGACAGTTTGTTACACGCCCTTCACAGATTTTTTCTCTTAGGCTTATTTAAAATGTATGCTGACAAGGCTGTACGGCTTAGGAAAGAGACCGCATGAAAAAATTTCTCCATTTCTTGACTTTTTGTCGATTCATACAGTAGTTAAAACACACTAAAAACAAAAGCCCCTGTAACAAATTGTCGTGTAACAAACTGTCGTGTAACAAAGTGTCATGGATCCGTTTTTTTTTCCATACGGTCTCGAAATAAGCTGTACGGCCTCGTGAGCGTGAACTTGAAAGGGTTTAAGCAGAGGGCAAAAAAGCCAGAGAAAAGTTTTTTTTAGTGAAAAGCCCATAATATGTTCCAAGGCATCGGCTCTTGTATACTCATGGGCAAACTAGACGCCAGACAGTGCAGAGTGGCTTTTTTTTATACAGTCTCGTTAGCCTAAGCGGTACGGCCTCGTGAGGGTAAACTTTTGCCTAAGCCTAAGCGTTTTTTTATGTAAAGATAATTTTTATAGGTAAACATAATTTTTTGTAATTTTTTTTCAAAAACCGGAGTCTCTGATGCTCAAAATGATCACCTATAACAAAAAATTTAAAAACCGTAGCGTTTAAAGTCAATTTTTCGTTTAGTATACCTATGTCTGCAAGACAAGACGCAGGGTATGCTTTACAGTCACGTCCAGTTCCAGAACTGACACCAATCCTATTCCAGTGAAATTTAACCCATTGTGTAGCCAGCTATGAGATATTTTCCAAAAAAATGTGGTTCAAAACTTATATTTCTATATATGCTGACGATGCAGGAAATTTTTTTCAGTTGAGAGTTTCTCCAGTCCTTATTGCGAGCCTCGAAACAGCAAATGCGCTGTCATTCTCAAGCCATCATCCAGCACTTTCGACATGTCACTGCCTTGATTGTTTTCTTGAAACCACCACGAAGTTTAACAAATCATTCACCTCAGGTATACTCTCGGAGACGATCTTCATGTGGGATTTTGTGACATTCATGGCAGTGTTTTCTCATTCGGTGCGAAGGGCGTTCTTAAAGAGGTTACTAGCTCTTGGGAATATAAGACAGCATTGTGGTGGAAAATGGCACGCTAGAGAGTCAGGGGCTGCCTCTAAAAGGCAATAAAAAAAAAGTAGGCAATAAGTTCACAGAATTTTCAATACCAGTTTGTTTGGAGAGCCGATAAACATTGCATAATTATTAAAATATCAATCGTTCGAATAAGAAGAATTACGGTTTTAAACCTATCATGCAGCATTTGAGCGATTTCTGGAAATTTCTGTTCAGGACTCAAGTTGGGGAACTTCTCTGAAAGTTCTGGAAGTTTCTCTTAACGAGAGCAGTCGTATTGAAGAATTCATCTTGAAGTTTCACTATGATTTCACCGAAGAAGTGAGTATTTCAGTTGATTTTAAACAGCAATCGCCATGAAAATTGAAGATCTTTTTATTTGCCCTACTTCTCTAACTATTTTTTGACAGCTTTCCTGATTTGGATCAAGCATAGATTCGCTTATTCACAAATATCCACTCATTAAAATATATTCGAGATTTGGAGAAAGATAGTTTCGTCTCATTCAAAGCCATACACACGAGTCGTGTAACAAATGATTAGGTAAAATTGCAAGCATTTCGACCTTGTTTAAGGCAGCTCTTGTAAAAGAACTTCTGCTTGTTTTGTCGAATTCGAATTTTTAGTTGAACAAAATTTTAGGAAGTTTAAGAAGTAAGTGAAACAATGACTTGTTAAGTATGAGCCAAGATTTCGAGAAAATGTAAATTTTGTTTAAGAATTACCGTGAAAACGAGTGGAATTGCTTCGATTTCGTAGTGTGTTTCATTGAATTCATTGGAAAAGGAAGGTACTCCAAGGTTAGTTTGGCAAAAAATATTATTTGAATGAGCGCTTTCATCCATTATTCATTCATTCCTTTCTCTCATTGATGTTACGTTCATATGTCAACTACAAAATGGCAGAAAATTTTTCTAGGGTGACCGAACTATTGACTTTGACATTAAACTCTGTAAAAAAACTGAAAGCTTTTTTACAAGTTAAAATTGATGAAAGCTTAGTCATTATTCGAAATGAAAGTTTTTGTTAGCCATAATCAGGCAAAAAAAGTTTTTTTCAAAATAAGATTCGAACTTTTCTACCCCCTTAAGCCACTGACCTATTAAAAGCTCAAGACGTTTTCTACCTATGGTTACGTTCATGAAAATCCTATAATTGTTGTTGTTGTTGCCGGCAAACGTCTCGCGTCGAAGAGAGTTGGCTATGGAGAGACGCTCTCTCCCTCTCTCTCTCCTCTCTTTTAAAAAAAAAATACATCTCTTCTTCTTTCCTTCACAACAGTCTCAGAAATGAGGCTATTTCTTTTGGTTTCATCCAGAGATCTTCCAACGTGAGTCTTGTTAGACGTCTAGCGCATTTGAAGAGATGGGCCACATCGTGAGGTCCATTGAGACAGTCTGGGCAGTAGTCAGGTATCGAGTCATCGATTCGGTGTAAGTAGTGGTTGGTGTACCTGCTGTAGCCTGAGCGGAGTTGGCTCAGCGTGCAGCGGGCGTTTCTAGAGAGGTCCACTCAGCCGATACTCCGCTATACTTTTCAATGGCGAGTCGAGGCGCCAGTCCAATAGCCTCTTGCCTATCTCCGGTCAACGACAGGCGAGACGTCTCTACTCCCACCCAAACCGATGCTAGGCCGGCTTGACCACCCACCCACAAGGCCTATAGCATGAACAGGTTGCTACAACGATGTCCGCCTTCACAAGGTGCAGCATGACAGTCTCAGGACTGCAAAGGACATCAAAACCCTTCTCCGGACGCATCTTGTCCGAAGAACACGAGAACTTCTCTCATTAAAGAGAGTGTTCATAACCGAGTCTTCGATGCGGGATGCTTGCCGGCAACAACAACAACAACAACAGAGAGGTCCACTTCTTCTTCATTTATGTCCGGTGGTGGTCGGCCGCTCAGTATGACTGGACCTTGGATGGTTTCCTTTTCTTCTGAGACCATGTTTGTGTGGACTCGGTTGGCGACGCTTTCCCCGTTGTTCTTCTCTGCTGTTTCTGACAGGGCTCTTTCAACAGTGCTTCTGCATGCGATGTAAAGATCAGCTTTCATGTTGCGTGGTGGGGGTACTTGGAGAAATAATCCGTGATGAAAGTGACTTTGGCTCAAGGTCCTTGCCAAGTATTGGGCTGATAGCATGTGAAGGTGCGATTTCGATCTCATAACTTTAGCTTCAGCATGTATGTGGTCGACGCTGGCCATTTGATAGTTTCCTGTTACGATACGCAGGCCACTGTTCTGTCCTCTTTGAATTTTGGTATGTGCAGAGGAAAGCTGGCCCAGGATGGAGCTGCGTAGCTGTAGATGGATTGGCAGATGGCTTTGTACGTGAGACGAAGTGTCTCCTTTTGGTTGCCCCATGTACTGCCGGCTAGCGCCTTCAGTACATTTTTACGTTGCGACATTCGGCCTGCTATGTCTTTCGCATGATGACTGAATGTGAACATAGAATCATATGTAACTCCAAGGATTTTGGCTGTATTCACGGTGGGTACGCTCTGACCTCCGATCGAGACATTTAGGATAGTCTTGTACTCTTTGCTGTAAGGTGTGAAGAGTAGAAGCTGGCTCTTGGCAGGAGAAATAGATAGTCCACGATCGTGGATGAACTTTTCGATGTGTGGGAGACCGGATCGTATGTGTAGCGAGGCAGTGGAAATTCTCGGATCTGACGCCCATAGCGTTATATCATCAGCATAAGAGACGATTTTGATGTTTGGATCGTTTTTCGGAAGATCGCTTAGATATAAATTGAAAAGAAGCGGTGAGAGTGCGCTGCCTTGAGGGACTCCGCTTCTGATCAGGGATGAGCTTGAGAGGACGTCGCGAAAGGATTTACGGCTCGTTCGTCCTCTGAGGTACGATGCCAGCCATTTCTTTGCGAAGTTTGGAGCGTCGGTTTGTAGGACGAGATCTATGAGTACCGCTATGTCTATGCTGTTGTTGTTGTTGCCGGTTGTAGCCGTCATCGAAGAGCGAGGTCCACGTGATATGTTTCTTTTCGCTTCGTCTTTCGTTGTGTATAAGTCGTCAATTTTTTTTTAATAGACATCTTCAAGAAGTTTGCCACTTCTCGTGATTTCTCCCATAAGTCGGTGAGTGAGAGTGTCGTGGGGTGTGCTACAACGATGTCCGCCTTCACGCGGTGCAGCACGACAGTCTCCGGACTGCAAAGGACATCACCTCACTTCTCCGGATGCAGCCCGCTCCGAAGAACAGCTCCACGTGGAGCTACCCATCGTCTCCTATGTCTATGCTGTCGAAGGCCTTTGACATGTCGATTGCCAACATCACTGTACGTTTAGATGATCTCTTCGCGTTAAAACCTGCAGCTACGTCTTTTGAAAGAGTGAGGAGGGCAGAGGTGGTGGATCTTCCTGTGGTGAATCCATGCTGGTGCTCAGCTACTCTTACGTACGGCTTGAGTTCTTCCAACAGAAGTCGTTCTATGATTTTCGCCATCGGTGAGAGTAAGGAGATCGGTCGGTATCCTGGTCCATCCGTTGCCTCTTTTCCTGCTTTCAGGAGTGGGAGAGTGACTGAAGATTTCCAAATCATGGGAATTCTGCCAGAGCTGAGGGAGTCGTTGATGAGCTTTGTGAGGGCGGCTATACCTCTGTTCCCGAGATAATGGAAGAGTACTGGAGCGAGTCCGTCCGGTCCGAGGGCTGTTGATTTCTTTGTCTTCTTAATAGCTGATTTCACTGCGGCCTCTGAGTACTCGACAAAATCTTTAGCGTGTATGTTGTGAACTTTCTTCATGGTTTTCCGATTTTCCTTTTTTGTTTTGTAGTCGACTGGGCGTGTGAAGCGTTTGTTGAACTGGTTCGCGATTTCGAAGGAGGATGTGAGGGGTCCTTTCCCGAAGTCGATGGCGCAGTTTGGTGGGGGACGTCCTTTATCATTCAACATCTTGATCGTTTTCCACAGTTTCTTGCTGTCTAGTTTGGGATCAAAGGTCTCCATGAAGTTTCTCCAGATGTCCCTTTTGTTTCTGTCCGTGGCTCGTCTGATGTTCATGTTGAGAGTGCTGATGTCTTGGCTTGATGGGTCTGATTCTCGTAAAGCGTCTCGTTTGGTCATCCAATCTCGGATTTCTGGTGTTAAGGCAACGTTTCTCTTCTTGATGCGACCGCGTGGGATTGAGCTGGCGGCTGCAGATAACATGATCTTCCGGAAGAAGGGCTCAGCTTGGGCGGCGGAAAGGTCGGGAAGAGGTGTCGTGGATAACTTTCCTTCGACGAGCTGTTCAAAGATTTTCCAGTTCGCTTTTCCGAAGTTGGTGAAGGAGACTTTCCTGTGCGTACGGATGTAGTTGGAACCCTCAAGGACGATTACGATGGGTAGATGGTCGGAGCTTCCAGATGGTATTGTTTTCCATGAGACTTGAGAAAGTAAGTCCAGCGAACAAATGGAGATGTCTGGAGAAGATGGTCTTCCGTTGACTGGTACTCTGGTAGGCGTGTCACGGTTTACTGCGGCCTATAATTGCTTCTCTCATTCATGCTAGTATGTCTCTCAGTATTGCTAGTTTTTCTTCTTCGTTTTTTTCATTGTTGTTTCTCCCATTATTGCTAGTGATATCGTTCATGAAAATATGTTTAACCAGAGGAACGTACCGTGTTAAGAAAAATGTCGGTTGTAGGAACTCTGCTTACGCGACATTTGCTTTTCAAGCAATAGAATATGTAATGAGCTTTCAATTTATCTGTCTTAGCAATTTGTAAGACTTTCCATAGTTAGAATTAACTATTCGATTATTTATGACTCGTTGCTTTCGGTTCTCCTTCTCATGTATGTTGCCTGGTGGTTTTCCATGCACTTGATGTTGAAGTGGAAAAAAATCAAGTAATGAGAAGAGCCATGACTTATGAGGATATTCAGGTTGAATTCGTGGAGAGTTTCGTTATGAGCAGCCTCCGGGCCGCCGTGAGATACGCCAATCTGATGAGAGAAGTCAGCCGGAAAGGAGGCCTTCTCAGTGTTGGCCCCGCCCCTTCTCACCCCACCCCTTCTTTTCCTTGGGCCATACTGCTTCAGCTTTCAATTGATCCATCCTAGCACTTTGAAAGAACTTTCGACTAAATTGAGGTTTATATAGTTAAAATTGATAACTTAAGTAGTCACAGTACTCCTTGAATAGTCACGGAAATTGAAAGGAACCCTAATCAGTTTAAAGAGTCAGTATGTATAACTAAATACTTCGCTGTTTTCTCCGAAGAAAAAGTAGTTTTTGAAATGTAACCAAAATAGTGACTTTTATATAAATCTTTTTTTTCTGATTGGAAATGAGAGCACATGTAATCAAGATTTTGAACTTTTTTGAGTTGTTGTAATGAATCTTGATACGCTTCGCCAATTTAAATCTGCGGGTTTTCACCTTTCAAGTTATTTATCGGAATATGTGTAAATTAACTGTTTAGGCTAATAAAGATGGTAAAATGAACGAAGTTGTTGTTCTGAAAAGCTTCGCAATCGGTTCCATTCCACTCTTCACTTTTTTTTGGAATTTGGTATTTTGTTTTAAATAGGACTGATTTTTTTCTGCTCTCAGTGAGGATTTGAAGTCGCAGTAAATTTTAAATCCTTAAAACAAATAAAAAAATTTCGAATAAGAAGCTGGCAAGCTTTTTGAGAGATTCTATTAAAATGGGGAAGGATTTTTGGCAGTTAACTTTCCCATGATATCTCCTCCTAACACAAGTTACGATGTGAAATTCCGAATGAAAACAAATTTTTATTTTCACTATAGAGATGGCAGATTTCTTGGAATGCGGGGAAGATGAAGATGCAGATCGACTAATGGACTGCAACAGCTTTCTCAATAGCAAGGTCACTCCTCCGAACGATTGGCATTAAAAAATCTCATCTGAGCTAATCTAACATATAAGACATTAACATTGATGCTTAATCATCGCTTAATGCTTAATCATAATCAAAGCGTAATAATCAAGCTTGAGACATCAAACGTCATTATTCTGAATGAACCGAAGAATTGTTAGTGAGCTGTTGTTCTGACGAGAACTTTGAAAATGGTTTGAAAGATGTGTCCTAACCCTGAAGGACTGAATCCTTCAACGCTATTCATGTGAACCAAAGAAGAAATAGATACGAATTTTGAATAAAGAGAGTGTGAGAAGGTCTAGAGAGCAGCAATCATAAATTCTGTAGATCAAAAGAAAGTATCCTCGCAGAAAGTTTATTGTGAGTTGTGTCATCGAATCAAACTGCAAAGAGACCCGAAAGTTATAAGAAAAACTTAGCCTTGAATTTTTCAGCCTAATTGAATTGTAACGTTGTATTAGTTCGTTTGATCACTCACCCAGCGATTCCCCTGTATAATTGTGTGCGTTTTATTTCTAGCACTTCCATTTTGAATTAAAGAGTGCATCACGATTATTGAATTTATGAAACACGAGAGTTTTTTTTCCGTAAACCGCACGAACATATAAGAAGATTGTTCAGACCATCATCCGCTAACGTTAGCGACCTTGGGGAAAACCTATTTCTATCAATAACAAAATAGAAGAAAAAAATAAGCCGTATGTTTTCAGTTTCCGTGCAATCAAGGAAAATCTTCATGGAAGAGTTTACTATCAAACCAGTATTTCAGTTCGATGTATTCGTCCATGACTACAGGGAATATACAGATTTGCAAGCAAAAGACGCTGAACGGTTTCTACTTCTTTTCCCCAAATAACTGCTTCTCCTCCCTGTTATACGACAGAACAAAGATTTGGTTCTTTATTACTTAGGGGGGGATCGTGCTTTACTTGGAGGGATCAGGTTACTTTCCACTAAAATTTCCCTCAGGCTTGGGTAAAATGTATGCTAACGAGACCGTACGGCTTAGGAACGAGGCCGTATGGAATAATTAGCCACAATATTGTTGTTTTATCCGGTATAATAAAGTAAATTGTCTTAGCTGTTTTCATTTATTATTCACTTTTTTTGTCCGCTTAGGCTTAGTTGCGCCAACGAGGCCGTATGGCTTAGGAACGAAACCGAAAAATTTATCACATCATCAATTTTTTGTCGATTAATTGACTAAATTTGTCAAAAAATAGTGAAAATGGTGAAATAAATACAGTAGTTTGAACACACTAAAAACAAAAGCTCCCCTAAGTAAAGCACTCCTCCCCCGAAAGTAAAATTGTGCCGGAGATTTGAAGCACGATGTTGAATATAGAGTTTATCAGAAATATGGCATATCATTCGATAAAATAATAGCGTAAAATATCTGAACAGCTAGTTTTGTTCTAACTTAAGATTTCAAATTTAAAATATTTCAAAACCTGAATGAATATGCTCAAATGTTGATGAAATGTCGATAAATCCTCAGAGAAGGCGATGGCCGCGAAACTCCGGTGACGGATTCGCAGCAGAGGAAGCTAATGGTGAACACTCTCAGACAATTGAACAGAGCCATCTTCTCCATTGAAGCGTTCGTTTTCCATCGTTTTAAGACAAAACTCACCAGCGACTTGTTTCTGTGGAAGCAGGAAGTTCCAAAGGACCTTTACTCAGGAAACCGCAGGTTCTGACAAAAACAACAAAAGTTGATGTGATTAAAAGAAGATGTTTCAATAGGAACAATTGTCTTACCATCAGTTCTTCTGAATTGGCTCACGTTTAATTCACAGTGAAGTTAAAAGACGTTATACTTGCTTCTTCCTAAATACAAAGCGAGGAAGGGCTCATTTAAGTCTTTCTAAAAAGACACAAGTCGATAAAGTTTTAATTTACTTTTTTGCACATCTGAGAAGAGTTGAACATTTTGGAGTAAATTTTGGAGTAGGCATTCATGTGCAGAACTTTCAAATAGTTATAGTTTCATCACATATCCCAGAGTCTATTGGTTAACGTTTAATAAGTATTACTTCATAATGGTTGTTGAGTTCCTTTCTTGCAGATTAAAAGGAAGTGAGGCCCTCGAGGATTTGAAGCAAAGTTTGAAAGAGGTTTGCGAATAGTTTGGCCGAAAGATTTTGGTAGCAAATGATTCATCACTATTGCATAATTGGTTAGCTACTTATTGTAATAATGATCTTCCTTGCGCTTGTTCCCGCCTCGCGGCAGGGTACACACTCCCCTGAGATGCGGGACAGACCTAACCAGAGGCCGTATCCACAATAAACGTCAAGTGTTGGACGTCCAACGCATTGGACACGTCTAACATTAGACGCGTCCAATGCGTTATACGTCCAACTGGTTTTTCGTATCCACAATGCGATTTATTAAAGTCTAATGTTGGGCGTCTAATGATTAGACGTCTAATGAAAAACACTGACGCAGTTTTGGTGCGTGTCAACTTTTTTGTCGTTTTCTTCAACTTTCAAAGGTTTTCCTTTTTGTTTTTCGCTTTAAATCATGTTTCTAAAGTTATACAGGGTGGCGCGAAAGTACGCAGTCCGAAAGTCAAACGCTTTTGTATCGTAATCAGTAATCCAATTCCTCTCAATTCAACACATTTTATTCTCAACATTTATATGTACAACTGGGTGAAGTCAGTTTTCAATGCGGCCGCCCTTGGCGCGGATGACTTGGCAGAGACGCTTGGGGAAAGCATCAGTCGTGGCACGCAGGTAATCAACGTCGAGTTCCTCCCAAGCTTTGAGCAGGGCCTTCTTCAGAGACGCCAAATTGGGGTGGGGACGAGCCGAGGCTTTTGCCTCGAGGACCGACCATACGGAATAGTCGAGCGGATTGAGATCCGGCGAGTAGGCGGACCACTGCTTACTCGTTATGAAGGTGAGCAAGTTGTTTGCACACCACTCTTGCGTCACAACGTCCTTGTGAGCGGGCGCGGAGTCCTGTTAAAAGCAGAACGGGCGGCAAGCGAAGTGCGTACGGGTCCAGGGAAGCAAGGCGCCTTCGAGAATGTCTTTGATATAGTTCTGCTTGTTGATCTTCACGCCCTGATCAACGAAGACGAGCGGAGACTTGCCCGAAGCGCAGACAGCCGCACAGACCATCAACTGAGCTGGATCGGAGATTCGGTTGACGACTCTTCGTTGCGATCGGCTTCCTCAGGATCTCTGGCGATAACCCACACGTTTTGGGAGTTGTAGGCCTCCTCGATCGTGAACAACTTCTCGTCTGAGAAGACTATCTCTTCGGCACCAGGTGCGGCCGTGTCGCGAAGCAAGGCCCGACTTCTCTTCACGCGCTCTGCCGTGTTCTTGGCAGACAACAAGGCACCCTTGCGAGTACGATAAGGGCGCATGCCGAGGTCAACCCTGACGATGGTCTGAGCCGACCAGCGGGATATTTCGAGCTCCTGGGACATCTTGTTAATGCTCCGCTTGGAGTTTCGGCGTATTCGCTCCCTCACTGCTTTTATCTTCGCCGGCGTCCGAGCAGATCGAGGTCGGCCATTTTTTGGACGGTCCTCAAGATTTCCGAGCTTGCGGTAACATTTGATGGTATTCCAGACAAGATCTCGACGGACGACGAGGCGTTTCGCGATGTCGGAGTTGGAGTACCCGCGCTGGTGCAAATCGACGATAGCGGCACGCTGGAGATGGGGACCCGTCATTACCTTCAAATTTAAACAATCGTTGTTAAACTTCAACACGATGTTTAAAACACAATAAACTTCGAAAATCAAAAAAAAGGAATCGGTGCGTGCACGAAATAGTGCGTAGCACACTCCTAAACCTCGAACTGCGTACTTTCGCGCCACCCTGTAGAATAAATTAGTTCTCACAGAATGGACGACTCCCGGCCGTAAAGAACCAAAGGAATGTATTTTTATTACTTTGTTTCTTATTGTCTTCTCACATGTTTTAGATCGTGCTGGCGATGAACGATTTGGATATCGAGCTAGAAGAGAATGCTCTGTGAGTTCCAAGAGTGTACCGAGACCGCACAAATCCATTCGACACACGTTACGGAATTTCCTAAAAGATTCCGCTGCACGCGTCAAGGGTTTTTCAAACTGCTTGCAGTGTTCGAGGATGACTTGCAAAGCGACACAGGAAGAGCTAAAGCTATTTTACCAGCTCAACGACTGGCTGTCGCTCTTTCAACTCTTGCGAACAATGGGTTTCAAATAAACATAGGCGATGCGGCTGGCTGTTCACAGTCCAGTGTCTCAAGAATAACGCATGAAGTCTGTGAACTTTTATCGAGGAGGTGTATCTATCATATGTTCCTCTTTTTTTTTGGAAATCGCACATCAATAGGTTTTTGATAATATTTCAGTTGTTTGTTAATATACATACATTTTTGTTGCTTTTCTAAAAATTCCAACGTGAATAAATTGTGTTATGAGTTATCAATACAATAATCGTTTATAACAAATATGAAAAAGTATTAAACAAAAAACACGTGATAAACTCACTACATCTTGATATTATTTGGCAAAATTCGTGATATGGTAGACTGCACACAGCCAGCTGTATCGCCTATTTTTGACTTCAAGAAAGAGAATGAGAAAAAAAGGAAGTTTGAAAAAAAAATAAAATGAAAAATTAAAAGAAAAAAAAAAAGAAAAAATTTTTTTAAAAAAATTAAAAAAAAGTAAATCTTTATGAAAAAAAGTGACAAAAACATCGAAAAAAACTCGAAACACAAAAAAATCATTAAAAAAGAGAGTGTCCAACGAGTTGGACGCTCAGTTAGACAGGGTAGACCTTGTCCAACGGATTGGACAACGTCCAAGCATTAGACGTCCAACTAATTGCATTGTGGATACGGAATATGTTGTTGGACGTCCAACGATTGGACGACCTCATTGGACGCTTAAATGCGATTGTGGATACGGCCTCTGGTATAACCAGTGGCTGCACGTAGGGTCACTGCTAGTGTGAATAGCAGCAGGGATGAGAGTCAGATTCGTGCATGCGCACTACGAACATTTCTTAACCATCTGGTATGGGTGGATCTGTCCGGGTTGGGAGTCGAACTTGGGACTCTTCGCACAATAGTCGAACACACAACCATTATGCCACATCCGGACGTTAGCTACTTATTATTGACGAATTAACGGCACGGTTGAGCGCTTACACGTAAGATATCAGAATAAATTTAATAATTTGCCTCCTATTCTTCTGTCAAAGGGTTTCCGTTTTGGTTTCCGACGGGCGTTTTTTAATCGCTTGAAAAAGTAGGTAGGAACAATGCTGCAGTTACACACGAAACTGTGTGAAGAAGAAAAGGCGGCGAAGGCGGAGTTCTCGGCAGCTTCCCTTCCATTGGCCGACTACGACCCGGTGGACATCCAACTGCTGCTGGGAGACGATCAGGTAACCTCTGCTGGGGAATGATTAGGTTACTGTAACTGGTAGATGGCAATGCCAGGTTCAGCTCCGTTTTCGTCAAGGACTCCATTGAATGATTCGTCTTCAGGTTCAAAAGAGTTCATCAATTCTTGACATTTTGGAGGAGGAAAAGAAGAGGACAAATAGCAGAGTGGATGCTCTACTGGCGAAAGCAGAGATACTCATCAGAGAAGTAGTGCACATAAAAGAGCGCCTAGTGAAGTGAAAGGCGGTCACTGTAATCACAGATTCGGAGACGAAACAAGACAAAGTCTGAGCCCTCTGAGGGAATGTGTCCAATCATAGAATTGGAAGTAAATGTTCAAGTATTCCTGCATTACGCTTGAGGAATGCCTTCCAAAAATTTACTTTTTGATATATCTCATTAAAATTTTTTAACTTAAAATGTTTACTCTACCGGCAAGAGTTTTTCTGATTTTTCTTCTTTTAATTTATCCTAACTTTCAAAAATCATCATAATTGCAGATCCGGTGTTGTTAATGTATATGAAATAGTTTTAACTTGACACATAACGAATATTAGTAAAAATCCTTAAACTCCATTTTTTGTCAAATATGTTCTGATATATGATTTTTCAAAGTTACACGGTGATTCTAAAAAAACTGTTTATTTATCCGCAGCTGTAAAACTGTCAGAATATATATTCAATTGCAAATAAAGACTTTCATTTCCTCAAACTGCCATCGACATTTCAATCTTATCATGGTGCTTATATCCCTCGACTCGTATGTGTTCTACACGGAAGTCATCGATGTTTTTGACTGCTGGATCCAGAATCAGCTTGGGGAAGGGAAAAGGAGTCCTTGAGAGCTGCAAAGCCGAACTAAATCATTGACTACACCTCCCTCTTATCGTATAATATTGTGAATTCGTTCATTTCAGGCTTCAGAACAAACAACAGCAAGGCATACTGTATCATTATTCTCCAAAGGCATACTGTATCATTATTCTCCAAGGCATACTGTATCATTATTCTCCAAGGATCACAGCTAATCATTATGAAAATCTTTTGATATGTTCAGAAGCGCCAGCAAGTTTAAAACTCTACAAAGTAAAAATGAAAACCCCCATCTCTAAATTATACGGTAAGGCTCGTGAATACTGCAACATTAACCTGTACTTTGAGAGGATCTATATGGTTCTTGTAAATATGAGCATCTCCAATCGTGTGAACGAACTCTGCCGCCTGAATAGTAAAACTATGAGAATATTGATTAAGTGAGAAATTATTGATTACCTTTAAACCGGTGACATGAGCAATGAGATGCGTCAGAAGGGCGTAGCTGGCGATGTTGAATGGAACACCGAGGCCCTGTAAGCTTCCATTTACCATACTGTAGTAATCGATTATCTCATCTTTGAATTGAATTGTTTTATCACACAATGTATGATAGAGCATAATAGGGTTTTTGAGAAGATGGAATCTTATGAGGAGTGAGGGTTGCAGAGGCTTCAGGCGACTATATAAGATGGTATTTTTTAAACTGAGGTCTGTTGGGCGTTGTTACAAAGCGGCCATTCGAGTAGGACGAAGAACAAAAACATTACGGCAGGGTTATTTATGGACGTTAAATCTCAGCCGTTCCGGGGTAAGAGAAGAGCGAAAATGAAAAAGAAGATTCATTCCAAAGGATATGTTGAAGCGTAGGCTACTACGATACAGTACTCACCATATCAGCTGATCGTTGGTACAATTGGGAGGAGAGTTCGCCGTTCCTGACGTAAAACTGTACAAGGCTGTGGCAGGGAGGCAGCGCCATCTCTTCTATGTCTGCATTCAACACTTTATTTACAATCTAAACTATACTAGTACCTGATTCGGTTCCGAAGGTAATGCGTAGATTCTCTGCTTAATATGGTTGCTCTCTTTCTCTCTCCGTCCCTTTATTTTTCTCTCACTCACCTCTTTTTTCAATCTTTCTCGCTCTCTCTCCTTTCCTCGCTCTCTCCTTTCGCTTTTCCAATTTGACCGGACCAGCTGCATTCCAGGCGGAGAGGATGATCCTTCTGCTGTCGGGCTGCTCCTTGATCAATTTTATCACTTCGGCGAGTTGGTCCTTTCCTTTTCCAGAATAATCCGCATCTGGGCCTTCGTATTTCGCACCAAAATGTCGCCACTGAAAGTCACAATTTCAGCTTTATCAAAATTGCAGATTTTTTTATGCACTTTGAAACTTTCTTATAATGAAAGCGCTTGATCGAGAAGCCTAGTGCTATAAATAATTCACTTCAGTGAAATCAATTTCTATTATAGAGCTTCCTTGGAAAGTCAACACTTCACGGTTTCCATTAAATTTCGCATAGCGACCAGACGTTATACTTTACTTTAGCAGCAACACCCCACTTTTGCTAAACATTTTCTCCACAGTAATCATCATGTTACTGGTTATTTCTAAGCCTTACGGCCTTGCTAGCGTAAAATTTGAGCTTTTGACAAAAGAAGGTTAGGGTATTACATAATTTAGGCAACTTTTGTGTAGTGCAATTGAAATTCTAGTTTTTTGTTTACTGTTTTTTTTTTTATTAGGATTTCAGATATGTTTTCACTGTTTTTTTGTTGTTGCTTAGGTATAGGTTACGCTGACGAAGTCGTACGGCTTATGTTAGGAACATGAAAGATACGTGTTATGTGTGTGGTGCGATATACAATTTACACGAAAGTTTGTAATAACCTTACCTTCTTTTGTGAATTGCCTAAAGTTTTTTTTAGCAGAAGCCGAGCTCTCAGTGAAAAATTACATTATAGTATGTTACTCGCGTGATTTCGTGTGCGAATTGTTGTGGTGTAAAACTTCCTGTCACACTTACCTCGATTATCTTCTCGTTACTCCCCACCGCGATTCTAATTGGATGAACAAACTCACTGAGTACTTTCTGGATCACGGTATATACAAGAAAGACTGGTGACTCAACTAGTAAAGGACATTAAAAAGAGACATGTTTTTCAATAAGAGGTCGATATTGCGAGGACTCACTCGATTCTCATAATTCCAGGTCGAATAGGGACATTTTTGATGATTAAAAGTTTAAAAGTGCATGTAAACTAAGCTCTAGAAGCCTCTTAAATTACAAATCGATATTCAACTGAAATACCTGAAAGCCGTAAATAGGTCCGAGATCGCCTTCTCTCCGATCAGGGAAGCCTCGCTTCGCCAAAAACTCCTTCGTTCCATTCGCATCCCAGATGTGAACGCCCCTCGCCGATAATTTGAGAGCATCTGTGCTGCCGCTGATGAACCTTTTCACACACAAAAACGTCAACAGAGGAAGCAGATTTTGAAAATTTTTGATATCGTAAAGATGCTTTACATATTTTCAAAACCACTGATGAAACGGATGAACAGATTGTTATTAATCTGTCTCACGAATATTTAAAACCCTCTGAACGCAGTGTTCTAGATAAATTCGAACAAATGGAGTTAAAATCAACCAACCACAGCAACTCCTCCGCGATTCCTCGGAAAAACGTGCGTTTACTTGTGATCAGTGGGAGCGTATTGTCACGCAGAGAATACCTACTCTGCATTCCGAATAGAGAAATCGTCCCAGTACCCGTCCGATCTGTCGACTCTGTCCCTTTTGCCATTATCTCTTTTACCTGATTGAGATATTGTAATTCGTCGTCATTCGATGATCCAGCTTGCATTGCTTTTTCCTGAATGTACATCATATGGGATCGTTATGATAGTTTTCCATTGAAATAAAATTCTCATAAAGTAGGAGAAAAAACCATAATTACTACGAGTTCTGTGAATGAATACTAGAATACAATTCATGAAAGAAAATATTTCCGCCTTACAGTAATTTGAATTGAGTTAGATTTTGTTAGGGCGGGCCAAGTACTTTTAGATGGCAATTAACAAAGTAAGGCATGAGGCCGTGAGGCACGAGGACGCCTAAAACACGGCCTGGCTGTTCTGCCTCGTTAGCTAAGCCGTACGGCCTCGTTAGCTAAGCCGTACGGCCTCGTTATCGTAAACTTTTACTAAGCCTAAGCGTTTTTTAATGTAAAAATATGTTTTAATGTAGAAATAAAACGCGCGGCCTCACTCAAGGCGTCCTCATGCCTTACGGCTTCTTGCCTTACTTTGTTAATTGCCCTTTTAGATGGGCCTCACATCTGACTTGTGCGATTCCTATAGACTTAGAAATGTTTTTTAAAATTAAAAAATTAGTTCGAATTTCAAAGACAATAAATCGATGACGACACGGACAGGTATATATGAAGAATAACAAACTCTAATTCTTCAAATTATAAATGCTCGTGAATATATAGTACATTGAAGGCTGCAAACAATTAGGAACTAATTCTAGTCATTAAAATCTTCTATTCAGTTCAGAAGAATAGAGTCGAAAACCACATTGGGTGGTCTTCAACTCGGTTTAAAACAGCTTTTTAAAATTCTCTTATTAGTTGTTTTTTGACAAATTCAGTCAATCAAGCCAGTAATAATGTTATGGAATTTCTGAAGCAGTCTTCTGCTTAAGCCGTGCAGCCTCGTCAGCGTAACCTTTACCTAAGCCTAAGCGGAAAAAAACTGAAAAATACCTGAAAGCCTGTCATACCTGTCAAAATGTGACCCAGCGCACGACACATTCCAGTTGTGTCATGCGCTGAGTCACACTTATGCTTGTATCCTTGTATTTAGTTTTAAAAAAAAAAGTTTTGATTTAAAGCTTAATTTTGTTGCTTGCAAAGTCACAATAAGTCATTAGTTTTGTTCATAAAAAATGAATAAAGAATAAACGAAATATAACCATTTTAATTTTTCGAAAAAACTTTACTCGAAAAAAAAGTTGTTTTAAACCGATTCAATTCGCGCCTGCTCTCGATATTATTACTCATACAATCACAGGGATTCGAAAAACCTTCAGTTGAAAACAAAAAAATAAAAATGAGCGGGACCACACTGAGATACCATAGCCAAAATGTATTCTAACTTGGTCGTACGGTTCAGGAACGAGGCCTTATAGAACATTCAGCCACAAAATTTTAGTTTTATTCAGTCTAACTGACTGAATTGGCTTAGCTGTTTCGCTTAGCCTTAGGCAAAGGTTACGCTAACGAGGCCGTACGGCTTAGGCTAACGAGACCGCATGAGAAAATTTCTCATATTATTAACTTTTAGTCAATTAAATGACTAAATTTGTCAAATAATCCCACCCTTTTCAATCAAAGTGCGGCCCCCCAAGTCAAGTGCTGCCCCCTTAAGTAAAATTGTGCCTCAAAGTCTAAAACTGTGTCAATTTTTGTCAATTGCGGGTTGTTGAGATTGCCTAAAAAAATTTTGATATGGATTTTAGAATTTAACTGATTTCACTTTTCGAAGGGAAGATTTCGAAGAGTTTTTTTTCAGACGATCATGAGAAAGGCATTTTCACGAAGACGGTGATTCTGACGAAAACATGCGATTGCCAGAGATGAAAGAAGCAGAAGAGGTCATCCTTCTGATGCGCAAAAGAGGACCGATCTCTCGAAACCACCGAGCGAGATGGGCTTTCGATCACATCAACAGTCCACTGCGCGTTAACACAACTCAGGTTTCTCATCTAAGCAAGTATTTATTCACCATTCAAAGCGGAGAAAATTTGAAGATATGAAAAACCAGTGGTTTGTGCCAAAGCCACGATATAAGACACTCAATGCAGTCTGTAGGTAGGAAAAAAAAATTCCCTCGGGTGAAGAAAAAAACAACCAGACCCCTTGAAGTTCTTTCCATATTGGAATCAGTCACGAAAAAACTACTGGTATGATTGATTTATTCGTCACTACTTCAGCTTATTAAAGCAAGCTAAAACTAACCTCAACTTGAGGCTGAGTTCTGTCTAATGAAAAATTCTATTTATGCAGAGAAATGAAGGTTTTTTCTTTCAATTTTAGCTGTGAAAAATGTGATAGATTCATTTCTAATGAGAGAGAAGGTCGGTGGGTCGGTCGCCCTGAAAAGTTCTGCCAGGTCGCAGTTTACTTATGTGAAGCTTCATCAGGGCTGTCTATCCTATTAACAACTGTTTTGCTCTCGAAGTCTCTTTTAAAAACTTGAAATGAAAATCAAATACTGAACCAAATCACAGGAGAGAAAAAAAGGTGAGGAATAGGGAAATGAGAGGTAAAGATCTAGAAACGTTTTGGAATGAATCTAAAACAAGATAAACTCCTTCGTTAAAAACAAGATCCTTCCGTTTACAGGATCGGCAATGAGTCTTTTAACATGGAAATACAAGCAAGCTATCGCAATACGGATACTTTTCTCGAATGAGTTCTTTGAAGAAAAAAAACAATAAATAAAATATCTTGGTTCTTTTTGGCTAACTAAAGATTACAGGGTGGCCCATATATTCGCAAACCAATCTTTCGGCGTTTATAATTCAATTTGTAGTGCACGCTGAGCTCCAATTTTTACACATGTTCTTCTCATATGTTTTTTTATTACATGGTTCAAATTTCATATCATTTGATCAATTCTCAAATGAATGGTGGTCTCTCATAGAGCACGCTCTATCATTGTGGACTTGCACAAACTTGGTCGATCAAATACGCGCATCGCTAAATATCTCAACGCCTCGCAATCTTGTCTGAAAAGCAATCAAACGGTTTGAACAGATCGGTACACTTGCTGACTTGCCTCGAAGAGGTGATCCTCGATTAGTGCGCACCCCTAACAAGATTGAGGCCATGAGGAAGCGAGTCGGTCGAAATGCTAGGCGTAGCTTGAAAAGAAAGGCCTCCGAGATGAAATTATCACGCAACACTCTTCAAAGAATCGTTGAAGAGGACTTGAGTCTCCCCCCATATCGTACTAAAAAGGCTGCCATCCTAACTCTAAAGAACAAGGAGAAAAGACTCAAAAGGTGCCGCGCCCTAATCCTCTGGACGCGCGACAGTGCTCACCTCAGGACAGTCTTCTCGGATGAGAAGCTGTTCACTGTGGAAGAGGCCTACAACCCTCAAAATGTGCGAGTGCTTGCTCGGAACTCACAGGCAGCTAATCATACCGGTGGATTCCTGCATAGAGCTTCCCATCCTGCGAAAGTCATGGTTTGGGACGGAGTGTCCGCCACTGGCAAAACTCCCCTTGTTTTGTTCGAACCAGGAGCCAAAATTAATCAGGAATACTACCTCCAGCAGATTCTTCGAAAAGTATTGCTTCCTTGGTCTGCTTCCCACTACCGTAATACACCTTGGGTCTTACAGCAAGATTCTGCGCCTCTCACAAGGCTATCGGAGCACAGGCATGTTGCAACGCTCATTTTCCCGACTTCATCTCCAGCGCAGAATGGCCCTCCTCATCGCCCGACCTCAATCCGCTGGACTATTCCGTGTGGTCCTACCTTGAGAGCAAAGTCAATGCTCGTCCTCACTTGAATCTGGAGTCTCTAAAAAATCCCTGCAGAAGGAGTGGTCGAAGATCGACGAAAAGTACATTCGTCCAGTGATCGAAGCGTTCCCAAAGCGACTCCGGGCTGTCGTTCGTGCCAAAGGGGACCGAATTGAATGATTTTTTGACCCAATGTTTTTATTAGAGTGTGCTGATAGATGTACAAATTTGAACACTCTTGCTCACTTATGCACTGAGATACACGTTTGTAAACGCGTTTGCGAATATATGGGCCACCCTGTATATAACTTGAATGGTTTAACAGGAGCAATGCAAGTCGGATGTGTTGGTGGGTGGGATTATCTCCGAGGGGAAGGCAACTGAGGACGCAGAAGAGGAATTCTTACTTACTCCAGACACTCAAATCATCTTCTTGTCTAATCTCTATCGACAGGTCTACGTTCTCGATCTCAGCCCATCCACCTTAGTGGCCGTAAGTTTTTTATATATGGGATTGTACATATAGTCATACTTATTGTTATCAGATTGTTATACTTTTCAGGCTGTTTCTTCTAGCTTTCCAAAAAGCACGTAGATCAAAAGGATAATTATGAGATATTGGATGATTCGGTAAGATACCGAAGTTGTGCCGAGAAAATAGAGAATGCTTTACGAAACGAGAAACGCATAGAATTTTCAGTTTTTGGTGAGCGCATAGATTTTACACACAGTTCTTCTAAAAAAATTTGTTTGGTGTTCGGATAAACTTGGTGATTGAAGGATGAAGTGGCGGGTTGTTGCATTTTCTCGCTGCTTTTGCAGCATCTCCAGACCTGCTTATTCTCTATCACAAAAGAGGTTTTCTTCTTCTTCTAACTTGTTTCTCATGAAAACTTAATTGTAAAACCACGCAAACTTAGTGAAATAGGTCTCGAAAGAATGGATAACCTTGACTGAAGTTGGGGTTTTGAGCTTCCAATTACGAGAAAAGTTTCCTGGGTCAAGGACGAATGAGTCGGTCTATAACAACTGGGTTGCAACTATGATGGAATAATAGGCGTTGGCGCGATGGTAAAGTGTCTGAATATTACAAAAATTGTCCGATGTTAGACCCCCAATCTATAAATGAAAGGGGTTTAGACATCTCTTACTCCTCTCTAAGCCTTGCCTTACCATCTGTGACCTGAAAAAGAGCACATGGTTTTGACAGGTTAAATTATTATTTTAAAACAGAAAAGCTTAGTTGTGCTATAACTATATTATCCAGGTACAGCCTCAACTGATGTTTTCTTTTTAAGGTAATGTTGCCTGGTTCTGGATTAATCTTCCGACCGGAAATCTACTTGACTGTCCTAGTTTTCACTCCTTATCTGGCTTTCAAAGAGCAATCGGTTCGCTTTCAGAATTGTTTTTCAGAAATAGATATAACATTCAACTGATAGTGGAATTAAATTCAAAATTTGAGTCGGCAACAAATTATTCGGCAAGTTCCGCCACGGACATGAACAGACTTTAAGAATAAAATGCATCGACTTTTTTCATCGAAGCTCATTTTTCAGTATTTTTTAACAATCGCGAATCGAAGAGCCGAAACAAGTGAAAATTATATCAAAAAAGGTATTTGGATTAAATTGTTTTATGAGGTTCACTCTAAAGTATTGCTTGTAGGTCATCTTGCAAGGAGTATCGGTCACTCTAAAGTATTGCTTGTAGGTCATCTTGCAAGGAGTATCCGTCACTCTAAAGTATTGCTTGTAGGTCATCTTGCAAGGAGTATCGGTCACTCTAAAGTATTGCTTGTAGGTCATCTTGCAAGGAGTATCGGTCACTCTAAAGTATTGCTTGTAGGTCATCTTGCAAGGAGTATCGGTCACTCTAAAGTATTGCTTGTAGGTCATCTTGCAAGGAGTATCGGTCACATGTAAGAACGTGGAAGAAATTTTCGGAGAGATCAAGTCAAAGTTTGACGTGTTCCTCTCGTCCCTCCACTCATTCTCGCGGCCAATCATCAAGGAATGGAGCTTAAAGAACACCGCATGGAGGGTGTGTTAGGAAAATTGGCGCTCGTGTATAATTTTCTTTTTTTCATTTGATAGATACCTTTTTCTCAGGTTTATTTTGTTAATTGAAGACGCTTAGTGGCTTCAAAAAAAGTGCTTCAAATTCAGAACTTTCTAACGACGCGTGAATGAGATCAAAACTAATAGTGGTGAGAAAGTAGCACGTTTAGAAGAGAAACAACGAGTGATTCTGACCGAAAAAAAGACAGCAATATGGATTCAGATTACTTGTAATGAGCTACTTCAAAGATTAGGGGGTGGGGGAGAATTATTGAATTGGTACGCATAGTTTAAAAAAACATGAGTGTTTTCAAAGTTCACACGAATGTGTTTTATGTGTTTTAGTTCGACGCGCACCATTCCTTTGCTCTTTTCTGGCATAGAAGTTACATAAATTAGAAAAGTATTCTGAGCAGCAGAAGCAAGAATTGTCTTCTAATTCGGATATGGTGCGGCCATCTGCACTTGTGAAGAAGAAGAAAGAAGAAAAGAAGGAGAGGATCCTCTCTACCCTTCCCACCTTGACAGAATCGCTCTTCCCCTGCACTGCTAGGCTCAAATGGTTCCGTTCTTCTGACGTTCCCAGTTTTCCGGGTTCAGATTTTTACAAAAAGTATACTTTTCAGGATCGATACGGAGACCTACAGGACAGCAGGAAACAAGGATGATGACGATTCCAACAAGTCATAAATCCTATCTCTTCATTCTTTTCATTCTGTGACTATTGATTTTATTTCCACAATACATATCTGGCTTTCTTTCTCCTTTTCCGTTCTCGTATTTCTTCTCTTACTTTCTATGTAAAAGCAGTTAAAATATATATTTCTAATCCGTGAACTTTTCTTGAATGCTGGGATCAACTCGCAGAGGCCGCTACTACTAGAGAAATTCAAAAGTTTTTTTGTAAAAACACTGCATCTGAAGGGTTATCACCAGTTATCAAAGAGTTGTCGACTCTTTTCTAATTCAGTTTGTTCTTAGTTAAACAAGAAATTATTCGAAAAGGGCATAATATTGCAGAATATCGTCGCGTGAGAGATTCATTCAACCGGAAAACTCGCTGATCTTCATGATCAAGATGGGGATACTGGCAATCGAACTTCTTCCAGATGATACTCAGTCAAGTACTGCATCTAAATCCGCCTATCATCAGTAATGACATATACACTGTAATGACATTGCAGATATCATCCTAGTCACGGATGCGGTGTGTGGAATGCCGGAATTCTCTATGCTTCACAATCTTCTCCTGCAGTTGCGCGCGAATTCCATCGCTTGCTCTTTTATACAAGTGACTTTTGTGCTTTAAACACACGATAAAAGAGGATTTCAAAGTTTAATTAAACCGAGTCGTTGAATTTCAAAAAAGCGATAGTAATCTGATTTGATGGGCAGGTAGAAGGGAGGCTCCGATCCGAACCGTCATTCGGCCACATAGCTTCCTGTGAGTTGTTCCATTTCCTGGCAACAGCAACCTTTGGGGCCTACATGCCCAATTGTAAGTGCATATTGAGAGAAGTGAGTGGATCCGAGTCGAAGATCAACTCATACCAGAGGTTGGTCGCTTCCTCTTCCTCATTCTAAGTATCTTTTAACTCACCAATTATAGACATTACCAGGGTATTTCTTCAACCCACAATATGGGTAAAATCCATGCGTTATTTAAAAAACACTAGAGATTCAGCTGTTCTGTTTATATGACAGAGTCTCTTTTGCATCTCGAGCTTTTCTGTCCAAAAACTGCCAGTTTTTGAGATTGGTGATATGCACACTTTTTCTGCGGTAGTGAAACATTCCTTGTTCTAGCGAGTACTGCAATTCTCTCCTGTTCAAGGCAACTTCTCGGGTGGTGGTTCCAGAAAGCGCTACATGAGAATTTCCACATCCGAAGTATCGTGCGAGACATTAATTACATGTTTGCTGAGTTGTACACAACGTGAGTTTCGTTTTCTGTTCTTGAACAAATTTGATTGTTAGAGCTGTATAAATAAATAAATATAGATGTTAGAATCATCTTATTATGTTTAAAAATTCTAAAGAAGTTTTAATTAAATAAATGTTTCTAAAAAGTTTGTCGATTTCATAGGTTTAAAAACAATAAACAAAAGGCTTTTGATTTAAGAGATATGAGAAGACACAAAGAAGCGAAGATCAGCTACGAGTGCAACGTCAGAGATCTTGTTTACATCCGCATCAGGGAAGGCTACACAATCAAATCGGTCAGTATTTTTGATCTACTCCAGCCCCTTCTTATATATTGGAACTTCTACTGATCTACTCCAGCCCCTTCTTATATATTGAAACTTCTACTGATCTACTCCAGCCCCTTATATATTGGAACTTCTACTGATCTACTCCAGCCCCTTCTTATATATTGGAACTTCTACTGATCTACTCCAGCCCCTTCTTATATATTGGAACTTCTACTGATCTACTCCAACCCCTTCTTATATATTGGAACTTCTACTGATCTACTCCAGCCCCTTCTTATATATTGAAACTTCTACTGATCTACTCCAGCCCCTTATATATTGGAACTTCTACTGATCTACTCCAGCCCCTTCTTATATATTGGAACTTCTACTGATCTACTCCAGCCCCTTATATATTGGAACTTCTACTGATCTACTCCAACCCCTTCTTATATATTGGAACTTCTACTGATCTACTCCAGCCCCTTCTTATATATTGGAACTTCTACTGATCTACTCCAGCCCCTTCTTATATATTGGAACTTCTACTGATCTACTCCAGCCCCTTCTTATATATTGGAACTTCTACTGATCTACTCCAACCCCTTCTTATATATTGGAACTTTTCATTACTTGTTTACAAATTATGATTAAGTGCTGTGCACATTTTTTCCCCGCTGAATCATCTGTCATTTCCTAAAACATTTTTTTAAATACGCAATAATCCGCCATTCATGCCATAAAAGTTATATTTTCGTAGACATACTTCTGTGTTAGCCTTGAAAATGTGTATAAAATGCGATGTGAATGGTGAAGATGGAAGAAAGCGGCAGCAGCAGCGGGGAGAGCTCCTCTCGGGTGGTGCTCGTTTTGCCCTTCCGCCCTCTCGTCTCCATTGAATACATCATACAAGCTGCAGCTCCTTTAAGGCTCTACAGAAGGTTCATGTTTTAACAAATAAATACAGCAGATTAACACAATAGTGATATATTTGTAAATATGATTTACTTGAGAGAATTTATCCTGATCGTTTATTGTTAAATTAACCCTTTTTTCAAATGATGATACAAAACTTGTAACTTTTTTTGTAACCGAGTGCAATGAGCCTCTCTCTAGGCGATGTATTGAAGGAAAGAGGCACTAAGGACAAGTAATCTGTTGAGATGCAAAGCTGAAGAAGACTGTTTGCAGGGAGAAAATTGGAGTGGAGGTGGATCTCGTCGCTCCCTACAGTGTGATGAAAGATTTGGTGGAAGTGTCGGTCGCTTCGAGAGGGATCCCCAAAAATGCGACAAAGACCTTCCGAGAGACCGTCGAGGGCCTCATGAATGCAGACCGTCTCTTAGTTCACATGCAAGACTTCTACACGGACAAGGCCTTTCACAACATTCCTCCCATTCTGACCAAGTCATCAATTGGTCTATTCCATCACAAAGATCTTCCACCGCCACTTCTCTCATGGAAGTGAGCTATCTCTTTCTATCTTTCTAAACTTTTCGCTCCATCAAAATAAGCATATTCACACTTCCAGAAAGAACATGGATGCGAATTTCGATGCTTTCTGGAACCGCTTCATTGACTTGGACGAGAAGATATGGTTATCTTTAGTCGAATTTGAAATGGGATTTCTAAAAGCATCGGTTGATAAAACCCAAAAATAAGTGTTGAAGGGAGAAATGGACTGATACCCACGATATCAGACTGGCGCTGCAGCCTTCTCACCCACAGAAGATGAGACCTTTTCTGTCTCCCGACACTCCCATCGACTTCGAAGAGGCGCTTCTTGCAGTTTCGGTCAATCTTCTTCTTAATCTAATCTTATCATGACGATAACCCTTCAAGTTCACTTTCCCACTTGAAAATGCAATTCAACTTCTAAACTTGAACTTTTGAACTTTGAACTTTTTATTACGCGAAAAGAATCACGTGGTGGATATATGTATATATTATACAAAAACAAATGAAAAACAAAATGAAACTGAAACAAAGAACACAAATGAAACTGAACAATGAATCCGAGCGTCTATAAATACAATCGAGCGGATCTTATAGCGAAACTAAACTTCCTACAATTAGTGCGAGGAGTTTTATATTGAATTTTTAATTTTGAGCCTCGAGTCGTGGAAACATTTAATTTATAAAAATGTCGTCTTTTTTGAGAAAGAATTACTCTACCAGATATAAGCTTGTTTAAAAGATGAAAATCATTCGTTTCCCTCCTACTACTTAAGGTCTGAATTCTAAGCTTAGAGTTTCTTACTCTATTAGAAGGCATGTGACTGTAAACTTGAAGAATTTCATTAATTTTTTCGACTGAAGCTTTTTTTAAGCAGTTAGTTTTAACTTTCATTATTTTAATATGCAAATATCATTCTTTTTTTAAGCAGTTAGTTTTAACTTTCATTATTTTAATATGCAAATATCATTCTTTTTTTAAGCAGTTAGTTTTAACTTTCATTATTTTAATATGCAAATATCATTCTTTTTTTAAGCAGTTAGTTTTAACTTTCATTATTTTAATATGCAAATATCATTCTTTTTTTAAGCAGTTAGTTTTAACTTTCATTATTTTAATATGCAAATATCATTCTTTTTTTAAGCAGTTAGTTTTAACTTTCATTATTTTAATATGCAAATATCATTCTTTTTTTAAGCAGTTAGTTTTAACTTTCATTATTTTAATATGCAAATATCATTCTTTTTTTAAGCAGTTAGTTTTAACTTTCATTATTTTAATATGCAAATATCATTCTTTTTTTAAGCAGTTAGTTTTAACTTTCATTATTTTAATATGCAAATATCATTCTTTTTTTAAGCAGTTAGTTTTAACTTTCATTATTTTAATATGCAAATATCATTCTTTTTTTAAGCAGTTAGTTTTAACTTTCATTATTTTAATATGCAAATATCATTCTTTTTTTAAGCAGTTAGTTTTAACTTTCATTATTTTAATATGCAAATATCATTCTTTTTTTAAGCAGTTAGTTTTAACTTTCATTATTTTAATATGCAAATATCATTCTTTTTTTAAGCAGTTAGTTTTAACTTTCATTATTTTAATATGCAAATATCATTCTTTTTTTAAGCAGTTAGTTTTAACTTTCATTATTTTAATATGCAAATATCATTCTTTTTTTAAGCAGTTAGTTTTAACTTTCATTATTTTAATATGCAAATATCATTCTTTTTTTAAGCAGTTAGTTTTAACTTTCATTATTTTAATATGCAAATATCATTCTTTTTTTAAGCAGTTAGTTTTAACTTTCATTATTTTAATATGCAAATATCATTCTTTTTTTAAGCAGTTAGTTTTAACTTTCATTATTTTAATATGCAAATATCATTCTTTTTTTAAGCAGTTAGTTTTAACTTTCATTATTTTAATATGCAAATATCATTCTTTTTTTAAGCAGTTAGTTTTAACTTTCATTATTTTAATATGCAAATATCATTCTTTTTTTAAGCAGTTAGTTTTAACTTTCATTATTTTAATATGCAAATATCATTCTTTTTTTAAGCAGTTAGTTTTAACTTTCATTATTTTAATATGCAAATATCATTCTTTTTTTAAGCAGTTAGTTTTAACTTTCATTATTTTAATATGCAAATATCATTCTTTTTTTAAGCAGTTAGTTTTAACTTTCATTATTTTAATATGCAAATATCATTCTTTTTTTAAGCAGTTAGTTTTAACTTTCATTATTTTAATATGCAAATATCATTCTTTTTTTAAGCAGTTAGTTTTAACTTTCATTATTTTAATATGCAAATATCATTCTTTTTTTAAGCAGTTAGTTTTAACTTTCATTATTTTAATATGCAAATATCATTCTTTTTTTAAGCAGTTAGTTTTAACTTTCATTATTTTAATATGCAAATATCATTCTTTTTTTAAGCAGTTAGTTTTAACTTTCATTATTTTAATATGCAAATATCATTCTTTTTTTAAGCAGTTAGTTTTAACTTTCATTATTTTAATATGCAAATATCATTCTTTTTTTAAGCAGTTAGTTTTAACTTTCATTATTTTAATATGCAAATATCATTCTTTTTTTAAGCAGTTAGTTTTAACTTTCATTATTTTAATATGCAAATATCATTCTTTTTTTAAGCAGTTAGTTTTAACTTTCATTATTTTAATATGCAAATATCATTCTTTTTTTAAGCAGTTAGTTTTAACTTTCATTATTTTAATATGCAAATATCATTCTTTTTTTAAGCAGTTAGTTTTAACTTTCATTATTTTAATATGCAAATATCATTCTTTTTTTAAGCAGTTAGTTTTAACTTTCATTATTTTAATATGCAAATATCATTCTTTTTTTAAGCAGTTAGTTTTAACTTTCATTATTTTAATATGCAAATATCATTCTTTTTTTAAGCAGTTAGTTTTAACTTTCATTATTTTAATATGCAAATATCATTCTTTTTTTAAGCAGTTAGTTTTAACTTTCATTATTTTAATATGCAAATATCATTCTTTTTTTAAGCAGTTAGTTTTAACTTTCATTATTTTAATATGCAAATATCATTCTTTTTTTAAGCAGTTAGTTTTAACTTTCATTATTTTAATATGCAAATATCATTCTTTTTTTAAGCAGTTAGTTTTAACTTTCATTATTTTAATATGCAAATATCATTCTTTTTTTAAGCAGTTAGTTTTAACTTTCATTATTTTAATATGCAAATATCATTCTTTTTTTAAGCAGTTAGTTTTAACTTTCATTATTTTAATATGCAAATATCATTCTTTTTTTAAGCAGTTAGTTTTAACTTTCATTATTTTAATATGCAAATATCATTCTTTTTTTAAGCAGTTAGTTTTAACTTTCATTATTTTAATATGCAAATATCATTCTTTTTTTAAGCAGTTAGTTTTAACTTTCATTATTTTAATATGCAAATATCATTCTTTTTTTAAGCAGTTAGTTTTAACTTTCATTATTTTAATATGCAAATATCATTCTTTTTTTAAGCAGTTAGTTTTAACTTTCATTATTTTAATATGCAAATATCATTCTTTTTTTAAGCAGTTAGTTTTAACTTTCATTATTTTAATATGCAAATATCATTCTTTTTTTAAGCAGTTAGTTTTAACTTTCATTATTTTAATATGCAAATATCATTCTTTTTTTAAGCAGTTAGTTTTAACTTTCATTATTTTAATATGCAAATATCATTCTTTTTTTAAGCAGTTAGTTTTAACTTTCATTATTTTAATATGCAAATATCATTCTTTTTTTAAGCAGTTAGTTTTAACTTTCATTATTTTAATATGCAAATATCATTCTTTTTTTAAGCAGTTAGTTTTAACTTTCATTATTTTAATATGCAAATATCATTCTTTTTTTAAGCAGTTAGTTTTAACTTTCATTATTTTAATATGCAAATATCATTCTTTTTTTAAGCAGTTAGTTTTAACTTTCATTATTTTAATATGCAAATATCATTCTTTTTTTAAGCAGTTAGTTTTAACTTTCATTATTTTAATATGCAAATATCATTCTTTTTTTAAGCAGTTAGTTTTAACTTTCATTATTTTAATATGCAAATATCATTCTTTTTTTAAGCAGTTAGTTTTAACTTTCATTATTTTAATATGCAAATATCATTCTTTTTTTAAGCAGTTAGTTTTAACTTTCATTATTTTAATATGCAAATATCATTCTTTTTTTAAGCAGTTAGTTTTAACTTTCATTATTTTAATATGCAAATATCATTCTTTTTTTAAGCAGTTAGTTTTAACTTTCATTATTTTAATATGCAAATATCATTCTTTTTTTAAGCAGTTAGTTTTAACTTTCATTATTTTAATATGCAAATATCATTCTTTTTTTAAGCAGTTAGTTTTAACTTTCATTATTTTAATATGCAAATATCATTCTTTTTTTAAGCAGTTAGTTTTAACTTTCATTATTTTAATATGCAAATATCATTCTTTTTTTAAGCAGTTAGTTTTAACTTTCATTATTTTAATATGCAAATATCATTCTTTTTTTAAGCAGTTAGTTTTAACTTTCATTATTTTAATATGCAAATATCATTCTTTTTTTAAGCAGTTAGTTTTAACTTTCATTATTTTAATATGCAAATATCATTCTTTTTTTAAGCAGTTAGTTTTAACTTTCATTATTTTAATATGCAAATATCATTCTTTTTTTAAGCAGTTAGTTTTAACTTTCATTATTTTAATATGCAAATATCATTCTTTTTTTAAGCAGTTAGTTTTAACTTTCATTATTTTAATATGCAAATATCATTCTTTTTTTAAGCAGTTAGTTTTAACTTTCATTATTTTAATATGCAAATATCATTCTTTTTTTAAGCAGTTAGTTTTAACTTTCATTATTTTAATATGCAAATATCATTCTTTTTTTAAGCAGTTAGTTTTAACTTTCATTATTTTAATATGCAAATATCATTCTTTTTTTAAGCAGTTAGTTTTAACTTTCATTATTTTAATATGCAAATATCATTCTTTTTTTAAGCAGTTAGTTTTAACTTTCATTATTTTAATATGCAAATATCATTCTTTTTTTAAGCAGTTAGTTTTAACTTTCATTATTTTAATATGCAAATATCATTCTTTTTTTAAGCAGTTAGTTTTAACTTTCATTATTTTAATATGCAAATATCATTCTTTTTTTAAGCAGTTAGTTTTAACTTTCATTATTTTAATATGCAAATATCATTCTTTTTTTAAGCAGTTAGTTTTAACTTTCATTATTTTAATATGCAAATATCATTCTTTTTTTAAGCAGTTAGTTTTAACTTTCATTATTTTAATATGCAAATATCATTCTTTTTTTAAGCAGTTAGTTTTAACTTTCATTATTTTAATATGCAAATATCATTCTTTTTTTAAGCAGTTAGTTTTAACTTTCATTATTTTAATATGCAAATATCATTCTTTTTTTAAGCAGTTAGTTTTAACTTTCATTATTTTAATATGCAAATATCATTCTTTTTTTAAGCAGTTAGTTTTAACTTTCATTATTTTAATATGCAAATATCATTCTTTTTTTAAGCAGTTAGTTTTAACTTTCATTATTTTAATATGCAAATATCATTCTTTTTTTAAGCAGTTAGTTTTAACTTTCATTATTTTAATATGCAAATATCATTCTTTTTTTAAGCAGTTAGTTTTAACTTTCATTATTTTAATATGCAAATATCATTCTTTTTTTAAGCAGTTAGTTTTAACTTTCATTATTTTAATATGCAAATATCATTCTTTTTTTAAGCAGTTAGTTTTAACTTTCATTATTTTAATATGCAAATATCATTCTTTTTTTAAGCAGTTAGTTTTAACTTTCATTATTTTAATATGCAAATATCATTCTTTTTTTAAGCAGTTAGTTTTAACTTTCATTATTTTAATATGCAAATATCATTCTTTTTTTAAGCAGTTAGTTTTAACTTTCATTATTTTAATATGCAAATATCATTCTTTTTTTAAGCAGTTAGTTTTAACTTTCATTATTTTAATATGCAAATATCATTCTTTTTTTAAGCAGTTAGTTTTAACTTTCATTATTTTAATATGCAAATATCATTCTTTTTTTAAGCAGTTAGTTTTAACTTTCATTATTTTAATATGCAAATATCATTCTTTTTTTAAGCAGTTAGTTTTAACTTTCATTATTTTAATATGCAAATATCATTCTTTTTTTAAGCAGTTAGTTTTAACTTTCATTATTTTAATATGCAAATATCATTCTTTTTTTAAGCAGTTAGTTTTAACTTTCATTATTTTAATATGCAAATATCATTCTTTTTTTAAGCAGTTAGTTTTAACTTTCATTATTTTAATATGCAAATATCATTCTTTTTTTAAGCAGTTAGTTTTAACTTTCATTATTTTAATATGCAAATATCATTCTTTTTTTAAGCAGTTAGTTTTAACTTTCATTATTTTAATATGCAAATATCATTCTTTTTTTAAGCAGTTAGTTTTAACTTTCATTATTTTAATATGCAAATATCATTCTTTTTTTAAGCAGTTAGTTTTAACTTTCATTATTTTAATATGCAAATATCATTCTTTTTTTAAGCAGTTAGTTTTAACTTTCATTATTTTAATATGCAAATATCATTCTTTTTTTAAGCAGTTAGTTTTAACTTTCATTATTTTAATATGCAAATATCATTCTTTTTTTAAGCAGTTAGTTTTAACTTTCATTATTTTAATATGCAAATATCATTCTTTTTTTAAGCAGTTAGTTTTAACTTTCATTATTTTAATATGCAAATATCATTCTTTTTTTAAGCAGTTAGTTTTAACTTTCATTATTTTAATATGCAAATATCATTCTTTTTTTAAGCAGTTAGTTTTAACTTTCATTATTTTAATATGCAAATATCATTCTTTTTTTAAGCAGTTAGTTTTAACTTTCATTATTTTAATATGCAAATATCATTCTTTTTTTAAGCAGTTAGTTTTAACTTTCATTATTTTAATATGCAAATATCATTCTTTTTTTAAGCAGTTAGTTTTAACTTTCATTATTTTAATATGCAAATATCATTCTTTTTTTAAGCAGTTAGTTTTAACTTTCATTATTTTAATATGCAAATATCATTCTTTTTTTAAGCAGTTAGTTTTAACTTTCATTATTTTAATATGCAAATATCATTCTTTTTTTAAGCAGTTAGTTTTAACTTTCATTATTTTAATATGCAAATATCATTCTTTTTTTAAGCAGTTAGTTTTAACTTTCATTATTTTAATATGCAAATATCATTCTTTTTTTAAGCAGTTAGTTTTAACTTTCATTATTTTAATATGCAAATATCATTCTTTTTTTAAGCAGTTAGTTTTAACTTTCATTATTTTAATATGCAAATATCATTCTTTTTTTAAGCAGTTAGTTTTAACTTTCATTATTTTAATATGCAAATATCATTCTTTTTTTAAGCAGTTAGTTTTAACTTTCATTATTTTAATATGCAAATATCATTCTTTTTTTAAGCAGTTAGTTTTAACTTTCATTATTTTAATATGCAAATATCATTCTTTTTTTAAGCAGTTAGTTTTAACTTTCATTATTTTAATATGCAAATATCATTCTTTTTTTAAGCAGTTAGTTTTAACTTTCATTATTTTAATATGCAAATATCATTCTTTTTTTAAGCAGTTAGTTTTAACTTTCATTATTTTAATATGCAAATATCATTCTTTTTTTAAGCAGTTAGTTTTAACTTTCATTATTTTAATATGCAAATATCATTCTTTTTTTAAGCAGTTAGTTTTAACTTTCATTATTTTAATATGCAAATATCATTCTTTTTTTAAGCAGTTAGTTTTAACTTTCATTATTTTAATATGCAAATATCATTCTTTTTTTAAGCAGTTAGTTTTAACTTTCATTATTTTAATATGCAAATATCATTCTTTTTTTAAGCAGTTAGTTTTAACTTTCATTATTTTAATATGCAAATATCATTCTTTTTTTAAGCAGTTAGTTTTAACTTTCATTATTTTAATATGCAAATATCATTCTTTTTTTAAGCAGTTAGTTTTAACTTTCATTATTTTAATATGCAAATATCATTCTTTTTTTAAGCAGTTAGTTTTAACTTTCATTATTTTAATATGCAAATATCATTCTTTTTTTAAGCAGTTAGTTTTAACTTTCATTATTTTAATATGCAAATATCATTCTTTTTTTAAGCAGTTAGTTTTAACTTTCATTATTTTAATATGCAAATATCATTCTTTTTTTAAGCAGTTAGTTTTAACTTTCATTATTTTAATATGCAAATATCATTCTTTTTTTAAGCAGTTAGTTTTAACTTTCATTATTTTAATATGCAAATATCATTCTTTTTTTAAGCAGTTAGTTTTAACTTTCATTATTTTAATATGCAAATATCATTCTTTTTTTAAGCAGTTAGTTTTAACTTTCATTATTTTAATATGCAAATATCATTCTTTCTTTGCAATGACTGAGTCGGTTTTGCATCTCTCAATAATAGAAGAGTTGATTAATTTTCTCAGTTTTGTGATAAGAGAATCAAGTTTCGCTGTTCTGTAAGTAGTTTACTTGCAGATCTTTCTCCAAGGCTACTCTTCCTTTTGCCTCCTCCATCGGCAGATCTATGTTAAATTCTACAAAGAGTAAGAGCTTCAATACCGATTGGGTATTATTTGCGAAAGGTTCGATAAGTGAAAGTGTTGAGATACGCGCATTCCAACGGTGCCCCTCGATTCTTCTGTGTAGTGCGAGTGACTGGAAATGCTCCGCTGATCTATCTAAGGGTCTCTTTCATCGGCGGAATGTCGTCATACAAGCGAGCCAAGGTTCTACTCTCACCATAGCTCAGCAAAGCTCACTTGCAATTGCTTGAAGAAGAAAAAAACTACCGCTCTACTAGCAGTGAACTCTGGAATAGTAACAAGCAAGCTCAAGGTAAGGCCAGAAAAAAAGAACTTCTCATTATTCTACAGACTACCTCGCTCGAAGAATGGTCGTTTTTGAAAATTCCTAATAGTAAAAATTACGTATGACCCGGTGCGCAAATTTCCACATATTTTCGAGCTTGTAGAGTGAAAAGATTTTTTCATATAATGCTAGAAACAAATAAGTGTTCATATATTTAAGTTGTTTCTATAGAGAAAATGTTTGAGGAGATACGGAAGATGCAGAACGGTCTGCATTCTGTTTGCATGAATCTGCAGCAGAAAGTTTCTCCTTCTCAGGTTATCCTTTTCAATGTTCGGTTTTTGAGAAGAAGGAGACCATGAAAGTTTATCCGAACATCTTGCCGGGCTATCAAATCAAATGTGGGCACATCGAAAATTTCAAGAAAGATGAAGGAATGAAACTAATTAGAAAGTTCAACCTTGAGTACTTACCCTTTAATTAGGTAATTAACCGAATTCATATGAATGAATTTGTCGTTAAGAGTTGAATAAATTTATCTCTTCCCAATTTTTCTAGCTGCGAAATCTTTTGCGGGGAATGTTCTATGGGATGTTTGGAAGAAATTCTTCGGAAGAGGAAAGAATGAGTGTTGTGCAGGGTGATGCTACAGTCGACATTCGCAAGGCCGTCGTTGTCTTCGAGCGACCCTTGGAGAAGCTGCTCATGAAATATCGTCGCACCCCAGAGATCCTCTCTCTCATCGGAAACTCCCCTTCTGACACTGCACTCCAGACGCCGGCATCCCTCACGAGCTACCAAGCTCTCTACAAACATCTCTCTTCCAAGTTGGCTCTTCCGCTTTGCTTCGACCTAGCATCGTCGCGCTTCTTGCGACATGGAAAAGGTATGTTGCAGAAGAGTTATCTGGCAATTCGCAAGGAGGAAGGAGAGAGAGGACACGATGACGAGGCCTTATGTCTTCTTCCTGCTGGAAATGATGATGCTGTCAGAATGTTTATGTCTTTCTCTCTCTTTTACAATGCTATCTTAATCTTGCTATTCATCTGATTTTTTCTCGCTCTCTATATCTTTCGGTCTAGTGCTCTTCCTTTCTCCACTTCCCATTTGTTTATCGTGTTACACGTCAAATTTATAGTTAGTTATCACCATCTAAAAATAATGGAGTGTTGTGAGTTGGCTGATCGCGTTCTTTGGAATATGTTGTATTAATGAGTGAGTCAGCTCAGAATACAAAGATTTTCCTGAATTACTCAATAGATGGGATAACAGAGTGTGGATTCGAATGCCTCCGATAAGTTTTAAGTCTTGGAAATAATTGCATGTAACTTTTATTACTTTTGAAGAATCATAAGCTTTCAAGAAAAGCATTACCAGCATGCCATACAGTATCTTTATGGGGGGAAATAATCTTGATAACTATTGTCAGGAAACGATTGATGGATGGTTTCCACGTCGGGTGGATTTCAGAAGGTATCGTTGGTCTCTGCAAACAGGTTACTGCTCTCTCTCTCTATCTCTCTCTCTCTCTCTTTTCTCTTTTGTTTGTTTTTTTCTGTTCTCTCTGCTCGGTCGAATGGTATCCAGACAAAGTGACTCCTATTCAACAGGAGAACTTCCATGCTAAAACGAAGATAATTCAATTCAAACTTTCTTTCACGTATAAATGAAGTTGGGTGTGCAGATAATAAACGGGAGAGAAAAAGCGGGAAGCCTCGACCTGGCGGCTCTTCAGCAAATCGTCCTCTTCCCGCCAATATTCGACGAAAGCCTCCTTCAGAAAATGTCCGCACAAGTTCACGGCCGTTCTCTTACTCTTCTCTCAAAACAAACTCTTACTAATTTTCAAACAATTGTTTGGTGCATTGATTGGCTTACTTCGTCTTCGTGTCCTTCTCTGCTCATTTTTTGATGATAGAAAGAAATGCAGAGTGAGATTCCAACGGAGATTAACAGAGATTGGAAATGAAATCTGCGAATGATTCGTGTACTCTATAATTCTCTTAAAAAGGACTCCGATCCATCATTAAATTCGACACAAACTCTTTTTTTGCATCGTTGAGCAGCAACCTGTGCATACTTCTAATTCAGAATAACAGTAAGAAGAAAGTGAAAGAGAGGGAGAGAATACAGAGAAAGAGGCCCATTGCAGCTTCTCTCTTCTTTTCTATCTACTCTGCCATAATCCACGTTCACACTTTGCATGCACATAAAGCGACGAGAATGATCACAGTAAAGGGAGATTGCTTTTCTCTAGAATGAAAAGACTCCCCCTTCTTCCCCTCATGCCCCCTTCTGCCTAAACTATGGCTCTTCTGCATTGTGATGGCAGAGAATGAATCTTTCGACGTGGATATCCAACTGCTATCAGATCATCGTAATTCATTTCCAGTTGTGAAAAGGAAGGGGGGAGGGGATGGTGAACATCCTCTCTTCATCAAATCATTCCATGTTTCCGACAAAGAGTAGAGAAACACAAGAAAGAAAGAATTTAAAAGAAGAATGATGGGGCGTGCAAGTTCGAAAAATCAAATTATACCAACAAAGTGAATGTTTTTAATGAATATTGTAAATGTTAGTTATATAAGTGTGTTTTTTTAAAGTTTTAACGCTGTATAAGTTTTGAGGAAAAAGTGGAGACGTCCTCTTTTTATTACAGAATCAATTCCGGTATGACCATGGTAGAGATGATAATCTAACCTTTCTCTCTCTCTCACTTTCCTCTTTCTCTCTTCAGATCAGCATCTCTTTCTCTCTCTTTATCTCTCTGCCTCTTTTCGAAAAATTTCTCGATATTATCGCCGAAGTAATGAAAAGAAATGTATGCCCCCACATAGTATGAACTGAATAACAATTCAGTCGTAAAATTGATTTACTTTTACACATCCAATTTGAGTTCACGAAGATTCTATATGATGAGCTTTTTGAGGAGGAAAAACGGATTCTGAATTTGATATTGATTGATTTTAAACCTGAAGAAGAGCGGATTTATGTTTATGATAGACAGTTTTCACTCTCAGAGATATGAAATAAAAAGTGAAGAAGGGCAGAGAAACAGAAAAAGTCAGTTCGGAACAGAAGAGTGAGTCCTGTGGGTGTATAATCATTGTACATACTATTTATTTTATATTGTACATACTATTTATTTTATATCTGATATGCGACAGAAAAATGATGTTATCTAGGAAAGAGAGAGAAAGAAGAGTAACAGAGAAAGAACCATCTCATCTAGGAAAGAGAGAAAGAAGAGTAACAGAGAAAGAACCATCTCATTCTGTAGAGAAAGAACAGGGAGGGGGACAGAAAGAAGAGGAAATTGTCATTTAACACCATTCTTTGAATCAGCTTTGCACTTGCTTCTCTGATTCTCATTACCAACTTTTGGGTAAAAGATAAACAAAGATATATCGTGGCCGGAATAATGAAATGCACATTCCCATTTCCCCTTACTACGAATTATCCCGATTCTAATCAAATCAGCTGCATCTTTTATGTATGCTTCAGCAAAATTCTAGAGTAAAAATTCTTTTCGAACCTGAAGAACGCTCTTTTTACAAATTTCCATGATAGTCTTTAAACAAAACAAGATAACCCTGCAACTTCCTAAAAGATGTTTCCGTTATGATATGTGCTATGATATATGTATATATAATGAGGAATAAAGACTCGACATCTGCAGGAACAAAAGGGAGAATACGAAGAAGGAGGTGGAAGTGGTGATAGTGGAGGAGATGTGGACTGAGTCCCTCCGTCCAGATTCTCTCGTCAGTCATCAAATAATCATCAAATAATCATCAAATAATCAACCGAGTCATTTTTATTCCCCATAATTGTCTTTTTTCCCGATCTTTGAACCTACTAGAGTAATCCTACCCAAAATTAGTTTTTTTTTCTTCCGAAGAGAAAACAAAACTTTGACCTAAAATCGACAGAATCAGAAAATGATAGAAGTAAAGACAGAGTAGACATAGCGATAGAAACTTTAGATTAGTAGAGAGATGGAGTTTGACACGCTACCGAAAGAGAGTGAGAAGACAGTGAGAGACACGCTACCGAAAGAGAGTGAGAAGCAGAAAGATAGCAGACGCCAGAGTATTCCTAGAGTGTGTTATAGTTTATACATAGCGAAGATGGAGAGCGCCTGTAAAATGTATCGCTCCGCCCCTAGTGTATTCCATCATCAACGTGGCAGAGTCCCCCCCTTCCCCTCTCTCCCTTCCCCTTTAATACCATTCCTAGTGATACAGTGAGCGTCCGTCCAGTCCTTCCCCTGAGACATCTCTGGATTGTATCATTCTCGACAATCCTCATTGAATATCTTCGTCGCACTCAGAGTGTCAGTCGGAAGTTTAGTTGTCAGTCAGACGGTAAAGTCTGTCAGATCTAATACTTCTTACTGACAATCCAATGCGATCGGACTCGGTCGACTGTGTCATTTTTGATGTGTGTCTCTTCCTGAATGGCCGGGGTCGTTTAGATGGAGATGCGGATCATTCACTTGGCAGCCATTGTACAAAGTGAGATTCTCTTCTCCATTTGAATGCCTTCAAACGGCTCTGATTCGTGTGAGTGCTGCCTCTGGTTCTCTTTCTCCCTAAGTGATTCATCTTCAGACGGTATGTCCCCTCAACAATCTGCCTCTGCTCTCCACTTTGTACTCTTTCAGAGTACTCGAGAGAATGGCCGAGAGCAAAGTCATCAGGTTAGCAGTTTTTACACACAATGAAAAGTAGGCAGTTAAGACTTTTTCGTTAGTTTGGAGTACAAATGAATGTTTTTGAAAGAGAAGATCATATACAAAGATTGACGAGTTCGTGTCAGAAATAAATTTCAAAGTTTACACTCTGCGTTTATAGCATAATAATACAATCTGCGAAAGTGATTAGATTTGTTGTGGAAAGGAAGAAGAGAAGAGGGGATGACTACGTGGGAATGGATGACTTGTTGTAGAAGGGAGGAAGAGAAGAGGGGATGACTACGTGGGAATGGATGACTTGTTGTAGAAGGGAGGAAGAGAAGAGGGGATGACTACGTGGGAATGGATGACTTGTTGTAGAAGGGAGGAAGAGAAGAGGGGATGACTACGTGGGAATGGATGACTTGTTGTAGAAGGGAGGAAGAGAAGAGGGGATGACTACGTGGGAATAGATGACTTGTTGTAGAAAGGAGGAAGAGAAGAGGGGATGACTACGTGGGAATGGATGACTTGTTGTAGAAAGGAGGAAGAGAAGAGGGGATGACTACGTGGGAATGGATGACTTGTTGTAGAAAGGAGGAAGAGAAGAGGGGATGACTACGTGGGAATGGATGACTTGTTGTAGAAGGGAGGAAGAGAAGAGGGGATGACTACGTGGGAATAGATGACTTGTTGTAGAAAGGAGGAAGAGAAGAGGGGATGACTACGTGGGAATGGATGACTTGTTGTAGAAGGGAGGAAGAGAAGAGGGGATGACTACGTGGGAATAAATGACTTGCAGGGAGAAAGTGCTCTCTTCCCCTGTGGAAGTCGAAGAAATCGATAGAAATGTCATCCGAAGCATCCCCTTCGACATGGGTGAACTGCTCGCGAAGTCGGCGAGGCATCTTCTGCTTCTGCCTTTCCATTCCAATGGTGAGAGTAGGCGAAAAAGGAGGGAAGGGTGAAACAGATCATCAAAAACACTTCAACGTGGAAATACTCAACCTTTTAAAATACTTTTAAGTATACTGGTACTTGGTGTTTCTGGAGAGTGTTAATGATACTATTTATATTACTTGAGAGAAGACAAAAAGTTATGAGCTTTGCAACAACATGAAAATTTGAAACAACAACATGAAAAACAACATAAACTCAAGATTTCGATTCCAAAAATTTATTGCAAATTTTTCGGGAGTTCGAGCTCAGATATTGAACATCGTAAAAATTCAGAGCTCAGATATTGAACATCGTGAAAATTCAGAGCTCAGATATTGAACATCGTGAAAATTCAGAGCTCAGATATTGAACATCGTGAAAATTCAGAGCTCAGATATTGAACATCGTGAAAATTCAGAGCTCAGATATTGAACATCGTGAAAATTCAGAGCTCAGATATTGAACATCGTGAAAATTCAGAGCTCAGATATTGAACATCGTGAAAATTCAGAGCTCAGATATTGAACATCGTGAAAATTCAGAGCTCAGATATTGAACATCGTGAAAATTCAGAGCTCAGATATTGAACATCGTGAAAATTCAGAGCTCAGATATTGAACATCGTGAAAATTCAGAGCTCAGATATTGAACATCGTGAAAATTCAGAGCTCAGATATTGAACATCGTGAAAATTCAGAGCTCAGATATTGAACATCGTGAAAATTCAGAGCTCAGATATTGAACATCGTGAAAATTCAGAGCTCAGATATTGAACATCGTGAAAATTCAGAGCTCAGATATTGAACATCGTGAAAATTCAGAGCTCAGATATTGAACATCGTGAAAATTCAGAGCTCAGATATTGAACATCGTAAAAATTCAGAGCTCAGATATTGAACATCGTGAAAATTCAGAGCTCAGATATTGAACATCGTGAAAATTCAGAGCTCAGATATTGAACATCGTGAAAATTCAGAGCTCAGATATTGAACATCGTGAAAATTCAGAGCTCAGATATTGAACATCGTGAAAATTCAGAGCTCAGATATTGAACATCGTGAAAATTCAGAGCTCAGATATTGAACATCGTGAAAATTCAGAGCTCAGATATTGAACATCGTGAAAATTCAGAGCTCAGATATTGAACATCGTGAAAATTCAGAGCTCAGATATTGAACATCGTGAAAATTCAGAGCTCAGATATTGAACATCGTGAAAATTCAGAGCTCAGATATTGAACATCGTGAAAATTCAGAGCTCAGATATTGAACATCGTGAAAATTCAGAGCTCAGATATTGAACATCGTGAAAATTCAGAGCTCAGATATTGAACATCGTGAAAATTCAGAGCTCAGATATTGAACATCGTGAAAATTCAGAGCTCAGATATTGAACATCGTGAAAATTCAGAGCTCAGATATTGAACATCGTGAAAATTCAGAGCTCAGATATTGAACATCGTGAAAATTCAGAGCTCAGATATTGAACATCGTGAAAATTCAGAGCTCAGATATTGAACATCGTGAAAATTCAGAGCTCAGATATTGAACATCGTGAAAATTCAGAGCTCAGATATTGAACATCGTGAAAATTCAGAGCTCAGATATTGAACATCGTGAAAATTCAGAGCTCAGATATTGAACATCGTGAAAATTCAGAGCTCAGATATTGAACATCGTGAAAATTCAGAGCTCAGATATTGAACATCGTGAAAATTCAGAGCTCAGATATTGAACATCGTGAAAATTCAGAGCTCAGATATTGAACATCGTGAAAATTCAGAGCGGAAACATTACAGCTTAAGTTCTTATAAATTAATAAAAAAAGTTCTAGAATTACAGTTCAGTAATAAAGGTCGAATGTAGTTTTCAATTGGGGAAGCATTGCACTTGAGAATCGTTTAAATTAGTTGATTAGGTCAAAAGCATTCAAGATTGCTCCTGAAGAGAATAGATTGAATTGAAAAAAAGTTCAGTGGTTTGATAATCGATATTATTTCATCCACCAAAGGAAAGTTAGCTACATATCTTAGAAGAATGACTCATAAAAGAATCCCGGGAAGAAATTGAAGAAAGTTTGAGAGCATTCCATACGAAATTTTGTCAAGCTGAAAAGAGAGCGTGGTTCGAGTCTATTTAGAAGTTGAAAAAATCTCTTGGATGAGATATTTGATGTGGCAGGATGCGGATTCAAACAAATGCTATCACCCACTGCATTTGAGAATTCGGAAAATATTATGTACATGAAAGATGGACTGTACACACAATGTTGATCAGCTTTATTTTATAGTTTTTTTATTTTATTTGTATATCCAGTTTATATTAATATTCTCGAAAAATATCGATAGTTCTCGAGTGAAATCGCATCCAGCGACATGATATGTATATGTATCTTCAAAAATTTACATATCAATTTAGTGAACTTTCCTTCCGTTTCCTCATGAGAATGATCGGAGTGGCAGCTGAACAATTCAAAAAGCCCCCTCCGAGTGGAGTACTGTAGTTCATAATCCCTATGCAAATGGGTGTTTTTCGTGATAAAAAATGAATACAAAAGATGATTGATCCAAGTGTAGATTTTTTATTTAAAAAAAACAAACTAATAGTTGAAACGTAGAACTATGACAGAAATGCGAGGTCGCTCATGGAGAAGCTCAATGCTAACGAAGAAACGAGCATTAGAGATACATTTCGGAGGATTTGTATTATATTTTGATAGTATCGTAATCACAGTAATTTTTTTCTCACTTAGGAAGAAGAAACGATATGCGTTAAAATCAATTCTCCAACTGCTCAAAGAAAAATCTGTATCGACTTCAATTTATTTATTTAATGTGATTGGATATTAAGTGTATGCTTGTGTTGAAAATCGTAACGTTTCGCAAAACACCTCTCGTTTGAAAAAAAGAATTGAAACGTGTGATGATGACGATTCTGCACATCAATCAATTGTGTTTTCTATGAATTCCGAGAACTTGTGTTATCTATGAACTCTGATAGCTGTTATTAGGTCTTCTCCATGTCTTCATTATGTAAATTTTGATTTCTGCAGTGAGCCGGGCTTATTTCGTCAGCGGAGCAGAGGGGAATAGAATGGTGACCGCTTCGTGAATTGCACCAGAGGGGAATAGAATGGTGACCGCTTCGTGAATTGCACAACAGGAAAATATCTTAAATGAAATGGTTGTGATTGCAAAGTTTGTATTGATCAGATGAGAATGTGAGGGAAGGAAGTGATCTGAAGAGGGCGGCGATAACTCTCTCAGTTCTCCACAGATCTCTCACTCATCTCGCAGACTCTCTTCTCATGGTTCGTTTAATCAGTCCATCATATTACAATTCTACTGCACTATTCATGTAATACGAACGGTTCTTCTTGATTAAGAGTACCTTGGAAGCTCATAGTCAAACGAGTTGTCGGCGATGAATTTCTGTATAATGGTAGACTTTTAAAAATAATTTTACCCTTTTGTGTGTGTAATTCCTGTTCTGAAGGCAGCTAATAAGCAACACAAAAAAAGCAGACAAGAGGTCTGCTCAACCGCTTTAAACACCACTACCGAAAAACACAATTTCAAATGCTAACGACTTCAGTCAAGAAAAATTCCCTTGCAGATCTCAGGCCATGAGGCTTGGGAAAAGATGACGGGAGATTTGGAAAAGAAGGCGAGGGGATATACAGGAAATAGTGGAGGTTAGCAATGTTTTAGGAGCTTGAGGATTAGGAGGTGAATTATTCGAATTGGTAGATCAGAGCTCAACGCGGCTTAAGCAAAAAGCAAGATCTATCAGATTAGTTTAACCATGAACAACTTCTTAATTAGATTCGCAAGCATCATCATCTCTGGGGTATACAGAATACTCCAGCAGGTGGGGCTCCGAACTGTAGACTACGGTACATAATCAAAGAATCCATCTCGATGTTTAAAGTTTGGTCCGTTTACCTTGTAATCCGCCGCTCGATGAGCATCGCATGAAATGGAGGGGGGAGATTCGCATGTGCTTTTTTCAATCAATTCTCAATCTTTCAAGGCCTTTTTCCGGGACCCTATTAATTATTTGAAAAAAAACTTCACCAGTTCAACGTTGTCTGTATTCAACTGAACGCCTCTGATAGACTTGACGATTTGTCCCAACAGGAACAGACTGTGCTGTTTTTGTGAAGAGAGTGGGAGAGAGGACTCTGGCCGGGCTGGTTTTGCCAACTTCTCCATCCAAGGTCTTAACTGGTCCTTTTTTGAAAACAAAAGTTTTAATTAATGTAATTAATATTGCCGATGGATTATAATAATAATTTTATTGTCATCATTACATGATCATACAATTGAGTGAACAGCGAAAATCGAAAGCATATATAATTTAAAATGGCAAAATAAGAAGTAGCAGCTGAGCTACTAATAATCAAACAACTGCTGAGAAAAAAATTCAAATAATTGACTTCATTTAAGAATTTCCTGGCCTATAAAAAAACAAAGAGGAACTTCATTCCACTCTCTAATTATCCTATAAGGAAAGAATGATAGAAATCTATTTGAAAGACAAATAGGCATACGAAGTTTCCATGTATGACCACGGATGAATCTATTCCTCGGTGCAAGATGAAGGATCTCGCCAATAGGAATGTCTAAGTTGTGATGTACTAATTTAATCATGAATTTAAAAGATTTTCTATGAATCTTGTTGAATGCTTCAATATATTCACCAGCTACAAAACTCATTACTCAACTTTGTTAGTTTTTTATAATGAAATAATTCTTTATAACTGATCTGTGAAACTGCATAAATTTTTACTTCAAAACTCTAAGAGTCAAGTAAATTCGGAATATTAACGTGAAGATTGTTGAAGTTTATTTTGTGTTTACAGATGAAAGACTATGAGGGCGGAGTTATTCCAATTCTCTTCTTCTCGGCAGAGGAACCTCAGCTGGTGGCGACTCTCGTCAAGGGCGAGTCCCCACACTCTTATGTTGATGACAGGAGAGGGCTCTGGACGAATCCCGACTACACAACACCCACTTCAGGTTATCGGAATATAAATCCCTTCTCAAGTCATTGTATCAGAACGGAAGGACTCCTTGTATTATCCAAAAGTGTGCTGTAACATGGAAAAGAGAATGCCTCAGGCAGCTTCGCCCGTCGTCTGTGAGGTCAGAATTAAGAACTGTAGTGGTGAGAATGGTACCAAAGACCGATACGGACATTTATGTTTTCGATTAGAGCGAGATGAGTATGTCCTTTTTTGTAGTACTAAAGCAATTTTCCGGGTTTTTAATTATTGCATAAATTTTATGCGTATTTATTGTTAAATAAAGTGAGAAAAATTTGGGTGGATATTGAGTGTCGGAAGTTTTCTGTTCTCCACGAGAGAAGAGACTCACTCACAACTTCCCTCACCGCTTCCATCTCTGCAAGTTTGTATGCGAAGTCTACGACAACGTCATCGTGAAAGCACTTGTATCCTCTCTCTTTCTAGTTCTCAACCAAGGTTTGCCTTGGCTCTCTCAGCTGGAGAAACATTCTTTTTAGTGCATTAGCTTTAAACAGTTTCTATTTCTTCAATTACAAAGTTTTTCCGTTTTTTATTATTTTATTGCAAAAATATTTTAAATTTCGAAATATTTCAAAATATTTGATGCAAGTATCTAAAACACGCTAAGGCCTTCGAAAACTTATCACACTGCATTCTGTGCAGGGTTTTTCTCTCACCCGCACTGCGGGCGGAAAAAAATCTATGCGCTCTCCAAAACCACCGGATACCCTTCAGATCTATGCGCTCGGAATTTTTTCTCGCTTTTTACCTCAGTGAAATTAATAACTCATTGCGAAAAACACTTCGATTTCTTGGAAGTTTTGAAAATCTATGCGCTCGAAAAAAATTGTGCGGGTGGTAAGAAACACCCTGATTATGTGTAGGCGTTTAAGGTGAGAGACATTTATAAATTAATATTTTTTATAAGCGTTTTCCCGCATTGAATGAGATGGCGGTTGAAGGCCGCTTTTTAACAGGAAAAGAATTGGTCGCTGTGCACATAGTGAATAATAAGTCAGTCATGTGTAGAAAAGTCAATTCTACAGAGCTAGAAGTGACTTCGCCTGCTGTTCTGGACGTGATGGAGGAGTATTGCGAGAGTGTCTCTCTCGAAGTGGATGGAGTTCACAGCGCCATCCGCACCTTCTGCTCCCATATACACAAGTCCACCGTAGAAGATGATGAGGAACGGCAACACAGGTAACCTCGCAATAACACACTGAGTTATGAACTAAAATACTAAGATAGGTTATGTCTAAGCTGCTCCAAAGAAGAAGGAGCGGAAGAGGAAGTGGAGCTTTCCTTCTCCTCCGTGCTCTCTCGCTACTTCCGTCCCGTTCCGAGTTGTCCGAATTACTACTTCTTCAATCTAAACCACACCATGGCTATATGGGAGTCGCTCAGCAGTCGGAATGACAAATTCATCAGGTTTTTTTTATTGCTCTTTCTAGAAATTACTTTTATTCCCTATTTTGCATCTCTATTTCTGTGTCTATCCCTCTCTCTCTTTCTTTTACCTTATCTGTTTTCTCTCTTCATGTCTTCTCTCTTTCGCCAAAACCCATGATGGTGTTGCAGTGAGAGTTTGAGAAACCTTCCTCCTCCAAGAAAGGAAAAAGAAGCGGAAGATGACTGCAAAACAATGCGTTCTTCCGCAGTGCAGTCATCTCCAGGAATGACATGCACAGGTTTATTCTAATGAGAAATACGCATGTTCAGGCTTTGATCTCTTCATTGTCACTAAAGAATAACTTGTTACTTTTATGGTGCAGGAATTAGGTGCACAAGAACGGGATGTGATGTCAACCAGGAGTTTTTTAGTGTGCAAGAAAGGCGTAAAGACGCCCGCCGAAGGCGTAAAAAGTTTTTTCACTCAAGGGTCACCCCTTATGATGAAAAAAACAGAAGCCCGTGAAAAATTTTTTGTTGTCATACATAAGGGTCCTCACTTATTATTTTGAAAAACAGAGGCCCGCTGACAGGAGGTTTGGCAGGACTATTTAAACCCTGATATCAACGCGAATTCGGAGGGCAAGTACACGTATTTTGAAGATTTGATAAGTTCTTACTCTTCTTATTTGGCTCACATCAAAGCATTTTGATGATAGCGTGTCTAAAGTCAAAAGAGAAATGGTTTTTTGTATAAGGAAACGTCTTTTTTTCCGGAGTTTGGAACTAGATACGAATAATTATATAATAAATATGTTGTGTATCAAACTCAGAAGAAAATGCGGAGCCATCACAAGAGAATTCCTGCTTTGGGATTGGCGAAGAGAACTTCAAGGGCCGCAGAGACTTTTTCAGATCCTACAATCTGGTGATTCTTTTACAATTCCTGTTGAGTGAGTGCGAATTTTGAGACAAAGTTTTTGTAACTATTATAAAATTGTATTATTTCCTGCAGGCTCTTAGTGCTTTTCATCGCATTGAGGGTAGCTATATAAATTAATTAGAGCTTAAAACTCTGAAAATAATTCAAACTTTTTCATTTGTTTTGAAGAGACAGAAACGAAGCCTTATAATTCGAAGCCCTATAGAACAATTCCCCATCACTCAACTATAATTAGTGTTTCTGAGGCGATGCGAACGAAAACTTTAACAGAAATCTTCCTGAAAACAACATTTCATCAGAAGAGAGATGTAATGCATAAATGTGTATGTCTCGAGAACGTTGGGAGATAAGATAAGTACATCTTGGACATATCGTCTTATCATCAATAAAAATTGAAACATTAAAAGAGGGACGAACAAAGTTCAAAGAAAGAAATGATGTGGTATTGAATCAAAAGACAAAATAAGTTCTGCCTTCGAGTCCCTACGCTTTGCACGCTTTTAGATTTTTTTCTCACTGATCGAGGGGCGTGTTTATATTGCGCAACGCGAAGTGAGACTTGCCTCTGAGATAAGACTGTGCGGGTATGAGGCAATAAAATTGATGTAGAGCAGAAGTTTGTAACATTTCATGTCTAAAATGAGTTAAGAGCATTGGAAAAGCTCTTCAAATCTTTAAGACCGGGGCGGGGTCGCTTTTTCGGCATAAGCGACCCCGCCCTGGTCTTGAACCGTGGAAGTATAGATGAATATATGCATGTGTATATCAACCTGAAACAATGTAAATGTGTTCTCTTTGGTTGGAGAGTGAAGAGAAGCCACTCTTCCTTTACTTCATGTGCTCGCTCCGCTTCCCGAATGGGGAGATGCATAGTTTTCCGACGAATACTCTACCCTCCTGTATACACAAACTCATCTCCAAAGTTGACTACAAACCGACTCAGCCACTACGTAAGATCACATCTTCTTTTCTATACTAGTGACGACTTTTTCATCAATTTTTTTGTTGTTGATCTGTTTTAGTGTTCGAGCGAGTGCTCATACTATTTGTAGCACAATGTTTATAGGTCCATCCGATGTGAGAGTTTCGCTGCACCTGTACATGCTGACATGGCCCATTCAAGAAGTACAGGCGGAAGAAGGAGTAGCACATGAGAGGAGAAAGAGGACGGCTTTCCTCAGAATGCTCTCGCCCACTGTAATTGTTTCAATTACAGTAATCCCGTAATTACAGTAATTACAGTAATCCCTGCATTCAATATTCTGGACACAGTAATCTTTCCCAATTCAGACGAAAGTTTGTTGAGTTCTTTTTGTTGAGGAACGTTCGATAGTTCACAAGATAATCAGGAGCATCAGCTACATGATCGAGCAGGAAATGGTCCTCATTGAGAGCAGGTTTCCTTTCTTATCATAACGAAGCTTTCTTCATTGAAAAATTAATTTATCTTTTTATCGGATTTTTTTTATCGAGTATAGGATTATAGTTTTCTACAAAAAGTGCTAAAAGTTCAAGATTCGTTTGACTTGAAGGCGCAAAGGAGAAGTAACGAAGGAGAAACTGGAGATCATCAGCAAGTTCATCTCGAGAGAAGTCGCCAAACCCGCCAAGTCTGCAAACACTGGCAGAATCGAAGAGAAGGTTGCAGTGCTTCACTCCATCTTATCATGAGAGTGTTTCAATAGAAGTTTACAACGAAGGTATTTTCTCTTAAAAATATCCCTCGAGGTTCACATAAAAGTTAGAAACATCACTGCAGTTTGGAAAAAAAAGGATAAACAGCCCAGGCTGAGAAAAGTAAGGAATAATTCAGTTCCGATCGCTCTCCTTGGTGATGCCTTCTGAAGAAGCACTTGACAAGCTGAAGAAGGGAATGGATGGTCTCGTGGTGGATTACTGTAAGCTTAAAAGAGTCGGCGACTACTTCTACGCCTGCAAAGCTATCAATACTCTCAGGTTATAAAATCAATACTTTGAAGTTCACCAGTCGCATAATACTCTCCTGACCTAGTTGTCAATTCGAATATATTCCTTGATATCGTTTTCAAGGTATTCCTTTGGAGCAGAAGAGTTTCAGATTTTCATGTTATTTTCCGGAGAGGCAAGAGATAGGAACGAACCTCGAGTACCTGTCCACCGTCGAGGAATGGTGAGTCCTTTTTTTTTTTAAAAGAGCGTTCAAAGTTTCTTTGGATTTGTGGTTTCTTCTTGAACGAAAATTCCGGACTTATCACATAACAAATAGAGGCCATTTTATCCATATACAACGTATTTGTTTTGAGTGAAGAGAATGAAAGCTCACAAGGTCTCATCTCGCAGAGAATCATTGGTTAGAGTCTTTCGCACTTAGCTCCCAAATCCTCATATTCATAGAAACTGTTCATCAGATGCGAAGAAGCTATCGTCAGCAGATCTCTGCCGTCCAGACATTGTTGGGGACTTCTGGGTGATAGTCCATCTCACTGACAAGTTCCACATCCAGTTCTGCCAGAGGTACCTTTCGCCTTCTCACTTCTTATTTAGGATATGGTTTTGTGAACATGAACTGAATCAAGGTTTGAGAGCACTTTTAGTTACAAAAAAGAGAAGTTCGTAGAAGTAAAATTATTTTAAAACCTATCTCCGTAATTCGTTGCTTCTTTTCTTAAAAGTAGATTTTTTTAAGTTTCGGTTGTATTTTTAAAAAATTACCAAAGTGTTCTTACTCCAGTTGAGCTGAAAAACTCACTCGGGAAAGAAAGTTCTAAAAAATTTGATCTCATTCACAACAGAAACCATTGAATCGGTGTGTGCTTGAGATACCCGCACTTTCGTCACTACCGTGTGTACGAGGAGACTTGGCGGCTACTGAAAGGAATGCTGCGAACGCTAAACCAACAGCTTCTGCTGCAGAAAACCTTTGAAACCTCGCAGTGCAACTCCCTCCTCATAGTCACGAAAAGCGACCGCAAAACTTACGGTTCAGGTGAGACTTGGAGTCGACTGTTTGTCGAAGGGCATGAATGGCTAATGATGGAACTCTATCTATCTTTCGTTTCATCCGTCAGAGTCTGGTCAATCGATTGACGGAGAAGAAGACGAAGACACATCGAGAGATCAAGTGACAGACTCTGCCAGATTCGCCTACAACCCTGGCTCCTTTGCCTGTCCAATCGTCGCACATCACTGGTGAGTGGGAGCGAATCATTGGTGTCATGAGAGAAGTTCTGATGCATATTCAGGTTCACCATGCACTATCGATTGCTCACCCGTCGTCCGATGTCGAGTGGTAGAAAGGGCGACGATGCTTACGAAACCATCCGGAATGCTCTCTCCAAATTCGTCGTTCGCAATGTGGACAATGTGTATATAATCAGGTGAAAACAATCCTCGAGTTAAAATTAAATGATTAAAAAACGCTTTATTCTTTTTTTTGCTTTATTCATCAAGAACAAATTGTTCTTATCATCACTAAGAGGGAAGGGGAAAAGGAAAATGCGGATTGAAACCAGTTGAGAAGTGCCATTGATGATGATTACATACTTCATCTCATATTCTTGAAAGCATCAATAAAGAAACCGAAGACGATGAAGATGTGTCGTCCACTGAGGGTCGAAAGTCATCAGAGAAGAAAAGGACTTGAAACAACCATCTCTGTCACACAAAGAAGAGAAGAGTGAGAAGAATTTTGTGTGAGAAGTATTCAAAGATGTTTCTTATAGAGAGAGGTCGGGTAGCATTTTTTACATGTCACTGCACACAAAGATGGAATCCCTCCGGAAGTCCATCAGAGAAGAAGTTCCCCGAGAGATTCAAAGGTTCCTCTTCACAAATTCAGGCTAAGAAGCTAGAAAATTGTCATAGGCAATCGATTATCAAACGACTTTGAGAGGTCGAAAATTCAGTGATTTTCCTTATAACAGAAGAATTCTATTGAATATTTTTGTTTAAAATATTATCTTACGTATGCTTAAAAGGTAGACTGAGTAATACTAATGAAAAAAGAGAGCACTATGACTATTACTGAATCTACCAAAAAAAAAACTGCAAGGGTAGAAACTTGTTGTCACAACTCGCTTATAAGTAATATGAACAAGCCGTTTAATTTATAGGTTTTGTCATGGATTTTATAAATAAACAAAAAAAGATTTTTAAAGTAGGCCGCAGTTATCAACTATGGGTGACTTTTGTTTCGTTATATCAGAAAAGTTAAATGGTATGTTGTTGTTTCTTGCATAGTGGATTGATTGATTGTCTTCCTCCACGTGACACAGAAGAAGATTAATGTCAAAGCTCTCGAACCACAACTCTTTCTCTCTGTTTTACCATGGGATAGCTTACTTGAAAAGAAAAGCAACAACCGAGTGCGGCCTATACCGAAGGTCTATTAGGGAAGTGAAGTTGGGTTACAGCGACACTTAAAAGTATTCCTCGATGTATGAGGTTCTTGTTGACATAGTGAGAACAGAGCTCAGTCTCTGGCCCCTAATATGTATATGAAAATATAATAGCTATTAAGAAAACTTGAGTGGCCCCTATGGTTATTTGGTTTTCTCTAGATAGCAGTGAAAAGGGATCGGAAGAGAAACAGTAAAAGTAAATCGATTTGTTTTTTGGAGAGAACAAAACGGAAATGATGGCTTGAATAACTTTAAAAATGCTGAGGGTTTTCTCAGAAAAGGGGAAGATTACTTTCGTAACAATCTCCTGCTGGTCATACACGGAGTCGACGAACCTGGGGAGGAGATTACCCGGCATCTGCCAGAGTCTCTTCAGAAGAGACTCGATCTCTGTCTGCTCGACCAACTAATCAATATCTTCTGCAAAAACAGAAAGATCCATCTCACCCAAGCAGATATTCAGGTGGGACTCATCGTTGTGACTCAATCATTCAGTTTGAAACTCACGATGCGTTTTTTGTTTGGAATGAGGAGGGCTGTCAATCTATTAGGGAGTTATATGGTGCAGTCAAAAAAGAAGCCTGCCGAAGGTGATAATATGTCTGATCAGAGATCCACCAGAGTAAAGACAAACCAGTTCTACCGAAATGGAAAGTAATATGATGTAAGAGTCTGCCTTTGAAATAAAACCAGCCGCGCCTTCAATTTCACCATAAAAAAGTTCGTAATAGTGTGCTCATGAGATAGTTCACACTAGTGCGAGCTAGTTGATAAAATCTTCAGTGTTATTATAACTGATAAACGTCGAATTACAACTAACGCAGCCAGTATAGCGCTGAGTTGATGTTAGCGGTTACTTCAACAGAGTGAAATTAAAGGCGCGGCAGGTTGTTACCGACGTTCGATAAGGCTTAAAAACATGATCCCTGTTTGCAGTTTATCCAAAAAAGTCCGTCCACCCCAACCTTGCATGTTTTCTTCTCTCTTCCTCCGCAGATGATTCCACTTCTCTCAGCCTTCTCATTCTACCTTCATCAGCATCTTTCTCTTCTTTACTCACAGGCTAAATACAAGGTTTCATCTTGAGAGTTTAATGCTCATTTCCAAGAATTCCAAAGCTTTGGTTAAGAGAATCTTTTTGTTAGTGAGAAATATTTGCAGAGCTGCTGCAAAGAAGAAGGAATCCATTCTCCCGATCTGTCAAATATTCAATTCATCCCTTACAAGTTTGTCTCCTTCTAGGCAACTTTAATGGATACTGAAGGGAAGAGACCAACACATTTAATATTGAAGGAAGAAGAAAGAACAGCTGCCTTACGGATACTCGCCCATCTTTTATCTCATTGTGAGGAGAAGCGAGCAAGGAAAGCGAACTCATGGTCAGTCTGTTACGGTATTCCCTTCAAGAGCCTGAATCTCCTGACGTGATGTTGTAGTCTATTCGTTGACTCACGCCTTTAAACAAAAAAAGCAGAATCACAGTAATTCGTCAATTTTTAAAAATGCAATTTTCCACGCCTTTAATTATTTTTTTCTCGAATCTGGGACTGTTTTCCCGGGTATGATAAAACATCCAATATTTCTCTATGCTTTGTAATGGCTATTCGATTTGCCAAACAAAAAAACTTTATTTCCCTGCTCCATTTTACAAATAGGTCTCACAAAGGGGATCGAGAAACTCAATCAATACACTATTCAAAATCGAAGCAAGTTTGGTCAGATACTCTCACAAAAGAAGAATGTTAGAATAAAGCAAAAATGTTTTTGAGGAATCGCGGCTGCCGAAGTCCGAATTAGCAGTGGAGAAGGGAGGGTGGTGTGGCCTCTGAATGAATCCAGACTCACGAGGGGGACGAGGAAGGAGCTCCTGGGAGCAGGAGAAATCTCCAGGGAGCTCTTATCTCCTCTCATCAACACTCAACTGTTCTCTCTAGAAGGCAAGTATTTTTACAGGAGTAACAAATGAAGGCAATTCAGGATGTTTGAAATGCTTTCGCGTTTATAAGAACAATTAATTGAGTTTTTTGGTAAGTTGTTTTTGAACAATATTCACTCACTGAATCTCATAATTCATGCAAAAATAGGGAAGTTTTGCATTCCATATTTGAGAGTATTTTGTATGAATTGATGATTGCCTGTTTCAAGAATTGAAAAGAGAGACTCTGTACGTGGAATGCTGTGTTTGGCAAGTAGGAGATGTTGGAAAAGAAGAAGTTCAGAATGAGATCAGCCAACTTGTCACTCAGGTACATCAATTACTTCTTCATTCGCCATTAGTCATGAAGAGTAATTATTCTTCTGGAGAGATATTCTATCGCCTTAATTTTTCAAAGCTGATTAAATAAAAGCGGGAAGAGAAACAACGTCCGTATATTTATGGTTCTAACAGAACTGTTTCAGAGTATCGTACCTATAAGATGCTTCATTTTCATAAATACGTACTTTTTTGTAAATTTTATGTAAATATCTAGAGTAAAAAGATGAGCGGTCAAAATAGGTACGCTTACAAGAAACTGATGTGACCGATAGAAGTAGTACTTTTGAACAGCTTTGTTTAGGAAAACATAGATCTACTGCAGTCCGGGCAGAATAAAGAGTAAGCCAATTTAAAAAAAAAAGAAGGTTTCATAGTAATAGGTAATTCACATTGGATAAGAAATGAGGACAGACTTAATTCAACCAAATTCCGAAATTTTATAAAATCTTGTTGATAAATTATTAGGTATGATATAAAACACAATTAGGCAGAAATATGGTTGATTGCAGTCGCTAGCGGACGTAGTGATGGAGTACGCCATCCTGAACTGCAATCTGATGGAAGCAGCTCTCCCCCTCAGCCCCCAAAGCAGTCAGCTCCGCATATCTTCCAAACTAAGAAATCTTGTATCATAGGAGATCTTATCAGAAAAAATTAGCTACCAAAAACATTTTAGTTATGTCTCCATTAGTGTATATGTACAGGAGGGTGTCCCATCATATATGTACAGGAGGGTGTCCCATCACATAGTATGTACAGGAGGGTGTCCCATCATATATGTACAGGAGGGTGTCCCATCATATATGTACAGGAGGGTGTCCCATCATATATGTACAGGAGGGTGTCCCATCATATATGTACAGGAGGGTGTCCCATCATATATGTACAGGAGGGTGTCCCATCATATATGTACAGGAGGGTGTCCCATCATATATGTACAGGAGGGTGTCCCATCATATATGTACAGGAGGGTGTCCCATCATATATGTACAGGAGGGTGTCCCATCATATATGTACAGGAGGGTGTCCCATCATATATGTACAGGAGGGTGTCCCATCATATATGTCCCTTTGCTATACTTTACTGTTGCTATACTTACGCTGCTCCCGATTAAACTGTTCAGTGCTACGACCATCTTATAATAGAAGGCTTGAGATGTTCAATCTAGCCACATTGTTGTCTCGTAGAACTATAGCTGACGTAGTGTTTTCATATAAGATTCTGAATGGTCTGATTGATATACCGGTTAGCAAAATGTACACTTTCAAAATCTGCAATGGCCGAAAGTCTAGATATGCCTTCCATATTCCACGCACCCGTAGAAAGCCACTCTTTCATTCCTTTGCTTTCCGTTCAGCTAGGTTCTATAGTAAACTTCCTGAAAATGTTGTTACCGCCCCAAATGTTAGCGTTCTGAAAAGTCGATTAAGCTCTCTTGATCTCATAAACTTGCTTGAATTACAGGTGTGCAGTCTATGAACTATGATTACCTGAATATGTATGCGTTTATTACACTCCGAGTGTTGTCACATTTTGATAAATGTATTCAATAAATAAATAAAAATGTACAGGAGGGTGTCCCATCATATATGTACAGGAGGGTGTCCCATCATATATGTACAGGAGGGTGTCCCATCATATATGTACAGGAGGGTGTCCCATCATATATGTACAGGAGGGTGTCCCATCATATATGTACAGGAGGGTGTCCCATCATATATGTACAGGAGGGTGTCCCATCATATATGTACAGGAGGGTGTCCCATCATATATGTACAGGAGGGTGTCCCATCATATATGTACAGGAGGGTGTCCCATCATATATGTACAGGAGGGTGTCCCATCATATATGTACAGGAGGGTGTCCCATCATATATGTACAGGAGGGTGTCCCATCATATAAGTACAGGAGGGTGTCCCATCATATATGTACAGGAGGGTGTCCCATCATATATGTACAGGAGGGTGTCCCATCATATATGTACAGGAGGGTGTCCCATCATATATGTACAGGAGGGTGTCCCATCATATATGTACAGGAGGGTGTCCCATCATATATGTACAGGAGGGTGTCCCATCATATATGTACAGGAGGGTGTCCCATCATATATGTACAGGAGGGTGTCCCATCATATATGTACAGGAGGGTGTCCCATCATATATGTACAGGAGGGTGTCCCATCATATATGTACAGGAGGGTGTCCCATCATATATGTACAGGAGGGTGTCCCATCATATATGTACAGGAGGGTGTCCCATCATATATGTACAGGAGGGTGTCCCATCATATATGTACAGGAGGGTGTCCCATCATATATGTACAGGAGGGTGTCCCATCATATATGTACAGGAGGGTGTCCCATCATATATGTACAGGAGGGTGTCCCATCATATATGTACAGGAGGGTGTCCCATCATTTATGTACAGGAGGGTGTCCCATCATTTATGTACAGGAGGGTGTCCCATCATATATGTACAGGAGGGTGTCCCATCATATATGTACAGGAGGGTGTCCCATCATTTATGTACAGGAGGGTGTCCCATCATATATGTACAGGAGGGTGTCCCATCATATATGTACAGGAGGGTGTCCCATCATATATGTACAGGAGGGTGTCCCATCATTTATGTACAGGAGGGTGTCCCATCATATATGTACAGGAGGGTGTCCCATCATATATGTACAGGAGGGTGTCCCATCATATATGTACAGGAGGGTGTCCCATCATATATGTACAGGAGGGTGTTCCATCATATATGTACAGGAGGGTGTCCCATCATAAATTGATGATCGAATTTCGTTAATAACTTTTGGCAGAGTTGACCGAATGGGATCAAATTTGCATAAGCACCTACACTCAGGATAGGACGCATGATTCTGAAGTTTCAGAAAATTTGCATAAATTTGAATACCCTTTAAAACTTTGAACCAATTTTGGAGATATACATAATTTTTTAAACCATAAATGTTCTTCAAGTAACCCTTAACATGACCTCACCTTCAGTTTTATTGTTTTAATTTTTTAAATCAGTTTAATGCAGTTTAAAACGAGTGATTTTGTCACGTTTCTAATGCGGATATGCAGTTGTAACGAGTTCACTTCCAGGAAGAAAGCTGTAGATACGTTCATCGCAAACTAGTTTTTACCGGTGGATTATCTTATTGGAGGAGTATCGTCTATCAGATCTACGTATTGGCTTTTCTAGAGGCTCCTATTGCATCCAAGGAGCATCCTCTCCACCATCCTCAACTTCACTCCAAGCAAGAAGGCGTCGCATTCTCTTTTGACAACAGGAGGTTCTAACTTTTAGATCTTGGTTTTTTATTCCGATTCAATTTTTTATGGTGACCGTGGAGTTTTGATCGAAGTTAGAGTTATTGGTTTAAGTGATAAGTATTGATTTGAGTGTATTGATTGAATGGTTTAGGGGCTCCGTTGTGTGCAGTGAAGAAGGCGATAAAGAGAGGGTCAAAAGAAAGTCGGGAGACAAGGAGAAGGAGAAAGAACCAAGAGCCATGAAGCAGATAAGCGGAGCCATGGTGCAGACCCTTACATATTGGTTCGACTCTGTCATACAAACCCAAGATGATAAGGTTCTTTATTTCGTCTCTCTTCTTACATATTCAACTCTGAAGTTTGCTATACGTGACCCTCAATAGTTTTTGTTTGAATTTACTATCACGAGGCGTTTTAGTACCGAAACCAAAAGTTTCTAAAAACTCTCGAAAAGGACACAGAGGCACATAAAAATGGGAAAATTAGATACAACCCCTCTAAGGGCAAAATAATTTACTTCTATCGAGAAAGTAGGGGTTTTTATGCTTGGATCTGCCTTCGGCAAGAAGCAGACACTTGTCGTACCTCAAAACAGAGGCCCGCTGGAAAATGATCGGACATCACTATTCAATCCCTGATTAAGCAAAGTTTTTGATAAAAGGAGAAAAAGTTGAAATAGTAAAAAAGAGATTTGTCGGCTATAAGGCAGGCGCTGTTCATAGAGGACATCTGGTAAGGCAGGCGCTGTTCATAGAGGACATCTGTTAAGGCAGGCGCTGTTCATAGAGGACATCTGTTAAGGCAGGCGCTGTTCATAGAGGACATCTGGTAAGGCAGGCGCTGTTCATAGAGGACATCTGTTAAGGCAGGCGCTGTTCATAGAGGACATCTGGTAAGGCAGGCGCTGTTCATAGAGGACATCTGGTAAGGCAGGCGCTGTTCATAGAGGACATCTGTTAAGGCAGGCGCTGTTCATAGAGGACATCTGTTAAGGCAGGCGCTGTTCATAGAGGACATCTGGTAAGGCAGGCGCTGTTCATAGAGGACATCTGGTAAGGCAGGCGCTGTTGATGTTGTTGTTGTTGTTGTTGTTGCCGGATGTAGCCGGCTTCGAAGAACGTCTGTGTACTTCGTTTCTTGTTCTTCTTCTTTTTTCTTTTTTTTTTCTTATATCTTCAAGAACGCTGCGACATCCAGCGGCTTGGTCCAGAGGTCGATTGGAGACAGCGCGGTCGGGTGGCATGGGCAGTTGAAGAGATGCGCACCGTCGTGAGGTCCGGAAGAGCAATCGGGACACACGTCGGGGATGGATTCGTCAATGCGGTGGAGGTAGTTGTTGATGAATCTGCTGAATCCCGAGCGGAGCTGGCTGAGCGTGCATCTAGTCTTGCGGGGTAACTCCTTCTCTTCTTCCTGGATAAGGGGCGGAGGTCTGCCTCCCAGGATGACGGCACCCTTCAACGATTGGAGCTCGTTCGAGACCATCATCGAGTGTACGGTGTTTGCGACTGATTTCCCATTGTTCGGATCCTTTGACATCTGTTTCGCGGCTTCGACAGTCTTCTTGCAGCTCAACACGAGGTTGTTCTTCATTGCGCGAGGGGGCGCCGGGCAGTCGAGGAGGCCGTGGTGGATGTGTTCTGGGTCCAACGATCTCGCGAGGTACTGCGCGGCGAGCATGTTCAGATGGGATTTGGTGCGCATGACCTTTGATTCGCGATGAATATGGTCAGTGTCGGCCATTTGATGATTCCCTGTCACGACGCGGAGTCCGGAGTTCTGAGAACGTTGGATTTTGGCGTGAGCGGAGTCCGAGAGGAAAGTGGACCAGGCGGGTGCGGCGTAGTTGCAGATCGCTTGCGAGATGGCTTTGAACGTGAGGCGGAGGGTTTCTTTTTGGTTGCCCCAGGTGCTTCCGGCTAAGGCTTTCAGTACGTTATTGCGCTGCGACATCCGTCTCGCGATGTCTTTGGCATGATGGCTGAATGTGAACATCGAGTCGTACGTGACGCCGAGTAGCTTGGCCTGGTTGACGGTGGGGACGGGTGATCCGCAGATTGATATGTCCAGAGTAGACTTGAATTCACGACTGAACGGGGTGAAAAGCATGAGCTGGCTCTTGGTCGGGGAAATGATGAGTGACCGTTCTTTGAGGAAGGTTTCAATTTTCGTGATGGCCCTGCGTAGATTTTCGGAGGCGACGTTGATGTCGGGATCTGACGCCCAGATCGTGATGTCATCAGCATACGAGATGACGTTCGTGTGGGCATCGTCTGTGGGAAGATCGCGGAGGTAAAGGTTGAAAAGCGTGGGCGAGAGGGCGCTGCCTTGTGGGACTCCGTTTCTGAAGAGTCTGGAACTTGATACCGAGTCGCGGAAGCTTGTGCGTCCTGTTCTTCCTCTAAGGTAAGAGGCGAGCCATTTTTTAATGTAGTTCGGCGCGGTTGTTGTCTCAATGAGGTCGATGAGCTTGACGATGTCGATACTTTCGAATGCCTTGGACATATCAATTGCCATGAGGACCGTTCGACTAGCGGGACGTTTCTGGTTAAAACCGTCTGCGATGCTCTTCGAGAGAGTTACGAGGGCCGAGGTTGTAGAGCGTCTTGCCGTGAAGCCATGTTGGTGGTCTGCCGGGGGAATGTGCCTCTGTAGGGAGCCGAGTAATAGCCGTTCAATCACTTTGGCGACGGGCGAGAGTAGAGATATCGGACGGTAGCTGGAGCCTTCGGATGCTGGTTTGCCTGCTTTCAGGAGGGGTAGTATGATCGACGATTTCCATATCATGGGGATCCTGCCTGTGCGTAGGGAGCTGTTGATCAGGGAAGTCAGGGCGCTGATTCCTTTCGGACCTAAATGATGGAGAATTATAGGAGCGATGCCATCTGGACCAAGCGCGGTGGACTTCTTCGTGGATCTGATGGCGGCTGCTACGTCTGTGGTAGTGAAGTCCTCGAAGTCATCTGCGGACAGGCGGTGTATTTTCCTCATAGTCTTCCTGTTTTCCTTTGAAGTTGTATACTGGACTGGACAAGTGTAGGCTTTGTTGAAGCGGTTCGCGATATCGGAGGCGGTCGTGATCGTCTCATTTCTGAAGGATATGGCGCAGTTCGGCGGTGGTCTTCCTTTGTTGTTGAGGATTTTGATGGTCTTCCAGAGCTTGTTGACATCTTTCTTTGGATCGAAGGACTCCATCAGTGCGCGCCAGATATCCCGTTTGTTTTTGTCGGTAGCTCTCCTTATGTTCGTGTTGAGATCGTTCAAAAGGTCGCTTGTCGGATTCGATTCTCTGAGTGTGTCGCGATGATGCATCCATTCTCGTATCTCTGTCGTTAGGGCGACTTCTCTCTTCTTGATCCGGCCGCGTGGGATTGTTTTTGCTGCAGCTGATACGAGTATTCTTCGGAAGAGAGGTTCTGCTTGAACGGCTGGTAGATTGGGAAGAGGATTTTTTGACAGGCTTTCTTCGACGTGTTGCTGGAACGCTTCCCAGTCCGCTTTCCGGTAATTTGTGAAGGTTGCGTCTCTGTGAGTGTGGTTGAAATTGCTGCCTTCTAGTTCGATGATTATCGGAAGATGATCGGAGCTGCCTTCAGTGATAGTTTTCCATGACGCTTTTTGAAGGAGATCCTGAGAGCAGATGGAAATGTCTGGCGAGGAAGGGCGACCGTTTGAGGGAACTCGTGTGGGCATGTCGCGGTTGAGAGTGGCGTGTTCCGAGTCGTCAATAGCACTGGAGATGACGTTTCCTCTGTTGTCTGTCGAGTGAGAGTACCAGCTGGAGTCGTGGGCGTTAAGGTCGCCTAGTATGATGGAATTCTCGCGGTTGCGTAGAAGGGGGGATAGATCCGGTTGGTAGCCTGTGTTGCAGGAGGTCATCGGAGGAATGTAGACATTAGTGATGTCCAGAGAGAGGCCGTTGTTGTCCGAGATGCGAACAGTCAGTGATTCCAGGTGAGGATCTGTGGTAGACGGGACGACGGAGTAGATTAAAGAATGGGTGATGCCTGTGAGTAGGCCGCCACCTGTGTCGGTTCCGCGGTCTTTTCTAGCAATGGAGTATCCGGGGAATGAAGGAGTTTTAGCGCGATCCGTCAGCTTCGTTTCTTGTATTAGGAATATGTCGATCTTCAGGCGAGTTAGGAGGTCGAGGATCTCTGTTGTCTTGCCATTTATCCCATTACAATTGTATTGTAGCAGTCTCAGGTTCTTGTTGCCTTTGCGTCTGTTTCGAGCGATTGGAGCGAGAGCTGCGTCTGCAGATGGCGAGGGTGTGTCTTGGCGGGTCTGACATGGAGGGCATCGGTAGGTTGCAGGGACGTAGTCCTTGAGCGATGGAATACCGCTGCACTTCGCTTTGATGTGTGTCCATTCGGAGCAGAGAGAGCACTGGATGCAGTTCGTGTTCGCTGTCTTTCGGCAAGTAGAGCAGAGCCAGGTGGTGGGAGGTCCTGGGTTGCGTTCGATGTCTCCGGCTTGTAGAAGTAGAGATTGAGACAGACTGGCCGGGTCAGTCTGCCTCACATTGCAAAAAACGGAAGAATTGTGTGCTCCGGAGGGAGCGTGTCTTCGTGTCTTCGGAGCTGGTCTGCTTCCGGAGAAGATTGGTGATGTCCTTTGCAGTCCTGAGACTGACGTGCTGCACCGCGAGTAGGCGGACATCGTTGTAGCACAGGCGCTGTTCATAGAGGACATCTGTTAAGGCAGGCGCTGTTCATAGAGGACATCTGTTAAGGCAGGCGCTGTTCATAGAGGACATCTGGTAAGGCAGGCGCTGTTCATAGAGGACATCTGGTAAGGCAGGCGCTGTTCATAGAGGACATCTGGTAAGGCAGGCGCTGTTCATAGAGGACATCTGTTAAGGCAGGCGCTGTTCATAGAGGACATCTGTTAAGGCAGGCGCTGTTCATAGAGGACATCTGTTAAGGCAGGCGCTGTTCATAGAGGACATCTGGTAAGGCAGGCGCTGTTCATAGAGGACATCTGTAAAGGCAGGCGCTGTTCATAGAGGACATCTGTTAAGGCAGGCGCTGTTCATAGAGGACATCTGTTAAGGCAGGCGCTGTTCATAGAGGACATCTGGTAAGGCAGGCGCTGTTCATAGAGGACATCTGTTAAGGCAGGCGCTGTTCATAGAGGACATCTGTTAAGGCAGGCGCTGTTCATAGAGGACATCTGGTAAGGCAGGCGCTGTTCATAGAGGACATCTGTTAAGGCAGGCGCTGTTCATAGAGGACATCTGGTAAGGCAGGCGCTGTTCATAGAGGACATCTGGTAAGGCAGGCGCTGTTCATAGAGGACATCTGTTAAGGCAGGCGCTGTTCATAGAGGACATCTCTTCGTCAAAGAATCTAACGAGTAGCTTTTAAGGAAAACTTGCAGTGCACAAAGATGAGAGTAATCTATACTCAAACTTGCTATAAAGTGATAATAATTTGGGTCAAATGAATTATCGTAATACTTTCATCAACAAACTATCAGAGAAACTGTTCTACAGACCTGAGGGTCATCATATAAACTATATTTATATCTTACTCTCACTCTTCTTTATAACTTTTTACCACCGGTTCTAATCAACAAAGTTAAATTTAACATGAAAAGAGAAGTAATAAAGAGAAAATGCATTCTAGAATGAAGTGCTGAAGGGAGTTTTTTCCTTTCATCGGGCGCAGTATAATCTTAGGCTGCATTCCTCTGCACTCAAGGTCAGTCTTTTCGCATTTCTGCTTTTCTAACGCGAACTTATAAGAGATGGAGAATATTTACTGATAAATATTTACTACATGTTATAGTCTGCGAAAATAAAGCTGATTGAGGCAGTAGAAGTCTTGTCAGCTGTGTTCGAAGACGAGTTGAAAGCAGGCAAACCATCAGATACGGTGGTCGTCTGCGAGAGGAACGATCAGGGAAGTTATCCTGTGGTGAAAGCTCCCTTCTACAGAGGAGTCATGGTTAGCAGTTTCATTACTGTCTTTTGCATCTTGGTACTCGTGTTCTTGTGTCTTTTTACTCTCGAGAGAGATTCTTCATGTTTTCTCTACAATAATGAGCTGTGAAAATTGTTTATAACTTTTGTTCAGCTAAGACTTGTTTTATTTCATTATCAAGTAAAAAAACAATGAGCTATTGTATGAATAGATGCAGGAATGTGAGTTTGCCCTGCAGGAAGATCTAGGTGAAGACGTCATCCTCTCGAATGGCCGGCTGCCGATGAGTGGAAAATCTGCTCAGCCTAACCAACCCCCCACATTCATTCTTCTCTCCTACGTTCCAGAAGTATGGATAGACACAGCGAGATTCGGATTCGAATCAGTCGGCGGCTCTCCGGACTCTCTCAAGCTTCTGTTTACTGAAGGTTTCCTCTCACTCAAGATTGAAGCAAAAAGTCTGACAGGAAAAAACAAGTTCTCTGGTACATGATTGAAAGATTCATCGAATGGTTTCGAGATTTTGAGAGACGAGAAAAAATTTCAGATAAGAAAGAAATGTTTTCTCCTCGAATGGAACCGTTTGTTCCCCGCCTAAGGCTCCTCCTGGCTACAATGGCAGGCAGCATGGTCGGCTTACAATCTTCTATTCCATGAATATTGCCTTAATTCAGCCGTAGGATCATCAATGTTTGAATTTTATCTAGCAAATTATTCAGGATACCAATTACTATCAAGAGTAGGTGAAACTAAAGAAGTGTATTCGACATTGGGAGTGAGCAAATGTTCGTCAGTATCTGCGTAACCAAATTCTCAGCTCATTGTACAGATTTGATATAACATTCACCATATGAAGGATAATTTTGAGGTGACAGTTTACCTGTACAACTTCGAGTCTTCCCGGGTGTCAGAGCTGATGGGGGCAGCCATGAAATTCGCCCTGTGGCAAGAAGCTCGTGTGAGTCTTGTGAGGGAGGTCGCCCTCCACAAGATTGGCATCACTCATCTCTCTCCTCTAACTGTTCGCTATTCTTTCTTCTTTTTTTCTTCAGATATATGGATGTGGTGACACATATGAATAACTCATCAGGACATTCAACCTGAAGACTTCTCATTCACTCATCAAGCGCTCTATGGATCTGTTCCGCTTACCAACTCGTATCTTGACATGGTGTGGCGATTGGTGGAGTCTCTGGCTCATTGCTCCTTTCCGCCTCAGGTGAGTTTTAGGATATTCAATTAACTTATTCAATTCTTTTTTCCAGTTGTTCAAGTAACGTAAGAACGTGCATGACAAAGGATGACTGACACAGTGTGTTTCAGTATTTAAAATAATGATTCAAGTATTCACAGAGAAAATTTCAAATACAGTTTTTAACAGATAATTAATTATAAGTATTCACAGAAGAAAAGAAAGTTTTGATTTTAAGTTTTCACAATGGAAGTTTCTGGGCCCTAAAAATGTTCGAAAATTAATCAAAACGAGAAGTGTTGAGCTTATTCACTAGAAGAATAAGTTGGAAAATTCAATAACAAGATTGAGCAAGGAGAGGGTAGTGGGAGGGTTTTTTATATGTACATTGCAAACAATAGTAACGAGGGAAAAAAATCAAACCTTAAAGAATCATGTACGGCGAAGTTTTGTGCTGGGCACAATTGACTCAGGGTCTAAATTAAGCAATCGGCTCTTAAACTGCGATGAAGAATTAATTGAGACTATGTCTGCTGGAAGAGAGTTCCACATGTTAATACAACGAGAAACACACGTGTTATGAGCCTTCGGCATGTTAAATGGCAGCGTCAATCTAAAAGAGTTTGAGTTCCTGTGAGAATAAGGGGATGGTTGGATTAGGAAAAGATGTGAGTGGTCAAAAATAATGTTACGGTGAATGACTTTGTGAATGAAACAAATATCCTGAATGTTACGTCTATACTCCAGCGGAGAGAGAGATAATTTATTCAGGCGAGACTGATAGTTAGTAGATGGAAAGCCTGCTCTTGGAAAAATACGCCTGGTATAACTTCTTTGAATCTTCTCGATTTCATTAACAAGCCCAATAGATGTTGGTGACCAAAGTTCGCTACCATATTCGAGCAATGGGAGTACGTATGTCTTGTAAGCTTTGAGCAACACTTCAACAGAAGAAGTCTTGAAACAGCGAAAGATAATGTTAGACATTCTTATAGCTTTGAAGACGGTCAGGTTGACATGATGAGAAGAGGAAAGTGAGCTGTTGAAAAAAATGCCAAGATCTTTTATAATTGTGCTCGAAGGTAAAACATCGCTTTCTATGTGGTATGTGGTGAGTAAGTTATTTGGTCCGCAGGACAGGATAAAACATTTTGAAACAGAGATGGTAAGGGACCAGTTCATAGAATAGCTATGCACTATGCCCAGAGCTCTCTGGAGCAGAGAATGTGAAGTGGAGAACAGTTTAATATCGTCGGCGTACATGAAGCAATACACATCATCCGGAAGAAGATCACAAATATCATTTATAAACACAGAGAAAAAAAAGTGGGCCAAGGCAGCTTCCTTGTGGTACTCCGTTTGGACATGACTTGGCGCTAGATAAGCAATCATCAATTTGAACGCGAGAAGTTCTCTCAGATAAATATGATCTGATAAGGGAGAATAAAGATGACTGAACACCAAGGCGATGAAGTTTGTGGAGCAGAAATCTGTGATCAACATTGTCGAAAGCTCTTGAATAGTCAATAAGACAGATGTCAAAAGGGATTTTCTTAGATAGAAATGATAGATAAATGGAATGCGCGTTAACGAGGGAGGATATAGTTGAGCGCTTGCAGCGAAAACCGTTCTGGCAGGGGTGTAGAATGTCATTCCTTTCAAGATAGTTATAGATGATATTGAATAGATGTTTCTCAAACACTTTCGACATCGAGCCGCCTAGAGTGATTGGCCGGAAGTTATTCACATCTGACCTACTTCCCTTTTTATGTATTGGCTTCACAATTATAATGGATAATGGCAGAGGGTTATGCAGTTTGAAAAGATGATGGATAGGGGGACGGAAAGAGATTATTGACAATTCCGAATGAATATGTTAGGTATAGAGTCAGGGGAAGTGTTAACTCGAGGTGAAATGCGAGAAACAACTTTGTATACATCAAATGATGATACGATATGATCATAAAACATCGAAAAACAGCAAGAATCTGTGGGTAGGGCACATGAAACAGAAGAAACATTGAATGAAGCAAAAAATCTGAGAATGTGTCCGCAATTCGAGGTGCAGAAGTCACAGGAAAATTATCGACAATCAGAGACGAGAAAGCTTGAGAAGATTTAGTTCTTTGTGCAAAAGCTTTATAAAACTTTTTGAAGTTTTTAGGCAATTTTAAGGAACTTTCGCGCTCACATTCAAACTTAAAAACTTCTCTGTGAAGTTTCTTACAAAGATATTCTCTCAACCATATCGACGTTTTTTTTTTTTGTTCGTAGGAGCTGCACGCGGATAAGCCTCCCAAGGAAATCGCTAGTCTTCTCGCAAAAATCTACCGTCGAATTGGTTAGTTTTCTGGGTAGTACATTTTCACTATATTAAGTGTATGCATAGTACAGTAGCGATTTGATTGGATAGTAATGAAGGAAATGTGTTTGAGAACCAGCATATATGCCGATCAAAATGAGAGAATGCCTCGTCGAGAACCAGCTTTGTCAGCTGAATTACATGAGAGACGGCATCCGGAATGATTTACTCAACAACCACTATATATCTGTGACCCATGCCAGGGTGCTGCAGGGAGACTTCAAGATGCAAGCAAGTTCAATTTTTTAAGAGATATTCCACCTAACTTCCAGTAAAAAAATACGCTGCGGAATTGAGTCTGGTGTGATCAGAGTGAACAACGGAACTTTTTATTATTTAGTAAGAATATGTTAAGGCAATTTTTGTTGCAGGCAGCTGAGCTGAACCAGTTGGTTGTGTCTTCTCGAGAAGTGCACTTTGTGCACTCTCCGCTGCTTCTCTTTCCCAAGTGGAGGAGAAAGATAGCCACCATCAGACTGCCAGAAAGGAAGCGAAGGGAAACGGGCGAGTCCAACTCTTTCAAGGTTATTCAATCTTTCGCGATATTTGTGAGTTCATGTAGGAATGATTCGTGAATGATTCTTCATAAAATCTGTCAACACTGAAAAAGACTGAATAGTAACAGGAACGGTTTATTGTAGTAGTGTCAGTTTTACACTTATCGGTAATCAACTGATTGGCTTGCAGGTGACTCCTCCGGGTAGACAGAGGTCAGCGACGCTCTCCAACTCAATGTACTCCGCCCTCGGGAACGGCCTGGGCAACTCGCCCTCTCTCCGCCTTCTCCCCAACGACGATGCTGATCCCTGCCAGCTGCGACTAGAGTCTCTCCTCATAGAAGAGTACACGGAATATCTCAAGAGCATCGGCCTCCATCCCTTCCTCATCGTCGAGGAGCGGTGAGAAGCCAATCGCTTCCCTTCTTGCCCGAGTATCGATTCAGTGTCTTGGTTGCAGAGTGCGCAACCTGACTTCATCCCGCCAGTCCAACCGTGCGGATCATCCGCAGCAGTGGTTGGGATGCGCCGTGGTGGGGGGCTTCATCCTGGCCCATCTCTCCTTCTCCCCGCCATACTTTCATGTGAAGTTCCTCACCTGGAGCCCTTCTTTGTCTAACGTAAGTGGTTTTTGTGGGTATTCCATGGCTCATTAGATCCCATAGTCGATAAAGCAATGATTACTAGACAAGATTGCAGCAAACATCGTCGCAAAAAGAAAAAGAAAGGCTGCAAAGGAGGGAGATGGAGAATGTGAAGAACGAGTTGGTGGCCGCATCTCATGTTCACTCATTCACATATGACTTCCATCTCAGAATGCTATCCAAGTATCTTCTCGGCAGAGATCACGTCAGTCTTTTTTCTCCCTTTTTCTTCCTCTCTGTCTTTCTCCCTCTCTTTCTCTCGTTCTCTCTCTCTCCATCTCTGTCTACCTCTCTCTCTATCTCTTTTCCTTTTCCTTATCTACCATTCTCTCTATATCCCATAGGTTAACTATCAGCTGGCGAATTTTGTTTTGGGAGACCTACCTACCGACTCTTCTAAATGACCTCGATTTTTTTTCTTCAGTTTTTTTGTAAAACTTGAAACAAATAATAATTTCAATTAAAAAAAGTTTTCTTGGCCGTAACTCAGCTTCGATCGTTTCTGTTCAGCTGAGATTGAATTCATTTAGCCCTATCGGCGATCGAGCTGTCAAAAAATGTGACGTATTGTACTCAGCATCTTAGCCACTGCAACAGTTTCCCAGTTCCAGGTTCTCTTCCAACCAGGTTACGATACGAGTGCGTTCCTCGCAGACTTCCTACAGTACTACGCATGCAGACCTCCCCACGCAAGAAATTGTATCTATGAAGGTATTCAATTGTCTCTTAAATAGTTCTTCAAACAAGAAAAGTTGGTTAGTTTATACTGAATGGCTTGATATTACAGAGAGAGCCCCGTTTGCCCTTCAATACAGCATCTCAGCGAACAACATCTGGGATCATTTTCTCAAGTTCGACAAGCAATACAAGTGGAAGGTCGTCAAAATGAAGGTACTTTCACGCTTAGTTCTTTGCCTGCAAAAGAGTGGCTGAGAGAGGGAATATTGCAGCAATCTGACGAGGAGGGAAATCAATCTGCCGAGTTCATGCTCATCAGCTCTGACTCCGATACAGTAACCCAGAGGGATGTCGTCAAAATGGTACTCCATGCAAAGACTCCCTTCATCACTTCCGGTTCGCTCTCTCACATTAGGTCTTTTTTTCAAATCTTAATATACTGGAGCGGATTTTAGTGGAGTTGAATGTTATTTCATGATAGTTAATTTTGTTTTTAAACACTTGTATAACTAGGCGTTGCGTTGCAGGCAACAGGATGGACCTTCCAGATGGAGAGAGCTCCTCTATCATCCTCCTTATCTACGTCATCATTGTGGCCACCAATCACAGTTCATGCCTTCGATTATACTTTATCAGCAATTAACCGTAAAACGAGAGAAAAATAGTAGCAATTGCATCGAATACTCATTTGGGCTTGAGTCTGATGGGAGTTGCGGATAACTTTTATTCATATAATGAAGAAGATGATTAAAGAGACGCCGTTGTCGGAAGACCATGGCCGGGAAGACTCGCGGGCATCGGATGGAGAGTTCAAGCACCTCCGACCACCCTCCCTCGCCGACGGAGAAGTTGACGGAGAACTCGTCCAGCAGGGCCGCAAGAAGCTGGCCACTTCAGCTGGTAGGCAGCCAACTGCCAGTGGAGCTGAGGAGGACATCCAAAGACTCATCTCTCTTGTCAAGTGAGCTCTCTAGAAGCTCTCTCTTCACCATCCGCACAGTATATTTGTTGTTTTTGTTGTTGTTGTTGTTGTTTGCCCATAGGTCCTCTCGAGGGGAGTCATTTATGATAGGTTGGTGAAGATCCTTTTGAGTCCGGAGAACTTTTCTCCGTCTACACTCGCACCGCAGTCTGCGATCCTCTTCGCGAGACCCATTCGTTAAACGGAGAAGGGCAAGAGGCTGTTTTACTGGCCCCTCGACTCGCCATTACAAAGGATAGGGGAGTATCGGCTGATGTTTTATCCGGTGGCATGTCCAGGCCAGTCCGGCATCGCCCTCTTTTGACGTACTATACTATCCAATTTTGGTTCGCGATGGGCAAGCCCGCTATTTCCAATGCACTTGGGCAGAGAGACATCCCTCTATCCACCACTTGAGGACGCGCTCGATACCGGTGAGGATGAACCGGTTCCTTGCGATGGTGTAAACTTGTGGGCTGTAGTCCCATCGAAGGCGAGCCCAGTATCTTTCTCTGATCAGTCTTAATATCAGAAAACTTTTAGTTGTTCTTTCTTGAAGAAGACGCGGCCAATTGTCCTGAAAGTGATGGCAGTAAAACGGGCGGGTAAAGAAAACTCTTATTTAATAACGGGAGATGTAAGTCTTCATTGAATTTCGGATTAATATTCTCGAAAGATAGTTTGGTACGCGTATGGCGTAAACGTATTGTGCGAAGGGTCACAAGTTCTACCCCACCTTAGACAGATCCGCCAAACCAAGCGGGTTAAAAAATCGTGTTAGTGTGCCTGACTCTCTCCACTCTTGCTATGTCCTCCAGTATTGAACCCGGAATCAGCCACTGGTTATACCAGTATAGGCGCATGTCTCATCAAGGGAGTGCTTACCCTGCCGAATATTCGAAAGAAATTATGTGAAAAATCGCTTTCAGAGAGAAAAACTTAATAAGTATATTGATCTGGCTTGTTTGAAGTGAGGGAGTTCTGCCAACACTCGAAGGCAAGGAGAACTCGGAGATGAGCAGACGAAGATTCTCCTCGGGAGGTCATCTCTCTCCCGTCAGCCTCCAGGGAGCTACCACTACCGCAGGTGACTTCTACTCAAATCCTGTTCAGGCAATTATGTTTCACGAAGTGAAGGTGTTTATGATCAGATGAGGATCTCACTGGCTCTATGTCATCCATTCCATCTTCTTGGCAGAGAACTTCACATTCTGAGGAGGATGAGGAATCCAAGAAGGAGAAGGAGACCTTTGCTATTCAGCAGAATGCACCACGAAGGCATCGAAGAAAAGAAAGAGGTTGCACTATAAAGATAAGGGAGGTAGTACAGAGAACATTGATGAGATGTTTCTAGAAGGGGTAGACAAGAGGAGTTTTGTATGAGTCAAAAGAATTTGATTGAGGAGAATTGGATGAGTTGTCAGTGGGAATCGCTCATGAGAGAGCCTTCTACGTTCACTTCCTCAGTACGAGACAAACCAAACTTCAGAAGGTTTGCTTACCTTCAAATGAACCCAGAATGATGGAACCGAAGTTTCAAACTGAAGTTTGTCTGTTGAAGTTTATGGAAGACGAGACGGCGACCTACCGTCGTCAACTCCAGAAGTGTGTGCAGGATGCAGAGTGGAACTGTAGAAGGGCGTCGTTGTGGGAGTCCGCTCTCGCCATGCCTCTTCCTGAGAGGAGTACTGTAATAGCACAGTACACAAGAAAGGTCAGTTCGCACGAAGATCTTTTTTCTCATGGCACAACATCAACAATCAAATGAGTTCACCCTTTACGGATAGTGTGATTTCAGAATGTGCAGGACAATTGGACAGCCGTCAGAGTGGCCGCGAGTGAAAACCACACAGCACTTCTTTTGGACACGCTGGTTCCTTTTTTCAAGATTTCTCTATTAATACTAAGTTTTTAGAATAGTTTTTATGATATTGCAAGAATTAAATTTATTTGTATAGATGTCGTATGTGCGAGAAAGCTTACTGGAGGAGAGAGAGCCCCGGCTGGCTTCGCTACTCAGAGGAGTCTCTTCATCCCTCCTGGCCAAGCATCTTCTACACTACTACGGAGTGGAGAGATGTCGCTTCTTCGAGTATCAACACTCTCACAAGAAGGTTATATCTACATTCTCACACTTGCATGATTACCATATGGAGTAATGAAGCATGCATTGATTAGTCGCTAAGCCCTTGAATTGACCCGATGATTGCAGTGCCTCGTCATCACGAATCCCAACTACCTGCAGTCGGCTTTCCTGCTGAAAGCGATAGGGGAGAGCCAGCCTGTGTTGAGTCTTCTTCTGAAGGAAGAGGAGTGGGAGGAAGAAGAGGGTGGCCGGGTTGAAGAGGCCGGTGGCAGGGAGCGCCGTGTCTACTCTGATGGCAGAATACGGCTGCGTCAGAAGGCCATTCAAGACGCCTTTGACGAGGTTCTCTTTCCAAATGATTTGAAGACTTTTCGATGTGAACGAGTCAAGTGAATTGGTTTGAGATGGTCTCGTGTGTTATTGGCTTCGTCTGGAAGTCGCTGAGCAGCCATCCAATTCTCCGCTGAGTTCTCCGAACTCGCCTCTCTTCTTCTCTTAAATCGCCTCTCGAATTTCGGCCCCATTTAACCGAAATCGCTCATATTGTACATAATTCATTGTGCTTGCTCGCTAGCATTTGAGTGGTGAATTCGCTGCAGAATAGCCAGTTATACTTTGCTCAAGTATTTATTGTTCAAGTTTTATCTGTTTTTCAGATATCCAAGAGAGTATATTTAGAGTTCACGTTTTGTGCCGAGGAACTATTTATATTTATATACATGGTCTGTTTTAGAAAAAAAACCTAGAAACTATTTAGTGAAATATGAAGAAAAAATTGCGCCTCTAGGCTGCCTGTCGCTTCGATAGAATCTTACGCATTCTTCATTTAGAAGTGCACGGAATGATTAATTGCTTGAGTGAATGCTCGCAGATTTATATGTTCTGATTCTCTCACGATATTCCTTCAGTGATTTTATACATCCCTTTTTTCTTTGTAACTCGTTTATTCCGAGAATAAACGAGTGAGTCGTACAATACACTGCTTTCATCAAGATATTCAAAACATTAATAGACTACTAGATGACTATGAGCAGCGGTGGTTCATTTTTTTCAGTTTAGAAGACACTTCTGAACTTTCTGGCTTGCTGGAATATGATAGACAGACACATTGAGAGAATCAGAAAAAATATAAAGGGAAAGAGTAAGAAATGAAGAAGATGAGGCAACAGCGGTAAAAAAACCAAAGTGGACGACATATCACGATCCAAAATCTACGAGACCATATTAAGCTGTAGTTTCTATGTTGAGGGATGCTTATAACGGTATCACGAGATTTCGCACCATGACAACTCACACCCTGAATTTCACAATCAAATTATTTCCATGTATTTTTTCATTGGAATTTGTGCTTAGGCTCAGTTTAAAATTACGCTAACGAGGCCGTACCACTTATAGTACGAGACCGTATACAATGACCAGCTTTGGAGAAAAAAAATTGAGAAATCCGGGTGCAAGTTTTCTTGTTGCGAAAAGTCATGGAACCGCTCATAACACTTAAAATGAAGAAAAAAAACTTGTTCTAGCTTTTTCTTGTGTTCACTAAAATCAGTTCTATTAAGAGCTTTAAATTATATCAAAAACTTCGAATTTCAGCACTTCTTTCTCAGTAATTTTATAAAATGTAAGAGTGATCTTATTGTCTTTTCAGAGCTCATTTCCATTAATGTGAAATTTGCTAGCAGTTAGAGCAAAGAGAGCTTCATTTGTACTCAATTTTTCCTAGTGGCTGGTCGAAACTACTATTCTTCTCTCAGATAGACTATGTCCTCTTCTATAATAAGTGCACCAGCTAAAAGTCCAACGAACGAAGATCGCCTGGAAGTTCGCGAAGGCCTCTTCAGCATCACGAAGATCAGCGCCCTCCGGCAAGATAATCACCGGGTGAAGGACATACCGCTAAAAGAGGCACGTTCTATTCTTTTGTCTGCCGATCGAGTAGTCGAGAGTATAACGTCTGTTTCTGGTAAAATAGGCGTGGGAGACGTCATCGTGAAGGTGAACAACACGACAATTGGAACTGCCCAGGCGGCGCTAAAGGAGTTCGCAACTGCGACTGAGCCACTCGCGATCAGACTCACCCGCCGATTCTATGCTTCCATCGCGAAGGTTCCTCAAGCCCAGCCCGGGTTCGCATACCATCTCATCACATGCAAAAAGAATACGAATGAGCAGCTTGTGACGAACACATTCGGCATTACAGCGGCAATGATGGAAAAGAAGTGGTACACTTTGCAGATTGCTTCCAATAGCGCTGCTGAGAGGTTCCTTGCCATCGGCGACGTTCTTATAGAAGTCGATGGCAAGTCTTTCCAAGGAGACAAAATCGCACTACTAAACGAGTTATATCAAAACGCTGGGAGTGTTGCGATACTTGTTGAGAGACCGGTAAGTATGGCAGCGCTAGCCCTGGTCGAAGGCAGGGTGAAGGAGTATCTGCGCAGAGAGATGCTTCGCCAGATTGACTTCCCCATGGGCGATGATGCCATACAAATCGGTCTCAAAGCAGCTCAAAACCATCAAGAAGTTCTACGATTCATGAAACCGACATCCATCTTAGTCCAAACAAAAACACCCAGGAAAAAACCATCAAAAGAGGGGAAGAAGTTGGAGAAGAAGAAAGATTCAATGGACGAGGAGGCGGTGCAACTTCAGAGCGAATCACGCAAGCCGACGACTTTCAAGTCACCGCTTGTCAAGACACTAACAATACGCTCGGATGTGCCACCCGACACTGAGCTGACGCAGATCGAGAAGCGATTCGGCGAGGAGGAGAGTGAGGCCGACGACAACGAAGAATCCGCCAAGGAGCAACAGGCTGCTAGCAAGGTGAATATGATTTGAAGCGGTTCGAGAGGCAAAGTGATTTTTGGGTCTTTTCAGATAATGAGAGAGTAAGACATGAAAATAGCAAGCGAGAGAGCAAAAAGAAAGAAATCTATAATAATGTAAAAGAGCTGAATGATTTCTTCCTTTTTTGTAATTATATATCTTCTAGGCGAAGACTCCAATAAAAGTCAATCTGAAAGGTAAGAAGAAGATGAAACTTTTCGATATTTTCACGAGGAGATGATTACGAAAGCTAACTCTGTTCGTTGAAAGATAACTTCCTTTTACCCAAGTTTTGTCATCCTAATAAAGATTCGAAAAGTTATTAAACCGCAGTATCACTAAGAGTGTTCAGATTGAACATGTTGAACTTGAGTTATTGAATACTTCAAGGTGTAATTCAGATTGAACATGTTGAACTTGAGTTATTGAATACTTCAAGGTGTAATTCGATGAAAACCCAGTAGAAAAGTTGAGTGTTTCTCACGAAAGCGAACAAAATTAGTCTTTCAGGAAATAAGAAAAGTTTTTCCTGGTTTATGGCAGTGACATTTGATTGAGGGAGAGAGTACGATCAAACAATCTCATAAACAAAAGTCTGATCATACATATATAAAAAAGACTATGTGTAATGTCTGAGTTATGACTTGAATAGGGAATCCAAAAAAATGAGGCTGTAATCATAATCATATTATGATTACCCCTTTTTGGTGTAGGTAATTTTAGTGTAAGGGCGACGTCTTTCTCGAACTTTCTCTAATCAAATTTAGGTTTCTCCTAAAATATTTTAGGCCCACATTCGACACGTCGCTGCATTTGTTGTGTTGTTTTTTCGTTGTTTTATGTTATGTTAAGCTTTATAAGTTGTTTTTGAGGTTAATAACTTATTATGCTTAAGTTATATATTTTCTCATTTATCTTACCATTCTTACTCGGTCTTTCGTCCGGTAGGAAACATTTTTTTCTTTTTCTTCTTCTTAACCTTATCACTCAATATAGTATTAGAAGTCTGTCTTCTTCGTCTTCTTCCGCGCGCGCGTTATTGTCACCTATGTTTCAAGAACATAGGTTTAATTACCCAAGTTTGAGACAGGTACGTCCTGTTGCACGTAGCAGATCTCAATCGCTCGTCGATCTCAACCGCTCATCTAAGTTCCGGAAGAAGGCAGTCAAGCCGTCGGACAGGCGCGAAGTTAGCTTACTAGGACTAGTTAGATAGTGATCCGGGTAACGTAACGTAAGTTACTCATTTCTTTAAATTCACTTCTAGTTTCCGGGTTCTCTTAACTTCGTTCCTCTCTTTTCATTCTCTCTCCATAATTCTCATTCTCTCCATAATTTTCATTATCTCTTAATTGGTTCTTTCTCTCTTCTCTCTTCATAATTCTCTCTCTCTCTTAATCACTCCTCATTTTACTCCTTCTCTATCATTTATTCTTGTTAGTTGGTTCGTTAGTTCGTTATTTAATCGTTCGTTGGTTCTGTGAATAAACCTGTAAAGGCTATCTTTGGAAGTCCCGCGTGGCAGGCAAGACAAGAAACGGCTTTCAAGCCCGAATTGTATCTTAAAGAATTCTGGTGTCCTTGAGGGAGTATCCCTTGACATCCAGATCTACCACACAATACCGAAAAGACTTTATATGGTGCATCGGCCGGGAATCGAACCCGGGCCGCCCGCGTGGCAGGCGAGCATTCTACCACTGAACCACCGACACACTACCCATGTAGCCAATACGGACACCCCAGTCAGAACACTTGAAATGGGGGCAGACCGCATAGTCCTGACACCTCAGCCGCTTGTGGCGAGGGATGACAAATGTTGTGTGTTCTGCAACAAGCACAAATTGTCATGGGAATGCAGGAAGATCCCGATGGTGAAGGATCGCATAGAGTTTGCGAGAAAATGGTGCCAGATGTGCCTGAAACCTGGAGGGTCCGCGCATCAGTGTGACGTTCGCTGCCCGTACTGTGATGGGCCGCATGACTTTTTTGCCTTATGTTTCCTGTTCATGATGAGGCCCAGCAAAAAGGGTAATGCCGCGGTGAAAGTTTCTGAAAGGAACGCATCAGCTACCTTGAGCAGTCAAGGAAACGATTCAAGAAGAAACTCCACGCAGCATATTGGTCACGTTCATTCAACACTGCCTGAATGCAAAACCTCAAATGAATCTCGTTTGCAAACGGGCAAAGTTCGCATTGGAAATCGAATTCAGAGGAGGATTGACTTCATCCTTGACAACGGCGCTTCCGTGAGTTTGATATCAAAAAGTGTAGCTAAGGAACTCGATCTCCGTGAACTACGGAAGACGGAATGTTCGCTAGCAGGGCTTGGAGCAAAAACAATCGGAACGAGAATGTATTCTATCTACGAAGTTCCCCTGCACGGAGTCAATGGTGAAAAACTCGTGATTGAAGCGATGGCGCACCCAGTGCCACTAACGGCAACCCTCGAATACAGCTCTCTACCGGCGGATGACCTCGTTCTCATTCAAAAAAGAAGAATTCGTCTAGCTGATGAATATGATGTAAAATCCCAGATAAACCCGGTACTCTTACTGGGCAACAAGGACTACTTGAAGGTTCTTAAATGGAAAAAGCAACCAATGGCTCTATCAAGTGGTTTCGTGTTGGTACCTTCCAAGCTCGGTTGGATTGCTACGGGTGAAGCAACCTGTGGTTACAAAAATTCGAATGAAACACATCTCATCACTCACGTGAAGGACATCATTCGAAATCAGTATGATTTAAGAGAAAAGGCTGCATTCAAAGAGCGGTCAAAACCAGACGCTCAAAAGCGTTCACTACATGCATCTCTTGAAAAAACGGCTACGTCGAGTCAACTCGACTTCGGAAGACGTATCGAAAAATGGGATTCAAGGTTCGACAATCGTCGACCGTCGAAAAGCTCATCAGCTTCACAATTGCCCGTCGTCAATAGAAACCGCGCAAGCAATCTTTATAAGCGCCCTAACAGAGATGGTGTGCAATCAGGCACTTCAAAAAGACCATGGAAACCTGTTTATGAAACGTTGCCAGACAGGGCGCCCCAGGGTGACCATTCGTCACAATTCCGTCCCAAAGCGGAATGCTTGCTGTGTCATGACAAATCGCACAAGGCGGTTTGTTGTCGGGCCATCGCCACTTTGGAAGAAAGAAGGCGAATTTTATTGAGGAAGGCGAGATGCCTTCGTTGCTTGCAATCTTTCAACAGAGGACATCGATGCCCGCCAATCGCATGCCCCTTCTGCCACGCCACCGAGGACGCCCATCACGGAGCAGTCTGCGAGGAAATTCCGTTCTGCAACGTCTAGGAGGACCTCGCGGGACCGGCTCCTTCGTCGCTGTCTTTGTTTTTGTGGGCCCCCAATGTAATCATAATCATATTATGATTACCCCTTTTTGGTGTAGGTAATTTTAGTGTAAGGGCGACGTCTTTCTCGAACTTTCTCTAATCAAATTTAGGTTTCTCCTAAAATATTTTAGGCCCACATTCGACACGTCGCTGCATTTGTTGTGTTGTTTTTTCGTTGTTTTATGTTATGTTTAGCTTTATAAGTTGTTTTTGAGGTTAATAACTTATTATGCTTAAGTTATATATTTTCTCTTTTATCTTACCATTCTTACTCGGTCTTTCGTCCGGTAGGAAACATTTTTTCTTTTTCTTCTTCTTAACCTTATCACTCAATATAGTATTAGAAGTCTGTCTTCTTCGTCTTCTTCCGCGCGCGCGTTATTGTCACCTATGTTTCAAGAACATAGGTTTAATTACCCAAGTTTGAGACAGGTACGTCCTGTTGCACGTAGCAGATCTCAATCGCTCGTCGATCTCAACCGCTCATCTAAGTTCCGGAAGAAGGCAGTCAAGCCGTCGGACAGGCGCGAAGTTAGCTTACTAGGACTAGTTAGATAGTGATCCGGGTAACGTAACGTAAGTTACTCATTTCTTTAAATTCACTTCTAGTTTTCGGGTTCTCTTAACTTCGTTCCTCTCTTTTCATTCTCTCTCCATAATTCTCATTCTCTCCATAATTTTCATTATCTCTTAATTGGTTCTTTCTCTCTTCTCTCTTCATAATTCTCTCTCTCTCTTAATCACTCCTCATTTTACTCCTTCTCTATCATTTATTCTTGTTAGTTGGTTCGTTTGTTCGTTATTTAATCGTTCGTTGGTTCTGTGAATAAACCTGTAAAGGCTATCTTTGGAAGTCCCGCGTGGCAGGCAAGACAAGAAACGGCTTTCAAGCCCGAATTGTATCTTAAAGAATTCTGGTGTCCTTGAGGGAGTATCCCTTGACATCCAGATCTACCACACAATACCGAAAAGACTTTATAGAGGCTAATATGATTCAAGAGCGGCTTATTTATTCGAACCGAAAAACTTCTTGACTTCGCGACTTGCAAATTAATTTGTTCGTTTGTTTTTAAATGTTTCATGCAGATACCGGGAAAATCAAGACTAAAAATTACATTTCGAAAGTTTTTTGCACTTTTTTTAAAACAAGAATGTTCAACATGTTATTTAAAGGCAACCCGATCTTCACTAAATAAGTGGAAGAAGTGAAAACATTTCATTGAGAAGCTAGATAGAGAACGCACAAAATGAATTAAATACTGTACAAGAGACATTGAGGTGGGTACATATATATATTTATATTTATTTATATGTACTTCTGTTAGATAATCAGGGTTTGAGCGTTTATTCATGAAAATAGCTTGTGCGAATAACCAGCTACGAATTGGTTGAAGTTTTGAAACCAAAGAAAATAAGTGAAACTATCACGAAATAACATTTATTTGCCTCGCCTAAATTATTTTGCTTCTCTTTTCGTATTCCGAGGAGCAGTTTGCCTCTGTCTTCACTCTGCATGGAGACAGTCTATCTTCAACCGACTCTCTCCACAACTGCGCTAATGTAAATAAGCTTCTTCCTCTGAGGGGGAGCACTTGCTCTCTTCTATGTCGTTTATACCAGTCTCTCTCTCTTTCTTCTCGCTCTGTGTCTCCCCCTCTCTCACCATGATTCTCTCTGTTTAATTGTATCTCTGTCGCTCTCTTTCCCTATGTTTTTGCATGTCTTTCTATCCTGGGGCTGTAACCTCTCTCTGCTCTCTGTACCATCTTAATAGCCGAGAGAGTCCCTCTCTGCTCCTTTCCCGCGACTTCCCCTTCGGCCTGCCTGTTAACTTATCGGTTCAAGGAAGCTATAATCTTCTTATATAATCTTCTTACCCATATACATAGACTTCCTCGAGTTCTTTCCGTTTGGGGTTTAGTAATATTGAAGTTTTAAAAAAAAGATCATTATGTAGATCATTTTGTACTTCCTGCTCTGCTCTCGTGCATATCAATTGCCTTGATCGCACTTAAAAGAGCGCGAACTAAAGTTGAAATTGAAAGGCTCTGCTTAGAGCATTTTCTTGAATTCGAATGTCTTTAAAATGTTTATTGAAAAATCTCATTTTCATGATCTAAAAAAATCTCATTTTCAAGATCTAAAAACTGCGAGACCTCATAACGCGGAATTCGCAGGAAACATGGGAATGATCAGTAGCGTTGTTCTGGTGGAGCTGTTGTGATGGATTCAACTCGTTTAGTAAAAACCTGTGCAAAGTTCTCACTCTTTACTTCTTTCATTTAAGGATATCAAAACTCTATGTATTTATTTAAGGTTATATTTGTGTTTTGAGTATGATCTCTAGGATAGCAGAAACGTCTGAAGTGCATAGAAATTGAGAAAGGGCGGAAAACTGCAGCGATATGAATGGAAAGCGAGAGTGAGAGAGATAGTCAGAGAAAGAGAAAGTGGATAAAATAGAGAGAAAGTGAGCTGAAGAGACCGAAAGAAGGAACTAGAGAAGAGAGGTATCACAAGGGTAGAGGAAGAGCCTTCTCCAGATGTGGAAGAAGGGACAATGGGAGATTCTAGTGGGGCTCTCAACTGAGAAGTCACTACGATATCCGCGCTATCTCTGCGGCTTTCTCCACATTTCCAGCAGCTATATCAATTGCTTCTGAGATCCTGATACTCTTCTTCTTAACCAATTAAGTAATGGTAGCTGTGATGGTGCTCCGTTTTTGTATATGTAGTTGAGATGCCAATGTGTACATAAAACAAGACTCAAAGGTGATATAATAATACTTTATGGGGTATGGGGAATGAATGTACACCTTGAGCACCGCTTTGAGAACTCTTTTCATCTTCCTTTTTCTTGCAAAAGAAATCAGAAGAAAAGGTCTTTGCAGTCTCTTCTGCCCGTTTTCTTTCCTTTTGTGCATTCAAACTCGGCAGTGATGAGTAGTTTTGGGATAATAAAAAGCTTAAGTGCCATGTAATTGAACTCTGAAAACATCAACATTTCATAGAAGAATGCAAAAACAACAAAAACTAATAAAGATGAAGAGAGGAAATAGTTGAGAGAGAGAGAGAAGAGAAGCAGGAAATAGTTGAGACAGAGAGAATAGAAGCAGGAAAAGAACCGGAAAAGATGAACAAAGAAAAAGGGAGAGAGCAGGATGCATAGAAGAAACTGGAAGAGAAAGAGATTAGGAGAAAAAAGATAGATAGAGGGTAAAAGTGCGGCTAATCTTCTCATTTGCCTTCTACCGTAATGGGCTGTAGTCTTGAGATAATAGTCTTCAAGTATTCTTTACCGCGTAACTAGTTTTCCTTCGAATGAGTCCTGTTCCTTCGAATGAGTCCTGTTCCAAGTTTTTTCTCTGTTACCATATATTTTCCTTGTTTTCTTTACCTTCATTTCCTTCTTTCTTACCAATAACACTTCTATTTTCTTTATTTTCTCACATTTACATACATCTATTCATAAGATACATTTGGTGCGGCCGTTAATCCGCCCCCTTCTTCTCACTTGTCTCCTATTTCATAATCCTCACTCCTAATCTCTCTTGTTATCTCCTCCCTTCATCTTCTCCCAGACCATGTCCACCACGATCGGTTTCCTCCACCCTTAATGGGTGTCTCCCACCCATCAGCCTGAATAGATGTGCTAGGATCTCTTTACACTCTGCAGAAGCCATCCCGCTGAGTCATCTGCCACACCCCATTACAATGTCGCTGAACAATCCTCCTATAAAGGCTTCTTCTTTTCAAAATATTCATTTTGTGTTTCAGAGGGGATTTTCATATCTCTCTCACGCCTTTCTCAAGCTATTCATATCCCTTCCTTCCTTTTTTGTTTCTCATACTAGGTCTCCATTTTTTCACACTTTCTTTCTCTTTCTTTTCTGTTTTTTTTCCTCTTCTTTCTCTTCACTTTCTTTGACACTCTCACTTTCTCTTTGCATTTCTCCCTCGCTTCCTTTTCTTCTTTCCCTCTCTCTTACTCTCTTACTCCATACCTCATCTGCAATGTGTCCAGTTGATCTGGAACAGTGCAATCCCGTTCACTCCCCATTCTCCCCTCCCGCTCTCACTTCTCACTTCCCCTCCTCCACCTTCTCCTTGTTATTTCGCATGTTTTTCATGTTTCATATCCCGACATTCTCTCTCGCTCTCGCTTTCTCCCTCTCTTTATCTCTCTTTTTAACTCTCTTTCTTTCTTTCTTTCTAGCTCTCTCATTTTCTCTCTCGTAGCTCTTTTTTATTTCCTCTCTTCAACTGTTCATCTGTCTCTGTTCAACACTGTCCCTTTTTTTCTTTCTTTCGCAAAATAACTTTTCTCCTTGTTTTTGCTCCTCTCGCTCCCAAACAAATCCGACCATATTTGCCTTGGTCAGGCAGAGCATCGGGCAATACGGAAAGACTTCTTACTTCAGGGCGGGTTTCATACATTTTTCGTTCTCCTTCTCTCTCTTTTTATCCCTTTCCCTCTCTTTTTATTTCTCTCTAGCTTTTCCTATCACTCGATGTGTCTCATTCACCGACACACAATTCCCACTTACGCTCGTTATCCACCTCCATACCGTCGTACTCATATTGCACGAAATCATTCTAGTGGCTCTGTTTTTCCTCTCTTATTGACAAACGTTTGGTTCGTCCTCTTTCTTTCTCTTTCTCTTTCTCATGTTTATCCTTTGTCTATCCTCCTTCCTTCTCCTTTTCACTCTACCTATCCCTTTCCTCTTACCTAACTTACTAAAAAAGCTTGCATTACAGAATTGAGCCTCCTACCATTTCACCGACATTTTTTTGGCTTTTATTTCGTGCATAAGCATTAGTATGTACATGATGACTTCTTCGGTAGCATTAGTATGTACATGATGACTTCTTCGGTAGCATTAGTATGTACATGATGACTTCTTCGGTAGCATTAGTATGTACATGATGACTTCTTCGGTAGCATTAGTATGTACATGATGACTTCTTCGGTAGCATTAGTATGTACATGATGACTTCTTCGGTAGCATTAGTATGTACATGATGACTTCTTCGGTAGCATTAGTATGTACATGATGACTTCTTCGGTAGCATTAGTATGTACATGATGACTTCTTCGGTAGCATTAGTATGTACATGATGACTTCTTCGGTAGCATTAGTATGTACATGATGACTTCTTCGGTAGCATTAGTATGTACATGATGACTTCTTCGGTAGCATTAGTATGTACATGATGACTTCTTCGGTAGCATTAGTATGTACATGATGACTTCTTCGGTAGCAGTCTTAGCTTGTTCACAATGCATATCACATGTTGATGTTTGCTCGGCTAATGCGTCCTCACAGCATTTTTAATTCAGTCATTGAAACCACGAAGAGAAAATCCCTAGGGCACTAAGGTCTTGAAGCAAATCCCTGAGTTATTTTTTTAGTCCATAGTGGTCGTTGCTCACCAAATTATTGAAATTAGGGGATATTAACTTACTTTGATTAGGGGATATTAACTTACTTTGATTAGGGGATATTAACTTACTTTGATGTGATCATTAAAAAATTCGATGAATAATGGACTCTTAGGTTGAATCGGTCGTTAAGAAACGCCTTAAGAACAATCTCAATATACCACTGAGATCTTATCAAGTTCTAGATGCAGTAAGTATTACACAAGTTTTTGAGATCTCAAAATGTTGCTTTTCGGGTGCTTGATATTTCGAAAGCATAGCTATCTGATATGGCTTTTCGAGGCAGTATCCGTTCTGCTTTTTAACTCTTGATATAATAATTTAGCAAAGAGTCTAGAACAATAAGCATTTACGCGCTTCTAAGAAGAAACTTTCAAACAGCCACTGGGGGGAAGTTTATTGCTGAATTCATTATAGGGAATCTTCATCGCAGAATGTTGCTCATTTAATCTGCTAGATCGCATGGGAATATTTCTCTAAGCCCAATCATTCGAAATGCTCTGGTCATTTTATTCCGCCCCTTTGCTCTGAATTAACATGACCGGAAACCGTTGAGATTGTGAAGAGTTGCGATTTCGTCGCTCTAATACCTACTTTTATCTCTCTTTTCATCTGTTCCTTGTTATAAATTCAATTGAAATTTTGTCATACTCAAAGACTTGCTATTCCTTGGGTAACAACTTCTTTCGAGCCACTCATATTTTGATAATAAGTTTGTAAGTATCTATAGAAGGAAAGAAAATGACGCGACTTCTCTATTCGGTTCTTCTTATCATCGGTTCCGCAACGTCGCAAGAGGATACTTTCAGCCAAGAGTGCAAGGTAATTCACCCTTTTGTGTTTCTGAAGCAGGGAGAATTCATTCATTATCTTTATTATTCATTAACTTAGATATAGAGTCACTCTGTCAATCATATCATTTGTGCAGCGAACAATTGAATATACCAGTGGCGTGCCAGAAGAGTCCAGTCATGGAATCAAATGGGAGAGAATAGAAAGAAAAGATGAAGAAGGTCAATGAGATGAGATGGTAATTTACAAGCAAGGCAGCTCAACATCTATTTTAAAAGTAAATCAGAGCCCTTTGTATGTCTTCTTGTTTCTTTCTCTCTCTCCTCCATAATCAGAAGAGAAATACTAAACTGCAACCCAATATGCAATAATGATTTTTTTCTCGCTGTCATTGGTAAACGAACTTTGTGTTTAAAACACGTGAACTTCGAGTGTTCGCACTCTCTCTCTCTCTCTTTCTTTCTCTCTCTGTCTTTATCGGTCTCTTTATCTTCTCTGTCTCTCTCTCCCCTCAGCTATTTCTCCTTCCTTGTATGTTTTACCCAGCCTTTTCTATCTTCACCCTCTTCTTTCTCTGTGTGACTTTGTTCGAACCCCGCTCTTTCTGTATATTTCTAAATGTTCACAATCAAAAATTAAATAGATTGAGGCTCCCGTAGTATGTGGAGAGGAGCTTTGCTTTGCATGAGAAAGACAAACAAGAGTAAAAAGATATCAGTGTGATAGGGTGGAAAACTAACCCAATATTGAGACCACTCTGAAAGGAAAGAGAAGAGGAAGCTTCAAGTGCAAGAGCATGCTAAGAGAACCGATGAAGAAGCTGGTAATGCTCGAGCACGCAGCAGGTATGCAATAGAGCAAGCTCAGAAGATCGAATTTAGAGCTTTAATGGAAAAGCTGATGATAGGAGTGTTGCAGTAAAGTTACATCGTGTCTATTACTGCATTGTTCAACAAGATACTGTATGCTGCAGGATGCGCTGGGTGTGTGTGAGGCAGACTTGGAGTGCAGCAACCGACTGTCTCCTCTCATCTCCGCCTGGTCAGTGAGCTACCTCCCAGTTGCAGCTTGTCGTAGACAACTCTATTTTCAAGCAGCGCGACCTTTCAAAAATTAGTTTTTTTCCCATGATGATTCCTTTCTTCTCTATTTAAATTTCTCTTCCACTGTGCAACAACAACAAAAACCAGACGACTCTCCTTCTCTCTATGAACACTCTTTGAAAAAAAGTTCTTTCTCATTTTCTCCGTTTTGAGTAAACACTCTCCTTCCTCTTTGGCATTTCTCTGTTTTTATCTCTTTTGCTTACTCTTTCTTCTTCAACGAGAATGGCTTCTGTTTATAGTCTCACATTCTTTCCCTCACCTTCATCTCAACCCGTTTAAGCCTCTTTCCTCAATAATTAGTTACGATCTTTCTTTGGTTTTCGTTTCAGTAAATATTTACTCTCTCTCTCTCCCCGTCTCTCTCTCTCTTTCTCTCTCTCTCTCCCCCCTCTATCTCTTTCTCTCTCTCTCTTTCCTTTTGTTCTTTGCTTTTCATTGTTCACCATTGACATTTGATGTTTTTCTTGAACTGACCACTGTGTGTTTGTTTGTTACCCAAACAGGCCTGAGGGTGATTCTTTAATTGAGAAACCCACACCACAAGAGAGAGGGAGAGGTAGAGCAGTTATACACTGTGCGTGTGTTCTTTTCTATCCAAGAACAGTGAAACAACAAAGCGAAAAAAATGAAGAGGACGGGTCGACGAGGGGAGGGTTGCATCAGTCATTGGAAAGAAAGAAAGAAAGAAAGAAAGAGGGGGAGAGAGAGAGAGATCTGCAAATCGAGAGCCTTCATGAAAGGCTTACGATGATATATGTAGATGGACGAATCGAGGTAATATAGTTTGAGATATAAAACACAGTGGTTAGAAAAGATATAATTTCTAGGAATAGATCAGATTGAAAAGGGCTGAGAGACACAAGACCTGGTACAGGCCTGCATATTTATAGATTTACGCTCTTTTTTCAACAATTCTTCCAAAAGTCTCCGAATTACTCTCTTTATTTTGGGCCATTTATTTCTTCTCTTTGATATCTTCTTAAATTATTCAAATCCTTTGCTTTCTACCTTTCCAGATATATGCATCTAATTTGTAGAACAATTTGTTTCTCCCTACTTATTTCCCTCTTTCTCTCTTCTTCTCTTGTGTGTGTCCCTACTCCATACCAATGTCCCGATGAGTCTGTGCAATCGTCCATGCAAGGATCCTTACCCCTGAAAGTGTTGCGACGTGAGAGAGCAAGAAGAGACAGCGGGCGTTTGGGAGAGACACAGAGAGAATGCGAAATGGAGCGCAAATATCGTAAAGTGAACCAACCCGATGGTTAAGCCAGCTGATTAGTGCAGCATTTATACATTTCGGATAGAGAAGATATATTCTATTCTATTCCATTCCAATCTTTCTGTCCTCGGGAATGGAGGAGAAAAGGCTGGATTGAAAACTTTCCTGTGTAGTCTCATGGCAATCACAATACATTTTCTTCTCGATCTTAACTCTCATTCAATAAAAAATTTATTTCTAAGTCTCCCATTGTCATTGTGAATAACTTCCGTATGCGCAGTATATTCTACTGTACATATGTATAAAGAAGCCTCCAGGAAGGAATCCACTCACTTGCCACACCGACTTCTCTTCTTTTCCCAGTCAATGAAATATGAGATGCCACCAGAAGAACTGTGATTCTTTTTCATTTGCTTGTTCAACGTCAATTTCATCTTTTTTTCCTATTGCTTTGTTCATTTTCTTCTCTCTCTTCCTCTACAATTTATCTTTCTTTGCTTTCTTTCCTTCTATCTTTCTCTTCTTCGGACTCGGCCGTTAAGCTCATAAGCAGATCAGAAAACACACCTGCGCACGGCACTTGATACCGAATGCATACATGCACACAAGCGGAAATAAGAGATTTTCCATTTAATCTTGGATTTGAAAGTCACAGGAGTCCGAAGAGCAAATAAATTTCATGTTAATCTAAAAATGGTTCTCAATAAAAGTGTTTCTGAAACCCGAAATCGTGTAAAATCTATGCGCAAATCTATGCGCCACCTACGAAAGGCTAGTTATGAGAACTCTCTGTGCATTGGCTATTTTTATAGACGCTCTGAGTCTCCCTTCTAAGTCTGCCGTTCCCTCTCGATTAGTGTTTGTGATCTACACCCTTCTTTGGCGGGTGTTAACAAACATCCTACAGTCAACGAGAAAAAGAGTGATTGTTTCAGCAGCACGATGACATGCCAGCCCCAGTGTCGAATGGCCGCCCTCAATGTGTACCAGAACCGACTCGGCAGAGTTCTTTTCAGGTTTGGCTCCTGCCTTACCGATTACCGAGTGACTCTCTTCCTTGTTCTCCATCATATTTCCATTTATCAGAAGCACATATACTCTCACTTTTCCCGTCAGATTTTTTTCTCACTTTTCCCACCCCGGACCAAACCAAGGGGGTTAAGAAATGTTGGTAGTGCTGATGCACGAATCTGACTCTCCCCACTGCTGGTAATCACACTAGCAGTGATCTAGCAGGCAGCCACTGGTTCTACCAGGATAGGTCTGTCCTGCATCTCAGGGGAGCGCGTACCCTGCCGCGAGGCGGGAACAAGCGCGAGGAAGAAGAAGAAGAAGAAGAACAATCTTTCGCTTTGCAGGACCGATGCCTCCTGTATTCCGGGACGAATGGAGCTGAGAAAGTGCCACTTCCTCCCCCTGGCTCAACTCGTTCATTGTTCACTTGCCAAGCTCACTTGTGAGGCTGACGTAGAGGTAAGCAACAAAGGCATTCTTTCCATGCTAATTTAACTGCTCGCTGCTAAAGCTTTTTAGTGCATTTCCCCTCTCACGGTTGATTGTGATGACGAGAAAGGGAAAGGGGAGGAGGATATGAGGGGAGGGAAGGGTTGAGAGTGGTCATCTCGCAGGCCGTCTCTTGCCTTCGCTTGCTCGGCTCCGCTCTGCTTTTCTGCTTCCATTCTTTCCTGTTTTCAACTTCTTTGCTCAAGGAAAAGAAAGTGTTGTTAATCTCCTGCAAGAAAGAGAGACCCGAGAAGTTTAGAGCCGGCCTCTTCAAAACATCATCGGAGAGGAACTGGCGAGCTTGCAGCTTCGAGAGAGAGAGAGAGGAAGAGAGAGATAAGGAAATAGAGATAAGGAAAGAGTAGAAACATAGAAAGAGAAAAAGAGAGAGAACATGTTAGAAAAAGACAAGAAAGAGAAAGTATAGACCTCTTCACTTTTCACAACAATCTATCTTTCGCCAGTTCCGGTGACCTTTTTTCAAGAAAGATTAAGATGCCAAAAGATAGGTCCCATTTAAGTATCGAAATAGGTCCACAATTATTCCAATAGTATAGTCACTGAGAGTCTAAGTTTTCAATAAAGTAACTCCTTGAATGATTAACATATCGCGTCTAGCGAGGGAAAATTGGAGTTTTAATCCTTCTTTCTACAACACTATGAAAGAGTTCCTTCTCGGATTGAGTGACTCTTTGGAAGAGTTTCCTCCTCTTCATACCATCATTCAGCGATTTGGTTGATGAATGAAAGGTTCAAGATCAGAAATTGAGAGGAAGATACTTCAAATACAGGGAGAATTTGAGAGGAAGCAAATTTATTGAGTCCAAAAGGTTGAAAAGAAAGGAGAGAAACAAAGAATCAGACGAGTGGAGAGAGTGAAAAGAAATTCAAAACTCTAAGAAAACAAGAAGCATAGACTGAAAGTGACAAACATTATCGAAGAGAGTTATTGGGGTTTCTGTTCCATGTTCTCGGTTTCTACCACTATTTCTTCGATTCTCTACTCTCACTCCACAATATTTCACAGTTCTTTTTTGGTTTCACATCTCACGATAATCTCTTTCAGTGCCTTGTTATATTTAAGATCTTTTGTTTTTTCCGAATATCTCTCAGTTATCTTGAAGTATGGCGCCCTCCCTCGGTGAAGTTTTTCTAGAAGCAGTGCACTCAGGAGGCTTGTCGTATGTGTCTCCATCACATCTATTGGAGTAACTCCCCGAGCCTCTCTCTATACTCTAACTGAGACCTTCTCTTTCTCCAATGGACTAGGATATTTTAACCACAGCTGCGCAAACAGATCATTATAGAAGTCGAGACGAGAAGTTGTTTGAAAGATACAAGACTGCGGCGTGCGAGCCGATGTACATCAATATTGCTAAGAATCTTTACAGCTGCAGAACGAATCAAAAAAGAAGCTTACAAGCACACAGGTGAAAAACTGTAGAAGCGAGTACGGGACTTAGCAACAAGTAAATTACATTTGCTAACAAAAAACCATTTTGGTGGCTCTTTTTCAGTGTAACTCGGCGTGGGAAGCATTCGTATCAGAATGTGAAGGGGAGTCGAGGAAAGGAGTCTGCTCCCCGCGATGCGCCGCTCTTCTAAAGGTCACCTTGTCTTGATCGATACCGTTTGAATGTTCTTTTTCAATCAATACTTTCGCATGCTTTTTGTGTTTCACCGAAGGAAGAAATGTGTGCAGGCGACTACTTCGACTCGCCAGGGACAGTCACTCAGCAACTGCACCTGCACCGAAAGGGAGGATCAGCTCTGCGAGAATCTACGCGACTCAGTCATTTCTCTCTGCTCCATGGTCAGTCATCATATTGCTCTAGTGTCGAGATTATTCTAGCTCTAGTGTCGAGATTAGTCAACTGCTTCAATAGAGTAACTTATTGGAGAAAGTCAGCTGCTTCACTAATTGCAAACTGAACGAGCTTTAGTGGTACTTTCCATCTTTTTTGTGGAATACTTCAAAAGGAAAAGTTATTTAGGCTCCGAAATCGTTGCCGCCCCCGCCAGACAACTCCATCGCGCCTTTCCCCTCTCACTCCGACCCGGACGAGACCGGAGCCATCTCTTTCTCCTTCGCTCTCATATCCTCATTCTATCCTATTTTGATTATTTCTCGATTCCTCCTTTCTTAAAAAATCTATTTGTATTGGAATTTTCTAACAAAATGTACATTTGGAGAATGATCTATGTGGAACAATTTAGTCATGCTATAGCTCTAATTTGATTGACGGGTGGTAGAAACTGACCCCTTTTTGAGATTGCGACTAGGAATTCTTTGCTTTTTGCCGAAACATTTTACAGTGAAAAAATTTTATCTTCGATTTCACTAGTGAATTCAAAACTGATTTGAACTTAACGAGATTTCATCCTCCATAACAGAAGCTCAATAAAACAGGTTTTTTCTAAGGAGGAATAGGTCAAAGTTGATACTCTTCTTTTATCAAATGAATACAATAGTTAATGTATCTTTGCTTCTGTTGAATCGCTTGAACGTGTTTTCAAGATCATTGAGAATAGTTGAGATTTTTCCGGTTCAAATCGAAGTCACTAAATTCTGATCGAGATGATGTCATGTAACGCCTTCCACAAATGTCTTTCTCTCTAATAACAATCACTCAGAAGTAGGCTTTTAACTGAATAGCTCGCACTTTTCCACTCAGAATAGGTTCAATCATTAATCAACGAACGGTTTATCAATTTAAGACCCATTCCCTCTATTAGACCTCTTGTAAATATTTGCATAGCACTGTTAGACCCCAACACTATAAGAGACATTTTGTACATAGTACAATCTAATTTTTCCAAATTCATTCTGTACACTCTTTCATCTGCTGATGGGTTGTCTCCGTGTGTTCTAGTCCCTTTGTTCCCCTCCCCTGCTCTGTTACTTCTCCATCACCTCTTCCTGATTACTGTATGAAGCTCAAGCTCAAAGTGTCACTTTTCAGATCAATTTTAATAAATATAAATCTGAACAACAAATACTACTATATCTTATAAAAACATTAAAACAAATTTACTCTTCGATTAAAAACAACACAATATAATGAATGTTATCACAATATTCTCTGCAAGTTCTACTTTTCACAACCGTTCACCATCATAAGAGTCTTACTCATGGGAATACACAATAAATGCATTAAATACTGAACAAAAAGGGAGAAGATTCTTTCTAAAATTGAAAGTCGCGCTGCCTTCAAAAGAAGAAATTTCTTAGCTGCGACAGCAACACAAGTGAATGAAGCCAAATCAATGCTCACCAACCATTCATTTACCCTATGTATTGAGTTGACAAAAGACATCCACATCGATGTAAAGGATAAGAATCCGATTAGAGGGCGGAGTTTAGAGATATTGTATACAATTCCACTACTCAATAATAAACTGACCGGTTACTACGGATAGCTCTTTCGATATAGCATTCATTATGCAACCGAATTTGTGTACAAGATTCATACCGAGAAGGGAGTAGTGAAAAGTCTTTTCTTATCATTGGGTTGAACACAACTATTTCGTCAGAAATGTGAGAAAAAGACAAATCATAAAAACGATGTTGAAGAGGAAATGGAGCTAATACACTGGAAGAGCCAACAAAGACAAAGCTCCGTCCCTCCCACCGGTCAACGGTTTTTGAGCTCTGTGTGGACTCTTTTGGTGACTCGGCCACAGCAACATCCAATCATGAAGAGAACGAAAACAATCCCCATCAGCCTGAAATGAACTACTATCTACAGTAACTCAATTGCATTCCTTCAATATTGTAATCCGGCGTATTTCTCCTAGAACAATGATAGCGAAATCGTTGTCCTTGATTATGAAAGTTTGTTGCCTGTGGATTTTTGAAGGTTTTGAAAAAAAAAACAATTTTGAAGAAGAATAACAAAAAGTATAACTTCCTTCCTCAAACACAAACCATCCAAGGAGAGAAATTCTGTGCGGGTGAGACTCGAGGGCAGCTGCTAATTCAGATAATGAACCAGGAAGAGCAACGTTGAAGTCCTGCATTGTACTTGGATTCAACACATATCACTAACTACAGTATCAGTCAATTGTATTTCTAAATGAATTTATTATAGTTATCATGAAGAGATCAACTAAAACTACTTTGTTCTTCTGACTACATAAGCTAAAGATATAACACATCACCTATAACGTCAGCGTCTTGTTCTTTCCAGAGCTATTAAATTCTTATCTTTCTTCAATTCAGTCAATTCAAATTGGTTTCTTTTTTTGTAGTTTTTTGTTGTCACTTCCAGATACATGTATCTTTATGTTCTTTTTCCATTTTATATTGAGAAAAGTGGAATGATTGTGTTTCAAACTCATTGTAGACTTATAAACTTTGTATGGATGTAATAACTGACAAGTTTATTATTATGCATCGCCCGTGCACTCTTGACTACAGTAAACATCGAAGACTAAGATATGAATGCATGGCTACAGTACATATTCATCGCTATCGTTTAGCTTACAGTATACCTTATGAGCCTTCTGCCAAAGGCGATGTCTCTCAATGAGTTTGGTTCTGCACGGCTGGGACATCTTGGAGGGTTCGCCTTCCGAGGCATCCATCAGGCAAGTTATGACTGCAATGAACAATCTTTTCCGTGTTGCGTGTTTCTCATTTCTCTGTTCACAACTATTCCCTTCTCAAAAATAGAGCACATGAGATATTCTTGCTTGTTCGACTCCTATACGCTTCTCTTCTTCTTTCATCAAAATTTCCTCTCTTGATATCTCATTTTGTATTACCCCCTGTCTCTCCGAGAGTATACATGGTCTCGAAAGGCAAGACTGACTTCTGCTCTGTCCTGGAGGCACTTCAGCGCACAGCCTGCGAATGTCGAGGGCGCAGGACTCGTGAAGGACCGGATCCAAGTGGATGTCTACCATAGCCTCTTGCGTTCTGATGGCCAACTGCAACGTTAACGATTTCCTGGCCTATCCCTTTCTTCATCAAAAGTTAAATGACTGCGTACCTGCTGAGCGCATTCGTTGTTCTGAATGGCGCCGGAGTAGAAATCTGCCTTGAGGCACTCGAGAACGGTCTCGAAGCTGCCGCTTTTCTGTATGACGGGGGCGGAGCAATGCAGGCTGATTACCTTAACGCGCACGCTCTCTCCTCACTTACACAAAATGTTTTAACCAATAAGGAACTCACTGATTTGCATGCATTGTAGAGAATGGGATCCAGCTGAACATCGAATTCACTCTCCAAAATCACACGAGAAATCTGCAACCCTTTCTTTTTTATCTTCTCATTGAATGAAGCACGCAAGTGAACACAAACCTCTGCCTTGCATGGCTCACTGAGGCGAATTCGCTCATGAACTGCCTTGCGGAACTTCTCCCTCAGGCAGTTCACGACGACTCCCTCCAAGGACTTCTTCGCGTACTCCGGAGAAGAGATCTTGCGGTAGTCATCGGGGCAACTCAAGTACAGTATCTCATCATTACACAAGTAGATTATATTCGAAAAGGCAAGGTTGAAAAGCGTACTATTGCTTGGTTTCCTGCATGCAAGACTGGAGTAGTCCGGGTCGGAGTCTGACATCGCGGGCGCCTTCTCTCATCCTTTCTTGCACTATCTGGAACAGCTCCTTTACTCATCTGGATCCCCTTGGATGTGGACTGCGAGGAGGGTAAGATATGAGTAACCTTGAGACAAGAAGGCTGCAAGAGTCGGACGATCTTAGTGTTGGATAGACACTCCACGATGTTTCCATCAGCTTGGCCGCCGCAGAACTTCTTTACGTCCGACTTGCACTTCCTCTGCACGCAAAACACACCTTTTCATAGGTAATCCCTTTTTATCCTGTCTAGCAAACCTAAAACTAAAAAAAAGCACAATAATTGGTTCAAAAACCTGGAGTTCATCATCCATAGAGTTATCGATTGCCTCAATCTTCTCCCTCTCAAACACCATTGCTTTGCATTCAGGTCCTGCAATCAAAACTCAACCTTACAAACTAACCCTTGAATGTTCAGACATCGAATTAAAATTTGTTTCTAGAATCCGGTTGGGTCATGAAAGTGCTACCGAGGTCTTCGAAGCGCTGCCTGAGGCACTCTACAGTATCCTCGAATGTGTTCTGCTGGTCGCACTGGAACTTTCTCAGCTCAGCGGAGCATTTCTCAATCAGCTGAGGGTCTGCGTCCTTCATGTGCTCCTTGTCATCGAACTGCAAGAAAGCGTACTGGCGGATCCTCACCCCAAAAGCTTACAACCAATTTAATGCGAGGGTTGAGTAACTCATTATACATGGCCAACTTGTGTTAGTTAAAGTCACACAAATAGAACTTCTATGAACCACCCGATGAAGATGAAGCCGAAAAAAGGGATTAAGCCAGGAGAAGGAAATGAGCTACCAAAGTAAAAAGAAACACTCCACAACTCACATTCACCTGTTCCTGCTGGAGATAGGCCGTTTTGAGCTGCTTACGGCACTCTTTGGAGAGATCCTCGGCGGTTCCGAGAACTCTGTGCTCGAAGGTCACTGAGGAAAGGCAGCGGATGATCTCGGCCCTGCACAAATAATTCACTCACTCAATCGATTTATAAATAAAATTTATTTTAACCGGAGAAAACATTGTTTAGTGAAATAAAAATGTCCTTTAAGCAGCGAATTTTTTTATATTTTTAATCTTAATATAACTCTGTAACGATCACCTCTTCGAGATATCAATTAGACTATGAAAACTTGGAAATGATAATCTTTTGTGAGATTGAGATATTTAGCACTGATTATTGTAAGAAAGTGCTCAAGCTTGATTCCTTTTTAATGCACATTTACCTAAAGGGCGAAGAAATGTTATTAGTTCTTGCACTTATTTGACTCTCCTTAACTGTTTCTATAAACACCCAAGAAGCTGCTGATTCTTTAATACTCACCAGATCAGATATCATCCCATTTCAAAGAAGCGCGCGCCATGCCGCAAGGAGATTCAAAGAAGCGCGCGCCATTCCGCAAGGAGAAATCAGGCACGAGAAAGAAAGAAAAAAAGTTATACTGAGAGCTGAAACACTCAAAAGTGTTCACCCACTTCTCGTTTGCATGCCCGATGCAGTGCTTCTCAATGTCAGGAGTGCACGCCTTGGTGAATCGGACGGAGAAGTGATAGTTGCGCAGAGTGAGCAGCTCGAAGTGATTCACATAGGACCTGGAATTAGCGGAATTAGTTTTGTTGCCTGCCTGCCGAAGGTACGGGTCAGTCACTTGCCTGCACTTGTTGGTCATCTCTGTGGAGTCCTTGTTGTTGAGCAGACATTCCATCACATCTCCATGGTCGATGTCTTCATTCAGATATTGCTGCAAAGGCTCTACACTTCCTCACTTCCCCAGATCATTAACTTTGAAATAGATCTTTTTACGGATAGAGTAGATAGTAGATTAGTATTAGTACTAAATAGTAGATAACTACTTCCCTACAACGACTTCCAAAAGAATGCGAAAAAGGGCCTACGGAGCAATGCGTCTGTATGACGGGCTTGCAGGCCTTTGTCAGCGCCCGATTGAGTCGTGTGTCCTTCGCTTCCAGCTGAGTGAACTTCATGAGGGCATTCTGACACGCGGGATGCTTGGTGGAGAACTCCCTGGTAGACAACTGCTGCTGCAGGCAGTTCATCTCCTGCAAATGGAAACTGCTATGCACTCGCCTCGTTCTACATTTTAAAGTGCAAGAACGGTTGACCTATATTTCCCCTCTCCTTTATCTTTATTCAGTTGTAAGAGTCCTGCTAGAAATAAATAACCTCGAAGTCTTACCATTTTAACAATTCTCATTCCTTACTTTGTCCAAAAAGCTTTGCATGATAAGTTTCTATCCTCTCGAGTGTACGAAGACATTTTTCTCTATATTTTTGCAGGGTTCACATTTTCACTCAATCACACTCGACTGACCTCCATCGGTTGAACATTATGGCTACAGTACTCGGAGAGGGCCTCTCTGCACGCGTCCTCGATGTCTGGGATGAGACTCACTCTAATTGCGCGGCTGCGAAGAACTCGCTGCACTTCTTTGCCGCAAATGGGCGACAACTCAAGAAGCAAAACCATAATTTTCTTGAGCAAATCCAGTCTTGACAAGTCGAGGCAGTCTCAGTAACTTAGACTGATTTGTGTTGCTATCAACATAGTCGTCAATAATAAATCAATCTGATATCGAGGCATTAGTCATGACTAAGTCATTAGTCATGACTAAGTCATTAGTCATGACTAAGTCCCGATTGAAAGCCTTCCAACTAACCGGTCTCTCTTCATCATAGGCACTTCTGTAGAGACAGGCGAGAACGGCAGGGCCGGGGTCCACTTGATTCGCGGCATTCTTGGCTTCGTGCCAGTTCTCCATAGCAGAGCATCTTCAACTTCATTTTGTCTCCCTTTCTCAATTGAGCGCGTGAAGTATCACAGATAATATCATAAAATTACTCTCTCAACTTTCTGCGCTATACTCTTCTCTACAAATGGAAGAAGTAACAAGACGAGAGCTTTCTTTTGCGGGTCTACATTACTCGCAGAGGATTCGCGATTCATTGTATCATTCGTGTTGTCGGGAGAAAATAAGCAACCTTGAGACGGCCTCCGTGTGACACGCCGAATACAACTGAGGATCCAAAGTCCAGTCGCGAGCGAAGAAGTATTGCACCTGAAGGAACAAACTGCTTCTTTTTTTTAAGAGTTCATTCTGTGTGGAACGCTTATCACTACAGGGATACGTTTTAAAAATTTCATGTTCAATTCCGTTTATCATTTCTTTTCATCGCCATCTCCTATCAAGGAAGTTTGCAAGAACTTATGCTTTGAAGAAGAAAGGATGAGCTGATGGAAACCTCTAGAAGTCTCTTCTCGCACTCTGGAGGCATGTGTGGAGAGTCGACATTCTTCATGAGGCATGTCAACGTCGCTGCCTCCGACTGAGAGTCCGATGAGCAAATTCCTTCAACAGAAAGAACCACAAGGTTCCGAATTGATACTTACACGATGAGCATAGTCAAGTGATGAGTGATTGACAAGACAAACTTATCAAAGATAACCTACAAGACAGAAACCAGTTAAGGGACGAACCATCAATGAGTGTCCTACATGAAGCATACAGTACCCGGTCGACCTTATAGTTGGATCCGATATCAGCTGCCTGCAATTGTTTTTATTCTATCTTCAGTCGAACTGGATTATCGGATCGATATCAACCATGAACAAGGATGTTTCTCAACACTTGCCAAAGAAACGTGTAGATTGGAACGCTAATTATGAGAGGAAGAACGACCTTAAAAAGACATAAAAAGCGTACGACAAAAGATAGATAATACCATACAAATAGAGAGTTTGTATCATCAGTTCCAGGAGTCAAATACTTCTATCCGACAATCTGTCGGCGCCCCTCTGATTAGACCTTCAGAGAGAAACTCCAGAAGGTTTTATTCGTCTCAAGAAGTTCTCTGCTCGAAGTTCTCAACCTGTTTTTTCTCGATTGGTTGCTCTTTCTCTTTAACAAATCCGCTTCAAGCAAGCCTGTGTCTTTTTCGGACGTATTTGATTGTTATGACTAGTTCTGACTGCTTGCAAGTGAGCACCTTGACTGTGAGGGAGAGTGCCTGCATGCACTCGGGCGCAATCTTCTTCTTTTCGTCCCTTGCCTGAGCATGCTCCATGAGGCAGTGGAGGGTGCGCCCCTCCGCCTCAATATCTCCACGCGGAGAGCAGAACTGATCGATTTCCTGCAGTCAACTTTCATTCCAATAGCACGACTCGACAGAATACTCAAAAGTGTTGATATATCGAAGAAGAACGCAACCTTGGCACAAGAAAGAACAATCTCGGGTGCGATTCGGAATTGATTAAGCATCAACTGCCGGTGCGTCAGCATCTCATGCTGACACGCTTCCGAAGGCTTCGACGTCTTCTGACTGTAAACAATCATTAGTCCTCCCGGTAAAATTAAATTTTTTCTTCTTCAAAAAACAAGAGTTCAATGCCTCCTTTTCGCAATTGTGTGAGCCTCTCTTTCTAGTATGTACTGGTCTATGTAGGAACTACTCATTGAGGACTTGCCTTCATCAGTAACGACTTCTCCCTACTACCTTCCTTAACTTTTGATAAACACTTCTTTTACAATAATAACTTTCCCATGAATAAAACAAGAAAGGCTGAGAAGTTTTTGAAGCTGGAAAGGCACCTGTGCGCTCCATTCTCAAGACAAAGAAGTATGTAGTTGAGATGGAAGTGCGCCGCTGCTTCCAGGTTCGACTGCGGCTCGCATTTGTAGCTGCAGGCTATTTAATAAGAGAATAAAACGTGAACTGTAACTCGAAATACGGAAACTAAGCTATCAGTTCGATAGAAGAGGCTTCCATGGCGAAAGAAAATGTACGTTCTCCGGATACGGTATAAGAGACCAGCACTTCTTTGTAAGACCGCCAATACGGTCAAGAATATTGAGATCAACATCTACATAGATGGTAGAATAATGAGAAGAGAATGTGATGGCTAACGGATGAACGAGCGAAGTATTCTTGCGAACTTGCGAGGGTCCAAATCACTAAATGAGCTACTCTTTCTCGTGAACTAAGACCGAAAGAAGCTTGTTATATCACATTGTTCATTTCAGACAAAATATCACTCCTGAGCACCATTGAAATAAAATCAAGGACACAAAAGCTGACTTGGTCATTTCTTGTTGGCAGGCCTTTGTGAGTGGGTGTGCCATCCGATAGTTTCGCCCCATCATGTGAGCTCGTTCCGCCAACACTTTTGCACACTCAACAGGTAGTCGATATACATAGCTTGTGATTGAATTGAGCAATGATTCACTTACTATTCGCAGTTACAACTTCCTAGTTCCTTCTTATCGTAGATATTAAGGTCTATAGAAGGCAATGAATATGGATGGAATCTAGTTTTTTTTAAAAGCCAAAGCCCGAACCAAAAAAAAGCGAAAAGAAAAGAGGCAAAAAAAGAAAGAGAATGAGAGAGCGAAAGAGAGAGAAAAGAGAAGTGAGTGAGTGTGATTGTGTGCTTGAGCTTTTACCGTGAAATCGTGGACCCCTTTTCAACGCCAAAGGAACCGCACGGGCAAAAATCATCAATCATCATAGAAGACACAGCTTTTCTTGGTCTTACTTTGTGAGTTAGATTTTTTTGCGCGAGTGCTTTATTATTAAAAACCGTTAACGTTAAAGACAGTATGTTTGGATTGGTTTCCCCTCTCTTTAAAAGACTTCATTATCAACCTTTTTCACTCGAAAGTAAAAGAAAAGTGGATTTCTTGAGAAATTTTCAATCACGAGGAATAATAAACATAATTCTAGCTGAATATGAACAGCTTGAGGCCGTTTTATCAAGATTTTATTCGACGTTCGAATCTTCAACTCACTACATATAAGAACGAAACTATAGGCTGGAGGTAGGAGCCTGAAACACTTAATCGATATTCCTCTACCCCCTCCCTCTTCCTCGAATGCTCCCGTATTGTATGTAAGCTGTACCAAATGAAAAGATGATGGTAACCTCGGTCTCCATGAACTGGTCGTTCCTGTGGTAGAGTAGACACTCAAACACTTTCCCATTCCCAGAAGGCACCTCTTTACAGAAACGCTGCAACACACAAATTTAAATTGCAGTGCGACGATAGATTTTTAAAAAAAACAGAATTCAATTTTAGATAATAGTATTCCGATCAGATGATGAATGGTTATGTTCGACCAAAACTTTTTTCCTTATTGTTTAGACCCTCGGCGAGTCTGTGATTTGTGATCCTAAAAGGAGCATTTACATACTTTTTGTTAAGTTTGTTCAACTGCGTTTATAACTTCGGGTTTTTGTTAGGAAAGGGGTCCGCTTCTGGCGAGCCTCTGTACTCCCTCCATGTATAATTGATACAAATTGGAATCCCCGAACCTCTCGGTCCTGCCTGCAGGCAAAGAAGAGCGGTCTATCCAGATGGAAGTCCTCCGCCTGCAGTTCCGCGAGCCTCATCACCTCATGTCGGCAGTCGTTCTCGATTACTCCCAGCGCGTCTGGCTTGTCTTTCGTTGCAGCAACTACCTTTTGGATGAGACACTCCAAGGTCATCCCTGAAACATATCCAGTTTTCTTTGAAGCAGCAACTCAAGCCCTTCAAACAGATCAGTTTACCCCTTCAACATTATAGTTGATTAGTTAAACCTTAAAATTCATATTTAAAAAAATTGAGTTGGTTTATTCCTGACTTTAATTTATTAATATTTTTAAGAGTTCAATTGAAACGTTGAGTAAGGATTGACTTAGACAGGGGGCAAGTAACCATTTTTGTTTATTCGTTGAACGTCGATGTAAAGGAAAACCTTGGGTGTGGGGAACTCTCACGCCTTTATGCGCCTTGTTTGGTGTGAGTGCAGCACAGTTGTGCTTTTGAATGTCATTGGCGCACTTCGAGATGAAGGGACCAACGAGTCGGAAATCGGAGAAGGCGAGACGCTCCGTTCGAGCTGCAAAGATCATCTCATTATTTTTTCTTAACTATCGAGAATGCTGCTATTTAAAAACCGCACAAAGACCGTGAAAATCAAAAGACTGAAAATTGAGATGGGAAAGGCAGATTTTGGAGTAAGATCGAAAACTTGTGATAGAGAAGAGAGGATGTTAAAAAGAATTCACGGGATTTTCAGATAATAAATAGACTACCCGAAAAGCGGGAAAGTGAAAAAACATGCTAACAAAACAACTTAGGGAGGAGCTTTCAGAGTAAGGTTGCAGTTACGGTCAGGGATATTATGTGTCGATCCAAATGGGTGTATGTACGTATATGCCACTCAACCCGAGAAAAATTTAACTCGACATTGAACTAAAACCGAATTTTTTAGTAAAACTTTTTTCGACCTCTCGAGAAATCAAGAAAGTTTACCTATGCATGTACGTATCCGCCGCATAGAAGTGGCAGGTCACTATATTATACCTGGTTACGGTAATGGAAAGAAATTTGAAAAAGGCCCCAACTGACAGAGGAAGGCGAAGCACTGGCTGGTCTTCGTGACATTGGGTGTAAACTGGATGAAACAGGAAAGAGCGTAGCCAGGCTGCGTCTCCTGTGGACACGCCCCCATACCCGGCAGGGCACTCATCTCAGCTGCGCAGTACTGTTTAGCTGCAGACGTGAAGCGGTCGTCTTGCGTTAGTTTCACCTGAAGCAATTGCTTGGAGTGAACCTTTTAGGGCATGTGCATTCACAAGAAATGAGGGTTGACATGATGGGATTACCTTGAACTGCCAGACGAGTTGCTCGCATCCCGAAGTGAGGGTGGCAGTCTCAGAAAAACCCGCGTCTTGTAGACATTCAAGGACAGACATGTCACTCTTCAGATCAACGCCCTCCTGAGGACTCCGCCATCGATTTTCAGTTAAAGCTTTTGTTTTTCGAGCATGAAGATAGTTTAGGAGAGAGAGAGAGAGGAGAATAGCAAAAAAAGAGAGAGAGAAAGAGATAGATAAGGAGAGTAAAGAGAGATAGAGCTCTATAGATCTAAAAGAGAGAAGAACAGACAGTCAGAAAAAAATTGCACAAATGAGAGACCTTATTGCAGTATTTGTGAATATCTTCTTTGCAGCCATCGAAATTGATCATATGCTCTCCTTTGCTTTCTTCCGCACTGAAACAGTTTCTTTCCATCAAGGGCCTTTCCTAAACAGCTGCACCATATTATAATATATTGTATATACAAAGAGATAGTACATATAATAACCAGGGGTTAAATAGTGACCGGATCGGTCCCTTCGGCGGATATTGTACACCCACTATTGACAGGGGTTAAATAGTGACCGGATCGGTCCCTTCGGCGGATACTTGTACACCCACTACTGACAGGGGTTAAATAGTGACCAGATCGGTCCCTTCGGCGGATACTTGTACACCCACTATTGACAAAAAACTCCCTCTCTTTTCTTACCCTTTCTATCATCCCCTCTTATTTTTCTTTCAAACTTTGAGCGGCGGATACATGTAAACGAAAATTGGGCGCCTCCATTTCACCCCTGATAATAACTCATCAGAGTCACAAGGGAAAAAAATGAAAAGCGAGTTGAGAGCTGCGCAGAACATAGTTTACCAAACGTCTAGTATAACTGTGGTAAATTTAAAAATAACGACCGCTTTTCGATGGGGGGAAATCTGGAATAATGTGAAGCAAGCTGAAGGTAAAAAGCGAAGGTTCAGCTAGTCATTATTCTAGATTCCATCGCTCAAAGAGCGGTCGTTTTTTCGAACTTTCAACAAAACTGGTGACCTACGGCGCAGAAAAATTCACAATGTTTTCTGAAATTTTTCAACAAAAAAGTCTAGAAGGAAGTGGAAAAACCGTCGTTAAACCTACTTCCTGGCTGGGCATTAGAAACTGTTACAGTGCGTTTTTATAACCCGCACTGCGGTTTAGTAAAAGCACCGATTTTTGTTGTTCTCAGCATAGGTCACCAAAACTGTTTAAAATTTCGGAAAAAGGCCGTTTTATGAGCGATGGAATATATAATAATAACAAAACCCCCCTTCTCCGCTCTTTACCTCTACCTCATTATTCTAGAATTCCCCGCTCCAAGAGCGGTCGTGCTTTTAAACTTTTATCAGTTAAACTGGACCTAGAGCTACGGTTCTCAGTTAGCGTGAGCGGTGAGAAAAAAATTAATGCTTGTATAACAAGTTATATCTTTCATCGCACGCACTCAGTCTCTTCAAAGAATCCCGTTCTACAAGACAAGTCTTTTTGATCTACACGCTTCAGCCGTTGTTGATCAAAATGCACACAGGGGTTAAATGGAGCCGCCCAATTCGGGTTTACATGTATCCGCCGCTCAAAGTTTGGAGGAAAAAAGAAGAGGGGATGAAGGAAAGGGGTAAGAAAAGAGAGGGAGTTTTTTGTCAAAAGTGTGTGTACATGTATCCGCCGACGGGACCGATCCGATCACTATTTAACCCCTGAATGCACGTACTCCCTGATAAATAACGGTTTTCCTTTTGCCTTTTCAATTAAGTTCTGTTGTAAACAACTCCGATCGCGTGGTATTGTTATCAAATTAGAACCTATTCAATATGTCATCTGAGTTTCACAATTTAAAACTTTTTTAAAAAAAATTCTTCCGAGGGTCATGATAATGAGAAGATAGCGAATGTTTAGCCTTCAACTTCTTTATTGTCTGATCTCTCTCTCTCTCTCTCTCTCTCTCTTTCTCTCTCTCTCTCTCTCTCTCTTCTCTGCACTTCACTTCTGGACGGCTACTCTTCATTGGAGGCCCCTCTCAAACGAGCTGCCGCTTTTTCTCAATTCTTTAAAAAGTACAGGTGACCAATTATGAGTTCCAGTTATCTCCATTTATAGTTCGTTACTAATGATAAATTATTCATTTGCGGAAGATCGTCGTTGAAGGAGAGGGTTTCAGTGAAAATAGGGCACTCATGCAACTACCAGCTATCTTTGTTTCTTCTCTCTATCTCTCTCTTGCTTCTTCTTCCACAGCCTCGCTCCAAATCCCCTTGACACTGCTCTCTAATTCTCTCTTGTGCGTGTTCTTACGATAAAGTCTCCACTTTCACTTTCTCCCAGAAAAAGCCCCCTAATGAAGAAGAAAAAAGTTGAATTCTTCAAGAGATACTAGAATATTTTGACATGAGATGAAAGGCACACTAAAACCAAAAAAAAACAGCGTAAATTTGTATCTGAGAGACAGAAAAGTTGTAAAAAGAAAGAAGTGAACAGCTAGTTCCAATCTCGTTGCTAGGGCGAACTTGCTAAATCTCCTTGGTTGAGCATCCCATGAGCAGAAGGATTAACTTCAGTGGATTAAACAAGATATAGGCCTTTCCTACTCAAATAGTACGAATTAATCAAAAAGAATATGTACATCAAGAAAAGAATCTTTAAAAATAAACTGGAATTCCAAACATTTTTTTGATTTTTAGAAGAGTTGAAAAAACAAATTTCATTCGTTATAATATCTTATTGATAATGCTCATCTTTATATTTCATTGTTTATGTGCACGCGACAAAATGAAGCAGTTCTCTAGCTGAATGGAGACTCGGTGTCCTCCCACAGTCCCAATCACAAGCAGTTCTCTAGCTGAATGGAGACTCGGTGTCCTCCCACAGTCCCAATCACAAGCAGTTCTCTAGCTGAATGGAGACTCGGTGTCCTCCCACAGTCCCAATCACAAGCAGTTCTCTAGCTGAATGGAGACTCGGTGTCCTCCCACAGTCCCAATCACAAGCAGTTCTCTAGCTGAATGGAGACTCGGTGTCCTCCCACAGTCCCAATCACAAGCAGTTCTCTAGCTGAATGGAGACTCGGTGTCCTCCCACAGTCCCAATCACAAGCAGTTCTCTAGCTGAATGGAGACTCAGTGTCCTCCCACAGTCCCAATCACAAGCAGTTCTCTAGCTGAATGGAGACTCGGTGTCCTCCCACAGTCCCAATCACAAGCAGTTCTCTAGCTGAATGGAGACTCGGTGTCCTCCCACAGTCCCAATCACAAGCAGTTCTCTAGCTGAATGGAGACTCGGTGTCCTCCCACAGTCCCAATCACAAGCAGTTCTCTAGCTGAATGGAGACTCGGTGTCCTCCCACAGTCCCAATCACAAGCAGTTCTCTAGCTGAATGGAGACTCGGTGTCCTCCCACAGTCCCAATCACAAGCAGTTCTCTAGCTGAATGGAGACTCGGTGTCCTCCCACAGTCCCAATCACAAGCAGTTCTCTAGCTGAATGGAGACTCGGTGTCCTCCCACAGTCCCAATCACAAGCAGTTCTCTAGCTGAATGGAGACTCGGTGTCCTCCCACAGTCCCAATCACAAGCAGTTCTCTAGCTGAATGGAGACTCGGTGTCCTCCCACAGTCCCAATCACAAGCAGTTCTCTAGCTGAATGGAGACTCGGTGTCCTCCCACAGTCCCAATCACAAGCAGTTCTCTAGCTGAATGGAGACTCGGTGTCCTCCCACAGTCCCAATCACAAGCAGTTCTCTAGCTGAATGGAGACTCGGTGTCCTCCCACAGTCCCAATCACAAGCAGTTCTCTAGCTGAATGGAGACTCGGTGTCCTCCCACAGTCCCAATCACAAGCAGTTCTCTAGCTGAATGGAGACTCGGTGTCCTCCCACAGTCCCAATCACAAGCAGTTCTCTAGCTGAATGGAGACTCGGTGTCCTCCCACAGTCCCAATCACAAGCAGTTCTCTAGCTGAATGGAGACTCGGTGTCCTCCCACAGTCCCAATCACAAGCAGTTCTCTAGCTGAATGGAGACTCGGTGTCCTCCCACAGTCCCAATCACAAGCAGTTCTCTAGCTGAATGGAGACTCGGTGTCCTCCCACAGTCCCAATCACAAGCAGTTCTCTAGCTGAATGGAGACTCGGTGTCCTCCCACAGTCCCAATCACAAGCAGTTCTCTAGCTGAATGGAGACTCGGTGTCCTCCCACAGTCCCAATCACAAGCAGTTCTCTAGCTGAATGGAGACTCGGTGTCCTCCCACAGTCCCAATCACAAGCAGTTCTCTAGCTGAATGGAGACTCGGTGTCCTCCCACAGTCCCAATCACAAGCAGTTCTCTAGCTGAATGGAGACTCGGTGTCCTCCCACAGTCCCAATCACAAGCAGTTCTCTAGCTGAATGGAGACTCGGTGTCCTCCCACAGTCCCAATCACAAGCAGTTCTCTAGCTGAATGGAGACTCGGTGTCCTCCCACAGTCCCAATCACAAGCAGTTCTCTAGCTGAATGGAGACTCGGTGTCCTCCCACAGTCCCAATCACAAGCAGTTCTCTAGCTGAATGGAGACTCGGTGTCCTCCCACAGTCCCAATCACAAGCAGTTCTCTAGCTGAATGGAGACTCGGTGTCCTCCCACAGTCCCAATCACAAGCAGTTCTCTAGCTGAATGGAGACTCGGTGTCCTCCCACAGTCCCAATCACAAGCAGTTCTCTAGCTGAATGGAGACTCGGTGTCCTCCCACAGTCCCAATCACAAGCAGTTCTCTAGCTGAATGGAGACTCGGTGTCCTCCCACAGTCCCAATCACAAGCAGTTCTCTAGCTGAATGGAGACTCGGTGTCCTCCCACAGTCCCAATCACAAGCAGTTCTCTAGCTGAATGGAGACTCGGTGTCCTCCCACAGTCCCAATCACAAGCAGTTCTCTAGCTGAATGGAGACTCGGTGTCCTCCCACAGTCCCAATCACAAGCAGTTCTCTAGCTGAATGGAGACTCGGTGTCCTCCCACAGTCCCAATCACAAGCAGTTCTCTAGCTGAATGGAGACTCGGTGTCCTCCCACAGTCCCAATCACAAGCAGTTCTCTAGCTGAATGGAGACTCGGTGTCCTCCCACAGTCCCAATCACAAGCAGTTCTCTAGCTGAATGGAGACTCGGTGTCCTCCCACAGTCCCAATCACAAGCAGTTCTCTAGCTGAATGGAGACTCGGTGTCCTCCCACAGTCCCAATCACAAGCAGTTCTCTAGCTGAATGGAGACTCGGTGTCCTCCCACAGTCCCAATCACAAGCAGTTCTCTAGCTGAATGGAGACTCGGTGTCCTCCCACAGTCCCAATCACAAGCAGTTCTCTAGCTGAATGGAGACTCGGTGTCCTCCCACAGTCCCAATCACAAGCAGTTCTCTAGCTGAATGGAGACTCGGTGTCCTCCCACAGTCCCAATCACAAGCAGTTCTCTAGCTGAATGGAGACTCGGTGTCCTCCCACAGTCCCAATCACAAGCAGTTCTCTAGCTGAATGGAGACTCGGTGTCCTCCCACAGTCCCAATCACAAGCAGTTCTCTAGCTGAATGGAGACTCGGTGTCCTCCCACAGTCCCAATCACTCACAAAATTCATTATCTGTGATTCTTTTATCGAAAACTGAAGAAATAACAGACGCGTCGCAAACGTTAATTTATAAAAAAAACGTTCAAGCCCACAACTATTCTTTTTTGTGTGTTTAGAATGCAATTCCAAAATGTTTTTAACAAGGGTTAAACTGTCATTTAAGACCCCGGGCTTATGTTTGTTTCAATTCATAAAGGGGGACCATAAGGAAATTCTTTTGAATAAAAAGTTTTTTTTCAAATAATTTAGACTGCTTAAGAAAGCCAAAATCACAGTACTCGCTACTGAGACAGCTCAAAAAATTTTTACCTTTGGCGGGCCTCTGTACCCTTTTCTCGCACACTAAAAACACCTTGTTTCAAACAATGTAACAGAGGCCCTCCTACTAAGAAATAAAAATTCAGGGTTTTATGAAGAAAAAACTCTTAATTGAATTTTACCTTCGATGTAAAGAGAGGGGAGTTGCGAGCGAAAACGATAAAAGGAACACGTTAATGCTGGTTATCCAACAACTATTATCTGGCTCATTAGTGTTAGAGACGCTAACCGAGACTCTTAACAACAAATTTCACAATATTTCCAAAAGACAAAATTTAAAAAATTAATCTTACTCAGGTTGTTGGGGGACAGCTGGCCTCGCAATTCTTTCTGCTTTGCCTGTAAGATAGCTCATTCATGAGGCTGATTGTGTAGCACCGTATAAAAACACACTGTGATCAAAGCAAAATCTTTCGTATGTTGTCAAAAAAGGGAAGAAAAAATTAACCTTCTGAGTCAGCCGCCTGAGGAACTGCTGCAGCCGCCTGAGGAACTGCTGCAGCCGCCTGAGGAACTGCTGCATCTTGAGCTAAAAAGAGAAAAAATGAATTGACTGGAACAGAGGCTTTTTGAAAAAAGTAATCCGATTTGAAGATGACTTATAAAAATATTCATCTTGAATCAAATGTTAAAACTGAGAACTCGTCGCAAGCTGCTACAGATCTTCATTGCGAACGGTATTTCAAAGTGAAGAGAAATTGAGAAAAAGATCAAATATGAGCAGGTAAATAACCTCTGGCAAATAATATGCAAACAATTATAATATGCAGGGAGAAGACCCCCATGATTCGACAGCTTTCTCTTCTTCGACGCTTACCAGCAGCTCCTTACCCTTATTCATTTATTCATTAGAACATTCATTCATTCATTTATTCATACGTTCATGCATCGAAACGAACACCTTCTTTCAACAGAAAATTAACGATAAAAATTTATGTATATCAAAAACTTTTCTAGAGATGATGTATTAGCACACTTGCACAATTAACCGGTAAGGAATTGCGAATAGGACTTCATGTGTTGAGGTGTCATTTATTTTCTGTGTTTTACCAATGAAGTTGGAAAAATCGTTCTAACACTAAAATTTGTAAAACATTTCAAATACAAGTTCCGAACAGGTTTCTCTCTGAATAAATATCTTGCTTATTCTTTTAAGATAAAACTATCAAATGTAGTCTTGCGTTAACTAAGTTCTGTTCTGACTTTTGACGAGTGATTTATCGCATGTTTTTGTATCTCATTGTTGTACTGGCGAAAAAAAAAAACTCTTTATTGGTTCTCATTCTTGAACAATTTGTTGAGCAAAATTGATTTGAAATCGGTCTATTGCTGTCTCAACCGAATAATTAATGTAGTTCTGATAAACGTGAACGTGTCAGCACAGAAAAAATGGGTTTTATCAAATTACAAAACAAGCGTCCTAATCTGTTCCCAAACTTCTTGAATTTTTTCTTCAAAACAGTCTTCTTTATTAGACATCACTTCAACGACGATCGGATGGCGCTCCCAAGCACGAATATAATGACAGTCGATTAACGCAGCCTCAGAACTGTTTTCTCTCCGAGCTGCGTTGTTGGATTTCGTATAGTTTGATCTCAACAAAAAACATTGCCATAGACTTAATACACTGATATTTAGTAATGGTTTTTTGAGCAAGAAAGAAGATCGCTGAGCTGATATGATTCGAAACTCACTTTGGAGCGCTGTGAAGAACAAAGACTTTATCATATCTCTCTATAAGCTCCTCTTCACACGTTCCTATATCTTTGAGAATCTCCGGCCACATTCCCTCCGGCGTATAAACTTTGGGATCCATTGCTCCCCGGTCACACAGGATCAGAGTGTGTCTTTCGCTCTGCAACCACAATTTTATCTCATGTAGCAAAAGTCATAATCGTCTTTTATCACCACAGCAATTACAATTTCAAAGGAAAAGTCATGACTACCTCACAACAAGTCTTCAACACTGCTTTACATATTTCCAATAAAATTACCTCCGATTTTATACGCAAAACTTAAAAAAACACATCAAATTGTTTTCGCACGTAATGTGAATTCATTTTGTTATCAGATGTTTTCAAAACGTTATCAAAACTTGTTATAAAAACGAACTGTTCGAAAAACTTCATTGTAAACCTGTTTTCGATGAGTCTGTGAGGATTTGTAAAAGATTGAGCAAAGAAATAGCAAAGTTCAATATTTCGAAAGAAAAATTACTTCTGAGCTCGAACAAAAACCTAAGTTCATAAATTCTAAGTTTAAAAAGTTCACGAAGATTGGTTGCATAGCTGAATGTGGAACGTACCTGGTTTCAGGGGCCGTATTCAGAGTTCTAAGATGAACTTAAGGGTAAATTTTACCCTAGTATATTGTAGACCTAAGTTCAACTCAGTTCTGCATTCAGAGACAAGACGGGTGAGAGCGTCTCGGCTTTCCTACTAAACTTTAGTATAAAGCTTACCCTAAAGTCTACTCTCTGAATTTCATTTTGGCGAAACTACAACTCACTATAAAGTTTACCATAAAATTTAGTATAAATTTTTGTCTCTGAATACGGCCCCTGACATGTCAAAGGCAAAGGGTCTAACTGACTTCCTCATCGGTTTTCATTTGTGACAATGATGAACAATCGAATCTATCCGCTCGTAGAATTGATTTTGCTACAACAAACTGCTTAATTAATAATCTTATGCCTCAAAAATTGTTCTACTATCACAAAAAACTGAAGCCATTTTGTTTCTTACCGAGTGATCATGTTCCTGCCATAATTTATCGAAAATTTTCTAGAGTACTAAAATTTTCTAGAGTGAACCGTTGTCTTATTTGTTGAATATTTCGTTGTCGTTAGAATTGTGGAAGCAAGGAATAGTGATACCCATGAACAAAATACCCGCTTCCAAAATGTCCGAGCATTACCGACCGATAACTATGTGTCCGGCACACTCCGAAATATTTGAAAGAATTGTATGAGCTCAATCAAACCGCTGGTGCAACCCTTTCCTGCTAATCTCTGAAAACCAGTATGGTTTTCGGAGAAATCAGTGAGTGATATCGAATCTTCTGGAGTCAAAAAATTCTTGACATAGAGATCTAAATGTGGGCAAAGCAGTTGATGTATTGTATTATTATTTCGCAAAGGCGTTCGACACCATTTCACATACAAAATTGCTGTATGTTCTTGAAAATATAGGGATTATAGGTGAATTGTGGAAATGGTTTGCAACATTTCTTACTGGGCGATCATGTGAAGTCAGAGTAAATAATACTCACTCGCATAGCTATCCAACATCCTCCGGAGTCCAGCAAGGGTCTGTATTGGTTCCCATTTTGTTCTCTCTTTACATAACTATCGCTGGAACTACTGAGCTATCACTTGTATTCCATATTGAACAGGTGATTAGACAATCATTGAAAATTGTGTATGCATTATTTCGATCTCTCTCAATAAAAGTAACAGTGCAGTATACATATTACATGCTTCAAAACCTATGTTCTGCCAGTGATAGAGTTTGCATCAATGATCTGGTTTCCACATAAAATTACTCTGATTAGAAAGTTCGAAAAGGTGCAACATTTGTTCTCAACATTACTACAGTTTCGTTGTGTTCCATATAAGCAAGTGATTGTTTATAAGAATAGAATGATTAGATAGATTCAACCTCAGATCTTTATACGCAAGAATATTGGAAGCTGATTTTTGTGGCCTTTAAAATTCTCAAGGGTTACACTGACGGTCCCATTTGTAGATTTTAAACTTTCAAACAGTGTAACGGGCGCACTACGTGCTTTCAATTTAAAAGCATAAGCACGCACTACGTGCTTATGCTTTCCATATAAATCACACAAACTTTATCTTACTTTTTTCACTCATTCGCTTATCAAAGAGCGCGATTTTTATGAAGCTTCCGGTCAGTCTTCTCAGGAGTCAAACTATTCAGGGGTTTCGTGTTAATTTGTCATTGTGTAATATTCTGGAAGCCTTGAACATCAATAGCAGACTGTGAAAGTCGTTCGCTCACTATTTTCAACGTAATTTAGCTTTATCAGTAAGAGTATTCATCGTGTTGTCACATTGCAAAATGTCTTTTAAATAAAAAAATACATTCCATCTTTTAAAAAATCATCAGTTATTGAGGTGGCAGCAGTAAATTAAAAGGTAACAACTACGTGAAGACTTGTCTGTAAGGATTGCAAAAACACAAGATTTGAACCTCTATCTGCGCAATGTTGTCGTAAGCTCTCTCGAATGTCAGAATGCACTCTGTTATGTCTCTCTGCCATCTTCAACTTGCATCAAATCAATAACATTAATTGAAAAGGGAAAATTCATTAAGCAACCGACCGTTTGATTTGGAGTTCCGTCATCTCAGATCTACAAATCCGTCCTGTAGAGTACAAGACTGAAGCTGCTTCCGCCACACAATAAACCTGCAAATGTTTGGACTTGAGAAGGATATATTGTATCGAATCATCTAACGGTATCGCGACAGTTTGTTACAAGACACTTTGTTACACGACAGTTTGTTACACACCCTTTTTCGCTTAGGCTCCGTAAAAATGTATGCTGACGAGGCCGTACGGCTTAGGAAAGAGACCGCATGAAAAAAGTTCTGACTTTCTTGACTCTTTGTCGATTCAATGACTGAATTTGTCAAAAATACAGTACACTAAAAACAAAAGTCCCTGTAACAAAGTGTCGTGTAACAAACTGTCGTGTAACAAAGTGTCATGGATCCCATCTAACAGGTGATCAGTGGCTGAGACAAAGCATATTTAACATACTTTCCAGGTAGCAGAGTAGTTATGTTCCATAAGCTTCCGAACTCGATCGATGCAAGTTGATTTGCCTGATAAAACATGAATTCCACTCATTAATTGTTTTTGATTTCAAGTGAAATGACGGAACTGTAAAAAATTCTCAGTGATTAATCGACCTGCACAAGGCCCCCCTGTCAACACGATTTTGACCACTTTCTTGCCATGTTGATTAGTACGGGTGGCAAGCCATGAGGTCGCCTTCCCCTCTATTGAGTAGCCTTCCGATGAGAAATCATCCATTCCCTCGGATGCTCTAAACCGGAAAGCCTTCTTTTCGTAAACGTTTCACGTGATCAGAAGTCGATTATAACAATAAATAGCTGATTTTCATTCAAAAATTTTTCATTCAAAATCTTTATAATTGGAATTAAGCTGTTGCGCGTAAAATTTTCAAGAGAAAAGTATATAGAATTGATTTAAGACCTCGATTGCATCGCAAGGAATGTAATCACGTTATCAGTGTAAGCTAAGAAGCAGATGATTCAGTTTAGTTGTTTCCTGACTAGTGAGGAATTGAATAACTTTTCATTCCTCACATTTAAATGCTGTGATCAAATGATTTCTTTTCTCAGTGAACCGATCAGGCACTTTAGTGAACTAAAAGCTTGTGATTATTTTTGATTATATATAAATTCACTCTATATTCTGCTCCGTTTGAACCATTTTGGAGAAGACTTATTGCGGAATTTTGAAGTAGTTGGAAAACTAATATGCTCATGTTGTGAAGTTTATTCAGCATAAGCGGTGTTAATCTTCCCCCATTAAGATGTTTCAAGTGATAGCGTTCTACCCCAGTCTGGCATATAATCTGCTGAGGAATGCGATGCAACCAGAAGTGTGGAAATGGTACAATCGAGTTGAAGGAACTCCTCTTTTACTTGGAGCAATTCCTTTCAAGTCCATGACAGCGCAACTTATTGAGGTTAATTTTCTCAATAATATGTTCTCGATTTCAATGAATCGGTTCTTAGGGAGCAGTTCTAATAATAAGCTATTTTGTCTGTATTTGTTGCCTTCTTCACTTTTCTTCGAGTTTAAAAAGCTGTTAATTTTCAAATAATCATACGTAATTTTTTTCTCAGATTGTTAGTTTTGTTCAATTTTTTGTTTTAATTGAATGAAATCAGCATCAAAGATATGGATTGAGTATTGAAATGTTTTTGTTTCAAATAACGGCTCAACTGAGACGAACAACGATTTTAGATTGACTTTTACCTGGAATTATATCCATGGAACGATGGAATCACTGATCTGTGAACTATTTTTTTAAACAAAAGAAAAAACGGCTCTTATTCCCTGATGGGCAGGCATACTCTGCGTCTTTTCTTGCAGAAATTGGAATACTTGGCTTTAAACGCTACAGTTTAGAAATTTTTTTTCATAGGTGATCATGTTGAGCATCAAGGACTCCGATTCTTGAAAAAAGTTTTTTACAAAAAGATTTTTTTACATCAAAAAATTATTTTTACATTATAAAAATTTTGGCACTTTTTGCGTTCAGGTCCCTCTACCAGAGGTTCCATGGGTCATACTTCTGACTTATTTACATTAAAAAAAACTATTTTTTGCTTTAAAAAAATATTTTTACATTAAAAAAAAACGCTCAGGCTCAGGAGAAAGTTCACGCTAACGAGGCCGTACGGTTTAGGCTAACAAGACCGTATCAAAAAATGCCACTCTCATCTGACTTATTCAACATCTGGTAGGGGGGAGCCCTAAACGCAAAAAATACCAAAGTTATTTTTACATCAAAAACGCTTAGGCTTAGTGAAAGTTTACGCTAACGAGGCCGTATCAAAAAAGTTAATGTTTAAAAAGCATCGTTCCAATGTCTGCAAGACAAGACGCATGGTATGCCCATCAGGGATTAAGAGCCGAAAAACCATTAGTTTTTTTAGTTTAACATAGATCACTAGCACTGTTGAATAATTCGAATAGAAAAAAAAAGTTCTTCGAATAATAAGAAGCTCTTACTTGTCTGCCCTTCACCTATAGTCATCTACTCATTATCCCAGACTCTAGTGCTTGGAGATCGGTCGCTTTTTTAATTCTCTAGGAGTTGTTAGAGAACTTTATTGAGCCCTTTAGTTTACTTTCGCCCTGAGTTGAATCGAACCGAAATAAATCATGTTTCAACGTTGTTTTGGTTCAAATAAGTTTAGCATCGATTGAAATTATTTTTATTTAAAGTTGACAAATTTTTCAAAAATATTCTTGTAGCATTCTAGAAGGAAGGCGTAGGCGGAGTCGTCTGCTGCACGGAAGATTTCGAGTTGAAGGCTCTCGGTAGCATCCTTCGCGAGGAGGACTGGACGGTTCTCTTTTTCCCTTTCTCTCTCACTCCCTCTCTTTCTCTCGCTCTCTCTCTCTCTCTCTCGCGCTCTCTCTATCTCTTTCTCTCTCCAAGCAGTATCTCGTTTCGTCTGAATGAACTAGGAATGAGCATCAAGTTGCAGAAGTCCGGTGTGAGATTCCACCATTTGCCCATGAAGGACTTTTTCGGTTCTGCGGAGAGAAAAGAGATTCACGAGGCGGTTCTTTTCATAGAAGAAGTCGAGAAAGAGGGCAAGAATGTTTACATTCATTGCAAGGTTCCATTCACATCAATCTTCAATACAGTAATCTTCAATACAGTAATCTTCCATACAGTAATACTCTATAGCTGATAGCTTGTCTTACCCAGGCATCCATCATGTAAAATGTGTAACGGAGCGTTTGTTTATTATTGATATTGTTATAAATGTGAAGAATGATTTTGAGAAACCATCAAAATTTAATTTTTTGTTAAAAAAAATAAATGCAATATTGCAACAGGCGGGTCGTACGCGGAGCGCAACTGTAGCGACATGTTATTTAATGAAGCGGAACAATTGGAACATGAACACAGCCTTCGAGTTCATCAAGCAGCATCGACCTCAGGTTATCCACCAATCCTTCTCTTTTCTCTCAAATCGATGTCGAATTGGAAAACGCTCTCGACGCACTCTTTCTCCAGGCTCGTCTCCAGAATCCACAATGGCGCTCATGCGGTGAATATCGGAGATTCCTCGATCACTTGCGGGTCTGATGACTCCTTCCCCTACTTCGATTGGCTTATTTATCCACATAAATGTCAAGGTGCGACTTTTGCAAGCAGAAGTTTTTATCCGGTATATCTACTTCAGTTTAAGACGACTAACGTAGCTGAAGTTACAGTCACTCTAAAGTGACATGTTAAATACTCGAATAGTCACTCTAAAGTGACATGTTAAATACTCGAATAGTCAATGAAGCAAAACAGACTGTTTTTCAAAAAGTGCTTCGAAGGAAATTATTTCTACAAGATCAAAAAAGCATATTTATGAATGAAAAAGTTTTTAAGGTGTGTCTTTTACGTGACTTCATTGCCTTTTTTCGGAATTTCTCTTTGTTGTAATTGTTTGGTTCGACAGTAATAAATTTTTATACATTCAACACATGGTTATATTATTTTGTAGTAGAAAAGAGCACCAATTGTGAGACATGAGAGCATTTGAAGAGTGGAATAACCGGAAAAGGAAAAATCAATACATTCTTAGCGAGTAATACCAGTTTTGTGTGGTTTAATCAATGAAGAAAAGGTCATGAAAAGAATCTTTGGCATGAGCAAAGCCGTGACAATGGAGGAAATCTTTGAATGTCCACATTTCAACGGGATGTATTATACAAGAAAACCCGATTGATACCTTTTCATATTCTATTCAATGGAAACCGGAACCCGGTCGACTAATCGTCGTCTTGGGCACAAAGCCAAGCCCCAATCTGGCAAGGGCCATGTTCTTCCGCAGGGCAATCACGTCGAAGTACGAGTCACGAATACCGCATTTCAGCATTCCTTGCGAGAGATATCGCAGATATGTGAAGAAGTCGCACACAGCCGCGATCTGAAATAAATTGGTCTAAACTGAGTTGTAGTGTGGTGTTTCAAAAAGCTTTGCGATTGGTAGAGATTCGTTTCGTTTGAAATATATAGTGTAGTAAATTTGCTTTTTCGCTTGTTATCTCATATTACCCCATCAACAAGACAGAACTCGGCTTCTTGAGGTAATATGACATCTCAAACTAGTTTTTTCGTCCAGACCAAATAAACCTCAATCCTCTTCATTCTCGCGAGCTTTTCGTTCTCTTGAGACTCTTCATTCACATCTTCATTCAAATTAGTTCAACATTATTCAACTGCCATTGGCCGTCTGCAGTACTGGCATCTTACTCCGTGATCAGATGGATTCTTATAATGCCTTATCAATTCCCTAACTCTGGCCGTCTGCAGTACTGGCCCCATACTCCGTGATCAGATGGATTCTTATAATGCCTTATCAATTCCCTAACTCTGACCGATTTCCCTCATGAAACGATAAAGATTCTCTGGAAATGATTGATTTTCCACACTTTATGTTCCTAGTATGAAGCATTCAATTTGAATTGAAGTTGAGAATGGAACCCGATTCCGAGCGAGAAGAGATATTCTGATCCACTCCTGCTCACTGCCGACTCTCACCCGATAGGGGCAGAAGCGAGGGACTCCGCTAAGGGCGCACTCTCTGCAGCGAAGAGGCTTCGTGTTTCTTCATTTTCACATCAAAACACGGAATTCTTACCGAATGGCGCTTTTTGGTTCATTGAATGGCTCTATCTCGAGAGTGTTCTCCTGGATGGCCTTCAGAATATCCGTCGACAACTGAAACGAAATTTCAGCATGTAATAACTTTTATTGACAGATCGATTGGTTTTAATGTTGGTCCTATGTTTATAAGGGTATTGGTTCCTAGAAATAAATTCACCAACCTGTGTGTTTTCGAAGTTCATACAAGGCCGGACATCTTCTTCGTTTATTCTGGAGAGGAACTGGACTGTGGAAGAAGAGAGAGTTGTGCAGGAAGCCGGAGCACTGCTGTCAGCCTCCCGCAAGCTTGAAAAGGGAAGCAGGCTCCCGCACTCCCTCCAGTTAGAGAACTCTCGAAAGTACACGGGATCTATCTGCAATTTAGTTAATTTTCATGTTAATCGGCGAAAATATGGCAATACAAATTCGATGTGATCGAGGATGGGACTCAAGTATTTCAATACAAATATTTCACTGGTTTTGGAATATGGACTGCCCTCTCTTGGTTGAAGTGAAAAAAGTGGGATAATTTAATAGCAGAAAAAATTCACATATGGAAAAGTTAGGTGAATAGTAGACAGAGAAGAAGTTTTGAATTAGAATCCGAAAAAGAGTTCGAACCTCTTCAACTTCATCAGCTTTTCTCTGCTCATCAGAGATGACATGAGGCTTCTCGATCTTGTCTAAACTAGAAGAAGGTAGTGAGTTGCTTTTACTCTTCAAGGAGTTCGGAGGAGTCACTGATTTCTTCGCCGCTGCAACCAAACATTCTGATGAAGCAGTACTTAAACTTATCAAATACTATGCTTTCAAGAGCGAAACTTCTATTCATCATCATCATTATTAAAGGATGTTATTCTTTGCGAAACGGAACTTTTGCAATCCCGACCACTTTTGAAATGAATATATATCAGTTCAAGTTATCAAGTACTAAGAGTGCTCATTTTGGACTTGAATTAAGATCTTGTTTTATAAATAAGGTGAAGTACATGAAAAACGAACAAGAGTGGAGGAATTTGGATAGGAAAGGCGACTCCTTGGCGAGTTTGTGCTGGTGGAGGGGCGAGGTGTTGTTGTGGTGGTTAAAGGCTACTCCCGACGAGGCTACGATTAGCTTCAGAGCGTCCACCTCAGCACTCAGCACATCCACCTACACTTTATAACTCACTATTCTTCGCTTCAATTTCATATCTTTCTGAATACTATTGATCAACATAGACTTTTCCAATAAAAAAACATGTACAATAATCGAGAAGAACATTTGAGAAGAAGGACTGTGATAAAGAGAACCTTCAATTTGCTCTCTCGGTGCAGTTTCTCCGCCCGTTCTCTCCGCTCCTCTGCGATGTTGACCATCTTGTACGCTTCCTGCAAAGAGTCAAATGTCAGAAGGCGGTTGGGAGAGCGGAAATACGGGAGTGGGAAACTAGATGTTGTAAACTGAACTGCGTTCATAGTCAACTGAAAACCAGGGCTTTGCGCTCGATGTAACCTAGAGGTAAATATTTCCAGTGAATGTATGTATCTAAATAAACACTTTCGCTCCAAGCCGAGTTCTTCAATCGAACAATGAGAATAATTACGCGATATTGTTAAATTGGCAATCACGAACCTGGAAAAGTTTTTCCGTTAATTCTTGCACTTCTGAATCGACGGAAGTTTGCATTAGTGAGAGGCGACTTACCTCAAAGAAAAGCACAATTATTCGTGTTAGGAACAATACGTGTTCGATCAGAAGAGAAATAAAAAGAGAGTGTGTTATAGAGTCAGAGACAAAGAGTGTGTAAGAGAGTCAGAGAGGGAGAAAAAATGGAGAGAACAAGAGAAAAGCAGAGAAAGAAAGAGAGAGATAAAGGAACAAATTTGATATACTTTTTCGTCTTTATCTTTGATTTGTTGCCTCGCCTCAGCCAACTCCTCCTCCAGTCTCCGTATGACCTCTTTGATTTGTTGCCTCGCCTCAGCCAACTCCTCCTCCAGTCTCCGTATGACCTCTTCTCCAGAAATCATCGGAAATGGCCTTCTGAAACTCACTCATTAACTAAACATCTTGATTTTTTCTTCTTAAATAACTTTTTTTGACAATTTCGTTAGTAAACTGGTACTCTGCTTGTTTTTTAAACTTGAAAACAAAAGGATTGAAAAAGCTTAGTGAATTTTTTCGTCAAAGTAATTTAACTAATGTATAAAGAACAATTAAAGAGAAAAGAAATAATTAGCCGGCTCTGCATTTTTCAGAAGACATTTTGAGAAAGAATCGAGTGCATTTCAGAGTTGATAGTTTAAACGCGACAAGATAATGAGTTTGATTTACATTGAATAAACAAATAAAGTCCTGAATAAGCAATCGCAGCCTGATTTCTCCACCTGACTCGGAAACGCTTTGACGCTCTTTGGTCGGGCTAATTGTGACTGTTCAGAGCATGTCTCTTGGCTTATGTGAACCACTTTACTCGTCTTCCTGAGCGGCTGTCATGTAATAATTTTCAACATTCATAATCATCCTATCCTTTTTTTCATACTCCAGAGCGGCTGTTAAGTGATGAATATCTCCATTTTTTATTTCCGTCCTCGATTTTCTCCAAAGAAAAATCATTGAAATGCGCTTCTGAACCCCTATATTTTTCCTCCTGACTGTGTGTCATCTTCCTGACTTATTCGAGAGTATTTTCACGCGTTATTGAGAAGTTGTAAAACGCTGTGTAATAAAAACTTCTAACGAGTGCATTAGTGCTATATGAAAGGCTCGTAGGCCATATTTCGACTGACAGTATCTCAGAATCTCGGAGGGAGCATACAACTGGTTCCCCTTCAGCGCTCATGATATCCAGAGTAGCCGCATTCGATAGGCGAGTCACCTTCAACAGAAATTAATTGACGGAGATCTTACGGGGAGTATATTCACGCTGACATCCGAGTATAGCGAGAGTATAAATTGATAAACTCTCAGGAGCATAATAATTAAACATTTTTAATTTTGAGTCTGTAGAAAACGTGAATAGGAATCAAGAAAAGACTCTGAGCTGCATTGTGAATAATAAAAAATTTTAATCAACAGCTGTTAATATACAAATTTTAAAGACATGGTAGCCTGATTAAGAAGTATTTAAGAGTGAACTGCCACATAGGCAAACGCTATTTAGTATACGAATATAAAAAAGAATTTCACGGAGCGGGATCGAGCGGATATAAAGAATATATAAAAAGAATTTTACGGAGCGGGATCGAACTCGACCGTCTCTTTTTTAACTATGATTCTTGAAAGAAGCGCGTTACCTCTTCAACATCCAAAATACATAATATTATTTTTAAAACGGCTCAAAAGTTTTCAAGAACAGAGAAAAAACATTTAGGACGAGATAGCGAATGATAGAAAATCCGCCGGTGAGAAAGATAATGCTTGTGATAAGAGAAGAGATGACATCAGGGTAGAATAAGTTTTCCGCCGTCTGTTTGCGACAACCCACTGGAATAGCAATGGAGCGGAAGTCTAATTGGATTCTCTTCGGATTCCGCCCTGAAGGGAGGCAGCCCTTTCTCTCCTTTTATCAATTCGTGAATTGAACTCTTCTTCATCTTCATCTCTTTCTTCCTCTCTCTTTTATCTCATTCTCTTTCTCTCTCTCTTTCTTCTCTCTGTATCCTCTTCTTTTTCTCGAACTCAATAAAATTAGTCCACAGAATTCCTGTGTCAGATCATCTTTTTGACTAAAATAGAATTCCGCTTGAGTAGAATGCCAAATGAGAAAAGTATAAAAGAAAGCTTGACATTGGAAATGGCAATGCAGAACAAAAGATCACAAAAAGTCATGTATTTGGGTGGAAGAGAGGTAGAGAGAGAGAGAGGAAGGGAGAGAGAAAGGGAGAGAGGAAGGGAGAGAGAAAGAGAGAGAAAGGGAGAGAGAAAGAGAGAGGAAGGAAGAGAGGAAGGGAGAGAGAGAGAGAGAGAGAGAAATGAAGAAGAAGAATGATCCTCCTGTGTTCTAAGGGCATGATGGATGGAACAGCTGGCTGATTCAGGAGAGAATATGCACGTTACGGAAATATCAAAGATGCGAGAGAAAGTTCAAAAGTGACAAAAACGTCGCATAAAAAGGATGGCAAAGGTTTATAATAGATCAACGCAGATTCGATAGGAAGAAGAATAGACCTAACAAGGATGCATTGAGCTATCTAAATACACCATGTTTCCAGAGTGAATCGGTATGAAAGAGGACAAAAAGTGCTTGTCAAAAAAATAATGGGTCAGAAATTTTTTGTTGAAATAAAAATTACTCTGAGTAGTTGTCGACGGAAACAGGAAACGGTGATAAATTATTGAAACTTAAAAAAGTCTGTATTATTGGTCTTTTAAACTAGAATATTCACGACGATGCAAACGAATCTGGTAAGCAGTTGAAAGGCTTTTTTTCTCAGAAAAGGATTATAACTGAGCATGCAACCTGGGAAGAACTCAAGAAGCCTCGATGTCCTTAGACAGAAGAAGCTATGTAATTTAAATAAAAGTGCGAAGAAGGAAGGAAGAATTGACAGGGGAAGGGAGAATTAACAGGGGAAGGGAGAATTGACAGGAGAAGGAAGAATTGACAGGGGAAGGGAGAATTGACAGGGGAAGGGAGAATCGACAGGGGAAGGGAGAATTGACAGGGGAAGGGAGAATTGACAGGAGAAGGAAGAATTGACAGGGGAAGGGAGAATTGACAGGGGAAGGGAGAATTGACAGGGGAAGGAAGAATTGACAGGGGAAGGGAGAATTGACAGGGGAAGGGAGAATTGACAGGGGAAGGGAGAATTGACAGGGGAAGGGAGAATTGACAAGGGAAGGGAGAATTGAGAGGGGAAGGGAAAATTGACAGGGGAAGGAAGAATTGACAGGGGAAGGAAGAATTGACAGGGGAGGGGAGAAAATGAAATAAAAACAGAAAAGCGGGGAGAAAATGCTTGGGCAAAAGACAGGAGAAGAGAAGAGGTAGAAGATGAGAAACTGGGCGAGTGCGGAAAGACAGAATTGAAATTGAAAGAAGAATAAAGAAGTAGGGAAAGGAAAGAAGATTGTCATCAAGAATGCCGCGAGGCTATGAAATATAAAATTAGATTTACATCGCCTTGGACATAGCAAATACATTTACTTCAAGTAAATAGTGGGGAAGAAAAGTTTTGGTATTTTTTAAAAACCAAAAAAAAAGAAAGAAGAAATGGGGAAAGTATTCTTCAAAGAGTAAGTTTATGGAGCAATGTTGGAAAAAAGGGAAGAACGTAGGAGTGAGATTGATGTATGGACACTGAATTAACTATTCAATGTTTGAGCATACTAAAAAAGTTATCTTACAACATTTTGTAGTTGTAATTCGGTTATATGTATTTAGGAATTATAGAAGAGATTCAATTATTTTAACACATAAAATCTATAATAATAAAAACGAGAAATGTTTTGAGAAGAGGCAGGGAGATGGTTGAGAATGAAGGCCTGAAGACTTGAGTAAGACATTAGACGGGAAAGTAGAGTCAGAAGAGGCTAACGGTAAGAGAAAGCGAAGAAGGCAAAACAGTGTGTATACTTAGAGATGAAAAAGAAAGGAAGGAAACGCGGAAGAAGACAGGAAGAAGAAGAAGAAATGAGGGCGGCCGTCGATGCTAGAGGCTCCTCTTCAATTCTCACTTACTCTTTCTCTCTCTCTTCATTGCTCTATGTGTCTCGTTTTCTCTCTCTTCTTGTCCAAGAACAAAAGAAGGATTAGGGAGTAAGGAGGTGATGTGTTTAAAAGACAGTGGATTCAGTATGAGATGAGGCTTACTCGACTACTACTGCTGAGAGTCCCCTTATATTCTTGTGGGAGCTCCTTCCATCCCATCCGAGAGAGGAAGAAAAGAGACAGAAATGAAGAAGCAGAGAGATGGAGAGTAGAGGAATACAGGAAGATCTATATGACCCTGACGTGTTCCTTGCTATTTCCCCTGAACACCAACCCAAGAGTGGGAGTTGAAGGCTCCTAATAGGGGAGAACGGAGAAGTTGCTGAATAGCGGATGATTCCCCAGGGAGAATTATATCTTATGCGCACCTCCTTTCAACAGTTACACTCTGCATACTCAGAAATATCCATCTTTCCAGTTGTCTCTTTCTCTCTCTCTTTCTCTTTGTCTTTGTCTTCCTCTGGTTTGCTCTCTTTCTCTGCAATTCTTATTCTTTCCCGCTCTGATTCTTGTATTCTTTATGCATCTTTCTCCCTCCCCTTTCCCCTCTTGTTTCATCTCTTCTTTTTCTATCCTTCATCTTTTATGTGTCTTTTCTTTCATATTTTAATTCAATTTCCTTCTGTGTATGATTCTCTTTTCCCGCTCTTCTTCTTTGAACTTTTTAGCCTTTCTTTTCCTTTCTTTTCAGCCTTTCTTTTCCAACTAATTTTTGGTTCCACTAAAAAGTTCCTTTTATAAGACGAAAAACATTTGAAAAACGAGATTTTTTGCTTTCACATTTTCAACTTTCTTCTCTGATATTTTTTTATTCAAAAGCTTAAGACTCTCTCATTTGTTCTCTTTCCCTCTCATCACATGCTCAATAACACCGCTTTTTTTATTTCTAGGGGAAGCAACCATAAAATATGATTTCTCTAAACTCATTTTCCCTGGTAAGTTGTTTCTTTTACACTTTTTTCTAGCTTTCTTTTACATCTACAGTACTTTTGCTTTTAAAAATACGCGGAGTGATTGAGCGAAGAGCGTCAAAATAATGCTTTCAAAGAAAAAAACAACTTGATTTGTTATAACAGTATGAACGATTTTTCTATTTCTAACATTTTTCTCCTAGTTTTTCTTTGAAGAAGAATGACCTTTCTAGATAGTAAGAGAGTCGATTCAGATCATTTATGTTGGACAGCTTCGAGGCGGTGAATAAAAAGTAAAGGCTCGAGAAAGACAACAAAGGAATAACACATGAATAGAGAGAAAGAGAGTGAGCGATAGAGAAAGAGAGAAACAAAGAGAGAAAGAGAGAAACAAAGAGAGAAAGAGAGAGAGAGAGAAAGAGAGGAACAAAGAGAGAAAGCGAGAGAGAAAGAGAGAAAGAGAGAAACACAGAGAGAAAGAGAGAGAGAAAGAGAGAAACAAAGAGAGAAAGAGAGAGAGAGAAAGAGAGGATCAAAGAGAGAAAGAGAGAGAGAGAAAGAGAGAAACACAGAGAGAAAGAGAGAGAGAGAGAAAGAGAGAAACAAAGAGAGAAAGAGAGAGAAAGAGAGGAACAAAGAGAGAAAGAGAGAGAGAAAGAGAGAAACACAGAGAGAAAGAAAGAGAGAGAGAAAGAGAGAAACACAGAGAGAAAGAGAGAGAGAGAGAAAGAGAGAAACAAAGAGAGAAAGAGAGAGAAAGAGAGAAACACAGAGAGAAAGAGAGAAAGAGAGAAACACAGAGAGAAAGAGAGAGAAAGAGAGAAACAAAGAGAGAAAGAGAGAGAGAGAGAAAGAGAGGAACAAAGAGAGAAAGAGAGAGAGAAAGAGAGAAACACAGAGAGAAAGAGAGAGAGAGAAAGAGAGAAAAAAAGAGAGAAAGAGAGGAACAAAGAGAGAAAGAGAGAGAGAAAGAGAGAAACACAGAGAGAAAGAGAGAGAGAGAAAGAGAGAAACAAAAAGAGAAAGAGAGAGAGAAAGAGAGGAACAAAGAGAGAAAGAGAGAGAGAAAGAGAGGAACAAAGAGAGAAAGAGAGAGAAAGAGAGAAACACAGAGAGAAAGAGAGAGAGAAGGAGAGAAACACAGAGAGAAAGAGAGAGAGAAAGAGAGAAACAAAGAGAGAAAGAGAGAGAGAAAGAGAGGAACAAAGAGAGAAAGAGGGAGAGAGAAACACTGAGAGAAAGAGAGAGAGAGAGAAAGAGAGAAACAAAGAGAGAAAGAGAGGGAGAGAAAGAGAGGAACAAAGAGAGAAAGAGAGAGAGAAAGAGAGAAACACAAAGAGAAAGAGAGAGAGAGAGAAAGAGAGAAACAAAGAGAGAAAGAGAGAGAGAGAAAGAGAGGAACAAAGAGAGAAAGAGAGAGAGAAAGAGAGAAACACAGAGAGAAAGAGAAAGAGAGAAACAAAGAGAGAAAAAGAGAGAGAGAAAGAGAGGAACAAAGAGAGAAAGAGAGGAACAAAGAGAGAAAGAGAGAGAGAAAGAGAGAAACACAGAGAGAAAGAGAGAGAGAGAAAGAGAGAAACAAAGAGAGAAAGAGAGAGAGAGAAAGAGAGGAACAAAGAGAGAAAGAGAGAGAGAAAGAGAGAAACACAGAGAGAAAGAGAGAGAGAGAAAGAGAGAAACACAGAGAGAAAGAGAGAGAAAGAGAGGAACAAAGAGAGAAAGAGAGAGAAAGAGAGAAACACAGAGAGAAAGAGAGAGAGAGAAAGAGAGAAACACAGAGTGAAAGAGAGAGAGAAAGAGAGAAACACAGAGAGAAAGAGAGAGAGAAAGAGAGAAACACAGAGAGAAAGAGAGAGAGAGAAAGAGAGAAACAAAGTCAGAAAGAGAGAGAGAGAAAGAGAGGAACAAAGAGAGAAAGAGAGAAACACAGAGAGAAAGAGAGAAAGAGAGAAACAAAGAGAGAAAGAGAGAGAGAAAGAGAGGAACAAAGAGAGAAAGAGAGAGAGAGAAAGAGAGAAACACAGAGAGAAAGAGAGAGAGAGAAAGAGAGGAACAAAGAGAGAAAGAGAGAGAGAAAGAGCTTTCTCCAAACTCACACTGATTGTATGTACATATGTAGATTTAGATTCTAAAAAAGAAAGAAATTAATACTAGAATTAGATAGTGAGAGAGATAAAAGAAAAGAGAAAAATAATAATGGGAGAACCAGAGAGAGAATTCTGAGAATAATGAAAAACAAACAGATGTAGAAATTGAGACGAAAAAAGGTTTTAAAAAAGTACCTTAACATTAAAGTTTCTTTTGACTCTTTAATATGTAAAAGAGGGCGCGAAAAAGCAGCTTGAGCTAGAAACAGACTCATCTACACATGTTTTTTCCTTTCTGACAGATAAAGAGTCAAACCTCAAAGTCACTGAAGGATCTGATTGGAACCATCGCTTTTAGCTTTCTCCAAACTCAGACTGATCGTATGATTATCATTGCACACAGAAGATCTGCAAACACGGCGTGTAATTACAAGCGTTCGCCAATTTTCAGTGGTCAACATGATCATCAGAGGCCGTATGCATGGAAAACAGATTATAACAATCTGGATTATTCAAATCCAAGGATTACAAAATCCAAAAATGTTAAAAAAAATTTTGTCGGATTATCTCTAATCCAAAAGTATTATAGCTTCCATGCATACCGGATTAGTGAAATGTATTTGGATAACTGCTGATCCAAGCTCATAATCCTTTTGGATTGCTCCATGCATACGGCCTAAGTAGCTTATATAAAAGGAAGGAGAACTCGTTACAAGGCAATTCAATCGATAAAAAGCCTTCGTATTCATAACAGTAACTCGCCGCTTCTCGTTGCGCTACAAGAAGCAATATAAAATGAGCTATCGATGTTGAATCGTGACCACATCTTAAACAACTCCCCTTTCTTGTCTCCTTTCCCTGTCTCTCTTCCTAGTTCATTCGTTCTTGCTCTCTGATATTCCCTGCTTACCCTATTTCTTGTTTTATAAGAGCGGAGTCGAACCAGTCTGTTCGGCTTGTGTCCTTGCCTCTGATACTATCTCTCGCTGTTGTCTAACTGTCTCTGATACTATCTCTCGCTGTTGTCTAACTGTCTTTCTTCAACTCTCCTCATCTCTTTGTCTCTCTTACTCTCTAATTCCTTACTTTTCCTTCCTGTTTCTTGAAAGATCATTCTCACTGCAGTAGTTCCAGTCTCTGAATCAGTTTTCTCCAAGTTGAAACGGTTCGTTGATTTACATTTTTAATCAAAGTTATCAATCAGTTCACTCACTATCACAGTGATATTCTCATCGATTTCGCCTGTCTGCTTTCCCCTTCCCCTTGAACTTATTTATGTATAGCGCTCGAGGCACGTAAGATGCTTCCTATCTCTTTCTCACTGACGTATTTCAACTATTCCCACCTATATTTTTCTCTCTCATTTGCTTCTCTGCTAACCTTTCATGTTTTCACAGTCCATTCACTTTCCATCTCTCTAACCGTCTGTCACTTTACTCAAACTCTTTCTATGATCTCAATGTCTCTTTTTCTATTCTATCTTCTCTTTTTCACTTTGCTTGACTCTTTGTATATGTCTCCCTATTCAACTAAACAAGAAGTGGTCGCAATAAAAAGAAAGAACACAGCAAAAGGAAAGATGCAGCTTCTACTCTTTCTCCTATTCTCTAACCGCTGACTATTCCCCTCTGATGTTAAAGGTCTTGCTCGGTGATGTAAGAGAGATAGAAGAAAGAGAGAATGAAAGCGAGAGAGGATGAAGAAAATAAATTAAGAGATGAAAAAGAAGAAGTGAAAAAAGAAAAAAGGTAAGAGCATAGAAATGGGGAACAAGAACAATATGGAGAGAGCAGTAAAAGAGAATAATAAATGTGATTAAAGATATTGATGGAGTCGCATAGAACTTCTTGGCTTTGAAAAATCCGATAGAGTGAGAAAATCCGAAGAAAATGGAGAAGAAGAACAAAACAAATACATGTATTGAGGATTATTAAATTGCTCCAACTAGTCACTTACGAAGGGTTGAATTACGCCCCGTGTCTCAGCTTTCGTCTTTTTTTTAACACCTATTTAACACCTTTTCTAATAACACCTATTGTGATTTTTCATGTAATACATACTAGACACAAAGCGTTACAATTCCAGACCACTACGTCGTTGTTCTAGTTTCTGATATGGTGATAGCAAAAGGCAGAAACTAGGATATGGTTTCGACGGGACGGCCTCAAAGTATTGAAGGCGGTATAACGACATTTGCTACTGCAACATTTTCTACCACTACACTTGCTTCCCGACATTTGCTACCACGACATTTGCTACCCGTGACATTTGCTACCGTGACATTTGCTTCCAAAATGGAATTTTCTAAACAAAACTAAACTTGAAAAGAGGTTTTTTTGAACTACTGATTACTGATTATTAATTTTAGGTTGAATATATTGTTATGAAAATTTTTCACTAACTTCTTTAGGCGCTACTGCAGTTTAATTGGCAGTGCTTGGTCGGCTTGGCAGTGCTTGGTCGGCTTGGCAGTGCTTGGTAATTGGCAATGCTTGGTCGGCTTGGCAGTGCTTGGTAATTGGCAGTGCTTGGTCGGCTTGGCAGTGCTTGGTAATTGGCAGTGCTTGGTCGGCTTGGCAGTGCTTGGTCGGCTTGGCAGTGCTTGGTAATTGGCAGTGCTTGGTCGGCTTGAACGCTACGATTTCGAAAATTTTCTTCATACATAGGTGAACCTTTTGAGCATCAAGTATTCCGTTCAATGAAGAAAACTTTTTCCGCTTAAGCTTAGCAATAGTTTACGCTAACGAGGCCGTACGGCTTAGGCTAACGAGACCGTATCGAAAAAATGATTTGGAAAAAAAGAAGAAAAGTCGGTAGCAAATGTCGTATATTCATTCAAGGCTAATTAGAGAACAAGTTTAATCAGACTGATGAGTAGAGGAATCAAGAGTTGACAGAAACAGCCAATCTTCCACCAGTGAGCACGGAACCTTAACCCACGGCTTGAAAGCTGCGCAAACTGTTAGTCTAGTGATCTTTCCCAGTGAGGGTTTTGATAACGCATTTTGTATCAACATAGTACTTTAGAAAATTCAGCGAAATCAGCAAAACAAAGTTAAGCTAATAGTTTTGTGCTAGTATTTTTATGACAACTAGTTAATGGCCAGCGGGAAGCAAAGAACATTCCCAAGTGGCTGCTTTCTAGTCAGAATGTAAAGCTATCCATCGCTCATTTTCTTATTTGTCATTCATCCGCGAATGGGTAACAACGCCGTTATAAGCAATATGTTTTAAAGAAATCACAGTGTGTTCACTTTTAAGTTCGACAGGATTTATTGGTTCTAGACGGCTTCTTTGTAGTATCTTCTGTATGTAGGTTGGAGAGAAGGATCCCAGTATTTCTTCAACATGGTTGAATTAATATTTTTTTTAAAACTGTTTCCGTTTCGAATTTGTAATCACATAACGATGAAATCATGGGTACGACGTCATAGAAGGGAAATAATTCAAATATGAAATATATTCGAAAAAGATTTTTTCTAATCCCAGTTAATCACAAAGTAAAAGGCAACATTGATCAACAACTAATGTCAGGTTTGCACTTACCGATGTTAGCCTGTTGTTCAGAAAAAAAGGTTGTACAGAAAGATTGGAAAATTTCTTTTTCAAGTTTATAACAAAAAATAAAGTCAACAACTCGAAAAAAAAACTTTTACCTTCAAAACCTAACAAACACGCTGATAAAAAATGCTTCTCATCTTTCTGAAATCAAGTCATTCAATTCATTTGTTTGGTTTTGCTCGCTCTGGTTCCTTCGGAAAATGCTGTCCAGTGAGACAGTGTGTGGGACGTAAACGATTGCTCAAAACTGTGAAAAACTGTTCAGAGAACTCAAAAAATTCCCTCGACTGGTTAATTTTTGAAATATTGCTGTACTATTCCTCTGCTCAACTCTAATGTCATCTCTATGTTGAACTGAGCTCTTGTGAAACCTTTTTTGTTGTTGTTACATATAAGACGATGCTGGGAATAATTTTCGCCAAAATGCTCAAAATGTTGTTCCTCGGGCAGATTTCCCTTGAAAAACCAAGCTTTTTCATGGCAAGAAACGGAAAAAAAGCGCCATGATAAATGGCAGCAAATAACATGCGTTTTGACGGGCCTGCCAAGAAAAACCGTCAAAAAACAAGCTTTCTACTTTGTACTCGTTTTGTCACTGCTAAAGAAGGGACAAAATTTGTAACTGCTTATGTCACTGCCAAAAACGGGATTTTTTGTGTACTTCTTTTTTTCCTGCCAAAATCGGGCTTTTTTTGTCCTTGTTTTGTCTCTGCCAATATCGGGCTTTTTTTGTCCTTCTTTTGTCTCTGCCAAAACCGGCCTTTTTTTTGTCACTGCCAAAATCGGGTTTTTGTTTGTCCTTGTTTTCTCACTGCCAAAATCGGGTTTTTTTTGTCCTTGTTTTGCCACTGCCACAACCGGGATTTTTGTCCTTGTTTTGTCACTGCCAAAATCGGGCTTTTTTGTAGCCCCTGCAACTCCTTAGCCTGATTTTTGGGATGATGGAGGATCACTCTCAGGAACTATTTGGGGAGTGCCAATACTAGACTTTGATCTCTTTAAATGTGTGGTTCAGGCTACGTCTTTCAACGAGCCGGATCGAATCTTTACCTCAAACTTGGGTAATTAAACCGACTACAACCGCCATACAAATCTTTACGTACTAGCGCAGCAACATACATTTTTCTCAACTGTTTACTAAACTCGGTTGGGGTAGGTCGCTAGAAGTGGTTAATATGTGGGCGTTGCGGAGCTTTGTTCAACGTACAAAAAGTGTTCTAAAAAATAGCCGAGTTTGGCAGTGCCAAAACATGACACGAAAGAAAAACAAAATTGTCCCTGATTTGGTAGTGACAAAAAGTGTTCCAAAAAAGAGCCGAGTTTGGCAGTTCCAAAACATGTCACAAAGGAAAAAACAAAATTGTCCGTGATTTGGCAGGAACAAAACTTGGCCACAGAGTCATTCATCATTTGGCACTGCGAAATGGTGGCCGATTCTTCGTCCCTATTTTGGCAGCTAAAAAAAGACAAATAACGGAATTTCCTTCTCCCAAGTTCGCATACTCGAAATCTTGGCGAAATAAAGTTTTTGGCTGAGGAACAACATTTAGAGCATTTTGGCGAAAATTATTCCCAGCATCGTCTTATATGTACAGGGTGCGGCTAAGGTATGGAACAAAAGTTTGACAACATTAATTTGAGGTAGAATGGTTCAAATGATATGAGACTTGCTTTATTAAGATCTCGAGAAAATGATCCACTGTTATTCAAATTTTCACGTTGATCGGTTGTTTCTACGAGATATGGTGGGTGCCCATTGCATGCGAATGAGCAGTGCGTTTATTGAGAGCTCTGATATTGATTTCTTCACCCAGTGCCCTATATCCTATTCCTGTCCAAACATGTCCTCTTCTTCTGCCAACATTGAAATCGCCTCTCTTCTGGAAACCATCCGTTTACAAGCAGACACGATAGCAACTCAAGCGCAAACCATTGAGGCTCAAAACAAGCAGATTGAGTCTCTCACTCAAGAAAAGTTTGCCGTTTCATCAGCAGCCCAATCTACTCATTTCACTTTGTCTCCAGACGCTGTTGCATATGAGGCAGTCAGACGCTGCCTACTCGAAGACAAAGATGTTATTGAAGAGAAGGCCAAGAATATCGTGGTTGTTGGTATGGAGGAACACGAATCGGACTCAGTCACAGCCGCGAACGATGAAACCTTCGTTTCAAAGTTCATACAAAACATCCAGTTCGGATATCCAGGGCATTTCGGAGGCCTTCAAGAGAGGCGAAGTCAAATACAAAGCGGTTTGGCAAAGCGGAGCACAAAAGACGAGTTCTGAAGATATAGTATCTACCGTCTACAACTCTTCGCTCAGCTTGTCTGAAAAAGATAAGAACTTCAAGGCTTAATGTTCTGCAGTCTCTTCCCCGAGTCTTCGTCAGAGAAGACTTGACCAGAACTGGACTCGAATTAGAAAAGCAGTGCAGACATATTGCCAGATAACGGAACCAGGCGGCCGGGCAGATAGAGTGGACCGTCAGAGGAACTCAGCTGTCCAAGCTATCGACGCCGAGACCATTCCGAGAAGAACAGAAGAGGTCATTCGCTAACGTTACCAAAAGAACTTCTCGCTAGGTCAGTGGCAGTGTTAGGAATTCTTTTTCTTGCCCTTTAACGAAAGCATGTTTATTCAATGCGAGATCTATACGCAATAAAGTAGCTGATCTTGATTTTTTGCTTATTTACAATAACTATGATCTTGTTTTCGTTACAGAAACTTGGCTTTCTTCCTTAGATTCCGATCATGAGTTTTTGAAGGAGCATAAATATTTGTTGTATATGTAGATGTGATCGTTCCCTAAATGATCCTAATCAAGGCGGAGAAGTTGCCGCATTTGTCTCCCTTAATATTCCATCTGTTCTAGTTTCCTCTTTCCAAGATAATGGCATAGAAGTGATATCTCTCGATATCTTCAACCCTATTGCACTTCCACGGCAAATGCGATGCGTAGTGATCTAGCGTTCCCCTTCCTGTACATCAGCAACGATGGTCAGATTGTTGTCCTACATTAAATCGATTACTCTTCCCAATATACCTATGGTGGTAGTAGGAGCACGTGGTACGAACATATTAGATATTGTGCTGTCTAATAGTCTAGATCTCAATCTTCCATTTATTGACTGGAATAGCCTATACACTTCTTACAATGAGAATCATTCCTTGTTCTTAGATTTTTGCTGCGATGAGCATTTTTTTCAATTCGTCTCCCAACCAACACGTGGTACGAACATATTAGATATTGTGCTGTCTAATAGTCTAGTTGTTTCCGACTGTATTGTGATTGCGCCTTGTTCATCAAGTGACCATGCCACCGTAGAATTTCAAGTGTCTTTCTCAGCTTTTCCTGCTGCTTCGGCTCCTTCTATAAGAAATTGGGCTATGATGGAATGGCTGATTGCATCTCATGACTGGACACTTTCTCTAGCTCTTTTCGACTCTGACGCTGCTAATAACTACTTTGTTGACTTCCTTGTCCACCTTATCGACCGTTTCGTCCCATTGTTCTCCGATTTCTCTGATATCGACCTCTATCCACCTAGGCTCCGAACAATGTATTACAAGCTTCAACGAGCTACACTTCATTCTCCTAATTCTGTTTACAGCCACAATCTTTCTGCTGAATTTTCTAAACAGTTACATTTGCACCAGATTGAGAAAGAAAGCAAACTAGTTAGTAAAGGAAACCTGAAATTGTTTTATTCCGAATGTCGCAGTCGTTCTAAGGGCCGTAATTCAGCAATGCCCACAATAGTTGATCAATCTAATCGAACTTTGGTTACTTCATTATCTAAAGCCGAAGCTTTCTCAGATTTTTTCTCTTCGGTGTACTCGACCCCTCGTTCTATTGTTCCTGAGATCTATCCGACGACTCCCTCAAAATTGTACTTTGATTTCATAACTCATGATATGATATTGAATGGTATTAGAAAGTTGAGCAATAAGTGTAATACTTCTCCTGACACCATACCAAATATTGTTTTCAAGAAACTGCGTTTTGTGCTTCTGAAACCGTTATCTATTATTTTTAACAATTCTTTACTTTCTGGAAAGGCACCCTCTCTCTGGAAAATGACGATAGTTAAACCCATCCCTAAACCCAAGTCTGCGGCAGATCAACTTTCAAGTTATCGTCCTATTTCGTTAACTTGTTCAATCTCTAAAGTTATGGAAAACGTTTGATGCTTACTTGGAGAACAATTCTATTCTATCTCCTCATCAATTCGGTTTTAGAAGCAAAAGGTCCACAGTAACTTCACTAGTACAATCACATTGTTACCTTGCCGATTTACTGTCTCATGGAAAGGCTGTCGATGTTGTTCTCCTTGACATATCTAAGGCCTTTGACACAGTAGACCATAATCTTTTAGTAGGCAAACTTGAAAATATAGGAATTTGTAATCCTGTCCTTGGATGGATTCGTGATTATTTGACTGAAAGAATGCAGACTATTTGTGTTGACAACGAGTTTTCAAGCACTTCCTCTGTAATTAGTGGTGTTCCCCAAGGATCAACAATCGGCCCTAAATTATTCTTATTATTTATCGATGACATAAAGGAAGTTATTCCTTCGACTGTGCAATATTCGATATATGCCGACGACGTGAAACTGTTTTCTGAAGTACCACTTTTCTCTTCCGATCTCCAAATAGCCATTGATAACATATCTAACTGGTGTCAACATTCCAATCTTGAGCTATCTGCTAAAAAATGCGTTGTTTCACACTTCGGTTCAAATGCCATGATGAATTACTATCTTAACGGAGTGGTCATGAATAAATCTTCTGAAGTAAATGATTTAGGCGTTGTGTTCTCTGATAATCTTTCCTCCAATAAACAAGTCGAGATTGTCTGTAAGAAAGCAACAAACCTTGCGAACTTATTCTTGCGTACATTCAAGACTAAGTCTCTTGATGTTCTGACACTAGCTTTTGTCACTTATGTACGCCCAATCCTCGAATACGCGACTGTAGTTTGGTCCCCAACAACCATAGGCCTTGTGAAAGACATTGAAAAAGTTCAAAGGAGTTTCACCAGAAGAATCCTAGCTAGGAACGGACTTCCTCGATTAGATTACTCTGAAAGACTAGAAATGCTTAATCTAGAGTCACTTGACTACCGCCGCGTTGTTGCTGACCTAGTATTTATCCATAAAAAAATACATTCGTGTTCTGAATTTGATTCTTCCAGACTATTCATTGTTAAACCACTTCTTAAGAATATTAGAAATGCTCACAAGTTGAGAATCGCATTGCCTTTCGCTATAAACAGCTCCCGGTTCTCTACATGTGCATCAAGAATTATCTCTATATGGAACTGCCTACCTTCTAAAATAGTATGCATTCATTCTGATATGATGTTTCTGACGAAACTGAAAGAACTTCCTAAACATACTATTTTACCTAGCCCTATTGTTTCTGACTAATGGCTTTAATACACTGCCACTGTATTACCTCACCTTCTTCTTTTTCATTTCTTAATTTTATCATATATAAAAATCCATGTTATAGTGTTTTTATATTTCGATTCCAAGTTAAACATACACACGTACATGGAAATAAAGAATGAATGAAACAAGGTCCATTTCAGACATCGCAAAAACTCTCAAAATTAACTACTCGGTCGTTTTGAAAACCGTGGCTTGTTTCAAAGAGACAGGAGGATTTTCGGATCGTCATAGAAGTGGACAAAAAATGGCTACCACCACAGTCTTTGTAAAACGAGTGCGAAGCAGGATCGCCCGTGATGCGAAGAGGAGCATGCGGAACATTGCGAAAGAGCTCAAGATCTCAGAAAAATCCGTCAGAAAAATTGTTCATAACAAGCTGAGACTTTCCTCTTACTGAGAAAAAAAACATCTCTCCTAACTGAACAAAACAAGTTTGCCAGAAAAGAAAAGTGCAAAGGTTTTTTGTCGCCTATCGCAACTGACTCGCTTCCTCAGTTCATCTTCTCTGATGAGAGATTATTCAAAGTAGAAGAAGAGTTCAACCCCCAAAACAAACGCGTTCTTGCTCACACTTCTCTGGAGGCTGATAGAAAAGGCAGATGCATCGAAAGAACTCAACACCCTGCTCAGGTTATGGTGTGGGGAGCAATTTGCTCCTCAGGCAAGAGTCCCTTGTTCTTCGTTGAGGACAACTTCAAAATGGATCGACATCTTGAAAAAAACACGGAAAAAAACACGGAGAAAATCTTGAAAAATGTATTTAAGCCCTGGGTAAATGCTCATTTCAAAAGAGAGAAGTATGTCTTCCAGCAAGACGGAGCTCCTTCTCACACTTCCAAGTTCACTCAAGATTGGTGCGCAGCAAACCTTCCAGCCTTTTTTGACAAAGTCCGAATGTCGCTTCCTCTCCCGACCTGAACCCGCTGGATTACTCTGTTTGAGGAAATTTACAGTCAAAGGTCTGCTCTACGAATCAGACATGTTGTAAGAGAAAGAGGAGGCCGAATCGAATAATGTTTCATAATTTTTACTCAACCTGTATGCAATAAAATTTTTTATACTAAAGACTTTATTTGCTTGCTTTTTCTAAAAACTCTAATAACCACCGTTCAATACTTTAGCCGCAACCTGTATGTATTAAGATAAAGGAACAGAGAAAGAGTATTTATTATAATTCATAGAAGATTGAAGATTCCTAGATTAAAAAAAGTCGTCTTCGCTTCTGTGTCCAATACACTTCCAGTCTCTCAGTTGATAATGAGAGACTGCACATGTATATTTCAAGGCTAATCGGATGAGCGGGTCATGTCCCAAGACGTTAATGAATATAGAATTAGCGTTGTTATCATGCATGATTGAATATATATACTGCCAAGAGCGTTCGAATCGTATCGAACTTCTTCAAAAAAGTTGACGGATCACGAAAAGACAAGTGCGGAACAGTTTGAACGTTTTTATTTTTTAGTCTGTAACTGGATATACGAATTAAAGAGACGAGATATATTTTTTATCGCAACGGGCTGAGTTCAAGTGGAACGCAGGATAGATTCAAGTTGTTGAACCAATCGTATCCCTCTGGTCATCAAAATGAGAGAAAAAAACAGGGAAATTTTGCAAGTTGAAGGCAGCTTGCGACGTTGTAGATCACAGGCCTTCTAGTGTTTATAAACTGCTGAGATCAATAAATAACAGGTAATCACCCGTTAGCGCATTATCTGCAATAACCAACAATTATTGAGATTCGATTTTAAAAAAAAAAACACTTATTAGATTTAGCGCTTTACACAGAATAGGTTTTTTATAAATTTTACATCTCGACTAAATATTAAGAACAATTTACTTAAGTTGCCTGTCAACCTAGTTTTACCAAATACTTTTGTTTCTGATAACTAAAGGCTCGTTTCTCTATTAATAGCATTTTCTATCTCCCCCCACCCCTCCCCTAGTTAAGCAACTTTTGCTTACACACACCTCCACTAGAAAGACAGTCCATGCATATCCGCTATTGTTATTGTTCACTGTGAACCGAAGTTGAATATAATCTGTGCAAGGAATAAAGAATGAAGGAATGAATGAATGAATATGGACTATATTGTAACTCAATCAAATGAGTTTTTTAAAGAGATGAACTGAGTCGGCATTCAGGAAATGGATACTAAGATTATTTGGAAAATCCAGATTGCACGGTAATAACGTTAACTATATAATTATAAATACTGTTGATTATGAACCATGCGGAGTCCTGAGCAAACAATGAGTAAGATGCTTTGGAGTCGTGCGGGGGACCATGCGGAGTCTTGAGCAGACAATGAGTAAGATGCTTTGGAGTCGTGCGGGGGACCATGCGGAGTCTTGAGCAGACAATGAGTAAGATGCTTTGGAGTCGTGCGGGGGACCATGCGGAGTCTTGAGCAGACAATGAGTAAGATGCTTTGGAGTCGTGCGGGGGACCATGCGGAGTCTTGAGCAGACAATGAGTAAGATGCTTTGGAGTCGTGCGGGGGACCATGCGGAGTCTTGAGCAGACAATGAGTAAGATGCTTTGGAGTCGTGCGGGGGACCATGCGGAGTCTTGAGCAGACAATGAGTAAGATGCTTTGGAGTCGTGCGGGGGACCATGCGGAGTCTTGAGCAGACAATGAGTAAGATGCTTTGGAGTCGTGCGGGGGACCATGCGGAGTCCTGAGCAGACATTGAGTAAGAGATTATGAAGTTACACGGAAGACCATTCTAACAAAGTGCAGCGATGATAACATAACATATGAGCACTCGAATGAGATTTGTCACAGAAGCTTGCAGACAAGTGCGAGAGGATAGTAAGGAAATAACAGAAGAGAAGGAAAAAGTATAAAACACAAAAAGAGATTTCTGAGAGTAGAGAAGTTAGAGGAAAAGGAGCCAAAAATGCTTTTGATTAGAGGTCAACGCATAGAAATACGAGATATGATTAGAGGTCAACGCATAGAAAGACGAGATATGATTAGAGGTCAACGCATAGAAATACGAGATATGATTAGAGGTCAACGCATAGAAAGACGAGATATGATTAGAGGTCAACGCATAGAAAGACAAGATATGATTAGAGGTCAACGCATAGAAAGACGAGATATGATTAGAGGTCAACGCATAGAAATACGAGATATGATTAGAGGTCAACGCATAGAAAGACTAGAAGCTCTTATCTTAGACCTCAAAGTCATGTGAGCGCTCATAATCATCGCGCCGATGATCTCATCGTTTAGAGATTAATGTCGCGGCAGGTTTTGTAAATAGGCTCTGATGTTAAACATAAGAGGTTAATTCAGTTCCGCTTGCGTCTTCGAACTCAGCTGGCGACCTATGAACCCATTTTTATGTTGCTTAGGTTATATTCTGGGCAAACCTTGCTGACAATAGTTAACCACATTTAGAAATTCATCAGAGCCTATTTACAACACCCTAACCAGGCTTTTTTTTAGTGTGGAAGAAGGTACGGACGTCCGCCGAAGGCGGAAAATTTTTTTTCACATTAGGGTCCCCCCTAACGATTTTTCAAACAGAGACCTGTGGTTGGAGAAAAAAGTTGTGCAAAATTAACCTGATTTTTTATTGTTTCAGGTTCGTTTCTCGGGTCCCCCCTTATGTTTTTCAAAAAAACACTCGCGAAATTTTTTTTCTTTTTACATAAGGGTCCCCCCCTTGTGATTTGAAAAGAAACAGAGACCCGCCGACAGAGGATTTCCATTTCACTCCTGATCCTAACGCTGTGTGTTCTGATTGACATAATGTAAAATTTAAAAGATAAAAATATATACATTCTTGTATAAAATGTATTCTTGTGGAAGGGGCATCGAACCTAGACCCTGGTTTTGATCTGAACCAGAGAATCAGTCTTTCGCATGCGATTAAGAGTTATGCTAGACTAAATTTAAATGAAGAAAGATAGCTATTGACTGCAGGCGCGTCGAGAGCAGGCAGTCGTGACGGGACCAGTGCTGGGTCTGCAGCATGGATCAGCAGCAGGGGCAGAACAACATCATCAATCTATGCTCACAGCCCAACAGTATCAGCAGCAAGTCGCTGCAATGAACATGGGGATGGGGCTGCTAGGAGCGTCGCCCACGACTGCACTTCGCGAGAGTCTGCTCATGGGGGGGGGCGCTCAACAGCTGCAACAGCAACAAGAGTTGATGCAGCAGCACATGCAACGAATGCAGCAAGCCGGCTTGCTGCAAAGAGGACCAACCGACTCCACAAGCGGCCACTACGGGATGATGCAGCCGGGTGGCCCGCCCATGCACGCTCCACAGCAGCATCCCTCTTCCTCTCTCTTTGCGCCAACAAAGTGTGAAGACGATGAGTATGACACATAAATGGCAAGGAAACTTATTTATGACGCACAATGGGATATTAGAAAAGGTTTTAAGATAGAAGATGTGAATGAAAAAAGAGAGGCCATTGAAACTATAGCGAAGAGCGCATTCAAGAATTAAAGAGAAAGATACAAAAGGTAAGTTGTAATTCAGAGTTTTTTTTGTACTCTACCACTTCGCGAGGTTTGGTTAATAAAGGAGAAAAAGAAATAAGATGGGAGAGAAGGACAGACAAGGGGATTGGAAGGGTTGCGCGAAAGTAAAAGAGTAGACAAGACAGAGCAAAAAGAATAGAATACATAGCCCATCAGGAATTTCATTTTCAGTTTTACAGAGAAAAAAATATGAAGGAAAATTATGTGGAAAAAATGGAGTTTCAAGTAGAACGACCAATGAAAAGGTAAATGGTTGAAGCGTTGAAGAATTGGAAGAAAGTTTTCCAAGAGGGACCCTTAGAAATCGAGCCAAAATTATTCATTATATGTAGTTGGAAGAAAGTTGTGTTGGAATGTTCGAATTCGGTAATCGCATAACAAATTTTATTTACACATATATTCAAAAATGTGTATATGTAGGATGTTTAAGTATTTATCATTGTATCCTTCGGACAATTACTTGGCTGGGATTTTATTTATATTAACTCTGTTAATTAAAATTATGAGTTTGTTTATTCGAAAATTGATCTTCGAAGGCGATACAATCCGTGATTTTGGAGATTTAAAAAAAAAATTTTAATACGCACAGTTTGAACCTATTAAACAATTTAAATAAATAAATGTATTTGGTTTTTTTCTTGGAATAACTGTTGTTGAAGGTTAAACATGCTTTTGAAAAAAAAACAAAAATTTTAACACCGATTATCTCAATTCCCTAGTAAAAAAAGAATTGATCTTTAATCTATGCTTCAAACAAATAAAATAAGGTTGTGTATAATGATGTACTAAATTTTTCGAATTTTAATGTTTTTTGTTATATGAATAATAAATAAAAATCGAATGTGTTTCGCCATACGAATGCACCAGTTAGAAAAAGCGTAATTTAAGTGTCCCTCTTCCAATCTCTTTGCCTAGTCCTCCCTTTTCTTTGTCTTTCCGATTGGGAAAAAATCGTAAAGCTGAGATAGCGGTTGCATTACATATTGTATATGCAATCTTCTGTTTTCAACTGTAACGGATCATTTTTAATAGGAAGACTGACAGGATGACCTAATCCGAAAAGGAGACCGACCGGCGCCTTACATTAGGGATCAGCAACATAAACAATGTCTCCAACTTATATACAGTTTAAATGGGAATGCGAAGAAACTTACTCTGACTGAGTAAGCTTTCAACGTAGATGACAAGAATTGTATGTCCTTACCTGTGTATAAACTTAAACTTGATGTCTTCCAAATTTGAATAAATGAATTGAGAAAACTTTTAAACAAAGGAAGGAGGAGAAACAGATTTGAAAATGCAAACGTCAAAATTCTTAACGATGTAAGGTTATTTATCATAATATACTCATTTTTAGGTATGGTTATTACAAGCCCTCGAAGCAAGTTAAGAATAAAAGAAAATACTAACTTCTAAGATCTGTTTTCTGAAAGATGGCTGTTCTTCTATTTTTCTCCAAGTTTCATTGGTGCTCTCAACTGACGTCAAACCTTGAGATACATCGAATGAAGATGATCTGATGATAAATTCGAAGCCTAGGATCGTAAGAACTAGAATCGAGTGATTCCATACATATCAAATCTATGACAATTCATGATACCATCGCATGGTAAAAAGCTGTTTTACTGGGCGGGATCGACCCAGCCATCTCTTTGCGATCCGGGACCACTAAGTTCGAGAAACAACAAAAAGAACTCAACAAAAAAATCATGGAAAAAAACGTAAAAATTGAAGGTATACCAATTTTGATGTATTTCCTGGAGGTATTTAATAAATTTCTCGAAAAGATGTCCGGTACGGTAGAAACGCCCCAACAAAACTTCTGAGAAAAATTGAGCTTTGAATGTTATCTTTGAAAGAAGTTATGTTCAATAACCTATTTACGATAACATTTTGAGCGGTACTGTACATATATGGGAGTAATCAGTAATTGTGCATGGCAACGCATGTAACGGGTTCGCTGACGCCGTACAGGTGGGTTAATTTATTCGATCAACACGGTAATGTCATCCGTCTGTCAGTAAGCGTATTTTCAACATTATGTTAAATTAGAACAAAAATGTACATTGAGAACCATCGAAATCGTGAACCATCCAAATTACTCCCAATCGCATTCATAGGTTTTGAAATTTAATTCCCACCAGTTTCCGTATTGTTAATTTATTCGATCAACAACAGACCGTGAGGTTAGTTTCACAAGGGAATGTGATTTTAACCCCTGTTGGAATTCAAAAAAGTTTTCTTTTGTAAGATATTTCATGCCCAAGATGCGGGCTCGCTTGAAACCTGCCGCACGTGTGCCAGGCAACGAGCTAGGAGGCCGGTCCACGACGTACAGTGTTAGTTGTCATGATGCGAACCTATTTAAAACAGAGATTGAACGTACGGCTGTTATTCTCCTCTGTGAATCATAGAAACGATAGAATGATAGAATGATAGAAACCTGAATCTTAAGAAGAAAAAAATTCAGGAACATTGTGTACGCGGCCTATGGTTCCATGACTTTTCGCATCACGACATTTCGCACCTAGATTTTGCAATCTTTTTTTCTTCAAAGCTACAATTTTGGGGCTGGTCGTTGAAAACGGTCTCGAGCTAAGCCCAACGGCCTCGTTAGTTTAATCTCTACCTGAGCCTAAGTACAAATTTCAATGAAAAGCACATGGAATTAGTTCGATTGTGAAATTTAGGGTGTGAGTTGACATGATGCGAAATGTCGTAATTCCGCTGTCTAAGTGTGATATTCGTACTTAACAAAGGGGTAAGGCTGAGGAAGAACACCCCGAAGGTGGAGAGTTCCAATTTCTCTG